>OX422218.1:215497492-216118325 GCA_949130495.1 Sambucus nigra | reverse complement strand
TATATTTGTATTTGGCGTATTCTGTTAAAAATCAGCATGCACCAACACGATGAACCGAATCTCCATCATCTCCAAGTTCAAGACTTCTTTACGTTATGAAGGTTTAAATATTTTAGGAGTTTGAATTTTTTATATTTATATTTGGGAGATATAATTTTTATATAAAAATCGAGGCAATTTTTTTTAATTTTAAAAATTATTTTTTAACCTCGTTTGAAAGAAATTTATTATTTGCTATATAGCTCACTAGATCTCTACATCAAATAAACATCGAACAAGGTTGTTCTGTTTGAATTCAATAAAACTTGTTTAAACGAGATTGCAGTCTAACGAACTGGGTTTTCATTCAAATGAGATGCTATTTTCATTTGAACAACTTCTATTTTTGTTCGAACGACTTTGTTGCCTCGTATTTTGTGCCCGAACAATAAATACCTATTTCGAAAAGAGTTTTTAGAGACTTTCAAAAAAAACACAACTTGTATATCTACTACAAAATTCTCAAGATTTTTTGGTCTAAACACCTTTTTGATTAACAAAATAATCAGTTTGTGAATCCATTTGAAACCCTAAAAGTTCCATATCTAATATATTCTTGAGGAGAGAGATCTCTACTACTGACCTTGTGACTCGAGGGATCACATATGAAGAAAGAAGGCTGAAGGACGATCAGTGGATATCGAGGGTGGATCGCCACCTATGGACTTCTCTGGATCTGAGTAGTATTCATTAGGAGTTTTGTAAGTAAGTTGTCTTGTAAAACTTTCTAAAGTGATGAAAAAGGTTTTACCCTATTAAGGGATTTTTCCTTATCTGGAGTCTAATTTCATGTTTTATTTATTAGTTTTATCAGCTAGATGCATGTTTTAGGACTAAAATATAAAATTGGAATTGTGTTTGTGTTTGGAACATTTAATTAAATAAGTTAATCCATTAAGATCATGCACACTCTAAAAAAGAGTGTTACATCGACGGATCGACATAAGTTATGGGTGATGCATAGGGTACGATCATGTTGGGACTAGGTAATGAGAGGTTAGCATACTTATAGTAGGGTAACTCAGATGACCTTTTCGAATGCACCGATGATCTGGAAAGGGTAAAAATAGTCTAGAATAAGTACCTCGGTCTTATTATTGGGTTCAGAGACTTTCTAAACATAACAGGTGCAGAATAAGGGTAGGAGGATCATTTTACTCTAAAAGTTAAGAATAAAAATGAGACTAGGGTAATTATGTGAGTATTTAGGAGGTTGGGAAGGTGGATAGAAACCTACCTTTGATATTCTCCACGAGAGATAGAGAGAAAAAGTTCAATAGAAGACAGAAAGAGGAAGAAAATAGGAGAAAGCTTGGAGAGGATAAGAGAGAGGATTCAACCCGTCATCAAATGAGTAAAAAACATCAGATGTTAATCCACCAAGGATAGTAATTACTTTCTTTATGTTTAAACTTAGTTGTAATAAATCAATTTCATCATTAGAAATAAAAATATTAGATTTAAAGCATTGGAGACTTAAACTTTGGTAGATTAATGTAGAGATCTAAATGATAAGGGATTAGAGATTTTAAATTGATTATTAATTGAGATTAATCGCACTTATATTTCAAAATTAATTATGGGGTTTAAATGATGAGATGTAGAACTTGGATAGAAAGGTTGAATATTTGAAATCAAATAAGGAAAAATTCTGAGTTGAATTAGATCGATATTTGATTCATAGTCCTAGGTGTTTGATATAGGATTAATGTTTAGATTTATGTTTAAATGCTTCTGAAATATTAGAATGATGATATACTAGGTCTATTTGAGTTTTGGGACATCCATTGGAGTATTTGGATGAGAAATACCCGAGGAAGAAGATGATAGGTAGCCTTAAAAATAGAACTGGTTTGCTGGGGAGCGAACCGATTTGCTCAACTGAACTGGTTCAGTCTATAAGCAAACCGATTCAGTTTGATGGGCTGCCTAATTTTTTACTCATTAGGGATTGGGGAATGACTTTACGGTCTTCCGGAGTACTAAGAATTATTGGGTGAGGTTTTCCAAGGTTGGGTATGTGTGATAGGCCAACGGTCGAATGAGGAGAACCGAGAATTCAAGTGAGTATATATATAGTTATTAAATCAGGAAGTTGGTAAAAGTTCGGGATTAGGTGAATTGTGTACTGGGGATATGCATATTAGTTCATTACTTTATATATATATATACATAATAGAGTGATGTGTATACATATGTACGTGTGTATGCTACTTGTTTATATTGAACATAACTACTCGGTAGTGCTATCGTAGGAGGTTGCACATAGTGGGAAATCCATCTTGCCGTTGACTAGTAGTTTTTGGATTAATTCCCCAAGTCATAGTACTGTTGCATGGTCACTATCTGGGCATAATGATAGGTGTTGGTTTGGAGGCCGACAAGGTGCGATGTGCTATGGTCGTGATCCCTCAGACGTATGATTATGATTGCCTTCGTTATTGGTGTTTATGTTTTGGTTCGGTAGTGAAATTCTGACTCGATGGCTCAGTGTGTTGCGTGATTCTTGGAGCCTGGTAGCACACGAAGGGTTTATCCACGAGATCTCAGCTCTATGGATGCGATTATACATATATAGTGAGTGATATATATGTATGTGTACGGGATGTGATATGTATATCTAATAGCACGAGCGTATTTATGTTATTATATTATGTGGTTATCACTTATAGGACGAGTGTGGTTGTGTTATATTTATCGCGTGAATATTTATCGATATTAAGTGGGTCATTAGAATATTATTTATGAACGTATACCTAGTGAAGGTAGTTGTACTTACCTAACATAAAGTATTATTGGGTTTGGGCTTGGATAGAAGTTATGTGTCCTAGTTAGACCGGGTAGTTTAATTAGGATATTAAAATGAACACGTTAGGTCCGAACTGTAGTTGAGAGGTTAGGTTTATCTCATGTGAATGCGATCGATTAATTATGAATGTAATACACTACTGTTTTAATCGATTTAAAATAATTATCTACATGCAAAATATGTTCCACTCTGAAGGATTTAACCAACATGCATTTGTTTTTCCTTATTTTTCGTTTATACCCCGGGTGTGCAATAGCAGCAACCGAGACTGCAAGGATAGATCCATTCTTATCATTTCAATAGTTGTGGAGTCTATATCATTGTTTAGATGACTCATCTTATTCCATCTAGATAGGATCATTTCATTTCAGTTTCATCTTTAGAGTTGTTTCCCGTAGAAGGATAGGTTTTTATGTTTCTATCAGAGATTTATTTCAGCACTCAGTTTTATTATTCAACTTTATGCAACGGATGTTATTATTTTTGTGACCGGTGGTTTATTCGGGTCAATCTTATTTTTTATATACGCATGAGGATTATTCTATTCATAGTGTTGTATGGTTTTATTTGTGTTGTTTATATTATATTGTGGTTACGACAGTGATGCTGAGAATGAACCATTTTATTTTAGTAGAGGATTGGCCACCCGGTATTAGAATAGGAAGGTTATCATAGTTGTAATCAGAGCCAGGTTGTACTGTACTTAGGATCTGTACTGACTTTCTACATTGTCAGCGTTGCATTTTCGTTTATATAGAGCCCTATGATTAGGATTGTTGTTTCATATTACGCATTTACGTTATTCCAAAATTAATTATAATAAATTGAATATCATACCATTTCGATTTAGTTTCAAATGCCAAACAATAGAAGAGGAAGACTAGCATGTGACGCTAGGAGGATTATAGAGGAGGATTATCAGTCGGAGCCACAGTCCACTCAAGGGACTATGACTGCAATAGAGGTCGCAGTTATTATTGCACAAGCGGTTGATGTCGCAATGATCACCATGGAACATAATTTTCCCCAAGAACAACCTTAGTCACCAGTGGAAGCACCAGTTCATGTTAAACCAGTGTCGTCAGATTGGGAGCGGGTCAGAGAGTCCTTCTAAAAGGGCCATTCGTTAGAGTTTTAATGGAGTCCGGACGTTGTAACAGCTAGACAATGAAAGAAGGATATCCAAAGGCATTTGGGTATGGTTGAGTGCAGTGATGCTAAAAAACACTCAGAAGCAAGTAATAGCTACGTTCAAGCTAGTTGGGGTAGTTCTCCAGTGGTGGGAGTTAGTGACCACATCAACATAGAGGTATACTATGACGATACGTGAGTTTTAGGTGCGGTTCGATCATAAGTTCTTTTCGTCAGCAGTTTAAATGAAAATGAGGAGGAAGTTTTTAGATCTCTCTCAGGAAGGTCGAACTATGTTCAAGTACGAGAGAAATTTCATGCTCTTGAAAGACTTTGTGTCGGACGAGGTGAATACTAAGGAGAAGAGGGTTCTCAAGATTATGGATAGGCCTACTTTGAGGATCTTCCAATATTTATTGGGGAACCCGACATTGATGACTAATACGGATGTTATTAATGCCATGTTACTTCACTGTCAGATCATTGCTTAGATCATGGGGGAGCAAATAGGATCGAGAGTCGAGCCAATAGGGCAATACTGGGGGTAATGGTCTCAGCAGGGTGTCGCAACAGTAAGGGAGGCAGCACGAGCGGTGTTCCTAGCATGGTGACTCTGTTAAGAGATTCAGGCAGTTTCATTGAAGTTTTAGGCAGGGTTATTCGGTTCAGTGGATATAGAGGAACCAGACTAAAGGCCAACAGGGTTGTCGTTATCAAGGCCAGTAGGGCTAGGGACATGGGAAACCTTGTCGGGGCCAGCAGGGCTAGAGGTAGACCGATTTTATATGGAGATGTTTCATATGTGGGGAGCACTGCCGCATGCGGTGCGCTTGCCCAAATAGGGTTAAGGGTTAGTAATAAGAGGCCCATCCGGGGAAGCACTTACAATAAATTCTAGCCTCACCAACAATTCTAGCAGTTTCACCTTCACATTGGTAATTTGGGTGTGTGTATCACATTCGTGGACCATTTTTACCGCCAATGTCGTTAACGATTAAGGGAATGTTTTCTATTCACAATCACTTAGGGCGAGTTTTATTTAACATGAGTGAGTCACCTTCTTTTGTTAGCACTGGATTTGCGTGTGAGATAGGTTGAGTGAATAGAACGTTATATATTATTCTGATAATAGATTTACCATTAGGTAGCAGGGATCTTATTTGTTCCATCTGCAGGGGAGTGGGTGTGAGCATTAGGAGGTTATGTTTTTAGCAGGCCTGCACATTTTTGTGATGTACTAATATGATGTTATCCTGGATATGGACTGGTTATCGACGATTAGAGCAATGATGGACAATTATAGTAGGACTATCGTGGTTATTATTCCAGAGCAGGGTAGATTTCTTGTGGAGATGCCTCGTCCTCAGAGAAGTTCGAGCACACTTTTGTATGATATCGAGTACGAGACTTCAAAGAGTATAGATGTCTTGTTAGATTTGATCCATATGTTTAGGGAACTTACTGATGTGATTCAAGAGATGCTGGGGTTACTGTCGAGTCAGGAGAGTTAGTTTTTTATCAACTTAGCATCGGGGACTAGGCGATGATGCGAGCGTTGTAACGTATGACTCCTTTAAAGATGCGGGAGTCTTGAATTAAGATTTAAAAGCTTTTGGTGAAGGGTTTTGCCCGTAGGAGTACATAAATTGGAGATGCCTATGAATCTTAATAATACACAAAGCTAGGATATAGTGTATCGAGAGGATTCCTTGTTTGGATTTCTCTTATGAGACATCCCACGCATAAGGCTTAGTAGGTGTCGGGAGTCATAGACATTGGGCTCTGGATTGTTGGTTTATTACGTTAGGCATTACATGTGTAAAGATGTACCATCGAGCAATAAGATATTATATAAGGTTGACGGGACCAATGAGTGCAATGTCGAGAGCACTCAGGGATGTTTTCACCACTAGTTGAATAAATGGGGCCATTTCAAGAAAAGTTGAGTCACGATAAATAGGGTAATTGGGTATACCTTTAATGTATGGTCTTGCATGGTATGTATAGTTGATTTATGGATATATATGTGTTACATTGGAAAATATTGTGTGTGTGTTCACGTGGTATAAGGTGTATGGGATCCTTAGTAAGATATTTAGTATCATTTAGGAAAGTCTAATGTGGTGGTAGTGAAGCACCTTATACCTTTGACTTGCTTAAGTCTATATTGTATAAGTGTTCATCTAATTTGGAAATAGTGACAAAATTTGTTGTCTAACCTAGAATCAAAAGAACTTCAGACTTGTTCACTCTCTAATCCTCTTCAATGCTCCAAACAAGGTATAAATTGAATCACACTACACACATTAGAAGTGCATACATGTGTATATATTTCTCATATTGATTGTTTGTTAAATTCCCCTTAAAATCTTGTTTTAATAATTTTTTGGGAATTTTTAAATATTTTTAAAATAATGTTTTCTTTAATAAAAGTGTGCTTATAAACTTTGTGTGGTTAAAATGCTATTATGAAAAATTAGTTTTTCATTAGAATGTTTGATTGGGTAGAATATCAATGCGCCAGAGACTTTAGGGTGTTGTATGTAAGTACTTTGGACGCGCGTTTGCTAGCCAATGAAATGCCAACACTTGTCATGCTCTTGTTATCTCATTTGTGTTTTTTTTCTGAGAGAAGTGCCTGGTGTATTGTGGATAATTCGATCAAACGTTATCTATGGCCTGCATGTGTTTTAAGACTATCCATGTGTTATCACTGTGGAGCAATCACCTTCATTTTAACCAACCGCTATCTTAGCACCCTTGGATCAAGTCAATATAAGGAAGATTGAATCTCAACCGTCGATTGCTTTCAGCGATCCAGAACCTTCCTTGGATCTTATATAAACCCTCTCATTCTCAGCATTTCAAGACTTTTGGCAGTCGTCTAAATTGAGAGAAAAAAAAGAGAAGAGAGAAGTGAGAGACAAAAGAGAAAAGAAAATAGAGAAGAGAGAGAAAGGGAAACTGAGTTAGAAACCCTAACCCTAACCCTAAACAACTTCAAACCATATTCAAACCTTCGTACTGTTAGAAATCCAAACACAACCTTGAGTGTTTGAGAGAGATTGGTGTTACTGGTTTGATCGTTTTTAGTTGTAACCTCTTGATATGTGATCTTGTTACCAACTAAAACATTTTGGTGAGATCTGTATTTCTTTTTTATAGAAATCTTAGATCTACACTATTGCATGTTATATATATCACTAGATCTGCATATTTGTTTCTCGTTTTAAGAAAATATTTGTTGATTTAGATCTGTAAATATTTTATGTTTCTTATTCTTGTGAAACTAAACCTTGACCTAGTAGGATTCTCACTTGGAGGTTTTCAATCTCGAAAATCTTTTCAAAACTGAGATTGATTAAGATCTTGACTGATTTTGAAGCAAGATATCCGTGAAATCTGGGATAGATTAAAAGGTCAAAAGGTTTCAAGTTTTGTAAGAAAGAATGAAAAGAAAATCACAGCATATAGTCTTTATATGTAATTTTCTAGGATTGTCTGTAAAAACTAAGTGTGTGTGAGTTCATGCATGTGGATAAAAATCACATCACAAACACTTAACACACTACCACACTGAAAGTGTTGGGTATAAGATCAAAGATTATTGAGTCGACGAAAAGAAAGCTAAAGCAAAGTGGAAGTTATTAAAGTGGAAGAACATCATCAACAATCAGATCTATAAAGAAGTTAGAAGGACAACAATTGGGGTATATTCCTAAACTTAGAATAGGCCGAGTTGTGTGCATGTATGTTGTATTGTTTGTAACTGTTATTTGTTTTTAGTGGATTTTTACTTTCGTGACTTAGAACTCACCGTGTATGTTTCCTCTATTGGGAGAGATTTTACCACGTTGAAAATAGTGTGTTCTGATTATCTTCATCTCCTCATCTCATTCTATAGTGTGCTGATATTTTGAAACTATCTTAGTTTTAAAACTGATTACAAAGTCTTGGTTATTCTCGTACATAAGTTTTTGTAAACACATCTTGTTGTTTATCATTTTTATTTTCAAAAGAAAAGGGTTTATTCAACAAACATCTCGGAGTTGCTTATACAGTTTAATCTTTGTATTAAACGACATTAGTAACGTTTTTCAATTGGTATCAGAGCCCTGTAAACTTTATTTCAAAAAGGATCTTGTGTTTCTGAAATCTTTTTCTGAAAATCTTAACTATGGACGAGAAGAATGAAAGGTTTGGTAATCTGTCCAGACCTCCACTCTTTGATGGAAACAACTTTGCTTACTGGAAAGTAAGAATGGTTGCCTTCATCCAAGGGACTTTAGGAGATGATGTCTGGGACATTATTGAAAATGGATATACTTATCCTACTAAACCAGCCACTGAAGGAAGTGATGAGAGGGTATAGAAAATCTTAAGTGAGTTTACCCAAGAAGAGAAAACAATTTCTCGTAATAACAATAAAGTCAAGAATGCCATCTTTATGTCTATTAATGAGTATGAGTTCAAGAAAATATCATCTTGTGCCACTTCTAAGGAAGCTTGGGACTCATTAATCACTGCCCATGAAGGAGACTCAAGAGTTAAAGCTGCTAAAACTCAAATGCTTACCCAGCAGTACAACTCTTTAATTATGTCTGACTCTGAGTCTTTTGATGACTTTTATATGAACCTAACTGATGTAGTTACTAAGTTGCATGCTAATGGTATAATATATGATAGGAATGAGATTGTTTCTAAAATCCTAAGATCATTACCACAAAAGTTTGACAACAAGAGGTATGTTATTGAGGAGATGAGTGATCAAAACCTCACCCCTGAGTTACTCAGTAACAAACTTAGGACTGTGGAAATGGAATTAGACTTTAAGAAACAATTAAATCAGTCTCAAAGAAAACAGCCCAACTCTAACTTGAGTTTTTCTTCTAAGATATCTAAACTTGAGACTAATTTGATCAACTGTGACTCTGATGAGGAGTGTGATATAGACAAACGAGATAATCATATTGCCTTAATGTCCAAACAATTTAAGAAAATTGTTAAATTTAGAAATAAAGAGGCATCTAAATAAGGCAAGCCTAATTATCCAACTGTGTCTAATCCAAAACCTCATGAGAGAGGTCTTGACAAACATCCTAAGGACAACAACTTCAGATCTAACAGAGACCTTGAAAAGATTGAATGTTTTAGATGTGGGAAACTAGGTCACATTGCTCACGATTGCAGAGTTAATCTGAATAAAACCAACACACATAATAGAGCTAATGTCTGTAAAACTTGGGATGATTCAAGTGACTCTGATGAAGAGGAACTTGAGTCATCAAATGTATTTGACCCTTGCATGTCTTTTTTTGCTAAGATCATTTACAATGATGATATGCCTATGTGTGATAATGATACCTCTACTCCTGCTTTTGTGAATACTTCTTTGACTGGCCTAGATGCCTTGTTCTCTGAAAATGTTGCTAGCTCTAGTTCCGTGTGTGTGAGTCAAAGAGATCTCGATAACGACGATGTAAATGGGTGCGTGAGTACTAAAACTGAATCGTTAGGGGTCACTCAACACACTTCACTTAGCGACTCAGACACAGATGACCTCCCAGATATTCATACTTTGTATGCTAAAACTCTTAAAAAAGGCACTAGACTAGAGAAGACTGTTAGAGACCTGACTAAGAAATTAGATGATCTAAGTCTTATTGTGAAGCTAAATGCCGAAGAGTACACTAACCAGTGTATGACACATCAATCTAAAATTGAAACTTTTGATCAAATATTGAAAGAGTTGACTAAAACTAATGAAACCCTAGAAATGAAATACAAGGGAACATTATTAGAACTGGAAGAAGCAAAAACAAAGACAACAACTGTTTTCAAAAAAATTTCTAAGTTTGAAAACAATTCAAATTGTTTCACTGACTTTTTTGTTGACTCTAAGACCAATTCTGATGATAGAACCGGTATTGGTTTCTGCCCTAAGAATAAACCACAAACTAAAAATTTTGAACCTATCAAGTTTGTGTCTGGGGGCAAAAGACCAATCGAAACATGTCCAGATTTTCATTTTATTAAAAAGGAATATGATAAAAAGAAACAACAAAAAGACATTGGAGAGTCTAGTAACTCTAAGGCTGATAGTACACTTGAGACTAAATACGTCTTTACTTTGATTAGAAAGGTTGAATCTACCTTTACAACCATACCTCCTAGGAATAAGACTTCTGAACTGAATCCTGTCAAACCCATCTTTAGAAGTTTCCCTAAGGAAGTACATCCCTCAAGCAATCAATATTGCTCCTACTGTGACATTTATGGTCATTCATTTGAAGGTTGTTATGCTAGGCGTCTAAACACCTCTGTGAACAACACTTCTGTTTACAAGAACTTTAACTATTCTAGGCAAAATCGTAACCATTATGTCCTTCCAAGACAACCTGACAAGAACTCTAACTACAGGAATAGAAAGACCAAAACTAAGAGTTCATTTAAGAGAAAGGCTCCCAGAAACTTTCCTAAACCAAAAGCTCAATTTTTTCCACAAAAATCAGTTTGTTGCACCAAATGTTTTTCGACAAAAAGCTGCTTCTCGAAAATTTTATCAAATGAGAGCAAACTTGCGCAAAATTAAAACTAGAGCTATTTGGGTTCGAAAAGATGATCTTTTACCCCAAATGAAGTGTAACATTGTTATCACTGCCTTAAAGGCTGAACACACTTCATCTGGTTGGTATTTAGATTCAGGATGCTCCCAACATATGAGAGGAGATGAAACCAAACTCTTAAACAAAACCAGATTTGCTGGAGGTGAAGTAGTTTTTGGCGACGGAGTTTCATCCCAGATTATAGGTAAAGGAATCCTAAAAGAAGAGGGAATGCCTGTTTTGAAAAATGTACTTTTAGTTAAAGGCCTTAAAGCCAACCTCCTAAGTATATCACAATTTTTTGACTCAGACCATATTGTTACCTTTTCAAAGAACAATTGCAAAATTCTAAATGATAAAGGTGAATGCATCATTACCGGATTTAGAACACCTGACAACTGTTATACTGTCAAGACTAGTTCTGAAACCTGTAACATTGTCAGAATGGATGATAATGAAATTTTGCATAATTGTATGGGTCACCTAAGTTATGATATCCTTGGTAGATTGTCTACTCAAGAGATAGTTAGAGGAATTCCTAAAATTAAACCTATTTCTAGTGTTGTTTGTGGTCATTGCCAGGAAGGAAAAATAGTTAAGACTTCGCATAAAAAGGTTAAAGACATTCTCACCTCTAGACCTCTAGATCTCATCCACATGGACCTTATTGGTCCCTCTAGAACTGTTAGTCTTTGTGGACACAGTTATATCCTTGTCATGGTTGATGATTTTACACGATTCACTTGGGTTGCCTTCTTGAAACATAAATCTGACACATTTCAGAAATTTTTGAAAATTTTACTAAGAATTGAAAATGAGAAGGACACACAAGTCCATCGCATTCGTAGCGATAGAGGGGGAGAGATCATAGACACGGGAATAGTTGAATATTGTGACTACAATGGTTACAAACACGAATTCAGTGCCCCCAAGACTCCTCAGCAGAATGGTGTTGCTGAAAGGAAAAACCGAACTCTTCAAGAGATGGCACGTGTCATGTTGCATGCCAAATCTCTACCTAAGTACTTCTGGGTAGAATCTATTAGAACTGCATGTCATATCATTAATCGGGTTTACCTTAGGAAAAACACTAAACAAACCTCTTATGAGTTGTGGTACGGAAAGAAGCCTAATCTGAAATACCTAAGAACTTTCGGAAGTCTGTGTTATGTCTGTAAAGACAGAGAACATTTGTCTAAATTCGAGACGCGTGGTGATAAAGCCATCTTTTTAGGTTACTCTCCAAACTGTCGTGCATATCGTATATACAATCTGCATACTAAGACCCTTATGGAGTCGATAAATGTAATTATAAGCGACACTATTGTTGAAAATAAGATATCTGAATCACTTATTATGGTTGAATCTAAAAATGATTTAAAATATGATTCACTAGAAATAGATTACTCATTACCTATTGAGAGTCCAGAAGTACCTGGTTGGGTCTCTAAAGATCATCCCATTGACAATGTGGTCGGTAATCCTAATGAGCCAGTCCGTACTAGATCCCAGTTAAGAAATTATGCTAATTACGCATGTTTCGTCTCCCTTGTGGAATCGAAAAATGTTAATGAAGCATTGAATGACGCACACTGGATTTCTGCTATGTAGGAAGAACTTTTACAATTTGTCATTCACGATGTCTGGTATCTTGTACCGCGGCCTCAAAATAAAAATGTTATTGGCACACGTTGGATTTTTAAGAACAAATCTGACGAAAATGGGGTAATCCTTAGAAAAAAAGCTAGACTAGTTACTAAAGGTTACTCACAAATAGAAGGGATAGATTTTAGCGAGACATTTACCCCAGTCACTCGCCTTGAATCTGTTCGACTTCTTTTTGCCATAGCTTGTCACTTAAAATTTACACTTTATCAAATGGATGTCAAGTCTGCATTCCTCAATGGAATTCTATCCGAAGAAACGTATGTAGAACAACCCAAAGGGTTCATTGACCCAAAATACCCAGACCATGTCTTTCGTCTAAAAAAGGCTTTGTATGGCTTAAAACAAGCTCCTAGAGCTTGGTATGAACGCCTATCCAACTTTTTGTTGGATAAGGGTTTTAAGAGAGGAGGAAATGACCAGACCCTCTTTGTCAAACATTTTGACAAAAACATTATTATAGCCCAAGTCTATGTAGACGACATCATCTTTGGGTCTACTTTAACATCTGAAGTTAAATCCTTTTATGCTATTATGCATAAGGAGTTTTACATGTCCCTTATGGGGGAGCTATAGCTTTTCTTAGGATTTCAAGTGAAATAGAATTCTGATGGATTATTTGTCTCTCAAACTAAGTATGCCTTAGATCTTGTTAAGAAGTTTGGTTTAGATAATGATAAAGTTGCCAAAACGCCAATGAGTACTACTGTTAAATTATGTAAAGATGAAAATGGGAAGTCAGTTGATTCCACACTTTATCGTAGTATGATTGGTAGTCTACTCTACCTAACTGCCTCACAACCAAATATAATGTATGCTGTATGTCTGTGTGCTCATTGCCAGAATAATCCTAAAGAGAGCCATTTATCTTGTGTAAAACGTGTAATAAAGTACATAAAAAGCACTCTTAATCTTGGACTTAGGTACACTAATGATACGTGCAACACCATCATAGGGTATACTGATGCTGATTGGGCCGGTTGTACTGATGACAGTAAAAGTACATCAGGTACCTGTTATTATATCGGCAATAATTTAGTAGGTTGGAGTAGCAAAAAACAAAATTGCACATCTTTATCTACGGCTGAGTCCGAATATATAGCAACTGGAAGTTGCTGTGCTCAATTGTTATGGATAAAACAAATGTTAAGCGACTATGGGATTAAAGAAGATCAGTTACAATTGTATTGTGACAATCAAAGCGCTATTAACATATCTAAAAACCCGGTTCAACACACGCGAACTAAGCATATTAAAATAAGACATCACTTTATACGCGAACTTGTTGAGACTGAGGAGTTAGAAATTCATTACCTACCTACTGATTTGCAACTTGCAGACATGTTCACTAAACCTCTAGACTATAACAGATTTCTATATTTGCGTAATTCTATAGGTATGGTATGTGCTGATTAATCTCTTAAGACCGTAATTTTTTACCCTTTGTCCATTTGAGACAAAATGGGGGAGAAATTTGAGTCTTACGGGTTCAATGTTTTGTTCACATTTCATCTAAACTGCTTGATCTTAGTGCATATTTGCAGGAACCTCTTCTACTGGTTTTCTACCATTTCTCTCTAGTGTACAAATTTGTAAATAGTTGAGTTATGTAATTTTTGACTTTCTAGGAAATGGGTAGATAGTATCTTTTGCATAGGACTAGGTTTTATTTTTTTTGGTTCCCTAAGAGTCTAAGATAACTCAAAGGAGATTTTGTCTCATATTTCCAAAGGGGGAGATTGAAGCACCTTATACCTTTGACTTGCTTAAGTCTATATTGTATAAGTCTTCATCTAATTTGGAAATAGTGAAAAAAATTGTTGTCTAACCTAGAATCCAAAGAACTTCAGACATGATCACTCTCTAATCCTCTATAATGATCCAAAAAAGGTATAAATTGAATCACACTACACACATTAGAAGCGCATACATGTGTATATATTGCTCATATTGATTGTGTGTTAAATTCCCCTTAAAATGTTGTTTTAATAATTTTTTGGGAATTTTTAAATATTTTTAAAATAATGTTTTCTTTAATAAAAGTGTGCTTATAAACTTTGTGTGGTTAAAATGCTATTATGAAAAATTAGTTTTTCATTAGATGTTTGATTGGGTAGAATATCAATGCGCCAGAGACTTTAGGGTGTTGCATGTAATTACTTTGGACGCGCGTTTTCCAGCCAATGAAATGCCAACAGTTGTCATGCTCTTGTTATCTCATTTGTGTTTGTTTTGTGAGAGAACTTCCTGGTGTATTGTGGATCGTTAGATCAAACGTTATCTATGGCCTGAATGTGTTTTAAGACTATCCATGTGTTATCACCGTGGACCAATCACCTTCATTTTAACCAACCGCTATCTTAGCACCCTTGGATCAAGTCAATATAAGGAAGACTGAATCTCAACCGTTGATTGCTTTCAGCGATCCAGAACCTTCCTTGGCTCTTATATAAACCCTCTCATTCTCAGCATTTCACGACTTTTGGCAGTCATCTAAATTGAGAGAAAAAAAAGAGAGAAAGGGAAACTGAGTTAGAAACCCTAACCCTAACCCTAAACAACTTCAAACCATATTCAAACCTTCATACTTTTAGAAATCCAAACACAACCTTGAGTGTTTGAGAGAGATTGGTGTTACTGGTTTGATCGTTTGTAGCTGTAACCTCTTGATCTGTGATCTTGTTACCAACTTATACATTTTGGTGAGATCTGTATTTTTTTTTATAGAAATATTAGATCTACACTATTGCATGTTATATATCACTAGATCTGCATATTTGTTTCTCGTGTTAAGAAAATATTTGTTGATTTAGATCTGTAAATGTTTTATGTTTCATATTCTTGTGAAACTAAACCTTGACCTAGTTGGATTCTCACTTGGAGGTTTTCAATCTCGAAAATCTTTTCAAAACTGAGATTGATTAAGATCTTGACTGATTTTGAAGCAAGATATCCGTGGAATCTGGGATAGATTAAAAGGTCAAAAGGTTTCAAGTTTTGTAAGAAAGAAAGAAAAGAAAATCACAGCATATAGTCTTTATATGTAATTTTCTAGGATTGTCTGTAAAAACTAAGTGTGTGTGAGTTCATGCATGTGGATAGAAATCACATCACAAACACTTAACACACTACCACACTGAAAGTGTTGGGTATAAGATCAAAGACTATTGGGTCGACGAAAAGAAAGCTAAATCAAAGTGGAAGTTATCAAACTGGAAGAACATCATCAACAATCAGATCTACAAAGAAGTTAGAAGGACACCAAGTGGGGTATATTCCTAAACTTAGAATAGGATGAGTTGTGTGCATGTATGTTGTATTGTTTTTAACTGTTATTTGTTTTTAGTGGATTTTTACTTTCGTGACTTAGAAGTCACCGTGGATGTTTCCTCTATTGGGAGAGGTTTTACCACGTTAAGAATAGTGTGTTCTGATTATCTTCATATCCTCATCTCATTCTATAGTGTGCTGATATTTTGAAACTATCTTAGTTTTAAAACTGATTACAAAGTCTTGGTTATTCTCGTACAAAAGTTTTTGTAAACACATCTTGTTGTTTATCATTTTTATTTTCAAAAGAAAAGGGTTTCTTCAACAAACATCTCAGAGTTTCTTATACATTATCATCTTTGTATTAAACGGCATTAGTAACGTTTTTCAGGCACATACACCGAGTTTTATGACTCTAGTGAATTTTCCAGTAGTGTGAAAGATGAAGTGAGATGGACCCCTTCAGGAGGATGAGGTAGTGCGGGCCGATATGGTAGTGATGACCATCACACCCGAGATTATTTTGGGGTAGTAAAAGCATAGGCAGAGGAATCCCCCTTATCAGAAGGAGATATAGAAGTTATTGGAAATGGAGCAGAGTCTTACTCGGTTAGTGCTGATAGTGGCTTACACTACAATAGAAGGGTTATTGGCCCAGATGATGAGGACCTATGGCGCACAGTTATGGAGGAGACGCATGGGTCATAATTTTTGGTCCATATCGAAGGGGATAAGATGTACAAGGTGTTGAGGAACCAGTATTGGTACGGCAGTGTGAATGAGACATAACAGAGTTTGTCTCCAGGTGCACCACTTATCAAATGATGAAGGTTGATCATAAGAGAACAGCCGAGGTTTTACAGCCATTAGCTATTTTGGTATGGAAAGGTGAGTGTATATCGATGGATTTCATTATGTAGTCATCGACGTCACAAAGGGGTTACGATTCCATTCGAGTTACTGGGATCGGTTGACCAACGTAGAGATGTTCTCACCGGTTCGGGTGGAGTACACAACAAGGTATCATGCTCAACTTTTCATTGAAAAGATAGTGAGAGGTTGAAAAGATAATTACAGGTTAAACATAAATGATGATTATGTAGAACTTGGAAGAAAGGTTGAATGTTTGAAAATCAA
The DNA here is from genome assembly GCA_949130495.1 of Sambucus nigra. Classification (NCBI taxonomy): domain Eukaryota; kingdom Viridiplantae; phylum Streptophyta; class Magnoliopsida; order Dipsacales; family Adoxaceae; genus Sambucus; species Sambucus nigra. Next base: position 216,101,669 of record OX422218.1, on the reverse strand, counting down.
ATTGGGGAAAATTATAAATTGAATTAGATCAATATTTGATTCATAATCCTAGGTGTTTGATATAGGGTTCATGTTTAGATTTATGTTTAAATTCTTCTAGATTATTAGCATAATGATATACTAGGTCTATTTGAGGTTTAGGGTGGTTTGGGACCTCCATTAGAGGAATTGGATGAGAAAAAACCAAGGAAGAAAGTGACAGGAAACCCAACAAACTGAATCGGTTCACTAGGGGAGCAAACTGGTTCGCTAAACCACATAGCTTTGGTCTTCCAATAAACTAGTTTGGTTTCCTAGCCTACCAGATTTTTGCTTGTGTATTATGTTGACCCGTTAGGGATTGAGGAATAACTGTAGGGGCTTTCAGAGTATTGTGGGATTACTAGGGGAGGTTTTCCATGGTTGGGTACGTGCGATAAGACAACGTATAGATGGGTTAGAGTGACGAGAACCTGGAATTCAAGTGAGTGTACATGTAACTATTAAATTGGGAAGTTGGTTGAACTTTGGGATTGGGTGAATCGCGCACTGCGGGATATGCATATGAGTTGGTAATTAATATATATATATATATATATACACACATATTAGAGTGATGTGTGTGTGTGTGTGTGTGTGTGTGTGCGCTACTTGTTTATAATGAACATACCTACTTGGTAGTGCTATCATAAAAGGTTGCGCATAGTGGGTAGTCCACCTTGGCATTGACTAGAAGGTGTTGGATTGATTTCCCAGGTAATAGGATTATTGCATGGCCACTATCTATACGTGAGAAAATGTGTTGATTTGGAGACTAGTGGGGTGTGATGTGATATGGTTGTGATCCCCTAGATGTATTATGACTGCCTCCATTGTTAATGTTTACGTTTAGGTTCGATGGTGAGACTTCGACCGGATGGCTCAGCATGAAGCGTTATGTCTGGAACCTGATAGAACATGAGGGATGCATCCGCAAGGTGTAATACCCCGTACTTTTTGGCTATATTTATTTTTGGGATTAATTAATTAAATGCGTATTAATTGGAAATTAATCCGGGTTATAAATACTAATATGATGCAAATTGGTATTTGATTATGTACATATATGATTATATATGTATTTGGTATTATAAAATTTGTCGTGGGATTTATATACGGCGATTTGGAAATTTTGTTGAGACGCGTGGGACCGCCGCATCACGGTATAATATTTTGTTTATAAAAGTGAGTTTAAAATCTATAATCCGTATGGTCGTTTTGAGTGCACCAACGCGTCCGGAAGGGTCGAGATAGTCAGAAAACACTAGCCGGGGGTATAGTTTGGGTCCCGGGGTATCTTTAGGCCATTCCGGCACCATAAAGGGTATTTTAGTAATTTGGTATTTTTGGGTAATTAAAAGTGACGAAAATTGAGAGTTGTAATCTGATAAGGAATTGACCCAACCAACCCTTTTTAACCCAACAAGCCACGGAGGTTTATTAAATTAGGTTTTCATAAGTTCCCCCAAAGCAAACCCTAGCCACCATAGCTTTTTAGAGAAGAAAGCTTGGAGAAGGAGAGAGAGAGAGGAATTCTGCAGAAATTCTACACCGAATCCACACCAAATTCAGAAATCAAACCAAGGCAAGTGACTTTATTTCATTTAAATTCGAAGAATGTCTTTTCCATGTTAGAATTTGAAGAATCTTGATTGTTCTTGAAAGATTAAAAGAAAACCCATGAAATTTGAAGTTATTATTGAATGTTGGGATAGGTTTGCATGTAGAAACATTGTTGGGAGATTTAATTTCGGAGATTTCATATCTAGGTGATGTATAAACGAATTAAAATCTGGGAATTTATGATGAGAAAAGTTGGGGTTTATGTTCTTGAAGAAAATTGGGAATTAATGTAGAAATTGTGATTTAATGATGTTTAGAAGATATTAAACCCTTTAATGATGTTAGTATAGCCCCTTAACATGTTTGAGGATGATTAGAGAACTCAATATATTGTGGGAACGAATTTTAGAAGAGGTTTGAGGAGTAAAAATGGTGAAAAACGAATTGGGGAAAAATCTGGGCCGAAACTGGCCACTCGTTAGAAGCAGCCCCCAGGTCGTTCGAACGAGCTTCTAACGAGTTGACCAGTCGTTATTAACGAGTAGGAATTTTCGTTCGATATCTCGTTCGAACGAGATATCGTTAGAAGGGTCAGTTCGTTCGAACGAACTGGGATCTCGTTCGAACAGCCTCGTTCGAACAAGACTTCTAACGACCTGACAGTCCAAACTCGTTCGAAGCCTCGTTCGAACGAGACTTCTAACGAGTTGACAGTTTGGTCCTTTTTGGACTGTTTTGACTTTTGGAGTCCCGGGAACTGGTTCAAGGGTAGTATTAGTATTCCTTTGATGATATAGTGATTGATTTGGGACTTTTGGGTTATTGAGATGAGTAGATCATACACGAGAGTTATATTCAATGAACCGTTTGGGTAGAGACGTGAGTGTCTACTATGATGTGAGGATAAATTATGACACGTATAATTATGAACCGGAGTAAAATAAGTTGTGATAATTATAATTAGTACGAGAGTGCAATATGTACTACGAATATAATACGGTATTACTAAGATGTGTGTTTACTTAGTATTGATATATGGATTGTATGTATGACATACCTACCATACTTTCTATCACGGGAGGTTTCGTTCGCTTAGGACCCTCTAATCCTTGTGTGCCTACGAGGGGGATATAGACTGGTACATTGATGAACATAGGTCATAGAAAGACTTATTGTGATATTAATAAGTCCGCTGACCATGGGAGCGTAGGTATGTGCGTGACCCATGTGATGGTGACTGTGTTCGCCTCCACTATTTTTGATTTGTGTTATCTGAACTATTCCTAAGAGATTCGGAATATGTGATCCTTATGTACGTGATGTACCGGGATGGATAGCAGAGTATGTGTGCACTACAGCTTAGATTGCGGGGTGCTTGTATTGTATATTTATGAGATGAATAATATACGTTATATTAATGGGAATCCTCATGTTAATGTTGTAAAAATATTACGGTATTGTTTCGAGTTATATAATGAGTTAGCTGATAGTTATATCAATGGCATATTTAGTAACTGAGTTTACGTTAAACCACTATTAAATTACGAGCATTGTTATGTTAGATTAACCGAGTAAAATGGGTAGAACCTTTGGTAGTCTAGCTAGTTACGTTGTCATTTAGCTAGTGGAAAGGGTAGTTATAGATGGGTACTTACGTTAGGAGTGCACAGTTAGACGAGAGGTGAGGATATCATGCGAGTGTACGTCCTAACATGTACTTTGCATTTAATGTTTTAAATGTTTTTAAAGCACTTGCAGGTTTTTAAAATATAACTCCACATTCGGGCTCTGAACCGTTTGCTTTTCAAATCTATTTTTCTTTGTAAAACCATTTTAGGTGCCCAGCCACAAGGACACCAAGCATAGGTACTCATTCAGGTGACGAGCTGTAGCTGTTTGTGGAAGCTACAGGGATTTGCTCATAGACGCTTCTATCTTTTGGATTCCAGAGTCACGATCTACCTATCAGTTGTAGGGCATGTTGCCCATTCCTATTTAGAGCATCTTTTACATTTCAGTTTTCAGGCTTTAACATGTAGTATTTCAGTTTCAGTTATTTATTTCAGTATGGGATTGTAGTGAGGGGTTTCCTCCAGACTCTATTTATTTCTATTGTGATGGTTATTCATTTTACTTCAGTGTGGTGAATGGTGTTATTTATTTCTTCATTTTTACTTGTTGCATGTTAATCAGACTTAAATTAAAATTTGGCACTTATTTTTTTTAAATACTAGGTGGATAGTAATAATAAAATGTTTTCGACAGTGATGCTATTAACTGAGCCAACTTGGCATTTTGAATTAATTTTATAAAGGAGTAGCTACCCAGTATTTAATTAGTCAGGGTGTCACAGGTGGTATCAGAGCATCAGGTTCTAGTGTCCTTTAGGATCTGTACGGCTATTATGTTTCCGCTACGTTTTCTTTGATATAGAGCCCTATATTTTAGGACTGTTGTATTCTTTTGTGTATGCTTCGTGCTTCAGCTATGTTAAGTTTATAAACCGTGAACTTATAAACTTTGTTCTTATTTCAGATGCCTCCACGACGTGCACGACGAGTTCCCAGGAATGCTACGCCCGAACCATAGCCCGCTCCAGTTCAGGGCATGTTGAACGCCGCTGAGGTTGCTGCTATAGTAGCCCAAGCGGTAAATGCTGCGATTGCCGTGATTCAGCAGGCACCACCTCAGGCGCCGATTGCCGCGCCAGTACAGGTTAATGCATTCCCGTCTGCTTGGGAGTGTGTACGTGACGCTTTTCAGAAAGCGCATCCGCCAGAGTTTGCAGGTAGCTCAGACGTGGTAGTCTCGAGCCAATGGAAGAAGGACATACAGAGGCATTTGAGGATACATGAGTGCACTGATGTTCAGAAACAGGTGCTAGCTACTTTCAAGCTAGTGGGATCTGCATTACAGTGGTGGGAGTCTATTACCACCGCGGAGGAGAGGGATACCCTCACGATACAGGAGTTCTGGGTGCGGTTCGACCGTAAGTACTTTCCGTCTGCAGTTCATACAGAGATGAGGAGGAAGTTGATGAGTTTGAAGCAGGAGGGCAAGACAGTGGCCGAATATGAGGCCGAGTTCACTAGCCTGTTGAATATCGTACCAGACGAGATTCCAACAGAGAAGAAGAAGATAGAGAAGTTCACCGACGGGTTGAATTGGAGAATCCGTCAGCATCTACTTGGGAACCTATCGTTGGCCACGTATTCTGATGTGGTTAACGCTGCATTACTACACTGTCAGGACCACCGTTTTCATATGGCCGAGGGCAAGCGGTCAGGGGAGTCTAGCCATCAGGGCAGGGCTGGAGGACATGGTGCCAGCGGGGCACAAACCGGTCAGGGGCAGAGACAGACTGAGCAGGGTACCCAGCAGGGGGACAATAAGAGGTTCCGGTCAGGGAACTACAGGCAGGGACAGGGAGGTTTCCGCCAGGGCCATCAGGGTCCAAACGGCCATCAGGGCCAAGGGAGGAATGGTAACGGCCACCAGGGCCGGGGACAGCAGGGGCAGAGGGGAGGGAACTTCCCAGGGAAGTGCTTTACTTGTGGCAAGACTGGCCATAAGAAGCAGGATTGTCCTGATAAGGGCAGGGCCCCACAGCAGCAGCAGCAGGGTGCTCGCCAGGAGCCACAGAGACCTATGTTTCCCGCCGCTCTTCCTGCACCGCCACAGATGGCAGCTTTGCCACCCACTCCAGCAGTCCCAGCTCAACAGGGGCAGCTACAGTATGGACGTGTCTACAACGTTCACCAGGCTGCAGTTCCACAGGCACCGCCCGCGATCGAGGGTACGTTTCCTATCCATGGCACTATGGGTTGGGTGTTATTTGATACGGGTGCTACACACTATTTTATTGCTACACACTTCGCGAAAGCTTTAGGATTGTTAGCTACGGCAGAGAGCACAGTGACGTGTGTCGACTCACCATTGGGGAGTGGGTCACTTATTTTCTTTATATGCCGGGGAGTGGGGGTAGAGGTTGGTGGTTTGGTATTGCCTGCGGACATGTTAGTGTTAGACATGCATGTTCACGATGTGATCATCGGTATGGATTGGCTCGTAGCATATAGGGCCATGATTGATTGCTTCAGCGGGAGCATTGTTTTTGCCATTCCGGGGCAAGAGATGTTTATAGTGGCGATGCCTCTCCCAGAGGGAGGATCGACCGCTCATCTGTATTACATAGAGGAGGATACCTCTAAGGAGGTTGTGATTCCTTTAGATTCGATCCCGGTTGTCAGGGAGTATTCAGATGTGTTTCAGGAGATACCAGGCTTACCACCCAGTTGAGAGATAGATTTCGTTATTGATTTGCTACCGAGTACGAGACCTATAGCACGTGCACCGTACCGTATGGCTCCAGCTGAGATGCGAGAGTTAAGGGATCAGATAGAGCAGCTATTAGGGCAGGGCTTTATTCGCAGGAGTACCTCACCTTGGGGCGCTCCAGTTTTGTTTGTAAAGAAGAGGGATGGTTCACTGAGATTGTGCGTGGACTACCGAGAGTTGAATAAGGTCACGATACGGAATAAGTATCCGTTGCCTCGAATCGATGACTTATTCGACCAGTTGAGAGGAGCTTCTTTCTTCTCGAAGATTGACTTGAGGTCAGGATACCATCAGTTGCGTATCAGGGAGGAGGATGTCTCGAAGACTGCGTTCTTGTCGAGATATGGTTCTTACGAGTTTCGGGTTATGCCTTTCGGCTTGACCAACGCTCCAGCAGTGTTTATGGACTTGATGAACAGGGTGTTCAGAGATTTCCTAGATCAGTTTTTCATTGTCTTCATTGATGACATTCTGGTTTACTCTCAGACAGAGGAGGAGCACGCCGAGCATTTGAGGCAGGTTTTGCAGACACTTCGTCAGAACGAGCTGTATGCAAAGTACGAGAAGTGCGGGTTTTGGTTGAAGGAAGTCCAGTTCTTGGGTCACATTATTTCCGACCAGGGAATATCCGTCGATCCGGGGAAGGTGTCAGCGGTGAGGGAGTGGGGACAGCCCACGACACCAACAGAGATTCGTAGTTTCTTAGGTCTAGCAGGATACTACAGGAGGTTCATTCGGGGTTTCTCGGAGATAGCAGGTCCTTTGACACACCTTACTCGTAAAGGTGTGCCATATATCTGGAGTGATGCTTGTCAGTTGGCATTCGATGAGTTGAAGGAAAAATTGACCTCAGCACCTGTGTTAGCATTGCCGAGACCGGGAGTTGAGTATTTGGTTTACACCGATGCGTCTTTGTAAGGACTGGGAGGTGTGTTGCAGCAGGAGAGACAGGCCATAGCTTATGCTTCCCGTAAGCTTAAGCCTCAAGAGAAGAATTACCCCACGCATGATTTGGAGTTGGCGGCAGTAGTATTTGCCTTACGGATTTGGAGGCATTATCTTTTGGGGGAGAAGTTTCAGCTGTTCACGGACCACAAGTCACTACAGTATCTATTCACGCAGAAGGAACTGAATATGCGGCAGCGTAGGTGGCTTGAATTTGTGAAGGACTACCAGTTCGACATCCAGTACCACCCGGGTAAGGCTAACGTGGTAGCAGACGCGTTGAGCCGCAGGCCAGCAGATGAGGTGGCAGAGGTGTGGAAAGCTAAGTGGAAGGAATTGGGACACCAGGATGCAGTGGCCCGATCTTTCATGTCTGTGATGACTGTTACACCGCAGATTGTCACAAAGGTAGTACGGGCACAGGCTAATGACACGTTCTGTCAGAAGCAGATAGTTCGGTTGCTAGCAGAGGGAGCCGAGTCCTATACCGTTAGCTCAGACGGGGGATTGCGCTTCAATGGGAGATTGGTAGTTCCGAAAGGGGAAGAATTATGACACGATGTTATGGCTGAGTCGCACGGCTCACGGTTCGCGGTACATCCCGGAGGGGACAAAATGTACAAAGACATGAGACGGCAATATTGGTGGAGCGGTATGAAGAGAGATATCGCTGAGTTTGTCTCGAAATGCGCCACTTGTCAGCTTGTAAAAGTGGATCATCAGAGACCAGCAGGATTGCTACAACCGTTGGAGGTTCTGGTTTGGATGTGGGAGAGCATATCCATGGATTTTGTCACGGGGTTGCCTACGTCGCAGAGGGGTCACGACTCCGTTTGGGTAATTGTGGACAGGTTGTCTAAGGTCTCTCACTTCTTACCCGTAAGGACTGACTACACTACGGGACAGTATGCCCAGCTCTTCATCTCAGAGATTGTGAGACTTCACGGTGTGCCCCTGAATATCGTGTCTGACAGAGACAAGATATTTGTTTCGAGGTTTTGGGAGAGTTTCCAAGAGGCCATGGGCACGGAATTGAGGTTGAGTACGGCTTATCATCCGCAGACCGATGGGCAGACAGAGCGCACCAATCAGATGTTGGAAGACATGCTACGCATGTGCATTATTGACTTCGGGGGTGGATGGGAACAGTACCTCCCACTGGTGGAGTTTGCTTACAACAACTCCTATCAGTTCACGATTGGCATGGCTCCATTTGAGGCATTGTACGGTAGGCCTTGTCGTTACCCAGCATGTTGGTTGGAGGTGGGGGACAACAAACTACTTGGGCCGGAAGTGATTCAGGATATTTCGGCAAGGATTGAGTTGATTCAGAGTCGCATTCGGGTAGCTCAAGACAGGCAGAAGAGTTATGCTGATGCGAAGAGGTTCTTCAGGGAGTTCCAAGTGGGGGACCAAGTTTTGCTCAGGGTTTCTCCGATGAAGGGGATTATGCGATTCGGAAAGAAGGGGAAATTGGCACCGAGGTATGTGGGGCCGTTTCCTATTATTGAGCGGATCGGACCCGTTGCGTATAGACTTGGACTACCGGAGCACTTACATCGGATTCACGATGTGTTCCATATTTCCTCGCTGAGGAAATACCTTAGAGATAATTTGGCTCATTCTCACATTGCTGTGGAGGACATCGATCTCCAGCCGGATAGCTCCTACGAGGAGGGGCCAATCGCTATTTTGGACCGAAGCGAGAGGAAACTGCGGTCAAAGATAGTCCCGTTAGTGCGTGTTCAGTGGCGACATCACAATGTTGAGGAGTCCACATGGGAATGCGAGGATGAGATGCGTGAACGTTATCCAGAGTTATTTTTAGCAGGTACTTTCTAGTTTCGAATTTCGGGACGAAATTCAATTATTAGGGGGGAAGTATGTAATGCCCCGTACTTTTTGGCTATATTTATTTTTGGGATTAATTAATTAAATGCGTATTAATTGGAAATTAATCCGGGTTATAAATACTAATATGATGCAAATTGGTATTTGATTATGTACATATATGATTATATATGTATTTGGTATTATAAAATTTGTCGTGGGATTTATATACGGCGATTTGGAAATTTTGTTGAGACGCGTGGGACCGCCGCATCACGGTATAATATTTTGTTTATAAAAGTGAGTTTAAAATCTATAATCCGTATGGTCGTTTTGAGTGCACCAACGCGTCCGGAAGGGTCGAGATAGTCAGAAAACACTAGCCGGGGGTATAGTTTGGGTCCCGGGGTATCTTTAGGCCATTCCGGCACCATAAAGGGTATTTTAGTAATTTGGTATTTTTGGGTAATTAAAAGTGACGAAAATTGAGAGTTGTAATCTGATAAGGAATTGACCCAACCAACCCTTTTTAACCCAACAAGCCACGGAGGTTTATTAAATTAGGTTTTCATAAGTTCCCCCAAAGCAAACCCTAGCCACCATAGCTTTTTAGAGAAGAAAGCTTGGAGAAGGAGAGAGAGAGAGGAATTCTGCAGAAATTCTACACCGAATCCACACCAAATTCAGAAATCAAACCAAGGCAAGTGACTTTATTTCATTTAAATTCGAAGAATGTCTTTTCCATGTTAGAATTTGAAGAATCTTGATTGTTCTTGAAAGATTAAAAGAAAACCCATGAAATTTGAAGTTATTATTGAATGTTGGGATAGGTTTGCATGTAGAAACATTGTTGGGAGATTTAATTTCGGAGATTTCATATCTAGGTGATGTATAAACGAATTAAAATCTGGGAATTTATGATGAGAAAAAGTTAGGGTTTATGTTCTTGAAGAAAATTGGGAATTAATGTAGAAATTGTGATTTAATGATGTTTAGAAGATATTAAACCCTTTAATGATGTTAGTATAGACCCTTAACATGTTTGAGGATGATTAGAGAACTCAATATATTGTGGGAACGAATTTTAGAAGAGGTTTGAGGAGTAAAAATGGTGAAAAACGAATTGGGGAAAAATCTGGGCCGAAACTGGCAACTCGTTAGAAGCAGCCCCCAGGTCGTTCGAACGAGCTCGTTCGAACGAGCTTCTAACGAGTTGACCAGTCGTTATTAACGAGTAGGAATTTTCGTTCGATATCTCGTTCGAACGAGATATCGTTAGAAGGGTCAGTTCGTTCGAACGAACTGGGATCTCGTTCGAACATCCTCGTTCGAACGAGACTTCTAACGACCTGACAGTCCAAACTCGTTCGAAGCCTCGTTCGAACGAGACTTCTAACGAGTTGACAGTTTGGTCCTTTTTGGACTGTTTTGACTTTTGGAGTCCCGGGAACTGGTTCAAGGGTAGTGTTAGTATTCCTTTGATGATATAGTGATTGATTTGGGACTTTTGGGTTATTGAGATGAGTAGATCATACACGAGAGTTATATTCAATGAACCGTTTGGGTAGAGACGTGAGTGTCTACTACGATGTGAGGATAAATTATGACACGTATAATTATGAACCGGAGTAAAATAAGTTGTGATAATTATAATTAGTACGAGAGTGCAATATGTACAACGAATATAATACGGTATTACTAAGATGTGTGTTTACTTAGTATTGATATATGGATTGTATGTATGACATACCTACCATACGTGCTATCACGGGAGGTTTCGTTCGCTTAGGACCCTCTAATCCTTGTGTGCCTACGGGGGGGATATAGACTGGTACCTTGATGAACATAGGTCATAGAAAGACTTATTGTGATATTAATAAGTCCGCTGACCATGGGAGCGTAGGTATGTGCGTGACCCATGTGATGGTGACTGTGTTCGCCTCCACTATTTGTGATTTGTGTTATCTGAACTATTCCTGAGAGATTTGGAATATGTGATCCTTATGTACGTGATGTACCGGGATGGATAGCAGAGTATGTGTGCACTACAGCTTAGATTGCGGGGTGCTTGTATTGTATATTTATGAGATGAATAATATACGTTATATTAATGGGAATCCTCATGTTAATGTTGTAAAAATATTACGGTATTGTTTCGAGTTATATAATGAGTTAGCTGATAGTTATATCAATGGCATATTTAGTAACTGAGTTTACGTTAAACCTCTATTAAATTACGAGCGTTGTTATGTTAGATTAACCGAGTAAAATGGGTAGAACCTTTGGTAGTCTAGCTAGTTACGTTGTCATTTAGCTAGTGGAAAGGGTAGTTATAGATGGGTACTTACGTTAGGAGTGCACAGTTAGACGAGAGGTGAGGATATCATGCGAGTGTACGTCCTAACATGTACTTTGCATTTAATGTTTTAAATGTTTTTAAAGCACTTGCAGGTTTTTAAAATATAACTCCACATTCGGGCTCTGAACCGTTTGCTTTTCAAATCTATTTTTCTTTGTAAAACCATTTTAGGTGCCCAGCCACAAGGACACCAAGCATAGGTACTCATTCAGGTGACGAGCTGTAGCTGTTTGTGGAAGCTACAGGGATTTGCTCATAGACGCTTCTATCTTTTGGATTCCAGAGTCACGATCTACCTATCAGTTGTAGGGCATGTTGCCCATTCCTATTTAGAGCATCTTTTACATTTCAGTTTTCAGGCTTTAACATGTAGTATTTCAGTTTCAGTTATTTATTTCAGTATGGGATTGTAGTGAGGGGTTTCCTCCAGACTCTATTTATTTCTATTGTGATGGTTATTCATTTTACTTCAGTATGGTGAATGGTGTTATTTATTTCTTCATTTTTACTTGTTGCATGTTAATCAGACTTAAATTAAAATTTGGCACTTATTTTTTTTAAATACTAGATGGATAGTAATAATAAAATGTTTTCGACAGTGATGCTATTAACTGAGCCAACTTGGCATTTTGAATTAATTTTATAAAGGAGTAGCTACCCGGTATTTAATTAGTCGGGGTGTCACACAAGGTCGCAAATCTGGGGATGCGATTATACGTATATAGTGAGTGATATATATGTATGTATACGAGATATTATTTGTATATCTAATTATAGCACGGGTGTAGATACGTTATTATATTGTGTGGTTATTTAATTACAGCACGAGTGTAACTATGTTATGTTTACGGTGTGAATATTTATCTACACAAAAATGTTGTTTTTTAACGTATACCTAATGAAGGTAGTTATACTTTGCTAGAAAAGAGTATTAGCGGGGTTTGGACTTGGATAGCGATTACGTGTCCAAGTTAAAGTGGATAGTTTAATTAGGATATTAAAATGAACATGTTAGGTGTGAATTGTAGTCGAGAGGTGAGGTTTATCTCACTTGAGTGCGGCCGGTTAATTATGAAAGTAATACACTACTGTTTTAATCGATTTAAAATAATTATATACTTACAAAATATTTTTCTTATTTTTTGTTTATACCACATGTGTACTGTAGTAGCAGTCGCGACGGCAAGGATAGATATAATCTTTCCATATGAGTATCTTTGAATGCTACATTACTGTTTAGACGCCTTTGCTTAGTCTACCTAGATAGGATCATTTCACTTCAGTTTCAGTTTGGGCGTGTTGCCCATAGATGGATAGGCTTTTATATTTATGTCCGAGATTTTATTTCAGCACTCAATTTTATTATTCAACTTTACATAGTGGGTGTTATTATTATTTTTCAAATAGAGGGTTTATTCGGTTCACTATTATTATTTATATATGCATGAGGATTATTCTATTCATATTGTTTTCTGGGTTTATTCGTATTGTTTATATTATATTGTGGTTACGATAGTGATGCCGAGAATGAACCATACTGAAATTCTTGTTTATTTTAGTAGAGGATTAGCCACCCGCTTTTAGAATAGGCGGGTTATCACAAGTTCAATTAAGAGAATCGGTTCGGTCTACCAAGTGAACATGTTCAATTTGGTGTCCTATCCAAAAAAATATTGCGCGTTGTTTTGACCCGCTAGTATATGGGAAATGGGCATACGGTCTTCCGGGGTAGATTGGGACTACTAAAGAATAATATCATGGGTTGGTATGTGTTTTAGTCCAAAGGTTAGATGGGTTCGAGTGAGACGAATCAAGCTTCAAGTGAGTGAACACTTAAATTGTAATATGGAAGTCGGTTCGGAATTCGGGATTGGTAGACTAGTATGTTGTGAGATTTCCATACGTAATATATATATATATATATATATATATATATATATATATATATATATATATATATAGTAATGCCACATACCCCAAATAACTCCCCCAAACCTCCCCCAAAATGACTTGGGCTTTGTGCCCTGGCGGGAACCACACCACATGGCAATAGATGACAAGCAAGTGGAAGAATGATGTGGCGTCCACGTAGGATTTGGGAGAGATTTTGGGGAGTTTTTTGGGACTCAAAGCATTTTCCATATATATATATATATATATATATATATGGTCGGATTACTTGTATATGTATATACATGTGATTGTTCATTGTTTATTTTGAACATACTTATTCGGTAATGCTATCGTTAGGAGGTTGCGCGTAGTAAGCAATCCACCCTAGCGTTGACTAATAGGTGTGGGATTGATTCTCTAGTACTGTTGCATGACCACTATTTATGTGTGAGGATATGTGTTAGTTTAGAGACTAGTTGGGTGCGATGTGGTATAATTGTGTCCCCCAAATGTATGTTTATAACCGTCTCCAGTATTTTTATTTTCGTTTATGGTTCGGTGGTGAGATTCCGACCTTATGGCCCAGTTGTTGTGCATGGTATACCTGGATCCCGATAGCACAGGAGGGATATATACGGTATATACGTATACATCAAGTGATATATATGTACATGTATATGAGATATTGTGTGTCTATTCATTAATAACACGGATGTAACTATGTTATTATATTGTGTATATCTATTTATAGCATGTGTGTATCTATGTTATTAAATATGAAAATATAACTACTGAGAGTAGTATTTATTTAACTAAAGGTGACTATTAGCAGGATGGGCTTGAATAGAAGTTATTGTCCTAGTTAGGTTGGGTAGCATAATCAGGAAAATAAAATGAATGCATTAGGTGCACACTTTAGATGAGAGGTGGGGATAAGTCTCATGTGTGTACGACTGGTAAATTAATTATGAATATAATACATTGCACTTTTTTAAAAGCATTTAAATACTTGCAAAATATTTTCAATTGTTATTTTTGGGCTTTAATCCACTGAAAAATACATTTTCTATTTTTTTCAAAATCCTAGGTGTGTAGCAGCAGGGACAACATGATTAGTTCTTTTATGTTGTTGTGAGAAGTAGGCGTGGATGCTGCGAGATTGATTGTAGTTGCCTCGGTTCATTTTTATCTTGTTAGGATTCGATTTTAATTATAGTCTTCCTTTTGGGCGTGTTGCCCGTAATTGGATAGGGTTTTATTTATGTTAGAGATATTAATTACTTATCAGTATTTATTTACGATGGATTAATATTTATTGCAACCGATGGTTTATTCAGTTGACATTATTTATGCTAATTAGATTTTTTTTTATATTGTCATTTTTTTGGTGTATGGTTTTATTGGTTTTAAATGTGTATTGATGCTAAGAATGAAATCATACTGGATTCTTATTTTATTTTGATAAAGGGTTGATCACCCGATATTAGAATAGTTGGGGTGTCACAGTTGGTATCAGAGCATCAGGTTTTAGTATCCTTAAGATCTATGTGAATTTGCTAAGTTTAGGATAGTTCTTTCATATTATGCATTTTTTCTTCTTCTACTATTTTATTATAGTGGAATCTTATACAATTTTGGTTCGGTTTCATATACCAAACACCAAGAGAGGGATACCAACTCATGCAAAGAGGGAGGCTTAATCGAAGTCGCAGGCTGCTTGGGGGACTGTGACCGTAGTAGAGGTGGCAACCATAGTAGAACAAGTAGTTAACGCTACCATGACAGCTATGGCACAACACTTGCCCCGGGCATAGCCACAACCACCAGTGTCATCACTAGTATAGACCCACCCATGGTCGTTCATGTGGGAATGAGCCAGGGAGGCTTTTCATAAGGTCCATCCACCATAGTTTTAGGGCAGTGCAGAGGTAGTAGCAGCGAGCCAGTGGAAGAAGGACATCTAGAGGCATATTCATATGGTTGAGTAAAATAACTCCCAAAACTAGGTACTAGCTACGTTCACGCTAGTTAGGCCAGCTCTGCAGTGGTGGGAGTCAATTACCACATCAGAGGAGAGGGGTGTAATGACTATTCAGGATATATGGATGCGGTTTGACTGCATGTTTTTTTCGTTAGCCGTGCAGATATAGATGATAAAGAGAGTTATGGATATCATGCAAGAAAGCCAGATAATAGCCAAGTATGAGAAGGAGTTCATCACATGGTGAACTTTGTACCAGATGAAGTGAACACTGATAAAAAGAGGATTCTCTAGTTTATGGATAAGATTACTTGAAGGATCCGCCAGCATCTATTAGGGAATTTGGCATTAAGGACTTATACAAATATCGTTAACACTACATTACTATATTTCCAGTGATGATATGAGAAATCGTCCACTTGTCATTCTCGTACCAGCAAATCAAGTGTAAAGTGCATAATAAGCAAATAGAGCAAGTAAAGAGGGATTGAAAGACAAGATATAGAGTGGTTCGGCTATAATAATCAGCCTACGTCCACTTTGATGGCACACTCTCATTATATATGTTGTTTGGTATATAGTAATTAGGACTAAAGAGGCGTATAAGCATGAGAATAGAATATAGTACATGACTATGATGATTTCGGTGGCTTCGAAATGTCGGTTGCAAAGCTAGGAGAATCTCCCAAGCTATGATGTGCGATGTCGAGAGAATAGTCAGCTCTGAGCTATGTGTTAGTATAAGAAATGAACTCATAACCCCCCATCTCAATGTGTGGAACTCTCTTTATAGGAGGTGTATGCACTATACTGTTGTTGTGTGTGAGAGGGGCTTCGGCCAATTAATATGATAAAATCGGGGCCGCACCCTATAGTAAGTAGGGTCATGCCCTGTAGAAAGTAGGGGTCAGGGAAGTATACAATTGAGGTATATAAGTTTAGTCCATAGACTTTAAGTGATAGGCTTCGGTGGATAGTCCTCGACACTCCATTGCACTACTTCTGCAGTAGGGTGCTATATTCGTCACATCAATAATCTCCCAAGTCGTAGTGCCAAGAGATTGCGATTGGGGCTAAAACTAAGTAACCAAGTCTTCTCAAGCTACCGCGGCATTTCAAAGGCGAGGCTTCATCTTCTCGTGTACTCTTATATAAATGGAAACTGGCCTTGGCCTTTATTACGTTTTCCAAACCCTTGAGAGCAAATTAAAAGCCGATCTCTGTCCATTCCTTCTCCTGATTTTTTCGATGGCCCTTCAAGGCAGCGCAGGTGGCTCTGAGGCAGTTTAAAGCTCAGTAATTGGTTTTCACCCATTTCCAGGTGATATTTTTTATCAAAAACATATTGAATGTCTTTGTAATTCAATTCTTCCAAGTGTTCATGATCAAAAACATCTTAAATGGCTTAATTGAACTCCTGACTTTGCAAAAGTAACTACTATGAATGAATGGTCCGTCATTATAATTCTTATCTTGTTGATTTCACCACGAATTTGAATATAATTGCTTGAGTTGTAATAGATAACTGATCTTGCATTTGAATCAATCCGCAATTGATAAAATAGGCTATGAAATGCACTTACGTTGGATTGCATTCGCTGGTTTTAGGGTGGTATGGGCATTAAAAACATACCACTGTTCTTGAACAAACGTTTCGCATTCTAGGTCTTCAATCTTCAATCTATAATAGCTAGCCTATTTGATTATATGCCCGCAGCATGGGGAATACCTGATTGCGGCATAATAAAACCCCTTGCATTTTGGTCTTAGGTCAATGTTTGTAGCCCTTAAATATGGATAGTTTATGAAATTGGTTGCGGCATCCACATATCTAGTTGCGATACATGTCAATACTTGTATAATAAATATTCCCTTTCCGTTAAGGTTCTTAGGTTAGTTTCTGCATCACTTTACCAGTAATCTAATGTATGCGGCATGTAAGAATATAGTTAATATCTCCTTCACCAAAATAATGTGCAATGGCATAACTTGATTTCTAGGATTTTAGAGCCCAACACTTGGTGCAGTTTGCCGAATTTGCTAAAATTTATATTTTAACCTCCAAACTAATATTCCTGTAGAGGCCTCTAAGAGTCCTTTATGTTCATACTGGCTGCGGCACCTAACTACCGACTCTTTTAGCTTTTCAGGTTTTGCTGCAACCATATGAGTTTTTATCCTGATGAATTTCTCAAAGACTTTTGATCCTGATGATCCTGATGAATTATCAGTACGTACTTTAAAGATAATTTGGACCTTGCCTGCTAAGAGATTTTCCTGATTGTGTAGTGCCAATTCAGAATCAGACTCTACGATAATGGAAGAAGAAGCCAATTAAAGTAACCAACTAATGGATATTGACGCCGCGGCGGTGGGTCCATCTAACTTTAGGGACGCACTTGCTGCCCCATCTAGTAGAGATGAGATATCTCCTTCTTCCCGTAATATTTGCAGCACTATGACTCAAGAGTGGGTTGATCAAGTGGCTAAAGCCTTTGAGTTTCCTGAGGGTGTGATGTTCTCAAGGAACAAAGGCCATGCACGACACTTGTTGATGATGGGGTTTGCTTCCCCCTCCACGGTTTCATTTATGGGCTGCGTCTACCTGTCCATGTTCCAGTTAGAAGAATTTTCTAGGCAATGAAGTTATCCCTAGCCCATGTAGATCCTAATGGCTATAGGGAAGTCCTTGCAGCCATACTGCTATGGAAGAGATAATTTAAGAGAGACATTACTCCCCCAGAGTTTTTCTACTTCTATCGCCCAAAGTAAAACTCCATAATATTCGCATGGTATTATTACTTTACCATCCCCAGTAACGACAAAACCCTCTATATTGGGAGGCCCACTAGTGTGAAGAATTGGAAGGGCACGTATTTTTACATTTATAGAGAATGGTGGGAAATCCACCCGGATGAGAGTGAAAGAGAGAAAGACTTTAGGATGCTGTGACAATGGGGACATCGCTCCAAACTTAGTAAATAAGGATGCAGCCTTTTAAATTATGGTCGCATCCTATATTTCCATTTCCTTAATTTTGAACAAATACTTGGACTTTGTGCATCCCTCGATAATCTGCAATTGAGTGAGCGGTAAGAGCAGAGAGTTTGGAAGGCTGCGACTGTTGGTGTTGAAGAGAAGAAGTTCAGCACCCTTGTAACCTCAGCGTCTATCTATAAGAGAGGTATCTTTCCAAACAAGTTTGTGCCTAAAGTTATGGGTACGAAAGGTAATACTTTTCTCTTTTAATTTTTGACTCTGCGACTTCTACTCCCAACTTTGTTTTAATATTGCTTTATATCTTCTTCAGGTGAGGAGATTGATAGAGAGATGTTTACATCTCAACTTGCAGAGATGGATGAGAACGCAACCATCCTCAATAATGCTTCAAGGCAGAGGAAGATAAAAAGGAAGTCCAAGCGTCCTGTCGGAGTCCCTGTTGGTGATCAATTTGATCTTTTTGTGCCCCAAAATTAGGCTGGGGATCAAACTAATATTATCACGCCCCAACCCCAGGTTGAGGAGTTGACCCCTCACGAGAGGCCTGAGTGTAATTTTGATGATGATATTGGAGCTAATTTGGCCGTGACTCAGTTAATGTCAACTTCTGAGCAGGTTGAAGGCCGCGACACCTCTCCAATCCATACAAATTCACCTCCCCCAATAATTGTAGTTGTTAATGCCAATATGGCACATCCTCAATTTTGTGTCAGTGTTAATCTTCATGTCCGTCACTGGACTCATCTTAGGAATACCAACCTTGAATCTTTTGGGGACACAATGGCGAGGGTTGTCCACAGAATGAAGAGGGATCCAGATGTCGCGGACCTTAATCGCCTCGTGGATGAAGACCACGATGACTTGGAGGATAATAGTCTCCACAGTTTGTTGAGGGTAAGTGCAAGTACCTTCTCACCATCATTTTCACATTTCATAGTTTTCTTCTAATATCAACTCTATTTGCAGGTCATGGATGTTGTGATGTGCACGAAGTGAAAGTACGAGGCCCTCTATAAGTTGAAGGAGGCCGCGGAGAGAGTGCACTCCGCTGACTTGAGAATGCCAGGGTTGCTTCCTTTCAAGCTGGGAAGCAGCCCTCTGTCGTGACACTTGAGGCATATAAGATATGCGTGGAAAAGATGGTTAAGGCCACAGAAGAAGTTAAGAAGGAGGCTGAGGATAACTTCAAACAAGCTGCAGACTCTTTAAAAATTTCTCAAGCTCAAGCTGTTGAAGCTACCCAGGCCGTGGTCTCCTTAAATAGAAAAATTAAACTCCTCCAGAAGAAGTTTGATGAACGGGAAAGGAAGACTAAGAATGATGCTGAGGCCCATGCCGCAGCCATCAAGAAATTGGAGGAAGATTATATCGCGGTCATTATAAAGATAAATGACGATAATGCTAAGGCTATCCAATTGGTCGTTGACCACGCTGTGGAATCCTTCAAAGGCTCCAAGGATTTATTTATTATCAATAATAAAGCCTACCTCCGCAGATACCAAGAGCTTAGGCACAGAGTGATAAAAAACTTTCCTGAAAGTAAAGAAACAGATCTTTCCTGGGGCTTTAATTATGCTAAAGATCTGTAGTGCGTGGCTGAGATGAAGGTTGCAGCTGAAGAGAGAGGCAAACTAATGGTTGAGGCTAAGCTTGCGGCAGCTGAGGAGGAGGCCATGATCGCCACAGAAGGAGAGGAGGGAGATGAAGAAGATGATACATCCAACTAGCCTTCATTTAATTCTTAACACTGGGATGGGTCCCCTTTTTAAAATGATTTTTTGTTGATCTATACAAGGCTGTAGCCTTTTGGAACTTTTAATCAAGGCTGCGACCACGTCTGTATAACTTTAATACTTTAATTTTTTCTAAGATTTTACCCTTTGATCCCTTTTATATAGATTAGTTGCTGCCCTTTTAAACTTATGTGAATCTTATCATTAAGGCTACGGCCTGTTCTGGAAATCAGTATTTTCTTCCTTCTATATGCATGAGTTATTTATCCACTTAAAAACTTGCATAAATGATTTTTAAATACTCCCTCCCACTTGAATGTATTACTATTTTTATAGAGAGAGAACCTCCTTCACTATTTTCTTTGATGTTTGATTGCTTGATTGAATGAGCTTTGCAAAACTTCTCCAGTGACTGCAATGCGCATAAGGCCGCGACAACATTATATAAATGTTCTCCAAAAAGGCTGTGGCCTGTTATGCTTTGCCTCAGAATTTTCACATCTTGTGTTTTTCCTTTAAAGGCTTTAAAATTACACTCCATATATGTCTATAATACCCTAAGATGCGGTGCCAATGAGAAATAGCTTTGGGGTCGCGGCATAACAATAATCAGTTTTTCCATTTTTCCCTCTTATATTTTAGGGTCTGCGGCTAGTTTACAACCCAACCGCAGCCTTTTAGCAATTCATGATCTACTGCATCTTCTAAATGAATTACCCTTGACGGTTGTGGCCACATTCATAACAACATGTTGGTCTTAAGCCATCCTCTCTTTGTAGCTTTAGTATGCTTCATGATGGCAGCCACTCAACATCCTTTAGTCTCTTTTACTGACTTTCATGGCTTTCCTTTAGTGGATTGGGTTATTATCAGCCCACCCACCCCCTGGGCTAGGTATTATTAAGATTACCTAAGCTATGTTTGGATATATATAAAGCCTTCTTAGGATAGGTTATGTTATTAAGCCACCCACAACTAATATACAGGATACTATCAAGCCTTCCCAGGCTGGGTTATGTTATTAAGCCACCCACAGCTAATATACGGGATACTATCAAGCCTTCCCGGGTTGGGTTATGTTATTAAGCCACCCACAGCTAATATACAGGATACTATCAAGCCTCCCCAAGATGGGTTATGTTATTAAGCCACCCACAGCTAATATACGGGATACTAGCAAGCCTCCCCACGTTGGGTTATGTTATTAAGACACCCACAACTAATATACGGGATACTATCAAGCCTCCCTAGGCTGGGTTATGTTATTAAGCCACCCATAGTTGTTGATATAAATAAACCCATCCCTGGCTAGGTATTATTATCTCCCCGACTGATGACGCATCCCGAAAGCTAAGAACGTGCATTGTAAGCCCCGATGGTTAATAACGCTTGCTGATAAATTCTTTTCAAGAATGTAGCCATAATATGATGGAATGTAGTCTTTATGAGTGATGTTGCAGACCACTTTAGATGGTTACTCTCAATAGTTGCTTTCGTCATTTTCAATTATCACTTGCTTTTAGACAATCAGGCATCACGATAGGCGTTGTGGGCCCATTTAGACATTATCATTCCCGATATAATACGATGTCTCCATTCAAAATCTATTCAAGACAAAAAGTCTTCTATAATATCACATTTAATGGAATTGAGAAATCAAAATATGGTACTTGTAAATAGATGAAATATAAAGTGAACTTAATTTCATATATCTATTCATATATTCATGACTTTGTTAGGAAAATACAAAGTTAACATGGAACTATTCAAAAGAGTTTTCACTAAGTACTGAAATAGATGAAACATCAATATGGGAATAAAAAGAGGAATGTGGCTTGTCAAACTAGGCTGCATCCCTTAGGCATTTTTTAGGAAGCGTTGCAGCATCCCCTGCCTTATGAGCCTCACAATTTCATCTTTCAGGGCATAACACTGCTCAGTGTCATGGCCGTGGTCCTGATGAAACTTTCACAATTTGTCTTTATTCCTCTTGTGTGACGCCTCGAACTGGATTTAAGGGTTATTATAGGATCGACCTTGATCCGATCCAAGTGTCAAGTGTGGGGTGCAGTGAACAACCTAAATAATGTTACTATTCCAATTTTATTATTAAATAAGATTACGCTTTTCTTAGCATGCGATTCCAATATAAAATAAACTACGTGCGGGACCCAAGGGAAGTGCCCCCAAGGCCAAGTAAACAGAGCTACTGACGTTAATGCAAGTAATTATTAACTGTATAATGGTCTTAACATACGGAAAATGGATACAACCTGTCGTAACAAAAAGGAGGGAGTGAGCGAAAGGCTTGGTGGAATTTATAAAAATGCAACATAGAAATGAACGACAGAAAAGAATAATCACTCACTATATCATCATTAAAAATATGTATATATCTACATATATACTTTTGAAAATACATGCTTCTATGTATTAAATCAATTTATTCCAAAAATATAATTTATCCCCGTTCATCCTCTTTTTCTTTCCCAAAATAGTCATTTTGGATAATCTTTATTTAAAATCACATTCTATCCCATTAACGCAGACAGATAATCATTTAT
Source organism: Sambucus nigra (assembly GCA_949130495.1). Classification (NCBI taxonomy): domain Eukaryota; kingdom Viridiplantae; phylum Streptophyta; class Magnoliopsida; order Dipsacales; family Adoxaceae; genus Sambucus; species Sambucus nigra. The sequence continues at coordinate 216,079,445 of OX422218.1, read as the reverse complement.
AGGAAAAAACTTTATTTTCATGAAAATATTCATCTATTCAGCGCTTATTAACTCAGGCTAGAGTTACTTTGCTATTATTTTAATATTATCATTAAAACAATCTTTATGACACGCACACCTCATGTTTGGAAAATATTCATTTTCATTGAGAAACTTATACTCCACATGACACAAAATATTTATTGTTTCACGAAAAATTGTTCATTTCCCTTTTTCAACCTTTTGCAAATGTCAAAGATTTATTCGCATAAATTTTAAGAATATTCTCATTCTTCATTTCTTATTACAAGAATTATCAATCTTTGCCTTGGAGTCTAGCCATTATTCCTGGATTTCATGGGCTCTACACCATCGGTCTCCAATTGCCATATGCTCATCTGTACAGGCTTTGGAGTCTTTTACAACTGGGGACATCATGCCCTCCTTAATTCTTGGCATCATGCAAGTATCATTTCTTATCTTTTTTCATGTGTTTCAACATTATTCTCAATGTTCACATTGATTCTCACTTGGAAATCAATTCTTTCCTTTTTTTTCCAAACTATTCATTGACATTTTTATTTCATAAAAAGGTTCCTCTTTACGTAAATTTATCAATTTACCCATTTCTTGTCAAATATACATTTAACCATTTAACAAGTGTTGTTCCCAAAATAGTTACTAACTTCTCAACTTAATTCTCAAAACACTTTTAACCACTTAACACTTATCAAAAATTATATTTTTACCCATATTTCACACTTATCATTTTACTGAAACTCATTATTTTCACTTAGCAAAAATATATCATTAATCTCCTTTTATCAATCTTAATTAATACATTTAATTACCAAATATTTTCTTGATAGCACACTATTCACTGTATTTTCGACAATGCCACTATTATTTGTTTCACACAAATATTATACTTTTAAATCAGTTTAAACATACTAATTTTGCCAAAAACCAATTTATAACTTCTCAAAGTGTATTTCTGATATTTCCAACATAGTTTCAGTAACAAATTTGAAATTTTACAAAAAGCCTTTATTTCCATTTATGTATCCAAAATAAGTTGTACATACCCATTTGGTCACTATCAACACATTTGACATTCTTTACTTTCATTAATTACACTTCAGTATCAATTTAAAAGTAAGAATTTTATACTTTGATTATTTACATATCATCCACAATTACTTCTTATTATGAGTTTATGCATCTCATGAACACCCATTTAAGTAAAAGTCCAATTTCTTCTTCTACTTCATCATTTTAGTAAGAAAGTCCAATTTTTATTTCGTAAAAATGGCCGATATTAGCCAAATATTTTTCTAAACATGAAATTACATTATTTATCTTTGAAATACCATTTTAACAAATTTTATTTCATAAAATGTTCAAGGCTAATATTCGGAAATTTATCCACCTTTCGAACCCATAAAAATTACTTCTTAAAAACTAATTTCTACACACCAAATGATGATGTGATGATTAAATAACATACAGTTGTAAAGTAGCTAAAATTCTACATATATCAAGTCTACTATATGTAAATATCATTCTAAAAATTATCAAACTCTAAACCACAATTAAAGTAAGATTTTCCCACCTCTTAAGACTCCAAAATGGTGTTGTAGGAGGAGCAACCCCCACCTTCAAAGGTGGCCTCAAGGGGTTACCAAATGCATCCTCCATGAGAGCTCTATATGTGCTCTAGGAATTCCTTCTTTAAGTTCTAAGAAATGCATCAAAACTAAAACTCTAGCTCCAAAATATAAGCTCCAAGACTTCCTTAAGCTATATACCCCTTGAGTGGTTATTTTGGGGTGTAAATATGTCATAAATATGAAGTTTTTGTGGTTGTTTAGAGATGGGAAGGAAGAGCTACGAATTTTCACAAGTGTTTAAGAGTTGTGGAGTGTGAGAGTGATCAAAATCTAATTTTTTTTCTTCTCCCATCAACCCACGTGGTTAATACATTATATAACCCCATAATTCATTAATTAACTCCAAAAATTTTACACCCATCCAATGTCGGTGAGATTATTCAAAGGGGCTGGTGAGGGAGGTATAGACTAGGGATTGAATCAATGGATGGCTTATGATTAAACAAAAATAAAAATAAAACCCCAAATTTATTAATATTTTTACTATTTTTACAACTTAAAATAGCTCTAAAATAGGTTTAAATGACATTTTCTGAAGATATCGAAGAAGATAAAGTGGATCAAAATTAAATTTTAAGTCGAACTGAAATTTTTCAGAATTTTCTGAGTACTTTTATTTTTTGATGAAAAATTATAATATTTTATATGTTTATTCATTTTTTGACTTTTGACCTCATGGTATTTTTATATGTATTTTTAGAGTCCCAAATATGTATTCATACTATTTTTTATCATTCTCCAATTGTCCTACAAAAATTGCACAAGTTCGCGTCCTGCAGGACACATGCTGACAAAAGTCGCGTTATATTAAACATGACTGTGTCATAATGATTCATTGAAATTTTTGCATCTAACTTGACCAACATACTTACTAGGACTATTAGGACTTAAATGCGCATCCATATGAACCATATTATGTGGGGATTATTTTTCTCCTTAATTACTTTTCTTTCCATTTTGGCGTAATTCCCTTATATATTTATTCCTAAAAAATTTCCTTTGAATAAAATCATCAATTTATTATTCAATATTTCTTTTCTAGGGTGGGGTATCATATCTTGTGGGGTGGAGCTTTAAGCTTCTCTGGCCACTTCAGCAACTTGTCCTCTTTTATGAACTCAAAGATATCTTCAACTGGGAAGTCTAGTGGGGTGTAGGCCTCGAAGCATCTTTTAGCTGTCTCCACTTTCCTCTTCTGGGTCTTGCTAGCTTCTGGTATGACCGCGGCAATGATGGTTGATGCAGCAATGATCCTGGGTGCCTCACCCACATTGGATGAGGCTGCGACCTCTAGCATGAGGACCCTCTGGGTCAAAAAGTTTACCTGGGTTTGGAGTGAAGTATGAGTGTCGCAGAGATGGTTGAGGTGATTTTACAATTGCACAATCTCATATTTGTCTTCTGTGCTCTGGCCATAGAATATAGAATCAACCAAGTAGGAAGTAAGGATGCAGCGTTTACACTACTCCATGTTACCACTAACAAAGCCGCGACCAATAAGGCACACAAGTGTACTGACATGGTTCTTTGAACAATGTAATTCACCAAGGTTGAGCTCGAATCCATTTCCTTAATGCTTTTAAGCCGATATGACCAGACTGCACTTATTGGGGCCGTGGAAAGAAGGGAAGTTGAACTACCTGCCCGCACCCCCTTCTAGGCAGTGAAGGTAACATACCTAAAAATTGAAAACCACAAACTGAGTTTCTCCCGAGAATCGTGGAGAGCATACCTACTAGGGTCTATCCAAGGCAAAGTAGCCTCTCGAAGCACAAAACGGCACAATTATAGTAATAAACCCTAGATCATGGGCATAGAATAGCAAAAATGAGCTAATATAACTCTTCCCTAATCACCCATCTTTGTGGAGCTAAATCCTATCATGCTTTTTAACATTATCTAGGTGAGACGATATCACAGGGGTATGTAAAATAGATTCAAGGTCATAAAATGGAGACCCAAGAGCAGATCTGAATATACGAAATACCCACCTAAGGGTGTAAATATAAAATAAATCTCAATAACCAAAAATTCACCAATGAGATGATGATCCAAAGGATCCCCATGAATAAAATAAGGTGTTTAAGAACTCGAAATATAGAGAAACGATATTGAAATACCTCGTTTCCCACAAACGGTGCTAAATTGATGATATGAGAAATCGTCCACTTGTCATTCTCGTACCAGCAACTCAAGTATAAAGTGCATAATAAGCAAATAGAGAAACTAAAGAGGGATCAAGGACAAGATATAGAGTGGTTCAACTATAATAATCAGCATACATCCACTTTGGTCCCACACTCTCATTATATATGTTGTTTGGTACATAGTAATTAGGCCTAAAGAGGCATACAAGCATGAGAATAGAATATAGTACATGACTATGATGATTTCGATGGCTCTGGATTATCGGCTGCGATGCTAGAGAGAAGCCCCCAAGCTATGTTGTGTGATGTCGAGAGAATAGTCGGCTCTGAGCTAGGTATCAGTGTAAGAAATGAGCTCGGAACCCCTATCTCGAGGTGTGGACATCTGTATATAGGAGGTATATGAACTGTACTATTACTATGGGTGAAATGGGTTGCGTCCAGTTAATATGATAAAACTGGGGCTGCACCCTGAAGGAAGTAGTGTCGCGCTCTATAGCAAGTAGGGTCATGCCTTGTAGTAAGTAGGGGCCACGACAGTATACAATTGAGGTATATAAGGTCAGTCCATAGCCTGTAAGTGATAGGTTGCGGTGGACAAGCCTCAACACAATATTGCACCCCTTCCATCTGAGGAGAAAAAATAAGAAAGGAAAGTCGATCCAGTAGGTCAAGAGTAGGGACAGCGGTGCCAGTGGGATGCCATAGTAGTAGGGTAGGCATCAAGAGAGGGGTTCCCATCACGAGGATTTAGCTAAGAGGTTCAGGACGAGAACTGATAGTTATAATCAGGGCCAAGAGTGTGCTCCTCAAAGCCAGGAGAACCAGATTTGAGGCCAACAGGGTCGTTATTATAAGTGCTAGTGATAGGGGAAGCCTCACCAGGACCAGCAGGGCCAGAGGCCGGGAGATTTTATGAGGAAATATTTTGTATGTGGGGAGAAGGTCCACATGCGGTGCGCAATCCCAAAATAATGCTCAAGGTCAGTAGCAGAATTCCCAGTAGGGGCAACAACCATCGCAAGATCTAGCCCCACAAGAAGTCCTAGCATTTCCACCTCCATAGGGGAAATTATAGTTTGTGCGTGTTTATATCGTTCGTGAGCCAGTTCTTCCACTAGTGTCGCCAGTAGTTGAGGGCATGTTTTTTTATCCATGGGCACATGGGGCAGGTATTATTTGATGATTGAGTGTCACACTCTTTTGTTAGAACTATATTCATGCGAGAAATAGGTTTAGTGGATATAGCGTAGGATATTATTATGACCGTAGATTCACTGTTGGGTAGCGAGGCACTCATTCATTCCATCTGCAGGGGAGTAGGTGTGGACATTGGGACGTTATGCTTAGTAGCAGATATACTCATTTTAAAGATGTACAAGTATGATGTTATTAGGGTTATGGACTAGTTAACCACGTATTAAGCGATGGTGGATTATTACAGTAGGACTACCATATTAGGTATTCCAAGGAAGGATATGTTTTTTTTGGCGATGCCTCATCTTGATGGAGGGTCGAACACACATTTATATTATATCGAGGAGGAGACTCCGGAGGGTATTATTGCATGCTAGATTCAATCATTGTGGTTAGATACTTTATTGATGTATTATAGGGGATACTAGGGTTATTTCCAAGTCAAGAGATTCAGTTTATGATATGTCGAGGACTAGGCCGATAGTGCATGTGCCTTATCATATGGCTCCTTTAAATATGTGAGAATTGAGAGATCGGATTCATTAGCTTTTGGGATAGGGTTTTATCCACGGGAGTACATCACCATAGGGTGCCCCAAGTCAAGTATTCATTGTCGCGTATAGATGACTTGTTCCATTAGCTAAGAGGATAATCCTACTTCTCAAAGATTAATTTGAGTTCATGGTACAATCAGTTACATATTAGGGAGCATTAAGTCCTTAAGACCACATTTTTAACGAGATACGAGTCTTATGAGTTTAGGGTTATGCTGTTTGGGTTGACCAATCACCATTAATTTTCACAGATCTCATGAATTGAATGTTCGTGGATTTATTGTATCATTTTGTCATTGTCTTAATAAATGACATCTTAATTTATTCTCGAACAGAGGTTGAGCATGCAGATCATTTGTGTATGGTATTTTAGATTTTGTGAACCATCAGTTGTATGCCAAAGTTCGAGAAGTGTGGATTTTGGTTGTAAGAGGTGTAGTTCTTGGGATATATAGCCTCCGATAGGGGGATTTCTGTCGATCCGAGTAAAGTATCAACGGTAAGGGAGTAGGGCCAGCCCACGACACTGACAAAGGTTCGTAATTTTTTAGAGTTAATAAGTTACTACCAATGATTTATTAGAGAATTTTCAAGGATTATGGGTCCTTGATGAATTAAGCTCATAATGGAGTACCTTTTGTTTGGGATGATCACTATCAGTTAGCTTTTAATGAGCTAAAATGCAAGTTGACTTCAACACCCGTGCTCGCATTGCTTATGGGAGGAGTGAAGTACTTTGTTTTTATCGATGCGTCCTTACATGGACTTGGGGGAGTTTTACAGCAGCAGGAGTGGTCTATAGCTTTTTCATCTCATAAATTAATCCATGTGAGAAGAACCATACTATCCACAGTTAATATTTAACGATAATTATTTTGTAACGAGGATTTGGAGACACTATATGTTAAGGGAGAACCTTTGATTGTTCATAGAGCATAAGTCACTGCAGTATCTTATCATGAAGAATGAACTAAATATGAGGCACTGTAGATGGCTTGAGTTTGAAAAATATTACCTTTTTTTCCATTCAATATCATCTAAGAAAAGCTAATGTTGAGGCACATGCACTGAGTCGGATACCTGCGTGGCAGTTGGCAGTGGTTTGGAAGGCAAAATGGGATGAGCTTCACCAGGAGGAGGAGGAGGCAGTCCGGTATTATATGAAAATAATAACCGTTACCCTCATGGTCATTTTGAGGGTTATGAAGGCACAAGTAGGGAATCCTTCTTATCAAAATAGGATACGGTAGTTATAGGCAGGTGGAGCAGAGTCTTACTCACTCATTTCTAAGGGTGGCTTATATTTCAATGGGAGGTTTATTATCGCAGATGACGTGGACCTATGTTGTGTATTATAGAGGACTCACATGGGTCACGATTATTGGTCCATCTAGGAAGGGACAAGATATATAAGGATATGAGGATGCAGTATTAGTGGGTCGATATGAAGTGGGACATAGCAGAGTTTTTCTCCAGGTGCACTGCTTATCAGATAATAATGGTTGATCATCAGAGACCAGTTAAGGTTTTGCAGTCACCGGAGATTTAAAGGTAGAAATGGGAGAGTTTATCGATGGACTTTATCTTAGGGTTATCGATGTCGCATAGGGTCATGATTCTATCTTTGTTATTGTGGATCAGTTGACTAAAGTTTTTTATTTCTTAACTGTTTGGGTGGATTACATGATAAGGCAGTATGACCATCTTTTCATTGCAGATATAGTGAGACTGCACGATGTGCCACTCAACATTATTTCGGATCGAGATAAGATCTTTGTGTCCCATATATGACAAAGTTTTCAGGAGGCAATGGGGATGGAATTGCATTTGAGCATGGCTTATCACCTATAGAACGATGTGTAGACGAAGAGGGCGAATCAGATGCTAGAGGATATGCCGAGGATGTGTATTCTGGATTTTAAGCGTAGTTGGGAGGAATATTTACCGTTGGTAAAGTTTGCATACAATAAATCGTACTAGTTTAATATTGGCATGGCAACTCTCGAGGTTTTGTATGAGAGACCTTATTATTCTCCCTCATTGTTAGAGGTGGAGGACAACAAGCTTCTCGGGCTGAACGTGATTCTAGATACGTCGAAGAATATTGAGTTGATCAGGAGTCATATTCGGGTACCTCAGGACTGTCAAAACAGTTACATCGATGCAAACCAGAGATTATTGGATTTTGACGTGGGTGACCAGATGTTACTGCGGGTATCCCCCATGAAGGGAGTGATGCAATTTAGGAAGAAGAGGAAGTTAACACCTAGGTAAATGGGTCCTTTTTTCCATTATCGAGAAGGTAGGGCTGCATGGATTCTATGGATTGATATGTATATTAATTTACCACACACAAATATAATTTTTACCAAATATTATCTTTGATTAAATTAGGTGTGCATATAAAGATGAGGGAAAATCCATTAACAGGGAAAAATCTATATTCACGACTACAGAATAATTGATAGACAGTCGACTTACAAACCATTTAGATACGATAAGTGTGATGTGCGGAGTCTTTAATTTCTTCTATAGAAAATAATCCAATCTAAAGCCGTCCATAAGAAGAAATCTTCCCTCTATATCCATCGATCAAACTTTTCTTCTTCAGCACCAAAACCTCGGTCCCACAATTCAGGAGTAGAGATTTCTCGCTACAAAGGCTCTTGTGATATAATCTTCTTCTTGATTTGCTAAAGTGATCTTTAAGATTCCAATGGGTTTGTAATAACTATAGAAGTGTCCGATCACAAAGATAACTCAAAAAGGTCGGAAAAAGCTTTCAAAAAAACTTCTTCACATCTCAAATTCCTTCTTTACTTTTAGAAGGAAGTTTTTTACAAAGATATAATTATCAAGGATTTGGATAAGATTTAATCAAAAAGACAAATTCTCGAACAGTCGTTCGAACGTTAGGTACCTCATTTGAATGACAAATATATTTTCTTTCGAAGAGGCGTCTATGGAGACATTGAACAAGATTCCATATATTGACAAAAACTACTTCGTTCGATCTATAGAGAGTTTTATTCAAACGACCCTATTATTTTCTTTCGAACAAGATAGCTAACTCATTCTAACGAGGCGAGTAGTTTTTCCAAAAAAATTCTTAAAAATATTTTTAAAACCATTTTGTAAAAAATCTATTTGAAAATTTTAAAACCCCTAGAAAAATAAAGTAACTCTTTACCAAAAAAATCCATAACTTCTTATAAGGTTGTTGAGATGTATGATTTTTCATTCTTCCAAATGTCTTCAACTTTGTCTTCGAATCTAGATAAGTCATGTAGGTGCGGTGTATGTGTAGCGGGATAAGCCAAAATAAAGTTAAAACTGAGCAATTATAAAACTTACTCTTACGAATCACCCCATCTAGCTATTCTAGTACAAAACACAAACTGAAGTCAAATTGAATCACAAAGACAAATACAATAACTAACCACCCAAATCAAGAACCAAAAAAGAATTTGTATACATGTCCTCAAATTAAATTTATCATCCACTATGGCTATATTTTTCTTCATCTTGTGTGGGTCCATGTAATCATCATCTAGGCGGAACGTCCTACACATATGAGACAAAAAAAATACCATGATTCATTAGAGTTTTAATTAATAAATAAAACTCCCCCTCAATTTGTTCTCCACCTTTTGTCCGTAGCAGACAAAGGAGTAGAAACTAATCATGAAACATAAGCATCACATTTAGAAGCAAGATACTAAATAATGCACATATAATGATAATCTCAAAAGGAAAATTTTCTCCACAAACTTGTTTTGTAAATTTTCAAAATTTTCAAATATAAAGTACAAAATGTACAAATACAATACACCATGAAATAACACTAAAATATCTGAATCGTGAACGTGAAATGTAATTGTGTGAACATTTTACATAGGTGGATTAACATAGGCATTCATAAGATATGTGTACAAAGTTTTGAGACACTTCTAAAAATAGAACTCAAAGTCTACATTTGGTGTAAAAATAGTGAACTCAAATGAAATTGACTCAACTAAGTCAATATGTCATGAACTTAAATGATTTTCACACCAATCAGGGCAAACTATTTAATGTTTTTCAAGAAGGTTCGTTGTGAAAATCCATTGATCTTCTAATTTAAATCCCTCAAAATCTCACATATCTAAGGATTAACTCCCAAATATTTTTTTGAAGAATTTAATGCTCATTTGTAGTGAAATCTCAATGAATCTAAACTAAATGGCATGGCACTTCTATTTTTATGTGCCTCTAATCTTTTTAGGCTTTGTTATGCAAATGGTGGCTTTTAACCCAAAGAATATTTTGATCATTCGTAGCCATTTCCATTGCTTAACATATAACAATATTTTTCGAAAATCAAATGAAATTCAGGCAATAGTTCTTACATGAACATCTCTTTTTACATTTTGTTCATTATTAAGCAAAACTGAGACGATAACGTCGTATTCAACAAATGACAAGTAAGCACAATGTCATAAATTTTATGCACATGTGCAATAAAGGTGACAAGGGGTCAAACATGTAGAAAGTAGTCATTAAAGATCAACTTAAGGACATCCACATATTATTAAGCACATTATTGAAACAAAGTCATGTTTCAAAGTCACGTGTATAGATGGAATGAAGGGGTGGTCTAGAAATCTTGAATATTCATCCATATATGGTGAAAAAAATGAAAATATAAAACTCCTTTTGTCTTTTTCAAAAAAATTATATAAATGAAATCATTTTCATTTTTTCATCTTTTTTCTAAAAAAAAAAAAATATTTTTGTATTTTCAAACTTTTTTAGATAAAATAAAACTCTTTTTGGATTTTCTATAAAATATCAAAAAGAAGAACAGATAAATACAATAATAATACAATATAGTAATAGGAGTATAAGATATGAACGAGATAAACATCCTACACTAGATAAAGTACCGAAAGTCAATCAATGGTGCAAATACCTAAAGACTTACTAAGATCCTCAAATTGAATTGCATCTAAAGGTACCCTGAAAATATCAGCCAATTAACGTTCGGTGCTCACAAAACTCAAGGACACGACTTTTTCCCCAACAAGATCACAAATAAAATGCTCACCTATCCTAATGTTCTTTGTGCGCGATTGTTTGACTAGAGTACGTGAAATATGGATCGAACTCGTATTATCACAAGAAATAATCATCGTGCCTTGTGAAATCCCATAATCTTCCAATATTTGCTTCATCCATAAGAGTTGTGTCAACAACTCCAGACGGCAATATACTCAACCTCCATCGTGGATAAAGATATGGAGTTTTGTTTCTTGCTCAACCAAGAGACAAGAGCACTCCTAAAGTTAAAACACCAACTAAAGGTGCTCCCACAACAAAACAAACGGTCATCGGTATCAAAGGAGTACCAAATACCATAGCAAAGAGTGCCACTCGCGTATTTGATGACACGCTTGAGTGCGAGTAAGTGAAACTCTTTAGGGGACGACTGGTATCGTGCATAGATTCCAACACTAAAGGCAACATCGGGATGACTAATGGTTAACTAGAGGAGACTAACAACCATACTCCGATAAAAGGGTTTGTTCTACGTCCTTGCCCAAAGATCCTTTGCTAAGCTTTGTCGATGTAATCATAGGGGTCCGTGAGGGATTAGCGGAGTCTAAACCAAACTTCTTCCCTAGGTACCTTTCATATTTGGATTGAGATATGAATATACCATCCTTAAGTTGAAGAACCTAAAGATCTATGAAGAACATAAGCTCACCAACCATTCTCATCTCAAACTCGCTCTTCATCTCCTCCTCAAAAGTGTGAGCATGGTGGGAGCATGTGGATCCAAACACTATGTCGTCCACATAGACTTGAGCAACCAAAATAGCACCACTCTCTCTCCTCACAAACAACGTCTTATTCCATCCCCCCCCCCCCCCTCTTAAATCCATGAGTTAAGAGATAGTAAATGAGCCTCTCGTACCAAGAACGGGGTACTTGCTTCAAATCATACAAGGCCTTATTAAGAAATTAGACGCGTCCTGAGTGCTTAGGGTCATCGAACCCTTTTGATTGTTCCATATATATTTCCTCTCATAGAGTGTCATTCAGAAAGGCACTAATGACATCCATCTAATATAACTTGAAGTGCAGATGACAAGCTATGGCGAGTAGTAAGCGGACGGACTCAAGCTTAGAAACAGGAGAAAATGTCTCGTCAAAGTCTACACCCTCAATTTGCGTGTATCCTTGAGTGACCAACCTAGACTTATTGAGAACTATGGTACCATTATTATCCATCTTATTCTTGTAAATCAACTTGGTACCTATCACTTTAGAATCACTAGGTTGGGGGGCTAACTCATAAACATCATTCTAGCGAAACTGAAGCAAGTCATCTTGCATATCAGATATCCAATGCTCGTCCTCGAGTATTTATTTCACATTCTTCGGCTAAACTAATGAGGTATATCACATTCTCAAGGAGGTATATAGCAACTCATCTTGCATATCAGATATCCAATGCTCGTCCTCGAGTATTTCTTTCACATTCTCAAACTGAGCACGAGTATTGACACCTAGTGTGGGATCATGAAGTATAGCTAAAGGTCAACGGCTCTTTCAAACCTACGTAGGTGGACCCTCTAAATTATGAGTGGGTCCACTGAGGTAGGATGGGATCCTCACCATAGGTGCATCATCCTCACACTAGGGACTAGGAGAAATAAACGTCGGTGGCTCTTCATCTCTAATAGTGAATTTTTTTAACTAAATAACCTTAGATATTGCAAGGTTAAAAACCTTATTAGCCCTACTCGTCGATGAATATCCTAAAAATATCCCCTCGTCTCTCCAAGAGTCAAACTTTACTAAATGTTATCTATCTCTCAAGATGTAATAAGTACTCCCAAAGACACAACAATAAAATAGGGTAGGGTTATTCACTGTCCACAACTCATAAGGCGTGTGTAGTGTGTGAGTACAAAGATATACCTAATTCACCGTATGAAATGCGGTGCATTCTACCTCTACACAATAACGTCTAGGCACGTTTCTCCTAAGAAATGTGGATCCAGCCATATTGTATCATCCAGTTTTTCCTCTAAATAATCCCATTTTGTTGAGGACTACGGATGGCCAAAAACTCAGGTTTGATGACCACTTCATCATTATCGCTATTCACTTTAAATTCAGTGGCGTTGTCACTACACATCCGATTAATTGTGACACCGTGTTGGTTTTGTAGGACACGCCACTTGGTTGTTAAGAACTTAACCGCATCATACTTTTATCTAAGAAATCCTACGACGCAGTATCTAAAAAAGTCATCGACCATCACGAGAATGTATCTTTTACCACCTAAGCTCTCTGAGTGAGTAGGATCCATTAGATCCATGTGAATCAATTCCAAAATACGGGTTGTGGTAATGGTATTCAATTTTTAATGGACACTTTAAATTTGTTTTCCTTATTGGAAAGGTCCACAAATCGAGAAAGTTGGTTTCCAGGGTGATGGTAAGCCAAGAACTAGGTCCTTTTCACTAATCTCTCAAGATCTCTAAAGTTCACGTGACCTAGTCGTTGATGACAAAGGTCCATAGATGAGACTGTGGCAATGTTACACACAAAGGAGAATTTGGGCACAATTCCATATGAATTATCTTATGTCCTCACACCTTATAGAAAAAGTTCACTGGATTGATCATAAACGTTACATTTTGACCGAAAAACTTTACCGCAAAGTTTACATCGCACAATTGGCTTATGCTAATAAAGTTCACTTTCAACCCTTTCACGTGCAACACAGTGTCTATACAGGAAATTTTGGAATCTTAACACATCCACGTCTTAAAATACTAAACCTACTCCCATATCCAAAAATGACTTTATCTTCCTTACGATTCTCAAGGTGGGTAAAAAAATATATGTCTCCGGTCATGTCCTAGAGCACCCACTATCAAAATATCATTTGGAAGTATTTTGAACCTTAAGAGCAATGTGAATAACAAGGGCTTTGTTGTCCTACTAAGTGCCCAAGCAAAGGTAACCTTTTGTTTACCCTTATCGTTGTTGTCTCTAGTCGGAGCATTGGAAGCGTTCTTAAACAGTAAAGACGTTCGTGAAGTTGCTAGAATAGTGATCAGGAGTATGTGTACATTTAGTTCTACCTAACTTGTAGCGAAAGTCTCTAATGTGACCTCTTCTTTTGCAAAAAGTACAAACATAGACTTGTTTGGGTCTGCCTTTGTTCACTTTCTTAGGTTGAACTCTATTTTATGGTTTAGGTCAAGGCCCATGTGGATTAACCACAAATTTAGGAACCGATTCTGGTGTAGCATGAGAAGTTGATGCACCGTCAAAACTAATTCCTCGCCTCTCACCAAGACCTGAAGCATGACTAAGGAGAATCTTTCCTACATTCTTTGATGTATTCTCTGTAGTAACCTTAGCCTCCCGAGAACGTTCAAGGTCTTTCTCGAGTTGGGATAAAAGGTCTTTAAGTTTCTCACAAGTCTCCATGAATTCTTGAAGATCTCTCATAAGACTAGCTACCTTAGTGGTCAAGACACCATTTTCTCTCTTAACTAAAACAATCCTCTCTCCCAAAGAAACTCTTACCGAGGACTCACACTCTCGCCTCTCTCAGCTCATTCTATAAGGCTAAAACTCTAATCATTAACCCTTTGTTTTTCTTCTTCATTTTAAAGGAGTCAGCGTAAAGATTGGCATAGGTTCATTGAAGGTCACCCTCGTTCTCACTTAAAACATCCTCTTTACTCTCTCCAAAATGACTAGACTCACTGTCGAGGTTTCCATGTTTAGTAGTTTCCTCATTGGCATGAGGTGCACAAGATGTACTAACATGACTAGCCATAAACGTGGTAAAGTTACGTCCATAGGGTGATTCATCCTCGAAATCCACCAACTCAACATCGTTCTCGCTAAGCATGGCATTTAAGGCAACTTTGCCTTTTCCTTATCTCGTTTACCTCGTCGGACACTCGTGAGCTTTGTGACCTTTACCCTCACGATCATAAAATCTCTCTTCATATGCCTTTGGGTAATATTTTTTTTCATTTTCAAAATTTTTCTTTCCCGATTTATATTTTTTACCTTTCTTAAAAAAAATTATTAAGTTTGAGAAACCTTTTGATTTTTTTTGCAAAAAGGGCTAAATCATCCAAGTTAAAATCGTACTAAGAGTTAGGTGACACTTCCGGTAAGGAGCTAAAACATGATTAGTAAGGTTAATTAAATGATTAAGTATAAGTTATGAGTTATAAGTTATAAATTGGTTATGTGTGTTAAACATGTTAATTATCATGTTTAGGGGATGCATGCTCATGTGAGATATATGTGATTTATATTAGATGCTAATCAAGCTTATGATCGGGGATACCATGTTTAGATCATATGATTAGTTATGTTATTAAATGCATCATAAATTATGTTTTAATGCATTATTAGGTTTATAAAAGTAAATTAGGGGGTTGATGCGAAATTGGTAATGTTTGGTCACCAAATGTGAAAGTTTTGAGATTTTCGATAAATTGCTACTTTCTTGTTCGAAGCCCAAATTAGCCATACTAGTTTATGATTTTGGGAAAACACAAATTATTTAATTTGTAGATATATTAATTAATGTTATAACACAACAACCGGTGGTTTAAACGGAGGCTCTTACAAGAAGTTACACCGAAAGTACGAAACCGGGGCAAATATGTCAATGCCTTAAGTGACATTTACCTTCTTAGCACACCATGTGATATTTTTTGATTGGTTAAAGGGTGGGTGATGGTTTGGCCGACTTAAACTTGTTAAAAAAACTCACTTGTTCAGCCAATTCAGATATGAACAATAGTTTTTCCCAAAGAGAGAGAAAGAGAACAAAGTTAAGGAATAAATCTTCGAAAAATTTCTATAAATCGAGGAATCCTCGTAAGGTAATTACTTCTTTATTAAAGTTGGTCACATGGATGAGTTTTACACTTGGAATATTTTTATTTTTTATTTGGATAAATATTTTAATGATACCCATATTGCCTAAGTTTATTAAAATAAGTATGGGTTAAGAACATAAGTTAGAATTAGAGCTAGGATCGTAAATACATACTTTAAAGTCCTAAATTTACATCATTTTTCGTAAAGAACTTTGATTTAAATAATTCATGATTATGATGTATATTTCTTCTAAAACATGTTTATTACATGTTTCCATGAATTATACCCAAGGTGGAGGTTAAGTATGCTTAAAAATGTTAAGTTATGACTTAATGTTCTATTTTGACCTAGTTAAGCTAAAAATGACATAAATCATGGAATACTTATTGGAATTGAGTGATTAAAGTTGGAGAGTAAAATATACTCATACATATATAGCATATACGAAAATGGTGTAAAAATAGGAATGAATGAACCTTTTGGTGATAGTTTGAAGTTTTTGTTTTAAATCTGCCCTAAAGGAGCAAGAATACATACCAAGTGTTTGACATTTTGTTCGACATAGGAAATGAGCCCTACAAATTATGAAACATTAATTTTGTATTATTCAATGTATTTTATGGTATTTGGTGGAATATTATGTAAAGTTATGTTGTACAAAAATTATGAGAATTCCAGGAAGTTGAAGTTGTGTTGTTATTTTTCTTGAGAAATGATTTGGAAAAGGTTGTAATAAAATTGGCATAACTCTGTCTAGCAAATTCGTAATTTAATTCCGTAAATTGTGTTAGAACCCTAATTAATTGGGTGATATAGAAATGAGAAGTATCATATTTAATTCCTCCTTAGTTATTTTTTAAGGACTGAATGATGTGATGTGTTACGGGGTTTGATGGTAATCGGTGTATTCAAATACTAATGGCATTGACTTGTTAGGTGGGGAAGGAGATAAGACTACCATACCAATGAAGTAGTTTGGTATTAATGTTAGCACCAAATACATGGTGAGTGACCTTCCCTATGAAATATAAATGCTTATATTTTCATATGAAAATGTGTAGTTGAATACATGTGTTATAATGCTTATGGAGTGATGTCTTATTCATGAAACATATGCATATGATTAAAAGTGTGAAGCAATATTAATTAATGTTATGGACTATGGCGGGTCCTTTATCTAATGTTAAGGATTGTGGTGGGTCCTATGAGATGTGGCGGTCCTAGTAATCTAACTTAAATGTTTGTGTACTCGGTCCTAGTAAAGGGACGTGGTGGTTCCCAATAACTGTGGTGGGTTGATTGGACTGTGGCGGGTCCAGGATTGCGAGAGTTTCACAATTCTTGTTGGGTTATAGCATTAGAAAAAATTGAAAATGGTTATTCAATTTCGTTATATGTGTGGTATATGGTCATTAACTAAGCCTTTATAACTTACACTCCTTTAATGTTTTGTTTTAGGTATGCTTATCATTTGGAGTTTACTACCAAGTTAGGACCTTATACCGGGGGAGTGACGGATATATAGTATGGTTTGCATATCAAGAATATTTTTGTGTAAATATTAAACTAAGGATCTTGGTTATGTAAAGTTGTGTAGTACTTATAAGTTACATGTAAAGGTAGTTATGTTTTCATCTACACAAGCCAAAAAAATAAAAAAATCTTATCCTATTTTCCCTTAGCGATTTAAATTAAATCATTGTTTACTATTTGAGGCAATTTATCTCTAATTATAAAGTATGTGTTTAACTTAATTAAGTCGGGGCGCAAAAACTTGGTATCAGAACGTGGTTATTAGGTTTTGGACAGGGTGTGAGGGTCTAGATTAGCAGTGGACACTAGAAAGTGAGTTTGATATGCGTCTAGATTTTTTACTAACAATGTTAATATTAAATTGCGACTATTGTATTTTGTTTATGTTAATTATATTGCAGTGAGCGATGGATCCACACAAGCCGCATGATATAACCAAGGGTGAGGCATCTTATGTTCCTAGTAGTCAGCAGGGACATAGGCATATTGAAGTGGAGAGCCAGAGGTGCAACAACAACCTATTGATGATGTGGGAAGAATATTACGTGCTATGGTGAAGCTAATGGAACAAGCAAGAGGTGGAGAACATGGTGGGGATAGGGATAAATTACATGAGAGGTTCATGAAGTTAAATCCTCCAGCATTTACTGGGACTAATGATCCGTTAGTGGTAGAGGGGTGGATTAGAAAGATGGAAACAATATTCAAGGTGATGCAAGTGCGAGATGAACAAAAGGTTTTGTTAGAAAACTTTAGGTTAGAGGATGATGCAAAGTTATGGTGGGATGCTACAGAAAGGTTACTTACTACAATTGGGGGAGTGGTGCCAACAAATCCTCCAAAAATTTCATGGGAGAGGTTTGTCAAGGTGTTCTTTGAAAAATATCTTCCAAGGCTTTGTAGGAAAGAGAAAGAGGAAGAATTTATCACGTTGAAACAGGGGAACCGAACAGTGGCAGAGTATGAAGTTTTATTTATATCAAGATACAGATTTGCACCTGACTTGGTAAGGACGGAAGAAAGTAAATGTGATCGGTTTCAAACTGGGCTGAGTGTAGATATAAAAAGCATGGTTTCTAATATGAAGATCATAGATTATGTGGACTTGGTGGATAGGGCCATGGTGTCATAAAAGTCAGTGAAAGAAATGCAAGTTGAACACTCGAAGAAAGCTAGACATTATGGTATAAGATCATATGGATGGGAGATGGGAACCTCAACTCAGAGTGTAGCACGAGGAGTACCTAAGGGCCAAGAATTTAAAAATAATAGAAGTTCACGCGTGAGATTTCAAGCTCGAGGTGGAAGGACTGGGATGAATCGGTCAAATAATGCATCTATGTTGGTACCGAGGGCCATAATTTGTTATAGATGTGGTGGTCAAGGGAACATGTCTCTGGAGTGTACAATAGCTGAGACGACACCATCATGTTTCCATTGTCATGAACTAGGGCACTTACGAAAGAATTGTCCAATGATCGGAGCTATAACATCAGTTGGGTGTGTGGTAGCAGGAGGTAAGAGTTCTACACAGAATGTACCCAGGGAAGGTAGAGGAGGTATATTCCAAAGTCAAGGTCAAGGTTGAGTCTTTGCACTGACGCAACAAGATGCACAAGCTATGCCTAACGTAGTGACATATACACTTCCTATTGGTGATAAAGATGCTTATGTGTTGATAGATCCTAGTGCTACACATTCTTTTGTGTCTTTAATTCATCTGTTGCATCTTAATAAACCATTACCATCATTAGATTATGGTTTAGATATTATTACTCCAATGGGGGGGGGGGGGGGGGGGTTATTGAGATGGTATATAGGGAGTGTGTGGTGCGAGTGGGTGAAAAGAATTACTAGTTGACTTATTACCTCTCGATATGTGTGACTTTGATGTGATACTGGGTATGGATTGGTTTGCCTCATATCATGTAAGTTTAGATTTCTTTAAAAAGGAGGTAGTGTTTCAGTTACCGGGTGAACCTAAATTTAAATTTATTGGGGAATGGAATGTCACTCCAATATGTTTGATTTCTGCTACAAAATGTTATGAACTGCTAAGGAAAGGATGTGAGGGTTATCTTGCTCATGTGGTGGACATACGACAAGAGGCTGGAAAACTATCAGATATACCAGTAGTTAATGAGTTTGCAAATGTCTTCCCATAAGAACTCCCAGGGTTAGCACCAGATCGTGAGGTAGAATTTACGATTGAGTTGGTACCAAGAATCGCACCGATATCTATTGCACCATATCGTATGGCACCTGCATAATTAAAAGAGCTAAAGATACAGTTGAAAGATTTGTTAGATTGTGGTTTTATAAGGCCTAGTGTATCACCATAGGTAGCCCCAATATTGTTTATGAAGAAGAAAGATGGAACCATGAGACTGTGCATCGATTATCGTCAATTGAATAAGGTGATTATCCGTAACAAATACCCACCACCCCGCATTGATGACTTGTTCGATCAGTTGTAAGGAGACAAAGTGCTTTCCAAGATCGATCTCAGATCCAGATATCATCAATTAAAAGTAAGATATTGTGACAATTCTACAACTTCTTTTAGTTTCAGGTATGGACATTATGAATTTGTAGTCATGCCATTTGGGTTAACAAATGCACCAGTTGTATTCATGGATTTGATGAACCGTATATTTCACCTATACATGGATTCTTTTGTTGTTGTCTTCATTGATGATATTTGGATATATTCTCGTAGTAGGGATGAGCATGAAAACCACTTGCGTATTATTTTACAGACCTTGCGAGAGAAGCCGTTGTATGCTAAATTTTCTAAATGTGAATTTTGGCTAGACAGGGTAGTATTTTTGGGGCATGTTATTTCTGCTGATGGTATTTGTGTTAATCCTAAGAAGGTAGAAGCAGTAATGAATTGGGAAAGACCATCTAGTGTGACAAAGGTATGTATCTTTTTGGGATTGGCGGACTATTATAGGAGGTTTATACTGGGATTTTCTTCTATTGCATTTCCATTGACTAAGCTTACCAGAAAGGAGAACAAGTTTGTGTAGAGTGGTGATTCTGATAAAAGCTTTGAAAATTTAAAGGGTAAGTTGAAATCAGCTCCAGTATTGACTATCCTAATGGGTACAGAAGGTTTAGTTATTTGTAGTGATGCCTCGTATCAAGGACTCGGTTGTGTGATAATGCAACATGGAAAGTTAATTTCTTTTGCTTCTCGATAGTTAAAGATACATGAACACAACTACCATACGTACGATCTTGAGTTGGCTGCAGTAGTTTTTGCATTAAAGATCCGGAGACATTACTTAGATGGTGTTAGTTGTGAAATTTTTATTGACCATCAAAGTTTAAAATACTTGTTTACCCAAAAAGACTTGAATTTGTGGCAAAGAAGGTGGATGGAACTCATAAAAGATTATGATTGAACGATACATCACCATCCAGGTAAAGCTAATGTCTTTGCTGATGCTTTGAGTAGAAAATCTCTAGACATAGTATCTTGTATTTCTTGTATTCGAGTTAAATGGCTAAGAGAGTTAGCTTTAATGGGGGGTGGAATTAACTTTGAATGGGTCTTACAGAATAGTAGCACATTTAAATGTTACACCCACGTTGATAGACTGGATAAAACAAACACAGGCAGGAGATACAGAATTGGAGAAACTTAGAGATAATATGAAAATGGGTAAAGCAAATGAATTTTCTATTCGTGATGATGACATTGTTATGTACGGAAACCGTTTGTGTGTGCCTAATGTGCCTGATTTAAGAAGAACAATTTTAGAGGAATCCCATTGTTCTTTGTATGCTATGCATCCAGGGAGCATGAAACTGTATAGAGATTTGAAACAATGTTATTGGTGGTCGGGAATGAAACACGACATTGCAGATTTTGTTGCTAGATGTCTAGTTTGCCAACAGGTGAAGGTGGAGCATCAGAAGCCAAGTGGTTTACTACAGCCCTTACCTATTCCTGAGTGGAAATAGGAGCATGTTACTACAGATTTTTTTATAGGTTTACCAAAATCATCACAAGGGTTTGATTCTATTTGGGTTGTCGTTGATAGGTTGACTAAGTCTGCACATTTTCTTCCTGTTAAAACTACTTACTCCATGGATAGATATGACAAATTATATGTGTATGAGATTATTAGATTTCATGGCGCACCTGTTTTTATTATTTCTTATCGAGATCCTAAGTTTACTTCTCACTTTTGGCCTAGTTTACAACAAACTTTGAGGACTAAATTGAAATTTAGTACAATTTTTCATCCTCAAACTGATGGTCAATCAGAAAGAACGATCCAGACACTCGATGACATGTTACGAATTTGTGTATTGGAGTTCAAGGGAAGTTGGGATGAACACTTGCCACTAATAGAGTTTGCTTATAACAATAGCTATCATTCGAGTATTTATATGGCTTCTTATGAAGCTTTGTATGGGAGAAAATGCAGAACTCTAGTGTGTTGGACGGAAGTAGGAGAACGAAAACTACTTGGGCCATAAATTTTACAACAGACTACTAAAAAGGTAAATCTTATCCATAATCACTTAAAGGTGGCGCAAAGTATACAGAAAAGTTATGCAGACAACCGAAGGAAAGAATTGAATTTTGAGGAAGGTGATCGAGTATTCCTATGTGTTTCTCCTTGGAGAGGGGTTATGAGATTCGGGAAAAATGGAAAGTTAAGTCCCAGGTGCATTGGCCCTTATGAGATAGTGAAATGGGTTGGAGTTGTAGCATATAAATTGGCGTTACCACCAGAATTGTCTCGGATACATTATGTTTTTCATATATCCATGTTATGTAAGTATGTGCCCGATCCTTCACATGTGTTTATCTCACAACCGATAGAGCTCCAAGATGACTTAACCTACGTAGAGGAACCAATTTAAATTGTAGATCGAAAGGAGCAAGTGTTATGTCATAAAATAATTTAACTAGTTAAGGTGATGTGGAGAAGTCAGAATGTGGAGTATGCCACCTGGGAAGGGGAGGATAACATGAAGAAGCAATATCCTCATTTGTTTGGTAAGTTTCTTACGCGTTAAATTTTGAGGACAAATTTTTTATAAGAGGGGTAGAATTATAAGGCCCTAAAACATGATTAGTAAGGTTAATTAAATGATTAAGTATAAGTTATGAGTTATAAGTTATAAATTGGTTATGTGTGTTAAACATGTTAATTATCATGTTTAGGGGATGCATGCTCATGTGAGATATATGTGGTTTATATTAGATGCCAATCAAGCTTATTTGGGGATACCATATTTAGATCATATGATTAGTTATGTTATTAAATGCATCATAAATTATGTTTTAATGCATGATTATGTTTATAAAAGTAAATTACCATGTTGATACAAAATTGGTGATGTTTGCTCACCAAATGTGAAAGTTTTGAGATTTTTGGTAAATTGCTACTTTCCAATTCGAAGACCAAATTAGGCTTACTAGTTTATGATTTTGGGAAAACAAAAATTATTAAAGTTATATATATATTAATTAATGTTATAACGCAATAAATGGTGGGTTAAACGGAGGCTCTTACAAGAAGTTATACCGAAAGTACGAAACAAGGGCAAATCTGCCCATCCCTTAAGTGACATTTGTCTTATTAGCACACCATGTGCTATTTTTGGATTGGTTAAAGGGTGGGTGATAGTTTGGACGACTTAAACTTGTTAAAACAACTCACTTGTTCAACCAATTCAGCTATGAACAAGAGTTTTGCCTAAATAGAGAGAAAGAGAAGAAAGCCAAGGAACAAATCTTCGGAAAATTTCTATAAATTGAGGAATCCTCGTAAGGTAATTACTTCTTTATTAAAGTTGGTCATATCGATGAGTTCTACACTTGGTGTATTTTTATTTTTGATTAGGATAAATATATTAATCATACCCATATTGCCTAAGGTTATTAAAATAAGTATGGGTTAAGAACATAAGTTAGAATTGGAGTTAGGATCGTAAATAATATTTTAAAGTCCTAAATTTACATCATTCTTTTGTAATGCATTTTGATTTAGAAAATTCATGCTTATGATCTATATTTCTTCTAAAACATGTTTATTATATGTTTCCATGAATTATACCCAAGGTGGAGGTTATGTATGCTTAAAAATGTAAAGTTATGACTTAATATTCTATTTTGATCTAGTTATGCTAAAAATGGCATAAATAATGGAATACTTATTGGAATTGAGTGATTCAATTTAGAGAGTAAAATATACTCATACATGTATAACATATCCGAAAATGGTGTAAAAATACCAATTAATGTACCTTTGGTGATAGTTTGAAGTTTTGGTTTTAAATCTGCCCTAAAGGAGCAAGAATATAAACCAGGTGTTTGAAATTTTGCTCGACATAGAAAATGAGCCCTAAAAATTATGAAACATTAACATTGTATTATTCAATGTGTTTAATGATATTGGGTGGAATGTGATGGAAAGTTATATTCTATAAAAATTATGATAATTCCAGGAAGTTGAAGTTGTGTTGTTATTTTTCTTGAGAAATGATTTGGAAAAGGTTGTAATAAAATTGGCCTAACTCTGTCTAGCGAATTCGTAATTTAATTCCGTAAATTGTGTTAGAACCCTAATTAA
This sequence comes from Sambucus nigra, assembly GCA_949130495.1. Classification (NCBI taxonomy): domain Eukaryota; kingdom Viridiplantae; phylum Streptophyta; class Magnoliopsida; order Dipsacales; family Adoxaceae; genus Sambucus; species Sambucus nigra. The sequence continues at coordinate 216,055,851 of OX422218.1, read as the reverse complement.
TTGGGTGATATAGAAATGAGAACTGTCATATTTAATTCCTCCTTATTTATTTTTTATGGACTAAATGATGTGATGTGTTACGGGGTTTGATGTTAATCGGTGTATTCAAATTCTAATGGCATTGACTTGTTAGGTGGGGAAGGAGCTAATACTACCATACCAAGGAAGTAGTTTGGTATTAATGTTAGCACCAAATGCAAGGTGAGTGACCTTCCCTATGAAATAAAAATTCTTATATTTTCATATGGAAATGTGTAGTTGAATACATGTGTTATAATGCTTATGGAGTGATGTGATATTCATGAAACATATGCATATGATTAAAAGTGTGAAGCAATATTAATTAATGCTATGGACTATGGCGGGTCCTTTATCTAATGTTAAGGACTGTGGTGGGTCCTACGAGATGTGGCGGTCCTATTAATCCAACTTAAATGTTGTGTACTTGGGCCTAGTAAAGGGACGTGGTGGTTCCCAATAACTGTGGTGGGTTGATTGGACTGTGGCGGGTCCAGGCTTGCGAGAGTTTCACAATTATTCTTGGGTTATAGCATTAGAACAAAATAAAAATGGTTATTAAATTTCGTTATATGTGTGGTATATGGTCATTCACTAAGCCTTTATAGCTTACACTCCTTTAATGTTTTGTTTTAGGTATGCTTATCATTTGGAGTTCACTGCCAAGTTAGGACCTTATACCGGGGGAGTGGCGGATATATAGTATGGTTTGCATATCAAGAATGTTTTTGTGTAAATATTAAACTAAGGATCTTGGTTATCTAAAGTTGTGTAGTACTTATAAGTTACATGTAGAGGCAGTTATGTTTTCATCTACACATGCCAAAAAAAAATCTTATGCTATTTTCCCTTAGCGATTTAAATTAAAGCACTGTTTACTGTTTAAGGCAATTTATCTCTAATTAAAAATTACGAGTTTAACATAATTAATTCGGGGTGCGACACGTCCTCTTTTTTTAGATTGAAGTTTAATTCCCTTTTCCTCAAGTTCAATAGTTTGAGGAAACATATATATCTCATACATTTGAAGGTCTCCTATGAGTTCTTCTAACCTAAGAGTATCTAGTATCCCTGGAAAATTTTAGCATGGTACCCTTATGAATAGAGCGGGTCCAAAATGATCTCAAAATTTTCTTAATTACACGTGTCGGAGGGATTTTCTCATCTAAATTGAAACTTGAGTTTATTATATTAGACAGACATGCATAAAACTCATCAAAAGATTCAGGCTTAAGGATAGTGATCTTTTCAAATTGTGTTGAGAGATTTTTCTGCTTAGAAGATTTTAAAACGTTGGTACCCTCATGTGTGAGTTGGGGGATATCCCAAGCTTCTTTAGACATGGAGAACGTTGTAATGCGACAAAACTCGTTAGGGGTGACAGCTCCCAAGATGGCAATGAGACCTTGTGAGTCAAAGTTGCCCTATTTAAAATCGGCCTATGTCCATGTAGAGACAGGTTTTGGACCTATGACATTATCAACTGTCACTGTGCGTGGTGTCCACCCTCTTTCATAAATTATCCAGACATGCTCATCTATAGATTTTAAATTAGACCACATTCTAGATTTCCAGTAGGCATAATTTGACCCATCAAATATTGGCATCATATTATTAAAATTATCCATTAAATCCAAAAAAAAATAAAGATTTACAATTTTTAGAAAAAGGCTGTTAAAAATTTGTAAAAAGCATCACACAGTAGTTTAGTATAACCGACTCTGACACCAATTTGAGATTACGTGGATTCTATAGATTGATTTTTATATTAGTTTTCCACACAAAAATCTAATTTTACCAAATTTTATCTTTGATTAAATTAGGTGTGCATACAAAGATGTAGTCCAATTTTAAAGCAAAAAACCAAGCATGCAAACAACACAAACAAGTGAGGAAAAATCCATTAACAGGTCGAAACCTATATTTATCACTATAGAATAATTGACAAACAATTCATTTACAAACTACTTAAACAGACTAAGTATGGTGAGCAGAGTCTTAAATTTATTCTGTAAAAAATGACCTAATCTAGAGCTGTCCACAGGAAGTAATCTTCCCTCGGTAGCCACCGATCAGCCTTTTATTCTTCAGTAGTGAAACCTCGGTTGCACAATTCAGTAGAAGAGATTTAATCTCTGCAAAGGTTGTTGTACTATAAATCTTCTTCTTGATTTAGTAAAGTGATCTTTGTGATTTCAAGGGGTTTGGAATGATTATAGAAGTGTTTGATCATAAAAAGAACTCAAAAAGGTTGAAAAAATCTTTCAAAAGGAGTTCTTTAAGTCTCAAATCCCATATTTCCTTTTATAAGTAAGTTTGTTACAAAGAGATAATTATCAAGGATTTGGATCAATTTTAATCTAAAAAGAAATTCTCGCTCGGTCATTCGTTCGAATGACAGGTACGTCATTCAAATGACATGCCTATTTTCATTCGAACATGCATCTAATGAGACTTCAAACGAGATCCAGAGAATGATAAAAAGTTCTTCGTTCGATCTATAAAGAGTCTCATTTTAACGACCATACTATTCTCGTTCGAATGAGACAATTAACTTGTTCTAATGAGGCGACATTCTTTTCCAAAAAAAACCTTTAGAACCATTTTAAAAAATAATCTATTTAAAAATTCTAAAAATCCTAAAAAAAAATAAAGCAACCCTTTACTAAATAAATTAAGAACATCTTCCAAGGTTGTTGAGACGTATAATTCTTCAATCTTCCAAATGTCTTCAACTTTGTTTTCAAATCTGTAGAAGCAATGTAGGTGCAGTGTATGAGTAATGGGATAAGCCAAAATAAAATTAAAACTGAGCAATTACAAAACTTGCTCTAACAGTTACGTATAAGCTTCCTTGCCAGAGCTTTTGTATCGTATTCATGATGTGTTTCATGTTTATTCATTAAGGAGGTATCTCAGGGATGATGTGGGTTACTAGCATATACCATTAGAGAAGATAGACTTACAGCTGGACATTTCTTAGGAGGAGAGATCTGCCGCTATTTTGGGTCAAAGCGAACGAAAGCTTCGGTTAAATGTAGTACCGTTAGTGCGCTTGTAGTGGGGATACCGCAATGTCATCGGGGTGTCATGGGAGCGAGAGGATTACATCTGGGGAAAGTATTCAGAGCTCTTTATGGCAGGTACGTTCGAATTTCGAGGATGAAATTTCGTTATTATGGGGGGAGAATATAATATCCCATATTTTTATGAGTATTTCATTTCCACATGTGCATTTAAATATTAATTTTAATTGCAAAAATTAAATTTTTTTCAGTAAATATTAATTAGGGAGTTAAGGATTATTATTTATCATCATTATTATTTACTTGCGTATAATAAGTAATTAGAGATGAGAATTGTTATATGTCATTTCATGAGTGAAAAATGATGGGTTATTATATTATGTCATTAGTGAGTTAGAACGATGGATTTGAATTGGTTTATAGGTGATGTGTACTATTTGCACATGTCGGGCCTCGTTAATGAGACGATGGTATATTTTTAGTTAGGTGATTCAGATGGTCTTTTTTAGTGCAATCCGAAATGGTTGAACTAGTCCATAATAGGTACCACGGGGGTTATAGTTGGGTTTGAGGGACTTATTAGAAATAGTAGGGACAATATGGGAGTATGGGTGTCTTTTTACCCTTAGGGATATACTTAAAAATGAGATAAATTTATAATTAAGGAATATTTAAGGATTAGGGAGGTATATGACAACCTCATTCTAGCCTCTGCATATTTGTGATTAAAAGAAAGATTGAGAGAAGAGAAAAAGAGAAGAAATGAGAGAAGAGAACTGGGAGAAGAGAGGAAGAACGTCTCCGGATTCAAATCATCTATCATAGTCAAGACTTCGGATTCAAATCCAAAAGGAAAGTGTTTACTTGATTTAGATTGCGATTTATGGAAATTAATTACGTTCATGATTAATTAGTAACTAATCTGGAAATTAAAAGAGGATAACTTTGGGGATTAATTAAATGGTATTGGTTTTTGTTTAACTTCTTAATGTATTTGATAATGATAAATAATGAATAAGTGAGAAATTTGTAATATTAACATGGGTTAATGATTATAAACATGTATAACATTGATAGGATGTTGGAAATAATGAATTGCAAAGGTTTGATAAATTTTGAGTTGAATGAATTGATTAATGTTTAGGAATCCTTGACTTTTGATGATGAATTCGAGTTTAATTCGGTGTTAAAATACCTCTGGGTTGGTTATATATTGATGTGGGATGTAAATTTATGATTTTTGGAGGCTTATAACCTACATTGAAGGGTTAAGAGGTGAAAACCTGAGGTTAAAAGCGAAGGTCAACCCAGCAAAATGAACCAATTTATTGTGGGAGAGAATCTATTCACTCAAGCGAACCATTTCGGTATGCCAAGCGAACCAGTTCAGTTGGTTGACCTATTCAGAGTTTTGTTATGCATTATTTTGATTCACTAGTGGGAATGGGCATAAGGGCGTTCGGGGTAGATTGGTACTACTAGGGAAAAATATCAGAGGTTGGTACGTGTGTTAACCCAATGATTAGATGGTTTTGAGTGAGACGAATCAAGTTGCAAGTAAGTGAACACTTAAATGGTAATCAAAAAGTCAGTTTGAACTTCGGAATTTGTAGACTAGTACGCTGTGGGATTTTCGTATGTAGTCAGTAGTTTATATATCTATGTATGGTGGGATTATTTATATATATACATAATTGTTGCTTGTTTATCTTAAACATACCTACTCGTTAGTACTATCGTTAGGAGGTTGCACGTAGTGGGTAGTCAACCCTAGAGTTGACCAACATGTGTGTGATTAATTCCCTAGGTCATATAACTTATTGCATGACCAATATCCAAGCGTGAGGATTGGTATTGATTTGGGACTGATTGGGAGCGATGTGGTATGGTTGTGATTTTGAGACGTATGTTTATCACTAAATCCAATGTTTGTGTTTCTTTTTTAGGGTTCGGTGATGAGATTCCGCCTCATCTCACTCTCAATGGCGAAAGAAAAATATTTGTAGTCAAAGTGCACCAAGATCTCTTGATTCGCCAATACATCACACTCCTCTTCAGTAGTAGTGGACTCCCACCGCTGTAACGCTGCCCCAACTAGCTTCAATGTAGTTAGTATATGCCTCTGCACCTCTGTGCAGTCATACATCCTTAAGTTCAGCCAGATATCCTTCTTCCAATGGCTCGCCACAACCACATATAAACTCCCCTGGAACTCTGGGGGATGCGCCTTCTGGAAGGCAACTCTGACACGCTCCCAAACAGAAGGGAATGCATGAGCTGGTGATGGAACCACTACCTGTGCCTGTTGTGGGGCCTACTGAACAACGGTTAATGCTTCATTAACTGCCTGAGCAACGATGGCAGCAACTTCAACAACATTCATTGTACCCTGATCCTGACTTAGTACTGGCTCGGGTTGGGCATTTTTGGCCCTCGATGCATGTTTGGCAGGCATATGAAATTACAATGAATTTAAAAGTCCACACTTATTAAATCTCAAATAGATGAAGACGTAATCACATAATCAATAATGCAACAATCCTAAGAATAGGGCTCTATATCAAATAACGCTAAGCTGAAACCATAATAAGCCGTATCGATCCTAAAAGACTCTAGAACCTGATGCTCTGATGCCATCCGTGACACCTCACTAACTTAAATACCGAGTGATCAGTCCTTTATAAAATTTAAAATAGAACAGCCGGTTGGTTCGTTCTTGGCATCACCGCCGAAAAACATATACTTTATTAATCACCTAATAATTAATTGAGCTAGTGTCAAAAACATTTAACCCATTAATTAATGCCAATTAATTTAAACAATTTTAAACATTCACCATTCGCATGAATAAATATCTAATGAGTAAAACATCATCCAACTGAATAAAATAAACTGGAATAATCATCCGGGTCAAAAATCCAAACCAACAATCATAATAATAATAAATCAACTTAATTGGAAATACTGAAATAAATGAGTACAATGTCTCTCTGACATAAATGAACTGAGGATGGGCGAGACATGCCCTTACTGAGAAGTATAAATACTAGAACTGAAAAGATAGATATGGAAGCGTCTAAATGAGAGGACCTTCAACTCCTACAATATCTACAGCACTTCAAAAGATCCAACAGTCTAAACTCAATGTCCTTGTGGCTAGGAACCAAAAATAATTTCACAAGAAAAAGAGATTTTTCAAGAGACGAGTCAGATCTCGAGTGTAATATATTTTATAATAGTTTAGCAAGTATTTAAAGATGCAGTAAAGAAAATATAATACACATTTTATCGGTACAAACACTCACTTGATATTCTCACCCCTAAACTATTGTGCACACCTAACATATCTCTAAATCGTTATAGTCATCATTATCTTAACTGGATTTTAGACAATAATCTTCAACTAACACCCGTAGTAATAACCCATAATTCTAAGATAGTATCATTATTAAACATTCTTGCATTTGATATTATTGTAAGAGTTTCACAATGAGGTTCAGTGTTCACATACTTAAGCAATATAAGGTTATATCATTAATCATATCTACAAATTTCACATAGTAGATATTAACACAAGTATATGTATTTAATCACCACTACATAATATATATACTAATACGGCACCTTAATATTCAACTATGTTGTGATGCATACTCTTCTATCAAGTCCAGGTTCATCTCTTACTCAAACAAAGACAATCAATTGGGCATTTTCCTCGAACCATAAATACAAATCACACATATTTGAGGTAAGCATAGTTCTAGGCTCGTGGTGACACACATACCTATGCACCCATATAACCGTCATCACTCATTCTCACAGATAGCCGTACATAGGTTCTATGTTCTGAGGTACCAAATCTAAAATCCCCCTAATGGGATCATCAGGATAAGACTGTCCCCTTTCAAAAACCTCCCACGATAGCAAGCAACGTAGGTATGTCATACAGATAATAAATCAATCTTACAATAACAATTCATCTCACCTATAAATTTTATAACATAGATATAGGTATTCTCCTATCCCATATTCTAAGTCCCATACGTTGTATATTATTATCCCGACTATCCTACGTTTAATTGAATTAAAATTTCACTCTTTATCGTACGATCTTAAGTATTGTTCACCATTCAAAATGCCCTTAATGTTCTACCCATAATATCCGTAGGTAACTCACCATATCCAACTAGTCTAAATTTTCATTATCCTCAAATTATCAAAACGGAATTGTTCTCTATATTAGAAAATTTTCTCATGTTAACCTAATTACGTTTATCCCTGAGGGTACCATTATGGAATTAAGCCTTATACCCACCTAGGCATACTGGTTTTCTAACATAAGTCCAAGTATTTTAAAATGGTTCCCAAGAATAAATTACAAATGGTTTCCTAACCATAATTAACAAAAGAAGGAAATTGGGCAAAATTGGGTAGCATAATCGATTCGTCTTGGAGTGAATTGATTCGCCTTCCTGAATCGATTCGGATGAATCAATTCACCACTACAGGTCTGGCGAAATTTTGCCTTACTGTTCATACGGGTTTCTTCAATTTCCAACCCCAAATCCTAATTTTAATCATCCTAAACGCCAAATCAACCTTACCAAATGTTATAGTATCATATATAAATAAGTTCTAATAATTAAAGATCACAATTTCATCAAATGACATCAATTTATTGGGTTTAATTCAAGAATAATCATTATTAACCCTAGGTTGTTATCTTTTTAAAAAACTTCCGTAACAACTCAAATTTGTTCATCATTATAGATCAAATTTTGTGGGAAATCATCTTCCTATCATGGGGAATCGATCTTAAATAATTTTCAGTCTCCAATTATGATTTAATTCCTCCAATTTCATACATAGTTCATAGTCAATTCCAATCTACACTAACATAGGTGTTATTATTGCTCTAATTATATATGATTAAGTACTTGCCTTATGAAAGTAGGTCTGATCCATTGGGGAAGATGATGGATTGGAGTTCCTCCTCCTCCAATCTATACTCCGTTGGTGGTGGTTGGGCTTAGTGGTGGTTCTAGCCTTAACTTCTCCTTCCTCTTCCTCATATAGCCTCTCTGCGGGTCTCCTCTAATTCTTACGTAATTTGAACTTAACCCTCTTTTCTCCAATAAGATATAACACATAGGAATTTCGTGTATACTATTCACCCCAAAATACAAATTACCAACACACCCTCTCGGGATGCCGATTAGGCATAAAATTGCCCCAAGACCCAAATAAAACCCCCGGGTAGACTTTTCTAACTATTTCGACCCTTCCAGACACGTTGGCGCACTCAAAATGACCATTTGGGCGACTAGTAAATAATTTACTTATTATTTCATTAATTTACTCCCGACATTACTAAAACGCGCGTTCAAACTTAATTACCGTAATTGTCGTATTTCTAACTCGTGATAATTGTTATAAATTCATAATCATATTCACAATCATATATTACTTTATTCGCTCAGTAATATTCACTATAATTCTCAGTAACAAACACTAACTCTTATCTCACTAGTTAATATTTATTTTAATCTTAATTAAATATCAATTAATTTCCCATATTAAATTTAATTAATCACATGTTTTAAATATAATGAAAACTACGGGGTATTACACTCATCAACCGAAAAATCCATCAAATGAGTTAACGTAAGGTGTAAAAATAAGGTTAACATGTTAAACCGATAACAACTGAAGATATTCGATATCAATTGAAGCCATTGGCCACCGAAAAACCTGAACCTTAAATTATCTCAAGCTAGTGGTTGAGATATTGTCTCCGATATTGACATGGAGAAACATATAAAAATATTTAAAAGATTATCTAGAAATTATATAAATGAGTTTTCATATAAAACGTTTATATATTCATTATAAAAAAATATCAAAAAAATTATTTTTAATACTAGAAAAATCATAAAAATTATTAACTCACAAATTTACACGTAAAATATTATTTTCAACTTATTTAGCATTATTAACCAAAGAATTGATTTTTTAAAAGGATTTCAAATTAAATTTAGATAAAAATAATTAATTCAAATAAATGCCTAAAAATGTCATAAAAACCTAAATAAAGAATCTAATCAGATGTGTAGAAATTTTTTGAATGAAATGTGTTATAAATGAGTGTGTGCACTTAACTATATCCCAATTGATTTATTTTACCAACTATGATCATTTTGTGGAGATAGGGTTCCATTGAGTCTTCATTCTTAAATGAATTTTAAGACGATATCTCTATTAAAACTAAAATTCATTGTAGGAACTATTTGAACTAGATGAACTCCTTGATAGGATAGACTCAAGAATACCTAAGAGAGTCTCTATCGAAGTGTGCTTTAATCACCATCTTTGGATATTTATGGAAAAACTCCATTGAGTACATACATAGTCTATGGAATACTTTTGAACTAAAAGATCTCAATCCTATTGAAGAGATAACTATTCTACCTAAAACTAAAAGCAAGAACAAGTGTGTAAAACATAACTCAACTAACAACATTTGATCTTAGACTCAAAGAACAAAAATCTGTAAGAGAATTTACACACAAATATACCTTCAAAGGAAGTAAGTAATATCAAATAAAGCGTAAATAATATGTAATGTATGGATGCACTATTCTCTCCATTTTTGTCTCAAATAAATAAGGGTGAAAAGTAATGAACTAGAAAACGGGTCTTAGAAAGTGGTAATCCTACATTGACAAGATATGTGAGGTGCCTTTTATTGTTATCAAACATCCAATTTTCAAAACCACATATAACATATTAAATTCTATTAATATTACGGAAAGTTCTTCTGGAAAATTCAACCTAAAAATATTTAGGAAGGTATTTAGCATGAATTAATACCATACCCATTTCTCATACGAATCTATTCTTATTTTCATCTGTTCCATTCTGTTGGGGGTGGGGGTCTGAAGATCACTAAACTTCTCAAAGTAGCAATTTTCATAAGAGTATTCAGCATACTATTGCCTTTAAATTCACCCATATCACTTCTTATACGTAGTATTTGGTTACCCTTCATATTTTCAATTTTCAAATAGGATTTTCAGAAACACTTTCAAAGTATCTGACTTATTATTCATAATTACCTAGGTAAAACGTGTGAAGTTATCCATAATGATTAGGATCTAACTATTACCACAAAGTCTAATAGTGCGATAAGTACCCATTATGTGCGTGTGGATGAGATCAAGGGGTTTTAAAGTTAAAACATCATAAACTTTTATGTGAGGGGACTTAGTTAATTTTCCCACTTGACTAGGTCCATGAACTATATTTGGACTCTTTTTAATTTTAGGCAATTCCTTAATAATCTTTTGGGTGCTCAATCTTCTCAAGTTTTTAAATTAATGTGACCGAGCATATTATGCCAAAATTCGGTGTAATCAAGTCTAGTTAAATGTCAAGAAGAAGAAACATGATGAACTCTTTAACAATTCTCCTTTTTTTCTATTTCCAACTATGATGCAATTACTAATTTTTTCAATCACTTTGTACTTATGTTAGGAAAGTTAACAGAGTAATTTGTATCACATAATTGACTTATAATCATTAGATTGTCTTTCAACCCTTCAACTAAGAGAACATCATGAAGAAAAGGTAAACATTCCCCAAAAAGTGTTCCCTTTCCTATGATTTTGAATGAAACTCCATCACTAAACATGACTCGGCTAGTAAGATAGTTTGTTAGGTTTTCAACATTGTTTTGTCCCTTATCATAAACCTAGAACACCTTAAATTGAAATAACAGGCAATTGAGTTGTCTTCAGCTTTGAGTGTAGAATTGCAAGATTGAATCTTAACTGGGATAATAGATCACCTTTTCTTGACAAATAAGCCTAGTTTAAAAATAATATTTTCCTTTTGAGTGGTTGAAGGTTGAGGGGTTCTGCGAGGTGATTTTTTCTTAGTACGAAACTTATTTTTTTACCGAAAAAGATTTTGTCTAAGGATTACGTAACGAATATGCTTCATGCGAGGGTAGTTAATATTTTGATATCTTGGAATGGTAAATTATTTTTCAAAAAATATTTGTCTAAGTTCAGTCCATAAATATCATAGTGGGAATAATATTTAGTAGACGTTGGTTTGATGTTATTGTCCAGTCATTAAAAGTGGGTATTGGCTATGTTTGATTTCTATGTTTAACTGTAATACAAATAATGTTTTCCTTATTCCCAACAGGAGGAGAAACATACTTAGTTTTATTTTTAGGCTTTTTCGATGGATTACACGGGTTTTCTGACAATTGTGAGACTAAAGCAATTTTTCTATGAGTTTATTTGACAAAAGAGGTTACTTGATTCTTTAAAGATATTTTTTTCAAGAATAATAATTCCACCCTTGTCATGATATTTTCTCATCTCACTCAACATATGTTCTTGTTGATTAGTTGAGGTTTCAAAATCTTTCCACTTTTTAAAAACATTTAAACAATATAAGAACAGTGGCCTTGAATTTTTGTTCTGAACCATTTTTTTTCCTCAGAAATTTCATTTCATTTTTATGTGAATTCTTTAACCCCGGCCTCATGAGTTATACATTGAATCGTGTATTCTTCAACATTTTCCTAACAATCCTCGTTAGACTCTCAATTTGTTCAGGCAACATCTTCACCACTTTTTCAGACTTGGAAAATTATTTTAAAATCTTAGCATACAAGTCTTGAAAATTTTGTCAGTTATCATCCTCATCACTATCACTTAGACAAGTGTGTGTTGGATTTCCTAACCGTAGAATTATAATGGAAACACACATATACACATTCAATTCATCATTCTTTGCGTAACTTTGACTCACATACCCACGAGAATCAAGTATAGTACCATCATTAATATGAGTAGTACTACAAGAAGTTTAAAAAATATCATTAGTACATGTAGAATCATCATCATTAAGGGTTGCATCACTATCATATTCAATAATTTTGGCATAAAACATCTTCATCATATGCACTAGAGTCATCCCATGTTTTGATAATATGGGCCTTAGGTTTTTATTTATACATAGAGTGACACTAATTAGAATAATGTCTCATTTTACCACATTTATGTCATTGAATTTTGGATAGATCCTTTTTAGGTCTTGAATTGTAATGACGCCACTTTTACATAGTTTGTTTTTACACTCTTATGTTACTTATTATCTTATAAATGTTGTATTATTAGATATGTGGTATTATTGGCTATCAATATAACAAACCCCATTTTTAATTACGAATAATCAACTGTAAGTTGGACCAAATCGAAGTCTAATGACATATCTTAAGGCAAATAATAAGTTTTGGGGTAGAAAATATAATTTTATGAAACTTTAGGGACTAAAATAAAAATATAATGGGCCATTTTGTAAATAAAATATTTTCAAGGACCTCTAAGAAATATTCAAAATATATAGTGTGAAATTACCAAAATACTCTTCATATGTGAAATGACCCTTATATCCTTATCACCTTTCCATCACGTGCTGGTCACTTCCAGCTTCCACATGTCATCTGTAGAGAGAGAGCTAAAACACTTGTCATCATTGGTGATATTAACACTGCAAGACCACTCTGGATCACGACACCTCGGTGTTGAATCACCAATCCAAAAATCCTGGTCATTAGACACATGTCAATACCGTAATACTTTTGGATACCTATAAATAGGGCCTTAGGGTTCATTTGAAACTCACACCAATTCCTTGATAATTATAGTAAGAAAGAGTGATAGAAAGCTTGGGAAATATCTTAAGAAGGAGTTCTATAATTTCTAAGAAAGAATTCATTTCGTAGGTATGATTTTATTTAAATTTTATAATGTATTTTTATAGTTTTAATTTTGTGTTTTATAGCTTTACTTAGTAGTTATGCTGGTAAAATACACTAAGGACTTCACTAATCAAAACTTAAAGTTTATAAGAAATCCAAGTTGATTTTATTTTCATGTAAACTTATTTGAAATTATATATACGCTTTTAAAAATGATTTTTTAAAAGTAATTGCTCGTTATTATGGAATCCCATTTAAGTAATTCCAAAGTCAGGCCCGGTGAAATTTTGTCTAGACGAGATGGTATTTAAGTGGTGCCCTTGTGACCCTCCATCTTTACTGGGAATGAATCCAGAAATGTTATGTTTAGAGGAGATGGTATTTAAGCGGTGCCCCTGTGACCCTCCATCTCTACTGAGAACCGACTGATTAAGAAGAACTATTAATTGAATCATTTAATTACGATCAATAAGTTTTAAAAGTTAAGAAAATGGTTTTTAGTAATCCTTTGAAACAATTTACTATTAAAATACAATATGTAGACTGGACCTTGTTTAGAACATATACTTAAAACTTTATCGTATTTGTTAGATTAATGTGCGATCGAAGACTCGTTATCTATAATTTCGACCTCTATTTTAGGTGAGTACTCGATGGAATTTCTTGCTCATTTTGATTATATTATATTATGCAAACTATGTATATTTTGTGAAATGCTTTTATTCTCAAAATGCATCTGATACCGATGATTTCGTCGTTTGTTATATGTATATATCTCTCAATATATACATATAATTTGAATTCTGAAATTATTGATTCGGCCTATGGAAACTCTCTTACTATATTATCCTTGACTATCGGGTGGAAATATTTGGGTGGTACCTTCCCAGCTGGTTTATCGCTGGTGTGCCCTAAATAAGGGTTTATTCCAGAAATCATGATTATCTGTCTGTGATGTTACCGGGTGGAAACATTTGGTAACACTATCTGTCTGGGTATTAGAGTGTACATGGCCACTAATACTGAATAATTGACATATGCTCAATTATTTTATCTGCTCTGTTCTGAACTATTTATTCTGAATATATATATTGTCATCTACTTTATATATATTACTTGAAATTCCTATCTTTATGTATATACTTTCTATTCTAAATTGAATAGGTATCAATTTTCATAAAAACCCTGGAATGTCTGGAGATTGAATCTCATTCAGCTTTTAGCTGACGTTGTATAAACAACCATTTTTCGGGAAATAATTAAGTTCGTGGATGGAACGAAAAAGGACTATGTTGAAGATTTAGCTTTTAAAGCTCTTTTTGTTACCTTAAGTAGAAGTTTTTTTAATTAGATAGAGCATGTTTAGCTCTTTGTGTCAAGTTGTAACTCGTTGATATTTTAATACAAATGAAGTTCCCTTTAAAAAGCTCTGATGATGTAATTCCTTCACTTTCAATATTTTACGATTCATAACCATGTGATTATACTTCCGCTACATATATTTTAAAACAAAAATTTTAAGGCCAGAATATTGGATGCCTTGGTGGCATGTCAAGACACTCGTTCCCTACTATTTTCGGGTCGGGGTCGTGACAGAGGTGGTATCAGAGCATAGGTTATGAACCCGTAGACTACTGAGCATAGGTTTCGAATGTTATAGCCTCTATGTTTCCATCCTTAGGAGATAGTATTAAAAATCTAATCTATGTGATAACGCTCCCTATGTGTTATATTATTTATAATTGGTCTTTTAGTTTTCAATATTGATATAGTGTAGTAGATCTTACGTTTGGCCATGACTGTAGAAAATGACCAAGAGAAGATCATCAATGGGAACTAGTGATTCGAGTATAGAAGGACTGGAAGGTGCATACAATGCAATTAAAAGTCTGGCAAAGATTGTGGAGCAGCAGGTGAACAATGGAGTGCCAAAGAATCTTGAACTAAGTAGATGTACTATTAAACAGTACAAGAATTTGAATCCTCCATCATTTAAAGGTACTCCTAACCCCACCAAAGCAGAAAGTTAGGTGATGCATATGGAAAAGATACTCGATGTTCTTAAGTGTACAGATGAACAAAGGGTGTCATTTGCAATAGTTATGTTAGAAGGGGAGGCCGAACATTGGTGGAGAATGACTAAAAGAATACACGGGGAAAGGAATACTTACATAGGATGGAATGATTTTTTAGTAATATTTTATGAGAAATATTTTTCGGAAACGATCAAAGACGAAATGGTAGCTGACTTCATGAGTCTAGTGCAAGGGAATATGACGGTTAGTCAATATGAGGCAAAGTTTACTGAGTTATCTCATTTTCCACGTGATGTTGTAGCAACTGATGTTTTAAGAGAGAAGAAGTTTGAGAGTCGGTTAATGTTGAATATTCGTAGTCGAATTTCCATCTTGAAATTAACATCATATATTGATGCCGTGGCTAGGGCTACAATAGCTGAAAGGGATGGTGAGGAGTACAATCGAATTAGAGATGGAAAGAGGAAGTTTGGGAAAAAAGGAAAGAACCCGAATAATAGAAATTTCTTTAGGAACACATCCAATGTTGGGGGATCTAGTGATAACAAACAATATAATAACCAGACATGTCAGTAATGTGGAAAGATGCATGGAGGACGACCTTGTTATAAGGATTCAGGACCTTGTTTTAGATGTGGACAAAAAGGACATCAGATAAAAGACTGCCCAAACCCAACAAGGTTTCCGACAAAGCCTTCAAGTTCAAAGAAGGATCAAGACAGACAAGGTAGAGTTTTTTCACTTTCTGATACCCAAGCTTCTAATGCGGTAGTGTCAGGTACACTTTCTATATGTTCACAACCCTTTAAAGCTTTGATAGATCCTGGTTCTACTCATTCGTTCATATTTATACATGTATTAAATCTCTTTCATAAATTTCCTGAACCCTTGAATCATAACATACATGTTTCTACTCCTTCGGGTGAGTTATTGATGGGTAAATTAGTATACAAGGCTTTCCCCATAGATATTGATAGTCATAAACTATTTGTTGATTTGATAGTTTTAAACATTAAAGATTTTGAACTCATTTTGGGGATGGATTGGTTAGCATCACATCATGCTAAGGTAGACTATTTTGATAAGAGTGCTACTTTCCAAATTCCTCACCAACCAAAATTTAGTTTTGAAGGAACTGGCATCATATCTCTGATGTGTATTATTTCTGCAATGCAAGCCTATAGTTTTCTTAAGAAGGGATGTCATGGATTTCTTGCAACTATTACTCGTTTGGAGATGATAGAGCCTAGATTAGAAGATATTCCTATTGCTAAGAAATTTATGGATGTTTTTCCTGATAATTTACCCGGTCTACCTCCTAATAGAGAAATAGAATTTACCATTGATCTTATTCATGGAACTATACCAATCTCAAAACCACCATATCGTATGGAAACTTTAGAATTAAGAGAGTTAAAAGTTCAATTATAAGACCTTTTAGATAAGGGTTTTATCAGACCAAGTATATCGCCTTGGGGTGCTCCAGTGTTATTTGTGAAAAAGAAGGATGGGACAATGAGACTATGTGTAGGTTATCGTGAACTGAATAAGGTAACCATTAAGAATAAATACCCCTTACCACGTATAGATGACTTGTTTGATCAATTATAAGGTGCACAAGTATTCTCTAAGATTGACCTTAGGTCAGGCTGTCATCAATTGAAGATTAAGGATGATGATATTTCAAAATCAGCTTTTCGTACTAGATTTGTTCACTATGAATTTCTTGTAATGCCATTTGGACTAACTAATGCACCAGCCGCTTTTATGGATATGATGAATAGGGTGTTTAGGAAATATTTGGATCAGTGTGTGGTTGTTTTCATTGATGACATCCTTATTTATTCCAAAAGTATTGAAGAACACGAAAAGCATTTAGAGACGGTATTACAAATCCTTAGGAAAGAGAAATTATATGCAAAATTAAAGAAGTGTGAGTTTTGGATGCCTAGTGTTTCTTCTCTAGGACATGTCATATCCAAAGAGGGAGTGTCAATTGACCCTCAAAAGATTGAGGTTATACTAGATTGGCCTAGACCAACTAATGTGAGTGAAATTCGTAGTTTCCTTCGATTAATAGGTTATTTCCGAAGATTTGTTGAAGGATTTTCTATCATTACCAAACCTCTATCTAGGTTAACACAAAAGAAGGTAAAATATGAATGGTCTGAGGAAGCCGAGAAAAGTTTTCAAGAACTTAAGAATCGATTAGTAACTGCCCCAATTTTGACTATTCCTTCCGGGACAGGGGGATTTGTGATTTATAGTGATGCTTCTAAAAATGGTTTGGGATGTGTGCTAAGGCAAAATGGAAAAGTAGTAGCTTACGCCTCGAGATAGTTGAAAACTATAACACCCCATATTTTTTTGCATTTAATATTTAATTAATTCGGGAATTTTAAATTACTGGTGTGTTGTAATCTTAATTGAATTAATTATGGAAATATATATATATTTAAATATTAATCCGGGATTGAATGGTTAATGTTTAGGGAAATTTATTTACTAAGTGAATAGTAATAATTTAATTACGTCATTTTGGGTATTAATGACGGGGTATGCTCTTATCCCAGTCGGGAGTCGGTATAGACTAAATTGGGTGTGAGATAAGGATTTTTATAAATTAATTTGGATGCCAATTTTGAGTGCGCGGTTGAGTCCGAATGGGTCGAGATAGTCAGAAAAGAGTGCCCGGGGGTAGTAATTGGGTCTCGGGATATTTTAGGGCATATTCGGGCCCACACGGGGTGAGTTGGACCACTTTAATAAACCCATTAGGCTAAAAACGGGATTAAGGGTTTTTAACCTAGTTGGGAGTATAAGAAATGGCAGCCAACGTAACTCTAAACCTAGGGTTTGAGAGGAGATTGGGGGGAAAGCAAATCAAGAGCAAATTGGAGGTCATTGGAGCCAAATTAAGGGACATCAACAACGGATCAGACACTACGAACAATCCAGGCAAGTGGTTAACTGATTTTACTCCTAAAGCGTGATATCCAATTCATATTTTAGTGATGTGTATACTAAAATTCGTTTTGGGGATAAATGGGTACAAAAAGGGGGTTTTGTTAATGGAACCACTGAATGAAATTTAAGGAAAGAATTAGTTGTGCAATATAATTCTGAGTATGATTATCTGGTTTGAATGAGAAAAATCGGATTATAAAAGGATGAAATTTGAATTTGAAATTGGGATTGTACCCTAGAAATTTTGTGTCCTTGAGTGGGTCAAGATTTATAGTGTTAATGATGTTAAAAGGTTTGGATGATATTTTTAGTTCATGAGTAATGATAGAAGATGATTAACAGGCTGATTTGAAGTTGGTTTTTGAGGAAAAGAAACCTTAAAGCTCGTTAATAGTGGAAATTTTCGAGGGGAAGAAGAGCTGTCACGAAGGGATCAATCGATCGATCGACGATGGGAAATTTTGGGCAGTTCGGCCAGGTGGTTTATAATGAGGGTTTATTTAAGTTTTAATTCCCTTACTTTTATTTGGTGATAAATTTATATGGGACACACATTTCCTTAACAATTATAGGGTGATATAATTGAGTTTAGGAGGGTGTGAACGGTATGTCATGAGATGAACGAATTTGGAGAAATAATTCAACAATGATATTGGGCCGAGGAATCATATTCGGGTATTGTAGTTCGGTGACACTACGTTATTAAAGGAATTTAGGTGAAATGTTTAATTTCGGGCCAAGTGCATTGAGTTCGTGTATGTTAATAATTATACGCAAATATAATTGGGAAAATTTATAGAAATAAAGGTGTGACACATTGCAGGCAAAAATGTGGGTATGATATTAGGAGATGTAAATTGGACCAAGTGAGCGAGTCCGGGTATGTTGGTTAAGTGACCTTTAAGTGTTAAATTAATTATTGAGAGAAAGTAATTAGTTTGGAGTCGGAATATAAACTTGGGAAATGTTGAGGTACGGGCCAAGTGAGAGAGTCCGGGGATAATGGTTGGGTGACACCAAGTTATTAAATTAATAAGTGTGATAATTAATTTAATTAGAGTCGGATTGTAGACTCGGGTAGGATTAAATTAATAAATGTGATAATTAATTTTAATGTGTAAATTAATTAAATAAGAGTCGGATTGTATACTCGGGTAAGTATTAAATTAATGGGTGTAATAAGATAGACTCTGGGAGGTATTAAATTAATATGTGTGTTAATTAATTTAATTGGAGTCGGACCACAGACTCGGGGAAAATATTATATAAATTGAGGTATGAGTTAAATATATTAGAGTCGGACCATAGACTCGAAAAGACGATAAATTATTAAGTGAGAAAGTTAATTACGTTGAGGCGGGCCACAGACTCAGGAAATTTCGAGCATTGTACGGGATATTTAGTACACGGTAAAGACAGGGTTTATGATATATATATATATATATATATTGTGTGATATTAAATTACAGGTAGTGTACGGGATTTTGAGTACACGGTAAAGCCGTGGCTTAAATTATATATATACGGTACAGTGATAGTATATATATACATGTTTATATTGTGTGTGCTATTAAATATCAGTGACTAGATATTTATTCAATTTAAATACTCTAATGCTATCAAGGGAGGTTGCGCGATGTGGGTGAATCCCCTTGCTTGATGATTAGGGCGAGTATATCCCCAGGTCATAGCGTCCGGCATATATGGGTGAGGGATTTATCTCACTTTCAGGGAAGGAATATGACCGCCTCCACTACGTTTAGATTTTGGGCCAAGTTGGTGAGCGATTGCAACTTGGGGAAACTAGGTTTTGTGAGCACACCTAGTGCGATAGCATTTTAGAGGGAATCATCTGGTGAGGGTATACTCGGAAGGATGGATATACGTATGATATATGTGTGAATGTTAGTAAAGGTACGTATAATATTGTAGCAAATATTATATGTAGGTGATAATACGGTGTGTGATGTATTTATGTTATATAACTCGTGTTACAGTTATATGCTGTTAATTAATGAGAAATTAATTAAGTTAATCATTTGTGGGAATAATACAGAGTGTGACGTATTAAATTGATATAACTTGTGTTACGGTTATATGCTATTCATTAAGAAGGAATTAATCAATTCAATCGTGAAATAACTTATAATTTAGGAAATCATTATACTCGGGTTAGAGTAGTATGGCAAAGGAAGGTTATACCAGGACTAGTTGGATGGGGTAGTACAACTAGGTGGGGTTAAGGTAACCGGTAGGTGGGCATTATAGTGGAGGGGTTAGAATGTCCACAAGGGAGTGCGACACTAACTTAAATATGAAGCGCATTCATGCATTTTAAATTACTGTAGTTAATTCACTTGCTAAATATTTTCAAAATGTTTTGGGTTCTAACCCTTGCTATAAAACCATTTTCAAAACCTTTTAGGTGTCCAGCCACAGGGACGCCGGGATTGATATTTTATTACAGGGACACGGAGCTGCGGCATATGTGGATGCTAGCAGGAGTTTGGATTAGACGCATCATTCATTAATTCCTAGAGTAGGAATCTTATATCATTCTTAGTTTTATTTAGGGCTTGTAGCCCAGACTTCTCGGTACAGTTTTCAGGTGTAATTCATTCAGGTGTTGAATATTTGTATTGGATTATTTATTTGGTGGCCGGTGATTTATTCGGCAAGTTGTGTAATTATGATTCAGTTTATTTTCATTCAGTTGTGTGAATGGTTTATTTTTTAATTCCGCATGTACTGTTTTGTTTAATCAAAAAGTTAAAATTGGCACTAGCTTTTGGAATACTAGGTGGTTAGTAAGTTTTAAAAAGTTTCGACAGTGATGCTAAGGATGATCCAACTGGGATTCCTGATTTAATTTGGTATAAGACTGATCACCCGGTCTTTTATTAGGCGGGGTGTCACAAATGGTATCAGAGGATCAGGTTCTAGTGTCCTTAGGATCTGTGCGGCTTTTCACGTTTCAGCTTAGTAATCTTTGATATAGAGCCCTATCATAGGATTGTTGTATTCTCATACGCATGCGCATATACGTTTTTCTGCGAAGTTTATATTTGAGAGTGAACTTATACAAATTTGATTCTCATTCCGGATGATGCCCAGGAGAGAGAGAGAGAGAGAGAGAGAAGCTAGGGAAGTAGGGGGAGATGAGAGAGGCTCTTTAGGGGCAAGAGCTACCGCAGCAACTGCCAGAGATGATTTTGGAAGCACAAGTAACGGAACCAGTGGCGCAGGCAGTTGAAACGACGACGGTCGCAACGACAGGGTACTTTCCACGGTATCAGCCACAAGTGTTAGTGGCGCCGGATGATCAGACTCACGTGGAGTCTTCGGCATGGAAGCAAGAGAGAGAGGTTATTTTTAGTAGAAACCCACCAGAGTTGCGAGGGGGTTCAGGTGTAGTACTAGCGTGTCAAGGAAGAGAGGTATCCAGAGTCACCTACGCATGGGAGATTGCGATGGGGTGCGAAAGTAAATGCTAACCACTTTTAGTTAGTGGGAGCGGCGCTACAGTGGTGGGAGTTAATCACCACAGTTGATAAAAGGGACACACTAGCTATTGCAGAGTTTTGGGTGCGGTTCGACCGCAAGTATTTTTCCTCCAGCGGTTGAGACCAAAACAAGGAGAAAATTTTGTGAGGTGACTCAAAGGGGACTGTTAAGTGGCCGATTACAAGGAAGAATTCACTTGTTGGCAAAATTTTGTACCGGATGAGGTAAGCAAGGAAGAGAGAAAGAAAAAAAAGTTTATGGATGGATTAGTCTGGAGAATCAGACAACATTTAATTGATAATTCCATATTAGTAGATTATACTGATGTCATTAACGCAACACTCCGGCACTGTATGGAATATCACTTCCACGCGAAAGGAAGCGGGAGGGGAGTGGGGATTATCCAGTCAGATGAGGCATAAGGTAACAATACGAGTGGGGTATCCTAGCAGCAGACTGGGGGAGATCAGGGGTAGGATTTTCGGTAGGGAAATCATGCACAACGATCTAGAATTGGAGGCTATCGGTGGGATGGCCAGGAATTCCAACAAGGTCGGCATGGAAGGGACAAGTGGAAGGGTGAATGTATTAGAAGATGTTTCGTTTGTGGAAAAAGAGAGACACATGAAGAGATATTACCTTAAGCGAGGCAGTGGTCAACTACAGGACGAGGTCCTGGATGTACAGCCACTAAAGCAAGTCATGGGTGCATTCGGGCAGGGAGAAGCTGCTCTAGAAACCGAGAAGCAACCGTTGCAGCTGGAGTATAGAGGTAATTATTTTTACCCCAGGGGCATGGGATATATTTTTTAGCGACAAAGAGGATGTCACAATATAAGACTTATTTTTCACTAGAGTTCGCAGGTGAGTCGAACTTAGTGCGTGCGTTGGCGGTAGCAGCCATAGCATGTGGATAAACTTTCCGTAGGTAGCGGAGTTCCTTAGTGTTCTTCACGGGAGAGTGGAGGTGTTCACCAAGTTATTGGTTGAATTATGTGAGGAATTACTACTTTCGAAAATTATGGGAGTAGGGTTATTAATAATTTCAAAATATCGGTTGCATAGCGATGGAATTTAACTAGGTTGGATAGTGGTGTAAATTTTTGGTGTTCGCGACACCAGGGTATGGTTGGTACTATGTATTATCACCGGAGAGGGCGTATAGCCTATATATATGTGTGTATATATGTTGTATTGCGTGGTGCAATTGCACATAGTGAGGTTTTGTGTTCTCACATTTTATCCCGGTAAGTGGGGATGTTTACTGAAGTGAATCACGGTGATTAGATTTATTTTTGAGCGAAGGGAGATAGCTCGGGGTTTATTTTGCGCAAGGACTAGTGATAGTAAGGGCGTGATATTTGATGTGGTCTTTGGTAGCATAAGGGTAAGTGTATATACTTTTGTGTTGAGAGACAAGTATTTATGGGGAGATGTTTGTACGTTAGCACGTGGGTTGGGTGCCCGAGCAGTAGATATATATGTATATATATATTTATATATGTGATATGACTACGAGTTCGAAGTTATATTACGGGTTACGACTAGCATAGTCGGGTAACTTTCGTGCGATAGAGCGCGGGGATAGGGTGTATGGGCACCCGGTTTAATAAAGACAAATTTTGTGCGATTAATCGCGGGTATAGGGTGTATGGGCGCCCTGACAAATTTTAAATGCATACTTGTGTAACGTATGGTTAGAAGCGGATGTGATAGATATAGCGGGCTTGGAGGTACATGACTAGTGAGTAATATGTGATTATTGGAACACTAGGTTTATCTTAATTTCGAGGACGAAATTCCTTTGTAAGGGGGGGAGTATGTAACACCCCATATTTTTGTGCATTTAATATTTAATTAATTCGGGAATTTTAAATTATTGGCGTGTTGTAATGTTAATTGAATTAATTATGGCAATATATATATATATATATAAATATTAATCGGGGAGTGAATGGTTAATGTTTACGGAAA
Source organism: Sambucus nigra (assembly GCA_949130495.1). NCBI lineage: Eukaryota > Viridiplantae > Streptophyta > Magnoliopsida > Dipsacales > Adoxaceae > Sambucus > Sambucus nigra. The sequence continues at coordinate 216,032,548 of OX422218.1, read as the reverse complement.
TTTATTTACTAAGTGAATAGTAATAATTTAATTACGTCATTTTGGGTATTAATGACAGGGTATGCACTTATCCCAATCGGGAGTCGGTATAGACTAAATTGGGTGTGAGATAAGGATTTTTATAAATTAATTCGGATGCCAATTCTGAGTGCGCGGTTGAGTCCGAATAGGTCGAGATAGTCAGAAAAAGAGTACCCGGGGGTAGTAATTGGGTCTCGGGATATTTTTGGGCATAGCCGGGCCCACACTGGGTGAGTTGGGCCACTTTAATTAAGCCCGTTAGGCTAAAAGCGGGATTAAGGGTTTTTAACCTAGTTGTGAGATTAAGGAATGGCAGCCAACATAACTCTAAACTTAGGGTTTGAGAGGGGATTTGGGGGAAAGCAAATTAAGAGCAAATTGGAGGTTATTGGAGTCAAATTATGGGACACCAACATCGGATCAGACACTACGAACAATCCAGGCAGGTGGTTAACTGATTTTACTCCTCAAGCGTGATATCGAACTCATATTTTAGTGATGTGTATACTAAAATTCATTTTGGGGATAAATGGGTACAAAAAGGGGGTTTTGTTAATGGAACCATTGAATGGAATTTAAGGAAAGTATTAGTTGTGCAATATAATTCTGAGTATGATTATCTGGTTTGAATGAGAAAAATCGGATTATAAAAGGATGAAATTTGAATTTGAAATTGGGATTGTACCCTAGAAATTTTGTGTCCTTGAGTGGGTCAAGATTTATAGTGTTAATGATGTTAAAAGGTTTGGATGATATTTTTAGTTCATGAGTAATGATAGAAGATGATTAACAGGCTGATTTGAAGTTGGTTTTTGAGGAAAAGAAACCTTAAAGCTCGTTAATAGTGGAAATTTTCGTGGGGAAGAAGAGCTGTCACGAAGGGATCAATCGATCGATCGACGATGGGAAATTTTGGGCAGTTCGGCCAGGTGGTTTATAATGAGGGTTTATTTAAGTTTTAATTCCCTTACTTTTATTTGGTGATAAATTTATATGGGACACACATTTCCTTAACAATTATAGGGTGATATAATTGAGTTTAGGAGGGTGTGAACGGTATGTCATGAGATGAACGAATTTGGAGAAATAATTCAACAATGATATTGGGCCGAGGAATCATATTCGGGTATTGTAGTTGGGTGACACAACGTTATTAAAGGAATTTAGGTGAAATGTTTAATTTCGGGCCAAGTGAATTGAGTCCGGGTATGTTAATAATTATAAGCAAATATAATTGGAAAAATTTATAGAAATAAAGGTGTGACACATTGTAGGCAAAAATGTGGGTATGATATTAGGAGATGTAAATTGGACCAAGTGAGCGAGTCCGGGTATGTTGGTTGAGTGACCTTTAAGTGTTAAATTAATTATTAAGAGAAAGTAATTAGTTTGGAGTCGGAACATAGACTCGGGAAATGTTGAGGTACGGGCCAAGTGAGAGAGTCCGGGGATAATGGTTGGGTGACACCAAATTATTAAATTAATAAGTGTGATAATTAATTTTATTAGAGTCGGATTGTAGACTCGGGTAGGATTAAATTAATAATTGTGATAATTAATTTAATTAGAGTCGGATTGCTGACTCGGATTTGTGTTGATTAATTAATGTGTAAATTAATTAAATAAGAGTCGGATTGTAGACTCGGGTAAGTATTAAATTAATGGGTGTAATAATTAATTTAATTAGAGTCGGACGATAGACTATGGGTGGTATTAAATTAATATGTGTGTTAATTAATTTAATTGGAGTCGGACCATAGACTCGGGGAAAATATTATATAAATTGAGGTATGAGTTAAATATATTAGAGTCGGACCATAGACTCGGAAAGACGATAGATTATTAAGTGAGAAAGTTAATTACGTTGAGTCGGGCCACAGACTCAGGAAATTTCGGGCAGTGTACGGGATATTTAGTACACGGTAAAGCCAGGGTTTATGATATATATATATATACGGTGAAGTGATAGTATATATATATATATATATATATATATATATATATATATATATATATATACGTATATATATTTTGTGTGATATTAAATTATAGGCAGTGTACGGGATTTTGAGTACACGGTAAAGCCGGGGTTTAAATTATATATATACGGTACAGTGATAGTATATATATATATATACGTGTTTATATTATGTGTGCTATTAAATATCAGTGACTAGATATTTATTCAATTTAAATACTCTAATGCTATCAAGGGAGGTTGCGCGATGTGGGTGAATCCCCTAGCTTGAGGAGTAGGGCGAGTATATCCCCAGGTCATAGCGTCCGGTATATATGGGTGAGGGATTTATCTCACTTTCAGGGAAGGAATATGACCGCCTCCACTACGTTTAGATTTTGGGCCAAGCGGGTGAGCGATTCCAACTTGGGGAAACTAGGTTTTGTGAGCACACCTAGTGGGATAGCATTTTAGAGGGAATCATCCGGTGAGGGTATACTCGAAAGGATGGATATACGTATGATATATCTGTGGATGTTAGTAAAGGTACGTGTAATATGGTAGAAAATATTATATGTAGGCGATAATACAGTGTGTGATGTATTTACTTTATATAACTCGGGTTACAGTTATATGTTGTTAATTAATGAGAAATTAATTAAGTTAATCATTTTTGGGAATAATACAGAGTGTGACGTATTAAATTGATATAACTTGTGTTACCATTATATCGTATTCATTAAGAAGGAATTAATTAAGTTAATCATGAAATAACTTATAATTCAGGATATCATTATACTCGGGTTAGAGTAGTATGGCAAGGGAAGGTTATACCAGGACTAGTTGGATGGGGTAGCATAACTAGGTGGGGTTAAGGTAACCGGTAGGTGTGCACAATAGTGGAGGGGTGAGAATGTCCACAAGGGAGTGCGACACTAACTTAAATATGAAGCGCATTCATGCATTTTAAATTACTGCAGTTAATTCACTTGCTAAATATTTTCAAAATGTTTTGGGTTCCAACCCTTGCTATAAAACCATTTTCAAAACCTTTTAGGTGTCCATCCACAGGGACGCCAGGATTGCTATTTTATTCCAGGGACACGGATCTGCGGCATAGGTGGATGCTAGCAGGAGTTTGGATTAGACGCATGATTCTTTCATTCCTAGAGTAGGAATCTTGTATCAGTCTCAGTTTTATTTAGGGCTTGTAGCCCAGACTTCTTGGTACAGTTTTCAGGTGTAATTCATTCAGGTGTTGAATATTTGTATTGGATTATTTATTTGGTGGCCGGTGATTTATTCGGCAAGTTGTGTAATTATGATTCAGTTTATTTTCATTCAGTTGTGTGAATGGTTTATATTTTAATTCCGCATGTACTGTTTTGTTTAATCAAAAAGTTAAAATTGGCACCAGCTTTTGGAATACAAGGTGGTTACTAAGTTTTAAAAAGTTTTCGACAGTGATGCTAAGGATGATCCAACTGGGATTCCTGTTTTAATTTGGTATAGGACTGATCACCCGGTATTTTATTAGGCGGGGTGTCACAAAAACCCATGAGTAGAATTATCCAACCCATGACCTAGAATTAGCAGCTGTAATTTTTGCTCTTAAGATTTGGAGGAACTATTTGTATGGTGAGACTTGTGAGATTTATACTGATCATAAGAGTTTGAAGTATATATTTACTCAGAAAGAGTTGAATATGATACAAAGGAAGTGGTTATAATTGATGAAGGATTATGATGTAAATATTCACTATCACCCGGGGAAAGCTAATATAGTTGCCGATGTTTTAAGTAGGAAGTCTACACCAAATTTAGCATGTCTTATTACAAGCCAGGAAGAACTGTGAAGGGATTTGAGAAGTATGGAAATAGATGTACGTATCTATAGCAAAGGAGGAATAATTGAAAACTTACAAGTACAACTCATGTTGATGGAGAGGATCAAAATTGCACAAGTAAATGACCCACAACTGAAGAAGATTATAGAAGAAGTCATCGAGGGTAAGAGAACTGAATTTCCGATGCGAGATGATATATTGAGGTTTGGAAATAGAGTGTGTGCACCATTTGATGTTCAACTAAAAAGGCAAATTTTGGAGGAAAGTCATTAATCGAGATTCACATTTCATCCCAGATGTACAAAAATGTATAGGGATCGTCGAGAAGTATTTTAGTGGAATAACATGAAGAGGGAGATAGCAAAATTTATATCTTAGTGTTTGGTTTGTCAACAAGTAAAGGCAGAACATCAAAAACCATTAGGACTACTGCAACCCCAACCTATCCCTGAGTGGAAATAGTAACATATTACTATAGATTTTGTGACAGGTTTACCGAGGAGTTCAAATGGTAATGACTCTATTTGGGTAATTATTGATAGGTTAACTAAATCTGCTCATTTTCTTACCATTAAGCTTACCCATTATTTAGAGAAGTTAGCTAAGTTGTATGTGTGGGAAATTATTAGGCTTCATGGAACCCCAGTTTCAATTGTTTCTAACCGTGACCCTAGATTTGTGTCTCGCTTCTGGAAAAGCCTACAAGAATCCATGGGAACAAAATTGAATTTTAGCACTACTTTTAATCCTCAAATGGATGAACAATCAGAGAGAACTATTCAAACCTTAGAGGATATGCTTAGGGCATGTGCACTTGATTTAAAAGGGAATTGGGATGATCATTTACCGTTAGTGGAATTCGCATATAATAATAGCTATCAAGCAAGTATTCAAATGGCTCCGTATGAGGCACTCTATGGTAGAAGGTGTCGTTCCCCTACATGTTGGGTAGAAGTTGGGGAAAGAAAATTGTTGGGACCAGAATTGATTCAGATCACAACAGAGAAGGTGAAATTAATACAAGACCGACTTCGAACCACTCAAAGCCGCTAAAAGAGTTATGTTAACAATCGACACCGACAATTAGAATTCCAAAGAGGAGATTATGTGTTCTTGCGAGTATCGCCTGCAAAGGGAGTAATACGATTTGGGAAGAAAGGGAAGTTGATCCAAAGATACATAGGACCATTTGAAATCCTTTAAAGGATAGGAGATGTTGCGTATAAAATAGCCTTACCACTGGAACTCTCTAGTGTACATAATGTGTTTCACGTATCAATGATAAAGAAATATGTCCCAGATCCAAAACATATCTTAAGTCATGATCCTCTTCAAGTTAGAGAAGATTTGTCGTACATTGAGCATCCAGTTGAAATTTTGGACCATAAAGATCAAATATTACAAACCAAGGCCATTCCACAAGTTAAAGTATTATGGCAGAATCATTCTATTGAAGAAGCAATGTGGGAGCGGGAAGATGAGATAAAGGAGCGATATCCATACCTTTTTGAAAATTAATGTAACTAAAGTTTTATAAGGAGGGTAGGATGTAACGACCCCACTTTTATATAGTTTGTTTTTACACTCTTGTGTTACTTATTATCTTATAAATGTTGTATTATTAGATATGTGGTATTATTGACTATCAATATAACAAACCCCATTTTTAATTACGAAGAATCAATTGTAAATTGGATCAAATCGAAGTCTTATGACATATCTTAAGGCAAATAATAAGTTTTGGGGTATAAAATATAATTTTATGAAACTTTAAGGACTAAAATAAAAATATAATGGGCCATTTTGTAAATAAAATATTTTCAAGGACCTCTAAGAAATATTCAAAATATATAGTGTGAAATTACCGAAATACCCTTTATGTGTGAAATGACCCTTATACCCTTATCACCTTTCCACCACGTGCTGGTCACTTCCACCTTCCACATGTCATCTGTAGAGAGAGAGAGAGAGAAAACACTTGTCATCATTTGGTGATATTAACACTTCAAGACCACTCCGAATCATGACACCTCGGTGTTGAATCACAAATTCAAAACGCCTAGTCATTAGACACGTTTCAATACCGTAATACTTTTGGAAACCTATAAATAGGGCCTTAGGGTTCATTTGAAACTCACACCAATTCCTTGAAAATTATAGTAAGAAAGAGTGATAGAAAGCTTGGGAAATATCTTAAGAAGGAGTTCTATAATTACTAAGAAAGAATTCATTTCTTAGGTATGATTTTATTTAAATGTTATAATGTATTTTTATAGTTTTAATTTTGTGTTTTATAGCTTTACGTAGTAGTTATGCTAGTAAAATACACTAAGGACTTCACTAATCAAAACTTAAAGTTTAGAATAAATCCAAGTTGATTTTATTTTCATGTAAACTTGTTTGAAATTGTATATATTCTTTTAAAAATGATTTTTTAAAAGTAATTGCTCGTTATTATGGAATCCCATTGAAGTAATTCCAAAGTCAGGCCCGATGAAATTATGTCTAGACGAGATGGTATTTAAGTGGTGCCCCTGTGACCCTCCATCTCTACAGGAAATGAATCCAAAAATGTTCTTTCTAGAGGAAATGGTATTTAAGCGGTGCCCCTGTGACCCTCCATCTCTACTGGGAACCGACTGATTAAGAAGAACTATGAATTGAATCCTTTAATTACGATCAATAAGTTTTAAAAGTTCAGAAAATGGTTTTTAGTAATCCTTTGAAATAAGTTACTATTAAAATACAATATGTAGACTGGACCTTGTTTAGAACATATACATAAAACTTTATCGTATTTGTTAGATTAACGTGCGATCGAAGACTCGTTATCTATAATTTTGACCTCTATTTTAGGTGCGTACTCTATGCAATTTCTTGTGCATTTTGATTATATTATATTATGCAAACTATGTATATTTTGTGAAATGTTTTTATTCTCAAAATGCTTCTGATACCGATGATTTCGTCGTTTGTTATATGTGTATATCTCTCAATATATACATCTGATTTGAATTTTGAAATTATTGATTCGGCCTATGGCAACTCTCTTACTATATTGGCTTTAACTACAGGGTGGAAATATTTGGGTGGTACCTTCCCAGCTGGTTTATCGTTGGTGTGCCCTAAACAAGGCGTTATTCCAGAAATCATGATTATCTGTTTGTGATGTTACTAGGTGGAAAAATTTGGTAACACTATCTGTCTGGGTATTAGAGTGTACATGGCCACTAAAACTGAATAATTGACATATGCTCAATTGTTTTATCTTCTCTGTTCTGAACTGTTTATTCTGAATATATATATTTTCATCTACTTTATATATATTACTTGAATTTCCTATCTTTATGTATATACTTTATGTTCAAAATTGAATAGGTATCAATTTTCAGAAAAACCCTGGAATGTCTGGAGATTGAATCTCATTCGGGTTTTAGCTGACGTTGTATAAATAACCATTTTTCAAGAAATAATTAAGTTCATGGATGGAACGAAAAAGGACTATGTTGAAGATTTAGCTTTTAAAGCTCTTTTTGTTACCTTAAGTAGAAGTTGTTTAATTAGATAGAGCATGTTTAGCTCTTTGTGTCAAGTTATAACTCATTGATATTTTAATACAAATGAAGTTCCCTTTAGAATGCTCTGATGATGTAATTCCTTCACTTTCAGTATTTTACTATTCATAACCATGTGATTATACTTCCTCTACATATATTTTAAAACAAAAATTTTAAGGCCATAATATTGGATGACTTGGTGGCATGTCAAGACACTCGCTCCCTACTATATTCGAGTCGGGGTCGTGACAAGAATCATTGGAATCATTAAATCTACTAGACATCTTCCACTTGGTCTAGATGATTGAAGTCGTTAATGACCAGAGTGTCCTTTATGAGGAGAAACAATGTCTCTACATTTTAAGATATTTTTTAACTGCTTAATCATCAAGGCAATTTTGGTATCAAGGGTTTCAAGATTTGGTTCTTAGTTTGATTCACCTTCTAAGTCATGTAAGTATAACGTAGGTTTGATCATTTTAGAAGTAAAGCCCATGTTTAATTCATTGTACCTTTTAATAATTTTGGACATTATTTTTGATAATTTACTTCCATTTCCATTGTCCTTAATTTTCTACTAAGAAGCTCGGTTGTTAAATTAGGCTTGCCCATTTCTTCAATGGCGTACCATTTATGGTCAACTTAAGAGGAAGAGATCTCAATATATTCATCATTATGTCCTTATTATGATAATCTATACCAGTAGCATGAAATTTAATGATTATGTCAAACAACGTAAGATAGAACTGATCAAAGGTTTCAGTGTAATACATCATTGTAGAATTATATTATTGAACACGAATTTTGATCTTCATAACTTTAACACTCTAATCACCATCATCGATAGTGATCGTAATGTCCAAAGTCTACTTAAAGGTAGTATCATGTGAAATGTGTTTAAATTGATGATCACTGATAACCATGAAAATACAATTGCATCCTTTATTATTATATTGTGACAATATTTTTTCTTCTTTAGTGTATTCACTCAATATTTTCTTTACTCACCCAATACTTCCCTCATGTGCTAATCTAGTAGGAGTTTAAAAACTAGTTTAAATAACATCACAAACATCATCACCCCAACCGTCCTTGATTGAAGGCAATCAAACCAACTTTCTCATGTGGAAAATTACATCCATAAAACACACGAGGTCTTGAATGATTTCCAAGTTTTTCAAAAAAAAATTATCATCCATTTTTATGAACAAATTTTAGAAAATTTGGGGTCTTAAAAAGTTTTGGTACGAATGTCTGATACCACTAGAAAAAACACTTATCCAAAAATAAGATTAACAAAGTTAACCAAATGTGTTTTTATAAACCATATGTCTGTTGAAGAAACCTTATTCACAAAAAAAATCAAATTTAAATATAACACAAGATGTGTATGTCTTAAATCTAACAAATTTTGTTTATAAAAACTCTAATTGATTTTTTAACCAAAATTTTACTTAAGGACTTTGGACCAACTTGCTTATAATGTAAAGAATAATAAGTAAAATATTAAATTAGTTACATCACCAAATGAAATGTGGTAAAACCTCTCCAGAGATAACATCCACAGTGGCCTTTACACCACAATAAAAAAAACAAAGCATAGTAAAATAAATATTATTTTTACATTTTACAACAGAAATTTAGAACAACCTGAAAGGTACCTAATATGACAATCCCTTTCAAAACTGTAGGTAGAACCAATATACCGTCTCTGAAAGTTGAATCCAAATAGCTCTAGAGTCGACTAGAAATGAACAAGTCTCCATACACCAACTAATCTACTGAACTTATGTGTTGTGTAGTGAAGTATAATATACTAAATGCACTTATGAAACACACGTACTTACAATATTACAAATAGTACTAAGAGATATTACATATGTTCAACATCTATTACAAAGTTTGAAATCAAATCTAAGCATTTTCAACATTATATTTCAGATCCAATGTCTTAGTAAATCGGATTATCCAAAAATGAAATCAGTTTTTCCAAAAACATTTATAAAATAATATTTTTCGCCAAGTAGTATTAACAGACTATACAAACATTTTGACCTCAAATACTTACAAAAATCATTGGACTGATTTAAAGATATGAATCATATAAAGATGTATCAGGGTCTACTCGAACAAAATACTTCTTTAAAAGAATATTAAGCACAAAAAACATTTCTAGACAATATCATAAGATCAGTACTTCAAAAAACATAGATTTAAAGTGAATTAGTGAAAGATGTAAGTTCTATATTTAAAGACTGATTCATGAAATTTGAATATAACAAACCCTAAAATTTTAGATTGATGTAGGAAGACAAGTTAAACTAGGAGTAGAAATGTACAAACATGATGAAAACATTTGATCTCTCCAAATCACTTGCTTTTATTCTCTCTAATTTACTCTTTTCTCTCTCTTTCTTTTTCTCTTTGATTTTTCTCCTTTCTTCCTAAAACAAAACCCCCAAATCTCACAAAAAATAATTCTGATAACAAACAAGTTTGGGGTTTATATATCGAAGCAAAGGAGAGAATAGAAACAAGTAATCGGTCGTTAAAACCAATAGTCGAGATTAATCCTATGCACCCAAAAATCCATCAAACGACATAAAATGTAGCGTACAAAGTAAGCTTAATAGGTTGAACCATTAATAGGTCAAGATATTCGAAATCAGTCCAAGTCATTAGACGTCAAGAAACCCGAGCCTTAGATTATCTCAAACTAATGACTCAATTTTATCTCTCATACAGGCACTAAGAAAACACACCAACTAACACATAAAAAAATTGAAATAATTTTTTGGAAATTACATAACTACGTTATTAATACAAAAAGTCTATTTATTCATTATAAAAGATAGTAGAAAATTATTTTTAATTCCAAAAAAATGATGAAAATTATTTACACAAATTCGAACTTATGATAACCTTTTTAACATATTTAGCATTTAAGCAAATAATTGATTTTTTAAAATTATTTTAATTTAAATTTATTTAAAACCAATTAATTCAAATAAATGCATATAAATATTATTAAATGACAAAATAATGAATCTAATTAGGTATTGAGAAATTTTGTGAATACAATTGGATAATTTAGTGTGTACAATTCATTATATCTTAATGTATTCTTTCCAACTAGGATCATGTTGTGCATATACGTTTCCTATGAGTCCTCTGTCTTGAATGAATTTTGGGAAGGGATCTTTAATAAAATTAATATTATTTTGCATAAGCTATCCAAACTAGATGAACATATAAATAGTGTACACTCAAGAAAATGTATAAGAGTCTTTATCAAAGGTTGTTTCAGCTCTCCTCCAATATTAGATGCCTCATAGTCCTTGGAGTGATGCATCTCTACATATTAAGTACTCCACGACACGTCGTGGTAACACAAATATGGGAGCGGTGGCAGGATTCTCCTTGAGCTCATCAAATGCTCTCTAACAATAAACGGTCCAAACAATCGGTACCCCCTTTCGGGTGAGGTGTGCTATTGGCTGAAAATCTTCGAGAATGCCTTAATGAACCTTTTATCGTACCTAGCTAAAACTCAGTAGCTCCTACCCTTTGTAGGTGTCATGGATTATCCCCAATTCATAAATAGATGAGCCTTATTAGTATTCATCAAAATTCTAGCCACAGAAATGACATAGTCCTAGAACTGTACCACTAAAAGCCAAAACTCACACTTAGAGAACTTTACGTACAACTGATGTTCCCGTAATGTCTGAAAAACCAGGAATAAGGGATTCACATGCTCCTCCTTCAATCGAGGGTAAAATAGAATATAGTCAATAAATGCAATGATGAATTGATCCAAAAATGGTTGAAACACCCAATTTATCATGTCAATGAACACTTTTGGATGATTGGGCAGCCCAAAGGGCCTGACCCCTAACTCATATGATCCATATTTGATCAAACATCCTTCTTGTTCAAATAAAATTAGATCTCACCATGGGGATGTGATCCTCCATATGAACACCTAACTTAATAATTGGTGAATCTATTTATGCAGTTTTCTGCATATCTAATAGAGCCATCTAGTACGGTGAACTCATAATAAGCCCGGTACCCAGCAACAAGACAATACAAAATTATACCTCTCTTATTGGTGGGAGTCCTATTACCTCCTCAAACACGTCTATCAATTTTAGGACAATTTGTATCGAGTTTAATGATGTTGTCACCTCCTCAAACAAAGTCGTATCTATGTAATATAAGTGTATACTAGACCCTCCTTCATGTCTAGGCGTATGCATTAGAAATATCCACTTCCCAAAAATGCCACTCGAAAAAACCTGGCCTTTGTAATTGATATAAGAATAATACATATAGCTACTACTCAAATATAAATAGTATGAATCATAATACCACATGTTTAAATAAATTAAGCATCTCAAAATCAAGATTACAAACAAACTACCAATTCTTTACAATTATAACGTAAACTATCCCCCTATCCTTTGGGGTATCCAAATAAATTTTAGTGATAACATTTTTATGTATCATAATTGTAGTTACCACATTAAAAAAAATGACGAGTCCTCTATGTCCAAGTTAGGTTAATGCACACAAACCATAAATTTAATCGCAACCATCCCCTTGTGATATTCTCAATATACTGGTTGCCTCTAAGGCATCTGTAATTAAGTAGCACCACTCTTTTCAAGTTTCACCCCTTCCCAAGAGGTAACTATCAAAACGAAAATCCTAATAGCGATCCTACTAACCTTGCATTTACTGTCATTACTTCTAAATCTTGTCTCGTGCATTCTTCTCTCAATGGTCATGACACCACTGATCATAATTCCATTGGCTTTACGGGTTGCAACAGTTCATATTATCTACTCTTAGAACCTATTGGGGTATTCTCCATCTATGAGGTTCGTTTTGATGGTGATGTCTTTGCTACTTTGGTCGACATTACATCATCTCTATTCATTGGAAACTCTATCCTTTAGATCGTTGTGTCAATAGTACTTGCAATACCCTTTAATTATATAGTGTATGAGTGAATTAAAATAAATTAACTAAATTAGTTGGTTTGGTTGGAATTTGAGTAAATTGAAAAGATTTGATTTTCGATAAGTATAAGATGAATAAAATAAATTTTTGTACATCTATTCACTAATTTTAGTAATTTGGTAAAATGGTTTAAATCTTAGAGATTAATTGAGTAATTTCCTTGACTCCAAATTTATTTTGGAAATTAAATTAGAAAGTTTTTTTTAATTTAAATGTGGCTTTAATGGATTTATTAGTATTATTATATCCTTACCAAATAAAATAAGAATTTAATAATGAGATGCCTTTGATAAAAGTTTTATTTAGTTAACTTTTGAGTTGAGAGGGAGATTTGGGCACACGTGCCCTTTGTTTTCTTTCCCCAGTCGCAATATGGGGATTAAGAGGAATTGCAAGCATCATTTTTTTCTCTTTCTTTCCAACATGTCATCCTAAGCGCATGGGATCTAGGTAATTTTGGCACATAGGTTTAATGAATGTTTTCCCATTTTGTTAAGGCAATGTGTGTCTTTGTGTGGACTCCATATGTGAGTGTTAGTGCTATATTATGACTCTTTTAACTTTTTTCCCTTTAAAAGTGACTTTTATACACTTTTTGTAGAGGCAAAAAAACACACGCATCTTATATTTGAAAACCCTTCTTATCTTAAATACAATAAAAAACATTAGCCTTTATTTTTAAACCTAAACCTTCATTAAATCAAAACTTCAACCTTAAATTGGGGGGTTTATACTACTTATTTTTAATAAGTCCGAAGAACAAAACTTGCTTATATTCAGAAGGCGAATGTAACCAAGTATTCCGATTTTTCAGAAGACCTATTTTCAGGCATAAATATCTCTATTTTCCCCTTGAGTGTTATACATTTTAAATGTTACCTAAACCTTAATTAATCATCTTTTCCTAAAAATAATTAGAAATACTAATTAGGAAAAATGGAAATAAACTCGGGTCTAATTATTTATTAAATTTAAAAATAATATTTAAGTCTTGAAACATCACATGCTTAGATTAATGTATTGGATAATGTAAATTTGTGCGATGAATCGTATGCTAGAATTAAAATATGAAATTTAAATAATGTTTTGACTCATAAAATTACGATATTAATATGTATAAAACATAATTAATTTTGATAAATTTTATTATTACCCGTATTTGGGTTAGATTATTTGTTGAATTGGAATATCACTTGTATTGAAATTTTGGAATTGACAACTTGTGTAGTTATTTCATATAAATTTATTATTACGTTAATAGAGCTGAAATATCATGACGAATTCTATGATCGTGGTGATGAAGTACAATTATGTGTTATGTAAAGATTATTCATGTTAATTGAATTGACAACACAAAAACGTTAGGATTTGGAGAGTAATTGTACTTTCACCCGTACTAGTAGGTTACTTACTAGGTATGGGACCAGTAGGAAGATTTATTATTGTTAGAACCTTTTAGGTATGGATCTAGTGAGTGTGTGTGACACCCCGACTAATTAAATACCGGGTAGATACTCCTTTATTAAATTAATACAAAATGTCAAGTTGGTCCAGTTAACAGCATCACCGTCGAAAACATTTTAATCATTACTAACCACCTAGTATTTAAAAGTAAGATGTCAAATTTTAAATTAAGTCTGATTAACATACAATAAAAGAGTTATGACTGGATATCATAACCATACACCATAAAGTCTCAATAAAGTAACCAACAAATAATAATAAGTTCGGAGGAAAACTCCTCACAACAATCCCACCACTGAAATAAATAAAACAGTATATCCTGAATTAATTACATTCCAACAATCTGAATAACTGAAATATGAAATGTCTCTAATAGAAATGGGTGACATGCCCTACAAATGATGAAAACTGAATAGAGTCAAGACAGAAGAAGCGTCTACTAGCAAGGCCCTGTAACTTCCACAAACAACTACAGTTCGTCACCTGAATGGAAATCCTATGCATGGTGTCCTTGTGGCTGGGCACCTAAAATGGTTTTTACAAAAAGTAGATTTGAAAGTAAATGGGTCAGAGCCCGAATGTGGAGAATATTTTAAAAACAACAAGTGCTTTAATAACATTAAAACAATGAATGAAAAATACATGTTAGGACGTGCTCTCACATGAAATACTCACCTCTCGACTAATCGTGCACTCCTAACGTATAGTACCCATCTAAGTGGTATTTATATCTAACTTAACCGACATAAGTTCTAACCCATCTACTCGATTCACAATATGAATTCCCAAGGTTACCACATGAATAGATAGCTTTACTTAAACTCGGATTCTCAATTATTAGCATTACCATTTACTGGAGGTTATCCCCTTATTTATCTTCTCAAGGAGTTACTATAAATTATTCTCATAATTAAACATGACAAGTCTGTTCATTTAACCGTATATCATTCACATCATAAATATACAATACAAGCACCCCGAGACTAAGCTGCGGTGCACACATACTCTGCTATCCATCCCGGTACATCACGTACATAAGGATCACGCATTCCGAATCTCTCAGGAATCGTTCTCAGATAACAACAATCACAATCAATGGAGGCGAACACAGTCACATCACATGGGTCACGCACATACCTACGCTCCCATGATCAGCAGACTTATTAACTTCACAATAAGTCCTTCTCTGACCTATCTCCTCGAGGTACCAATCTATATCCCCCCGTAGGCACACAAAGATTAGATGGCCATAAGAAAACGCAAACCTCCCGTGATAGCAAGTATGATAGGTATGTCATACACATAAAATCATATACATATACTAAGCATGCACACATCTTAGTAATTACCATAATTTATTAGTGGTATACTTCTCATTCTCATACCAACTTATAATTTTACACTTTTCATATGTTCGGTTCGTATGTATTTAAGTCATCAATTATTCTCACAACGTGATTAGTCACTCGCGTCCTAATTCACAAATATTATTTGGTTCCAATTACACTTCTATAATTTTACTCCGAAATATATCCCAAACATCTGTTAATACAAATATTTAAGCCGTCACTTGTTCTCATATCGTAATAGTCACTCACGTCCTAATCCACAATTATCATTTGATTCAAATCACACTTCTATGTTTTACTCCTCAATATATCCCAATTATATCAATTAGTCATCAAGGGAATGTTATCTCTACAATTAAACAAGGTTACGGGACCCTAGAATTCAAATCAGGCCAAAAAGGCCATTCTGCCAACTCGTTAGAAGTTTCGTTCGAACGAGGTCGTTCGAACGAGAGGTCGTTCGAACGAAAGGGGTATCTAACAAACATCCAACTCATTAGAAGGAAAACTGTCACCTCGTTAGAAGCTCGATCGAACAAGCTGGTTCGAACGACCTGGGCAAGTCTTCTAACGAGATCCCAGTTTCGAGCCCAGAATTTCCTATCTCGTTTTTCTCAAACTTTCTCTTCTCAAAACTCATCCAAAAATTATCCCAATAGTGTTTTAATGTTCCTAATCATTCCTAAACATATTTAGGTCGTATCTCAACACATTTAGGGGTCAAATCTTCCTAAACAACATGAAATTATCATCAATCCCCAATTTTCCAAAAACCATATGAGTATGAACCCTAGAAATTTAAAGTCATCAATTCTCATAAATAAATCCGTTTTTGCATCATAAAAATTATATTTCTTTTAGTATAATCACCCAATAACAATTCTACATGCAAGCCCTATATCAAAACTTGACTTTCTAACTCATATTTTATGGGTTTTTATAAATCTCCCAAAACAGTGCGATTATATAATTTTCTAAGCATGGAGGAAACATTCGCTTGAAATTAACGTAATTAAACCACTTGCCTTGGATTATTCTCTAAATTTGGTGTTGAATTGATGAAGGTTGCTCTCTCCTTTTCTCCCAAGGTTGAAGGTTGAAGATGGAGGTTAAGGTTTTCTCTTTTGGGAACTTCTCTTAACTTCTCATGACACCCTCGTAGCCCTCTAATCAGTTAAGTGTTGGTAATGGGTTAGTGGGTCATTAAATTTTCTATTTTAAACTCCCAAAATTCGTTAGTCAAAATTCCCCAAATTCCAAAATTACCAAAATACCCTTTTAGGTTGCCGGTGTGGCCCAAAAATGCCCCGGGACCTAAACTAAACCCCCGACTAGTGTTTTCTGACTATTTCGACCCTTCCGGACGCGTTGGCGCACTCAAAATGACCATACGGTTGATAAAAATAAAATTCACTTTTTAATTTAAATAATTACATTCCTGACGCGACTGTCACACGCGTCCCAACAAAATTTCCCAAATTGCCGTATTTCAGTCTCGCGACAATTTTAATATTTTCAATATTGATATACTACCATATATGCACATTATGATCAAATACCAACTCACATCTCGTTAGTATTTTATCCGGATTAATTCTCAATTAATTCACATTTAATTTAATTAATCTCATAAATAAATATCAATAAAAGTACGGGGTATTACATACTTCCCCCCTAATAACAGAATTTCTTCCCGAAATTCAAAAAAATAAGGCATACCTGGAAAAATTTGGTACCCTCCAGTGTTCCAAACAAAATATAAAGAAAATCCCAATCACTAAAGCCCTTGTTCACAACAAGCTTGTTTAACAGACTTGATACCTTATCTGAATACACTTCAATAAATGTACCTCACGTTGCGCTCTTATTAAACAACAATTGAAAAAAAATGGCCCATACATCGTTAGCCGCATTATTTTTATTAGTATTGTGAGTCCGCACCTCACTACTAACTCCCGCGTTTATCAAAACACCAAACTCCCATCCTGGGATGAATCAATAACACATCTGACTACGCTTGTCCATTCCTTGAAATATCCCGACGTTGTGAATTTTACACAAGGGAAAACCACTTCAGCCTGTTGGTGTCACGCAAACCTTTGTAAGCACCTTGTCTACCATAAATAGATACGGGTGCTTTTCCCCCAACTCTACCATCAGGTAATATCTCCTCCTCATGACTACAATATACCTCACTAGTTATACCCTATTTGGAATTGGAAATATCGCAATGAATCCAAAACTTATTTCATAAAATCCATCAGTCGTTGGTCACCTTGCGCCTACACCTCGGGTTATAGGTGATACAACCCTCAATTTGAATCGTTATTTCCCACTACTTATTGTCACCCCACCTGAATGTGGATTTTGGGGATTTCATCCCAGCTCTAAATAATACTACGTCGAACCACGTACCGGCGTGTTCACTATCTAAAAGTGTAAATCACCCTAAGTATATAACAATTTCTCTCCTTCTGGACAACAGGTCCCACATAATCGAAGGAACTCATTACTAATCAATAAGTTGGCTACCTCTCAAGAAAATTCTCTAACTTGACCCTCCCATTCTTGGAATCATCGTCTTGATAAAAACTTATTTGGTTGATCATCTAACCCCAACTGTTCTACTACTTACTATACCTCTTTCAATTTTGATATTCACATAAAATTTTCCCCGTTAAAGGATACTTAATGATCTTATTCTCCCGACGAATACCAAAAGTTTGGACCTTTACACTTTTACCACTTTGTGCATATCTGGACTTTATACCTGATTGACATCCTCATTCTATTTACTCTTGAGTCACCCTCAACATTCGATTGATCGGAACTCTACTCCAAATTTCTCATAATAATTTATTCGCCTTCTCAAGAGATATCCCTTTATTAAATGGCTTTCTACTGCCCTTTTTCCAAGTTTGAACGTGCTACACTTACTACACATGATATTCACTTACACCTTTTCTTATGACGTTTTTATCTCATAAGTAATAATCTCACCCGTCTATGTTCCATCTTCCTTTGATTTACACTTTAGCAAATCAAGATGTCTACGCCCCTTATAACCCAACCATACGGTTTTTAAACTTTATATACGCTTCATACAAATCCCAAACTCTTTATTGTCACTGTAAATACAACGGTGCTATACCACTTGGGCGTTCTCAATCGCTTCTGAATTAGAAATCCTAAATCCTCCTTATCCTCAATGCGTCCTTCAACACGCCGTGACAAAACCAACATTATTAGTACTAATATCGTAATTTACTAACAACTGGCTCTAATGGCCGTACCTCATAATTTACTCCTTGTAACTTCCCGTTATAACTATGTACTCCCATAACCACAGAGGTATCCAAATCATGAACGAAGGGCCACACATTTCCTTACTACCAACCTTACGCTAAGTTTCATGCGTGGGGTGTCTCGCAAAGCGAAATCCAAACAAGGAACCCCCCCGATACACTACTACCTAACATTGTTGGTCATCGAAATCCGTTAAGCCCTGTCCATAATATATACCCCTACACTCTCGTCTTTTAACAACAAAGTTTCATCTCAGTTCACAATTATACATAAACAAAGAACTCCTTCTGAAAGACACTTTTCTCTTTACAGTGATGGAAATCACATTTCATATACAACATGCGAGATATTTGAGACCCTCAAATTCCCGTCCCCAGATACACAACTATGAGTATAAACTTCCAAATCTCTAACGGGTGATAAAACAATGCACTCTTTTTGTTACGAACTCTCTATCATTAATTATAAAAACCAACTAACTCTTTGTTGACTCGTAAATCAATTACATACGACTCATAATAATGAAATCCCTACGCATACTGGGATTAAATATCCGAGACCATTATACTTTGAAATCACAACATATATATATATATATATGCACGAAAGTACAATTGCGAGCCCGACCCTCTAACAGATGGGGCCTCGCCAGAACAAATCATGCTACCCCGATGTAGTAATCCCAATAAACTTGCAATACCAGCACACTATCGGTATAATCATATATATAAAACAATAATTAAGATCATATCATACTCGTATAACACAGCACTAAAACGAGTAATTTCGATAAAGCATAAACTGCTATTAATATATCCATTCATCCTCCGCGGATGACAATAAAAGTAACCCCCAAACTATCAGGGAAAAATGTTCTTATATATAATAAACTTACTGATATACTCACTAAACTCGACTCTCAAGTGAAATACAATTGTAACAAATGTAGTAACTCACTCATGCCATAAATAACATGCATCCTCGTCTGAGGATATAACTCACTCATACTTCTATCCTAATAATCGTCCCGGCTGCTCAAATGGTTCCTGGACTTACCACACATGTTTGTCCCAAACCGGATATTTCAATAACTGTTGCCCTCGCCAGGAACAATACCTTGATCCCTGCTCTCGTATCGGGAAATTTTTTATAACGCACGGGTTTCACTCCCCACAGAAATACCTCTACACATACTCCACTTATCTTTTGTCTCACAAATCATGTTAAGGTGGTCCATCTCTTGGACGTTGGTAGTCTCGACTCAGACGACTATCTCCGTTGTTCCCTTAGTTTTGACGGTCCTAAGGAACACGCTACTAATTTCTACATATCTCACGGAAATCACCTTTGCCCGGTAGTAATTCAGCTATCCGAATCATTTTAACTGATTCTCCGTTGGGTCTTCCCATTTTGGTGCTTCACAAACACTGTTTTCCCCAGTCTTACTTTATATAAAGCCTTAGATTCTTGTATTTCCCCACCCGGGGATGTTTACCTCCAAATTAACACTATGCGACAATACCATTTTCTTTAACCGTCCAAGTAGAATTCTGCCAAAAGGACTAGCAATTCTTCTATGTAAATTCTCCCTTTAATATCCCCTTCTCCGTTTCACCTACTTCACCCGGTGTAGGGTTCCCTAAATAATTTTATTTCTTCTCACAAAGTGACCTTTGTCCGGACCTCGCGTGTGAGTTCAGAACGACATTCGGTTTTCATCCTAAACCTCTGATCAAGGAACTTATGGTCAAACCATTCGTGTACGCCTTCTCTCGACGTTACATTCCACTTATAAGTGTGGTGATTGTCTCTCCCCATCGAAACTCCGCCCTCACGAGACAAGAAAAATTTTCCTCAAATTTTCACTCTAGATTGGCCATACTCTGACACAAGTCCAAGCCTTCGGGTGTATTATGTTTGTTTGGCTAGCACACGCCATCTCCGCCTTTCAAGTATTTCCACCACTGGTTTTCTCGATGTCCCACCCAACTCTTTCTCTCTCAATCCAACCTTGTTGGGTGAGTCTCAATTGACCCTAACATCAACTATTGTTGTGCTTGGAAGTCACAAGTCGTGCCTTGGCCGTCTGGACCATCCAGGATTTCTGTACCCTGATATGGGTGACCTCGACTACGGTATTCTCTTAATTAATTTATTAATCTCAACTGATCCTTACCTCCTATTGTTCGTCCAACTGTCTTCACCTGACGTACTACATCGTTTGGCACACGAACACACCTGATTGCAAATAACATTTACTATCATATATATCGAAGCAGGAGAACGAAATCTCACCAAAGATATCAACAATCCTAAGCATAGGGCTCTACATCAAAGAGAATTACGCTGGAAGCATAATAAGCCGTACAGATCCTAAAGGACACTAGAACCTGATGCTCTGATACCACCTGTGACACCCCGACTAATTAAATACCGGGTATCTACTCCTTTATTAAATTAATACAAAATGTCAAGTTGGTCCAGTTAACAGCATCACTATCGAAAACCTTTTAATCATTATAACCACCTAGTATTTAAAAGTAAGATGTCAAATTTTAAATTAAGTCTGATTAACATACAATAAAAGTGTTATGACAGGATATCATAACCATACACCATCAAGTCTCAATAAAGTAACCAACAAATAATAATAAGTCCGGAGGAAAACTCCTCACAACAATCCCACCACTGAAATAAATAAAATAGTATATCCTGAATTAATTACATTCCAACAATCTGAATAACTGAAATATGAAATGTCTCCAATAGAAATGGGCGACATGCCCTACGAATGATGAAAACTGAATACAGTCAAGACAGAAGAAGCGTCTACTAGCAAGGCCCTGTAACTTCCACAAACAACTACAGTTCGTCACCTGAATGGAAATCCTATGCATGGTGTCCTTGTGGCTGGGCACCTAAAAAGGTTTTTACAAAAAGTAGATTTGAAAGCAAACGGGTCAGAGCCCGATGTGGAGAATATTTTAAAAATAACAATTTCTTTAATAACATTAAAACAATGAATGAAAAATACATGTTAGGACGTGCTCTCACATGAAATACTCACCTCTCGACTAATCGTGCAGTCCTAACGTAGAGTACCCATCTAAGTGGTATTTATATCTAACTTAACCGACATAAGTTCTAACCCATCTACTCGATTCACAATATGAATTCCTAAGGTTACCACTTGAATAGATAGGTTTACTTAAACTCGGATTCTCAATTATTAGCATTACCATTTACTGGAGGTTATCCCCTTATTTATCTTCTCAAGGAGTCACTATAAATTATTCTCATAATTAAACATGACAAGTCTGTTCATTTAATCGTATATCATTCACATCATAAATATACAATACAAGCACCCCGAGACTAAGCTACGGTGCACACATACTCTGCTATCCATACCGGTACATCACGTACATAAGGATCACGCATTCCGAATCTCTCAGGAATCGTTCTCAGATAACAACAATCACAATCAATGGAGGCGAACACAGTCACATCACATGGGTCACGCACATACCTACGCTCCCATGATCAGCAGACTTATTAACTTCACAATAAGTCCTTCTCTGACCTATGTCCTCGAGGTACCAATCTATATCCCCCCGTCGGCACACAAAGATTAGATGGCCCTAAGCGAACGCAAACCTCCCGTGATAGCAAGTATGATAGGTATGGCATACACATAAAATCATATACATATACTAAGCATGCACACATCTTAGTAATTACCATAATTTATTAGTGGTATACTTCTTATTCTCATACCAACTTATAATTTTACACTTTTCATATTTTCGGTTCGTATGTATTTAGTCATCAATTATTCTCACAACGTGATTAGTCACTCGTGTCCTCATTCACTAATATTATTTGGTTCCAATTACACTTCTATAATTTTACACCGCAATATATCTCAAACATCCGTTAATAAAAATATTTAAGCCGTCACTTGTTCTCACATCGTAATAGTCACTCAAGTCCTAATCCAAATTTATCATTTGATTCAAATCACACTTCTATGTTTTACTCCTCAATATATCCCAATTATATTAATTAGTCATCAAGGGAATGTTATCTCTACAATTAAACAAAGTTACGGGACACTAGAATTCAAATCAGGCCAAAAAGGCCCTTCTGCCAACTCGTTAGAAGTCTCGTTCGAACAAGGTCGTTCGAACGAGAGTACGTTCGAATGAAAGGGGTATCTAACGAACATCCAACTCATTAGAAGTCAAACTGTCACCTCGTTAGAAGCTCGTTCGAACGACCTGGGCAAGTCTTCTAACGAGATGCCAGTTTCGAGCCCAAAATTTCTTATCTCTTTTTTCTCAAACTTTCTCTTCTCAAAACTCATCCAAAAATTATCCCAATAGTGTTTTAATGTTCCTAATCATTCCTAAACATATTTAGGTCGTATCTCAACACATTTAGGGGTCAAATCTTCCTAAACAACATGAAATTATCATCAATCCCCAATTTTCCAAAAACCATATGAGTATGAACCCTAGAAATTTAAAGTCATCAATTCCCAAAAATAAATCCGGTTTTTCATCATAAAAATTATATTTCTTTTAGTATAATCACCCAATAACAATTCTAGATGCAAGCCCTATATCAAAACGTTTCTAACTCATATTTTATGGGTTTTTATAAATCTCCCATAACAATGCGATTATATAAGTTTCTAAGCATGGAGGAAACATTCGCTTGAAATTAACGTAATTAAACCACTTGCCTTGGATTATTCTCTGAATTTGGTGTTGAATTGATGAAGGTTTCTATCTCCTTTTCTCCCAAGGTTGAAGGTTGAAGATGGAGGTTAAGGTTCTCTTTTGGGAACTTCTCTTAACTTCTCATGACACCCCCGTAGCCCTCTAATCAGTTAAGTGTTGGTAATGGGTTAGTGGGTCATTAAATTTTCTATTTTAAACTCCCAAAATTCGTTAGTCAAAATTCCCCAAATTCCAAAATTACCAAAATACCCTTTTAGGTTGCCGGTGTGGCCCAAAAATGCCCCGGGACCCAAACTAAACCCCCGTCTAGTGTTTTCTGACTATTTTGACCCTTCCGAACGTGTTGGAGCACTCAAAATGACCATACGGTCGATAAAAATAAAATTCACTTTTTAATTTAAATAATTACATTCCTGACGCGACTGTCACGCGCGTCCCTACAAAATTTCTCAAATTGTCGTATTTCAGTCTCGCGACAATTTTAATATTTTTAGTATTGATATACTACCATATATGCACATTATGATCAAATACCAACTCACATCTCGTTAGTATTTTATCTAGATTAATTCTCAATTAATTCACATTTAATTTAATTAATCCCATAAATAAATATCAATAAAAGTAAGGGGTATTACAAGGTGTACATGTAGGGTTTATCATTTTCCTATATGGGGCTAGGTAGTATGTCTTTACATCATTCCATTAGCCTAGGTGCGGAATCAAGTGATAGTTTTTTTATAGGTATTCTTCCTAGGTGGTACACTATGTAACTCTTATGGTTTTTTATCTCTATGTGGAGACA
Source organism: Sambucus nigra (assembly GCA_949130495.1). Lineage (NCBI taxonomy): Eukaryota > Viridiplantae > Streptophyta > Magnoliopsida > Dipsacales > Adoxaceae > Sambucus > Sambucus nigra. Next base: position 216,008,469 of record OX422218.1, on the reverse strand, counting down.
TGATATGGGGAGGCATTTGAGGATAGTGGATTGCATGGATATGCAAAATCGGATATTGTATCCTCTTAGGTTGACTGGGGATGCACTTTAGTGGTGGGAGAGTGTTACCATATATGCTAATAGATATCATCTTAACTGTGGAGACTTTCTGTTAAAATTTAATGATAAGTATTTTCCTTATTTAGTTAAGAGTACGAAGAAGGAGTTTCTTGATCTAGAAAAGGGTTCGAAGTCAGTTGTTGAGTATGAACAAGAGTTGATGAATATATTAATGTTTGTACCTAATGAGGTGAATACTAAATATAAGAAAAGGGAATGTTTCATTAAGGATATCATGTGGTCGATTAAGCAAATGGTTTTGGGTAATATGGCTCACATTACTGACACCTAGGTGATGGACGTTGCAGTGTTGTTATGGCATGAGAATGTGAATTACAAAAGGAAGTTAGGTAAGAGGTATGAGCCAAGTGGTCATGGGATTAAGAAAAGTAGGGAGAATAAAGGTCAAAATAACTAACCATGGAAGAATCAACAAACATGGAAAGAGAAAAAATCCTTTTAATATGAAAATATCATCCTATAGGTCCCTCGGTAATAGGGGCATGGAGAACTGTGTGAGCAAGTGCCTACTAGGATGTTTGGTCCTTTAGAGGCACATATTTCAATTCTGAGGAGATAGGACATTAATATTTTAAGTGGCCACTGACTCAGGGCTACTAGTGACAAGGACCGCGAACACTGGGAGCATTAGGTGAACAGGGACTGCCAGCGGCACCAGCAATGGATGTGCTAGTGTCGGTTATGCTAAGAGTGTACACACTTCTTGTTTTGGGATCTCAAGTAGGTCAAGATCAACAGGAGCAAAATCGTGGCTAGTGTCATAGAGTGGTATATGTTATTTATATAGTTAAGCTTTATATATATAGTTATCCACTTGTGGGGTAGGTGCACAAAGGATTAGGTGTATAGATGACCAATCATAGCATTCTATGAGTAAGCATATGTGAGCCTTATTTTAGTTGCTTGGGTTTAACTTATGAAATTATTATTTGTCAAATTTTGAGGGACAAATTCTTGTATTAGTGTGGGAAAAGTGATGTATTAATGAATTAAAATTGATTGATTTAACAAAAGTAGGTTTGGTTAGAATTTGAGTAAATTGAAAAGATTTGATTTCGATGAATTTGAGGTGAATTAAATAAATTTTTGTACATTTAATAATTAATTTTAGTAAATTATTAAACAAATTTAAACCTTGGAGATTAATTGAGTAATTTACCCAACACTAAATTTATTTTGGAAATTAAATCACAACGTTGTTTTAATTAAAATTATGACTCAGGGGAATCTTATTATTGTTATTTGATTTCATAATAAAATAAGAATTTAATAATAATTTTCCTTTGATAAAAGTCTTTTTAGTCAACTTTTGAGTTGAGAGGAAGTTTTGGGTGCACAAGACCTTTCTTTTATTTTCCCAATCGCACTTTGGGGATTAGGTGGGGTAGGCGACTTCATTTGTTTATAATATTTTTTGTATTTTTTTCCCTTTCTTCCATCTTGTGATCCCAAGCGTATGGGATCTAGGTAAGTTTGGCGCTTGGGTTTTTGAACTTTTTGGCCATTTTATTAAGGCAATGTTCCTTTGAACTCTGTGCTTGAGTGTTAGTGTTATATTATGACTCTTTTTATTCCACTTATTTCTTTAAAAAGGACTTTGGTCCACTTTTTCCAAGAGAAAAAAACACACACTCGTCATCTATTTGACAACCCCTCTTTTCTAAAATACAAGAAAAATCTAGAACCCTTTTTTTCAGCCTTAAACCTTCATTAAAATAAAAATTCAACCTTAATTTGGGAGGTTTATACTACATCTGTTCAACAACGCCATGAAACTTGCTTATTTTCGCGATACGATTGCAATCGAGTATTTAGATTTTTCAAAAGACTTATTTTTAGGAACGAATATAACTATTGTTCCCCTTAAGTGTTTTATGTTTTAAACATTTCCTACCACATAATTAATCGTATTTTATTAAAAATAATTAATAAGATTAATTAGGGAAGGTGAAAATAAATTTTGAGCTATTATTTATTTAAATAAAAAATATGATTTAAGACTTGAAACATTACTTATTTAGATTAGTGTATTAGATTCCGATAGAATTGTGGGATGAGTCGTATGTTATTTGAATAACGTTTTGACTCGTAAAATTTTGATATTGAAGAGTATGTTGTAGAATGAAATTAATTGTGGTAAAATGTTATTACTATGCATATTTGGAATGGATTATGTATTGAATTGGTATAATATCAGTCATATGGAATTTTGGAATTGACAACTTGTATAGTTATTTCGTATAAATTTATTATTTTGTGACAAAATTGATGTGGTTTAAATGGAATTGAAATTTCAGTATTAATTTGAGGATCGTACTCATGAAGTAAAAGAAAGTGTTTTATAGAGATTATTCGTGTTAATTAATTGATACCGCGGGACCTTGGAACTTTGGGAGTAGTTATACTTTCACCCTTATGAATAGGTTTCTTACTAGGCATGCGACTGGTAAGTAGACTTTGTTATTATTGGCACTTTCTATGTCAGAGACTAGTGAGTGTGTGCATATACGGTTGGGTAATTTTCAAAGTGGTGTGACAACCCGCTCACCAAAATAAGGGGTGGCCAGCCCAATACTCCAATATAACAGGAATCATAGATGGAATCATTCTCAGCATCACAATAAAAATATAGAGTATCCCGATTAACCACCCAATATTTCAGAAAACGGGTTGCCAAAAATTTTGTTTTAAAGTTAAAGAGAGAGTTTAAACAACCCAAATCCTGAAAAGATAGGGGAAACCCCAAGACATATATAAATAATAATAACAAGAATACAATAGAAAGACCGAAAGTGTTACCGGTCAACAAACTTTATAACAACATTTAAACAAACTCATTAATTTATATATTACATTTCATTAGACATTTAGAAAAGCCTGGGCCTCTCGCCCGAGTAAAGGGACCTGATCATAGCTAGAAGGTGAAAATGGAAACGTCTATACCTAATGTGTCCCGTAATACTTGCAATGCATCACGGCTCGCTGAGGACATCGGAATAGGAATTGAAATCAGGTATCCTTGCGGCGGAGTACCTGAGCGGAGAAAAGGTGCATATGCAACAAGAAATGTAAACGGGTCAGGGCCCGGTTCTATATGATTACCAGATGAATAAAAAGTATGACAGTTATGAATAAGATTATGCTAGAAAAGATAAAAACTTATCTACACAGTTTAAGGCATAAGCTAAGACAATTTAAAGAAAAGCATGAATTAAATTTAATTCTGCATGAGAAGAGGAAGGATTAACAAAATTTAAAAACTTCCATCATGTATACCGATTCATTTCATAGTTTATTCCTTATCAGGAAAAATAACTATACTTATAAGCTCTTTATGGATTTTACCTCAATTTTAAGCTCTTTATGGCTTTTATTTCAATTACATGCCCATCCTGGAATTACCATTCCTTAGCAGGAATATAATCAACATTAAATGCTCTTTGTGGCATTATACTGTGCTCTTTGTGGCACTTCTTTATGCTGTTTATGGCATATCTCATACATCAAGTCCCACTTGATTATGAATAGTTATATTTATATACATATAACGTTTCTAAGACCTCCCCTCCGAGTTTTCCCACTGGGCGCGCCCCTAAATGACCATCATCTTCCAGGGCCTATCTATACAAGACAACCTGGGCACCTATTGCAATACGTCGAGAAGCGGCCATATGCCTGCGGGAGAGTCAAGACCGCACCCGGAATCTCCTCACCAGCACAAAAAACATAACATATCGCTCATATGGACTATGGACTATATCCACCATGCATTCATTATCCAGGGGGCATCACCAAGCGCAGTAACCTCCCTTATGATGTCATTTAGAGAGGTGTGTATCAAGTAAATTAACATTTACCATATTCATTATTAAGTAAATTATCATTTACCATCATCATTACCCTTTCCATGTATATGTTTCATTTTATCCGAAACCATTACCATTTACTTTTTGTAAATAATATAACTTATTATCCGGAGCCATACGGTAAATTATATCGTTACTATAACCTCAAAGGAGTAATTGAAACTCTTAATTACCTCCAAACATTTTAGGGTGTTATTTTAAAACCACAATACTATCATACCTCAAAGAAATGAATGAACTTTCAATTTATTCTCCCAACTTACTTTTATGGTGTTATTATGAACCATCAAGATTAATGTAGCTCCATTGAGCTCCAAAATTCTCCCAAACATAACTCTAGGAATCCTAGTTTCATAATAATTAACTAGAAAAAGAATGCCCTAACATCAATTGGCATATCCCCGAAAAAATCCCCACATAACCCATTCCTAATGTAGGGTAGACAATTAACTCATCTCACACTCTAGGACTCTAAGTTTACTTTATTCAAGAAGATTCCTAGGTCCTAAACCTAAAGAAAAATGAATTGGAACTAACTAATAAAATCACTCAAAACTTCAGGGCCCCCGAATCGATTCGGCCTAGATGAATCGATTGGGGTTCAAGAAAGCGAATCGATTCGTACCTACTGAATCGATTCGGTCAGGAAAAACTGACCTTCTGCATAATTGCCAAATCGATTTGGACCATCCGAATCGATTCGGTCGATCCAGACCTGGAAACTGCCTCAAGGCGAATCGATTCGGTTCTGCAGATTTGCCTAATTTTGTCTTAAGAGTTATGAACCCTAATTCTCCCAAACCTCAAATCTCTTCAATTCTACACACAACCAACAACATTTTTCTACCCAAATTCATCCCAACATGATTTATAACTACTATAATTCAAAATTTTATCATCAAAACTAAGATTAGGGTTCAAATTCCCTGAATTACATTTTTGGTCTCCAAATGCATATACATAAATATCACAAAATTTATTCATCTTAAATCACATATTAGCAAGTAGAAAACTTGACTTAGGGTTGCAAATTCAGATTTCTTTGGTGTAGAAGCCATCTCCAATCATCAATCTCCAAATCTCTCTCTAATTTTCCTCATTTCTCTTCCTCTTTCTTTATCTCTATGTTTAAGACACAAATTAGGGAATTAAGGGAATTTAGAAGACTAAAATCGGGCTTAATATAAGTCTCCCAACTTAAGTGGTTAATACCACATTAAAATGACTCACAAATACGCATTAAGCTAAAACCAGGTAAAAGTGCCCAAAATACCAAAATACAATATGGCACTTATTTTGACTGCTTCGCACATTCCGGGACTAACTACGCCCTCTAAAATGGCACCGATAATTTTATAAACCAAAATGTCATTTCAAATACATGACACTACCAATCATACCACATGAAGATATTTACGTACATCATCGGTAAATATACAACATCCCAGTAAATATTAACTTCTATCTCATTCAATTAATATTTACTCCAGTCCTCACATTTTATATAATTACCTTATGCGGTGAAATTTAAATAAAATGAGCCTCCCAGAATCGAGGGTTGTTACAAGTGGGTCCAGGTAGTATGCCGTTGTGATATTCCTTTAGCGTAGGTGAAAGACTAGGTGATGGTTTTTTACAGGTATTCTTCCTTGGTGATAAACTAGATAATTCTTACGTTTTAGTGATCTCTAGGTATGAGATTAAGGATAATATTAGTTGGAACGCTCGAATTATGGGTGGGGCGAATTGAAATAAAAAGAAGTAGATTAAGAAATAATAATTAAGGCCTAATATAATAAACATATATTAAAAATGGACTTGCATACGGATTATGTACATGCCCAATAAAATTGGGTTAACTGGCTATAATGACGTGGATGCGTATTGGGGAGACGAGTATGTGCAAGACTAACAGAATTGGATCGACTAGCTATAGTGACATATCATGCATGGACCATCAAGAGTATACACGGGGCTAACATAAAGGGCAAACAAAATTGGGTTTACTGGCTATAATGATGGGTGTGGGTATGCATTGGCATCACACTACTAATGTAGGTATGTATTGATGGGTATGAGTATATATTATATCCTACCATTTGAATGTAAGCGGTGATTAACGGTTTACTCATTTCCAAACCCTTCATGTAAGGTAAATGAAAACTCAAAATAAAATCTTCTCAAACTGAAGAGGATAACACGAAAATCCTTCTTCGCCTCCGTATTAATCTCTCCCAGTGCATAAAGGGTAAGATAATTAGAAACTTCCTCATAGTGGCTACCACTGTATTTTTCTCCTTTTGCCATTACGGATGATGGGGGAAATATTTCCCCTTGAACCATACTTTAAGCGTATACTAAATGTTATATGGTCGAAAATCCCGAGCTCACAACTAAAGTCAACCTCATGCATGGGATGTCTCACAAAGAAAATCCAAACTAGGAACCCTCTCGATACACTTTGTATTATTCGAATCATTTGTATAGGACAATAAGGTGAAACATACAAAGCGGTATTCGTGACATATAGTACAAATCCTAAGTTATTATAAGGCTTTCTAGAAATAAAAAAATGCAATGAGAGAAAACGATGGATGCACTCAAGATCCCTAGGACACTAGAACTTGGAATGCTTTGATACCAACTATAATAACCCGAAGAATTTATAAATAAATTGATGAGGTCTAATAAAAACAATTATGGGAATAAAAATAACTGAATATCATTCTAATATGGCTGTAAATAAAGTTAAATGCATAAAATGATAACTTCATAAGTAAACGAACAAACTCCTACATATCTGATACCATAGATAACATGTATAACATATGTATCAAATTATATAAGTGTCTCAATATACTAATTCACTGAAATGATAAAAATACATAAATAAATACTGAATAAATATAAAGAATAATAAATAAAGTGAGAACTTAGGCTTGACACCAAAATTTTAATTGAGCATAGATGGATGGAGATGAAAATAAGATAAAGGTGACAACAACTTCCTATGCCTAGAAAAGTAAAGATAACAACAACATTAATAGCTAGTCTAAGTATAATGAAGTTATAATTGAATTGGGATACCATATTACTATGCATCTTCCTCTTGTCTTTGAGATGTTTTTTATGTTTAACCCAATCTAAACAACCCTAGGTATCTCATACGTCTAAACCCAAACCCAAGTCGTGCAATGATTAAGTATTATTCATCTCGATTGAACATAAATAATGGATCCCAAATAATTCTATAGTAAATAACCCAAGTGTATAAAAATATAATTAAATAAATTCCAAAAGTCTACTTTTAAGATAAGTACAGTCCCAACCATATACATAACCATATAAGGTCCCCCATTCAAGCCCATGCATAATGGAGACCTACCATTATGAGTTTAAGGAAATCTTTGAGTTATAGCTTGTCCTATCCCTATAAACCCAAAATATCGAATAAGGATAATCATTACACCTCCAAACAAATTATATGGTACCATACCAAAAGTTATATGAAAGAGTTCTCCATGTATTATCACAGCGAGATAATACATGTACAATAGTCAGATAATGTTTGGAGTAAAATAACCCAGGTAAAGCCCATCACGTCACTGGGGTACCAATCAACATTGCAAGTGCCAATCAACATCGCACGTGCTCCATAGCAATGCCCCCTCTCCTATATAATACCATCAGGACTCAAGACTAGGTATGTTTCACATAAAGTATTATCATGGTAAACCTTGGTATACAAAGGTCACTAATATTAACTAGACTACCTAACTTAGCATCTCACTTAATTAGGTATCCAACATCTCAATAAAAAAAGTCACAACCTCGAACATATATATATATATATATATATATATATATATATGTGTGTGTGTGTGTGTGTGTGTGTGTGTGTGTGTGTGTGTGTGTGTGTGTGTGTGTGTGTGTGTCCCTACATTAATTTAACCTAGTTGTAGGTCAACATAAGTTGTCCTAACTCAACAATCCATCCCAAAAGCTCATTATTAAAATTACCATGGTTTGGAATTATTTCTGAAAAGTTTTGACATAAATTTGATTTTTAGGGAAAGTAGTTCATTTTTACTTAGTTATTATGATCTTATGATCATAAAAATACATAGAACATTAAAATATATTTTCACGGCACCAACCATGAGTCAATCCGATATTTAACAACGATGTTGTGGTCGTTTCATTTTTATAAGTTTCAGGGACCGAATCACTTCACTGAAGGTCCAAATAGATTAGCCCTTCGGATCACCAACTTCTCATCAGGCTTCCCAAAATCATCCTAAAAATCTTTAAACGTCCACACAAACCATTTTCCTTCATATATAAGTGATATAACATCAAGAATTACTAATATTACCATGCTTCAACCAATCCCAACATGATTTAAAGTATTAACTTAAAGGTTTATTTTAAGACCCCTAGTTTTGTCCAAGAACACTAATTCATCAAATTTGATTTCATTTCCATCAATTCAAATCATTGTAAATGGGATTTTGAGAATTAAATATAATAGAATCAATGGAATATGTCTCATTCAAAATCATGTAGAAATACTCAATTATCAAATATGTATTTAGCCTATTTTCTTTTATTAATTACACAAATTACAATTCCAACTAATTCAATCCTCTAATTCAAATTTCCATCAATTTTATTCATATTTCAATGATTAATAATATCATAACCTAAAACAAATAAAATCTAATCCTAACTAAACTTATCGCAATCATAATAGTAAAGACCTTGTGCAAAATTCTCTCAATTCTTTCTCTTCTCTTCAATTCCCTTCTCTTTAGCCCTTAGTAAGCACCTTAAATTGTAATTTGTGAAATGTGTAAACGCTAATGACTCCTTAAACTACTTATGAAATTAGGTTAACACTTACATGGGCCTCATCTAATGGAGTTCGAAAACATATGTAATAAGACTCAAGCATTGTCAAAACCCTATACTAGACAAATGAACTAAAACCAAACTTTTAGACTAAAACCAACCGTGTACGTGTCCAGAAACCAAACCAAACATTTCACAAAATTGATTAAAAATATAACTCATTAATCTAGTAACTTAGCCTATATGAATACAAGGGCCCATAATTGAATTAATTTATTAATTTAGTGTGACATGGTATGACAGGTAACTACTTCACAATCGTTGACCAGATACCGAGGGGATAATCCAAATAAGAAAACCCTCAATACCATAGACCCTACAATTCCACAGTCATCCATACTACGTAGTCATGTTAAATTATTCATTTACCATTTTATCATGTATTAAATCAAATTGCTTAAATAATTTATACATTACAGAAGAATATATCACAATGGTGACATGACATGTCACATCAGGCAAATAAGATAAGATAATTTCCCAATTTAGTTAATGGATAAAAATACGGCATATTATACTTAGAATAGAATAGACATAAAATTCAATTTTCCATTCCTCCACTTATTCACAAAGGCACGCTTGAAAATCATCTCTTTATAATTCTTTATCAGGAGGTTTCAACAACCGACTAGGAAAATGATCCACTAGATTAGTGAAACTTTGAATTTTGATGGCCTTTGGGGCGAGGAACTTCAAAGCAAATTCAACAAATTGAGGAACCATCTAAGAACTTGTCTAATCAAAATGGTCCAAGATAACAAATACTTGATGGGATTGAATTTAATAACAATGTGTACTATAATTACGTGCAAGTATTGCCTTAGATTTTAAGTTACAAGATAAAAGACATAAAATTCTTTTCCACATTCACAAGCCTCGATTCATCCCTAAATATGACACTAGATAAATTACATATAGTTATTTCTCTTGACCTTATCTCTCATGCTTGAGATAAATAACAATAGACTAGGATATGGAAGTCAAGTATAAGATTAATAGTTTCCCAACCTCTCGTGGGATCATAAATAAATGAGAGGTCAAATTTTTTTTAGCCATATCAAGTTCTTTTCGTTGCCTGTATGCCCCTAACTTCACTCTTTCATTTATGAATGGAGAAAAAAGATGAGTAATTTCTTCCAGAGCATAAACAAACCTTAAGTAGGAATTTTTTTAAAAAACTCTTGTAAGATGTCTATGCCAATTTGGAGGTATCATCACCAAATTATCGTTTTCTTTTTTTCATCCATATGGATTCCTTATCTATTCACAACAAAACGAGGAAATTTCCCACTATGTCGCCATTGATTCATTCTCATCTGATACTTTCTACACCTTTTTAAGACTCTTTTCAAGTCCTTCATGTGTCTATCTTGCTTGTTAGATTCAAGAACAAAGTCTTCAATATAAAAACACAATACCTCTTAAATCAAATCATGAAAAATATCAATCTTGGTTTGCTAATAGGTTGCACCAATATTTTTCAGATCAAAAGGCATAATAGTGTAGAAAAATTACCTTTTAAGTGTTCTGAAAGTTTCTCCTCCTCATCCTCGAGGCCCATTTTGATTTGGTTATAACAAACATAATCATTCATAAAACTATACATTTTATTCTCAATAGTTTCATCCACTAGACTTCCTATACTTGATTAAAAGAATGTATCTTTGAATATGCTCGATTCGTATAAAAAAGTCCACACAAATTCATATTTGGGTTTTATCTTTCTTCGCTATAGGAAAAATTATATAGATACACATAAAATGTTGAATATGTTTAATAAAACCTGTAGTGAGAATCTTCTCCCATTATACTTTTATCTTTAAATATGCATATGCCTCGTAGGTGTAAGTATTGTGTCTCGTGAGTAAATAATTATGCAATATACTTAACATGTAAGAGTTTAACCTTAGGTCAACACCTAATACTTATGTATATTTCCACACACAAAATTAGTGAATTATATTGATAAATTCATAGTTTCTTCCTTTTGTATTGGATTAAGATCTTCGGATACGAAAATCAATCTCTCATCTCCATCTTCTTCTCCCAAATATCTTTCTCCTAACTCCTGTAATTGATCTCTTGGATCGCATTGCATGCATTTGAGAGAATATTTTTCTTCGTCAATGTGTTCTAGTATATGGGAATCATCAATAATAAAATAATATGGAGTTGGGTCAACATCCTAATTTGATAATGTTTCTCAATCACCCCATTAGAAATGATAAACACCTCGATAAATAGATAATACTAGTTTTTTGTGTGTGAGAGTAGGTCTAGTCATCTCCCCAATCTTACTTTTCACTTTGTTTTCATTTTCTTCACTTTCGCTACCCTTAGTCCAATTTTATCACGATCAAGCATCATCATCTTTTCTCTTTTAGCAGTTGCTCTTGGTTCTTCTTCTTTGTTTTTCATCGGATAAGATTTTCTTTCTTCGCCCAACATAGTGTAGAATGTTACATCAACCAAGGGGCTTCTTATGTAGAAAATACCTTTACTTCACCTTAATAACTACTTCACTTCCTTAAAAATTGGCCTTCGTGCACTAATGAAATGTAGAGGTAACAATTTCTTGAGTATGCATCCATACTCTTCCAATTAGTAATTGATATCTCATCGTAATATTAATAACGTAGAAATTGATATGGAAAGTAAATTTTCCTAATTTTATTCACACATCCACATATCCTATTCGATTCGATCCTTCGATTATCAAACCTAGATATCACCAAAGGAATGGGTACAATCTTCTTTTCATGTATTCCAGTTTTATATAGAGTACTTATGGCCATGATATTGATGGATGATGCTCAATCTAACAATGCCCTTGGAAAACTAAGTCCATCCACTTGCACGATCACACACAAAGGTCTATTATAAAATAATGACACTTGCCTATTTACGTTTAAGAGCAATACCTCTGGTGTTTATCTTTCTATGAGTATCCCAATGGGTACATTCTAAATTATTGTGGAATATAACTTATCTTTGATAGATTATAAAACCCCTTTAGTGACTTCAATTTTCTATCCATCACACAATCCAATTTGATCATATAACCACCTGAATCTTGGACTCTAAGAAATTTCCACACATTCGGTATCTAACCCCACTTCATCGTTTTGAACATTAAAAGTGTACTCCACTTTTGGCTTCATTTACCATCATTGATTTTTAAATCTTCAACACGTTTCACCTGTGATTAGCACGTACGGACTTTCCTTCCATTCTCACAAGTTAGATATTTGAGAAGGATCATGAGCAACAACCTTGTTTATTATTCCATACTAATGAGCTAGCAATGTATTTTCAATTACATTTATGGGAGGAATTCCAAGAGTAACTTAAGTAACCTTCTCATGGATGATCTTCTGAAGATAATATCAATCCTTTCTAGGATGTTTTACTTTTGGCAAAAATTATTGAATTTTTCATTATCTTTGTGCACCGTTGTGGGAATTTTGTCAATTAAGTCAAGTGGTACATACACTCCTTTTAGCATAAATTTTTTGTAAGAATCCATAATAGAGGATAAAGTTGATGAAAACATTATCTTCGACACCACAAGGTAAAGTTGGGGAAATTTTGCCTCAAATTTCCTCTTGTTATTTCCACCATTCTTTAACATTCCTTGTCCACTCTTCTTGTCTTTTGGATTAATCATTACACCATTTGTGCCAGATTGTCATAGTACTTTATCATGATAACATCCTTTTCTCATGATATTTTTTACGCAATGTATCATGAAAAAAATGGGGTGACAAAGACATGTCATGGTCAAGGACCATGACAACCCTTCACTTATCATGATCTTCTCATGGCTGATGATAAGTTCAAACTTTATCGTGCATACGAGTCACTTTTGTCATGCACAGGTATTCAATCGGTGGTGAAATGTATGACCATTCCTGTGTGTGGACAAAACTATGGTTGTGAGAATGGTCCCTCATTTTTATCTCTCTTTCGTAAATTTTTGGGCCATGATAATCTTTGAATTATTATGGTTTGGTCAAAGTCTTGGACCGTGACAAAATAGTAGAACATGAAAAGTATTATTTTTGGGCATTATCTACTACCCAACGGTAAATCTGTTTAATAATTATCATGATTTTGTTTAAACAACCATCAATACAATAACACACGATATAATAATTAAATTGAAATAAAAATACACTAATTCCATATATCAAACCAAATCAATATTTTTCAAGTTAATTACATTAAAACATAAAAAATATAATGATATTAACTAAGTGATATCAAATGTAAAATCTTACAAAGGCTTAATAAGGCTCGAGGAGAAAATGTGACCAAATTATGTACATCCCCAACGTGTTTTCAATATCTTGGACACCATCTTTCTCATCCAACCACAATACCTCATCTTTCCCCAGAAAAATCTCAATAACTAAGATCCGAGAGTCAAAATACTGCAGTAAATGGTTGTGCACTATGGTGCTCAGATTGATGCTCACGTCCTTTAATCCCCTAGAAATTCAATCGCCTCTATGTGTGTCAAGGATATATACTCTCTCCCCATCTCCATAAAATGATCTCAAGATAGTTGGGTTTCGGGTAGGGTAAATGTCGTATGGGGGTGATGAGTCGTCTGTATTCGGTGAGGAGATTGAGTAATGGTACCCTCACTAGCCATATCCCTTCCTTTTCATTTATCCTTAACCTTTTGTTTCATATATTTGTAACTACACTTTACATCCATTCGAATATATGATCCATCATTTGTTGGATACTTTACAATTTTGAGTTTGTGTCTGCTTTCCAATTTTGGAGCTGACATGCGAGTACTATCTTTTCTATCATAGCTCTGTACTTTCGCTTTGCATTCGTACTGAGAGATGCCTTGTCGGCATCACTCTAGATGTCGTGTGCCTCCTTTAGCCTCTTCTAAAACATACATTATTAAATTTAAAAATGAATATTAATAAATAGTACGAAGTTGACAATAAAATTTCAATTATAACTTATGATGGTCTCAATGACCTATGGATTAGCATCCTCACCCTTCTTTATTAAAATCTTAATATAGAGTCGATCCTATGCATCTTCCCCTGGGTCACACACAAAATCCTATAAATGTGATCAAATATAGTAATTTACCTACTGCTAAACAAAATGTAATTTAAAGAAATTTACTTACTATTCTATTCTCTACCTCTGCGCAAGATGTCTTCCTGGATCCGATTAGTCCTCATGGAGCAATGAGTGGACAACTATCTCTCGAATTGCTTGCTATCCACAAAGATTTTCCAGTTGGCCAACGAGACTTTCTCCTTCTCCAGGACAGTACCCCTACACTGCATTATGAACTTTCAATCCTTCTTAAAATAGAGCTCGCGTAGGTTCTTTGTCCATGTTTTCCATTACTCGCGTACACTATTCGGTTATTGCATCACGATTCTAGGGGAAGTTTACTTATTGTTGTTATCGATGTCTAGCAAACACGTATCATTATAAAGTTAGTGAGTTACATGTTGGTATAAATTTTTAGTGAGATTACTTGTTGAAATGATGTGTTATATGAGTATGATATTATCCAGGATATGGTTTTATAGTAATGGTTAGACCGATAGTGGGCGGATATTACAAGGCTATCGGGGTTACTACTTTAGGGTAGGACATGTTGATTTAGTGATGCCTCACCTGTGAGAGGGTCGAGCTCACATTTACATTATATTATTATAGAGACTTTGGAGGGTATGGTTGTCTCAAGATATGTGATTACGATGTGTAGGTACTTCATCGATATGATTTGAAGTGTATTGGCTTTACTGTTGAGTGGAGGGATTTAGCTCGTTATTATGTTTAGTGCTCAGGACTCGGTGATAGGAAGAGCGCATTGTTATATCGCTTCTTTGGAGACATGGGAGTTAAAATTCATATTTATATGTCTGGGGATAGGATTTTTGGGAGTTAAAATTGATATTTATATGTCTAGGGACAGGATTTTGAGAGTCCTGGTTGTGCGTTTGAGGTTTATGGAATGTGATTACCACTAATGTTGCGTGATAGTGCATTTTTTTTAGGGGGGGGGGGGGGAAGTTCCTTGTTTAATGAAAATGCGGGATGAAATATGAGAGGATATTGGTAAACGCCGTGAGTAGAGAGAGATGGGAATTTAGGGTTACAAGTCACGGAGTTAGGGACTAACTGAATTCGATGATTGACATTGTTAAGTAGTAGTGTATTGGGTGGGTTCCTTTTTTGAATTTCGCTTTGCGAGACATCCCATGCACGAAACTTAGCGTAACATCGAAAGTGGGGAGATGTTTGGCCATTAGTCCACGAGTCTGGTACTTTAGTCCTTATACAAGTATGTAGTTATAATTGTGAGTTGAAAGTTATATCACAATATAAGGCCAGTGGAGGCAGTAGTGCCGTGAGAGAGCACTGAAAATTTTTCTTCGCACCACGAGTTGAAGGGTGGAATGATGCTAATAATAATTAAAATTTTGATTTATGGGGTGGTTGAGAATACACAAGTATCATAGCCATGCTATGAATGCGAGGGCAATAGTATAATGTGTATTACGTGTGAGACGTATATGATGTTTAAGCCAAAATGAGCGGATTATAGGGTGGGGTGGGCGCTCTGGTTAACTAATTTCAAAATCGTTCGAGTGAAAGGGACGTGGGAATAGATGTGTGATATATAGATTATTCATATGGTATAATTATAATAAATTGAAATGATAGAATGGGGTAAACATCGTTCCAGAAAGACGATAACCCAAAAATATATGTGCGAGGAGAGTAGCACACCCGAAATAGGTTGAAAGGATATGGGAAGTCATTTAAAAAGGATATCTCTTAAGAAGTGGAAAATCTAACTATTGAAAAATTGGAGCGGAGTCCGACTAAGTTGAATGTTGATAGGGATATGCGCCTAAATATAATGGTGATGTCAATAAGGTATAAGAGCCCGAAATTGCGCATTGTGGTGGAAAGTATAGGGGCCGAAACTTTTGATACACCCCTGGGAAGAAGGGGAGTCGAAGTACCACTTAATGTGAAAGGTTATAAGTGGAAGTCGATGTTACGCGACACCTAGTGATTAGTCTCCAAGTACACCACACATAGATAGAAATAAGTTGATTTGATATGATGATCCATAAAAATTTGTATCAAGCTGACGATCCCAGTGATGGAAGGGGGAGTCAGGTTGGTAAATTTCATTGATGGGTTTCAAACATCAAGATAAGGTCGAATTACTTAGAATGTGTGGGATGGATTGAGCCAGATTAAGTAATTGTTATTCTTATGGGGTCAGAGCCTTGAACCCCACCTCCGATAGGATATTTGAGGATCCAGTGGGGGATGATGTTTATTTTTGTTAAGTCATCTCACCTATGACCCTATGAGTAAATGGGAGGTGACTGATGACGAGTAGAGTGATGTAAATGCAATTCCCGATTATTTTCCTTCCACAACTGATATATCTTGTAAGTGAAGTAAAGCATAGTATGGGAGAAGACATTACCAAATGATAGAGTTGTGTGTTAACACTCTTACTTATTTGTTGTTGACAAGGTGCTTATTGAGATTTTGTGTGGAAAAACCTAGCCATTCTCCCTCTGGTTAATTAGAGGTGAGCGGATAAGTAAATTTATGGGATTGAATGATAGTTAGAGTTTGTTGATAAAAGTGGAGGAACCACAACTATTTTGGGTGGATTTTGACTGTTGTAAGTGTTATGTCGCCATGAGCCAAGATTTTAAGGACTGACAGGAGTGGTTAGATGTTTTTATGAATTTTTCTCAGGATTAGAGTTCTGTGTTATAATGATAATGGGAAACTAGCACGTTGTGATGTATGGCCTCCCAATAATATTGAGATAATAGGGCCACTGATGTATGGACTCCTCTTATTCGAATGTTATTGGTAGAAGAAAAATGTGTAATGTGTTGTTATTGAGGTGTGACCTTATAACTAATAAAGTATACCTGTATTAAGAGAGTTAAACAAGCTTACTCTGAAGCTCAGGCAATAGTGATTGAGCTTTATGTTGAGACTGATTTTAAGTACTGAAGCATGTGGTGTTGTAAGATCCTTAATCTTAGTAGCAATGGTATCTGAATTTTGAGGATGCAATTACTTTGCAAGGGGGAAGTACATAAGTGGTGTAGTTTAATAAATTAAAATTTTCAAGTGAAAGAGAATTCGAGGTGTTAATTAAATATTAATTGGTGAGTTTTGGATTAATATTGATTTGTGTTATATTTACTTATGGGAATAAGTAAATGAAGTTGAATAATTTTTATATCATGTCGCATAAGCGCAAAGAGACAAGAAATAATATTCTATTTGGAAAGTATGTGTGAAGTCGTATTTGATTTAAAAGGTGAATTTTTGATACGTGAGTCGGATGGGAATTTTGAGTGCACGATTGGTTTCGAAAGGGCCGATATAGTAGAATAGAGTACCCAGGGGTAGCGTTTAGGTTTTGGGGACTTATTGGAATTGTAGGGACTCGTAATTGCATATACGAGTCAATTTTGTGTTTAATAAGGGGAGAACCCTTATTTCTAACTTATAAGGGCACGGAAGAAAGAGATAATAAAGAAAAGAAAGAAAAACATAAGGGAATTAAGAAGAGAAAAAAGGAAGAAAAAAAGGGAGAAAAGAGGACCTCGGGCAAACTCCGACGAATTCCCGGCACGATGTTGTCTGATTAATCCAACCAGAAAAGGGTTTAACTTTCTTTAATCATTTTAGTGTGTTTATAATCCATATTATAATTGGTGTGAAAACAAATTGATTTAGGGTTGGGATTCTTGCACAAAATGGGATTTTGGGGAAATGATTTCATAAAAATTGATGTGATAACAACTCCACATGAAAGTCTAAGCTTGAACCCATGTTAATGGTGAAATTAGTAGGGAGAAATCGAAAGAAATGGGGACGGTGGTAAAATTAAGAATTAGGGTTCTAAATTATGAAAAGTTGGATGAATCCGAAGAATTAATTCAAGAAATAATTACCCATAGGTTGGATGATGCTAGGGTAAGATTATATTGTGTTGAGGTGAATTTTGGGAGTTGTATTGGGGTAGAAAATGGATAAGGAGGGAAAAATCTCCATGGAAAACCCTAGGGAGCTTTACCAGGGGCGAATCGATTCACCGGGGAAGCGAATCGATTCAGGTTCAATCAGAATCGATTCGGCCGTAACAGTTTTTGAGAAAATTTTCCTCCGATTTTAAGGATGGAAATTGAGGATTAGTTTGAGGAGATAAATAGTAGGGGATCCTAAATAGATTATGAGGACCTCTAGATGATTAAATGAGCGGTGTGTGAGCCTTAGGATTTATGTGAATAAAATTTGGCAATTGAATTAGAAGAGTGTTTGAGATGAACGACACTCAGTAAATTATTTCGGCGGGTTTAGATATATATTTATGCATGTATAATATATATATATATATATATATATATATATATCTTGATTGTATGTAAGAAATACGAATGGGCGAGTAGGATGAAATTAGAATATTACTAAGACGTGATAAACTAATATTCAGAAGAAATAAAGATGATATTCTATCATAAGTGAGTGAATACTTATTAAATTAATATAAGTTGTGTGTATACTTATAAATTAATATGCATTGGTATATTTGGATTTCAGGTTACTGCCGAGTGAGATAGGCCTGGATAGACAGATTTGATGATATATATATATATTGGTATATAGACAATATATATATATATATATATATATATATATATATATATATATATATATATATATATATATATATATATGATATGATTATAAATATATCTGCATGTGATTGATATATTTATGTGGAGCATACCCCTCTAGTGCTATAATGGGAAGTTGAGAGATGTGGGTGAATCCCCTGTCTTGAGGAGAAGGGTGAGTATAAACCCATTTCATAGTCGTCCAGTTATTAAATAGTGTGATTTTTATTCTGGGTGAGAGGTCTTGAGTATGATTCGGTTTCACTTTCAGGTAACAAACTATGACCGCTTCCCCTACGTTTGTGATTGACATAGGGTTCGGTGTGAGATTCCGACTTGGATTCTTGGGTGAATGTGTGAGAAATTCCCCGAAGGATAATAACATTCTAGAGATTGCATCCATTGGGTTATAGCTTCGAGGGATGGTTGTTATACTTATATAGGGTGTGATATATAAGTATCGATATACTTGATGTGTATAGTGTATATATATATATATATATGGGGACTTAAACAAGGAAAGAAATGTGAGCTAATTTCTGATTTATCCGGGAGTATAAAATCCAGAATAAAATATATGTGATATACGTATATAGGATGAGAATATTATATACGAGATTGAGAACACTAAAATGTAAATAGTGTAATAACTAGTGATAGTTATTTAATATGAAACGAGTAATTGACAACAGAGAAGTATAGTGTATAAGCTTAGGCAAGATCTTAGAATATTACATACGCGGGTTGTTTAGATAGCATATGATAGTTAGAATTTTGGAGAGATGCTAGTTAGGTTTGGTAGCGTAACTCAGGGGTTTAGAATTCATGACATAGGTGCACTGTTAGATGAGAGGTGAGGGGTATCTCATCTGAGTGCGACACCAGTTTAAATATGGAGAATATCATATATTTTTAAATAGTAAAGTATGTTAAGCACTTGCCAAAAATGTTTTTTTTTAAACCCGAGGGACTATTTTTTCGAGTTAGAAGTTATTATCGTAGCTGTGGATGTTGGCAATAATTGTTTTAGATGATTCTTTTTTCGAGATGTAGATATGAGGTACTATAATATATATTCGAGCTTGTTGCCCAACTGATGTATTTATTTTATTTCCAGCGATTTTATTTTATGAACATTCGATATGGTTGTATTATGCTTATCGAGACTTATCGGTTATTTAATCATTCATTCTATATGTTGTTTATATTCCTGTGTGAATGGTTTTATATGTGTGTTTAATTTATAAAGATTAGAAAGTTTAAAATTTGACACCAGGCCTAATAGGTTATTAGTAATTAATAGGTTTTCGACTATGATGCTGAGAATGAAACAACATGAGATTCCTGCCTTAATTTGATATAGGACTGATCACCCGGTATTTTGTTGGGAAGGGTGTCATAAATACTTCATCACCTCTACCCTTTCTTAGGGTTCAATGGCTTGATGCAGATATACTTTAAAAAAATCATTACTAGCCTAATATATATCATAAATCAAATGGAAATAATCAAGTTCGGGATATAAGAAACTATTCCTGTCTTAATTTTGTATAGGACTGATCATCTGGTATTTTATTGGATGGCGTGTCATAGGTGGTATCAGAGCATCAGTTTCTAGTGTCCTTAGGAATTTGTACGGACGTACTGCGCCTTCAGCGTTGCCTTCTAATTGATATAGATCCCTACATTTAGGATTAATGATTCCTATGGTGAGATTTTGTTCTCTGGTTATAATGTATAAACATCAGTGAATCTTATTTGAATTTGTGTGTGTTTGTGTGACGAACAATAAATGGATGATAGGCGAGGGCCATTTTGAGGTCATCGGGAGGTAAAGCTTAGTTGGAGTTGTAAAGTGTTTTAGGGGATAATGACCGTAGTTGAGGTCACCCCTATTATTGCTCGGGAAGCTAAGGACTGTAAAGACTTCTAGGGTGTAGCTTATGATTTTCAAGTACCACTATAGTACAAAGTGGTGCAAAATTAGACTCACCCAATGTGGTTAAAGTGGGAGAAAGAGTCAGACAGTTCTTTGAAGAGGACCATCAATGGAAATTTTAGGAAATGCTGAAATTTTATATGTAAGCGAATGGAAGTTAGATATCCTGTGGCTTTGGCATATGGTGGAGTGTGGTATATCCAGAAGTGAAAATTGGGGTAAATTTTCTTAGCTCGTAAGAGGAAAGTTATAATGGTGGGAGTTAACCACCACATTTGTAAAGTGAAATATTGTGTCAATGGAAGGATCTTAGGTACGATTTGACCTCAATTTCCTTCATCAGATGTTCAAGAGGAGATGTGAACGTTCTTTTGAACTTTTACAAGAAAGGTCGGACGGAGGTTCATTTGTGAAAATGACTCGCGAGAAGAGTTTCCCGCACTTAAGGGAAATTCTTCTTGGACTGTCGCTGAAGATATTGTCAATTTCGTGTTTTGAGGATTTAGATATTAACGCTTCTTCGTTAAGGGAGCTAAAAGAATCAAAATATTTAGTCAGAGAGTAATACTGGGTGAAATGGTGTTAGTGAAATACCGCAAGGGGGACACCCATCACGGGACCCATTTAAATGATTTGAGTAGTTGAATTCTTACCAAGTGATGGTGAATTAAGTAAGGGTTGTTGAGGCTAGCACTGCGTTCCTTAGGTCTAGCGGAGCCAAGGGAACAATGGTGGTAGCCATCAGTGTTGAGATGACCAGAGTCCGAGATAAGGAAAACTCTAATTTGATCAGTATGACTGGAGATAAGTGGATTATATATAGAGATATTTTGTGGAGAGTAGGACCACATGCATAAATTTTTTTTCGAAGCGAGTAAAGGGACAAGAGTATGGTGCCTAGTAAGGGCAATGATTAAAGTAGTTTTGGTTTGGTTTGGATAAGGTTATCTTGGTGTCATCCACTGGCGAGTGGGTGTATTGATAGCGGTATAAACTTTTAGTGAGATTAGTCATCATAGTGATGTGTTCTATGAGTATGATATTATTGTGGATATGTTTTTATAGTAATGGTTAGACCGGTAGTGGGAGGATATTCCAAGGCTATCGGGGTTGCTGCTTTAGGGCAAGACGTGTTGTTTTAGTGATGCCTCACCTACGAGAGGGCCAAGCTCACATTTACATTATATTATTATAGAGACTTTGTCGGGTATGTTTATCTATAGATATGTGATCTCGGTGTGTAGGGACTTTACCGATATGATTCGGAGTGTATTGGGTTTACTATTGAGCTGAGAGATTAATCTCGCTGTTATGTTCAACGCTCAGGACTCGGTGATAGGAAGAGTGCATTGTTATATCATTCCTTTGGATATGTGGGAGTTAAAATTGATATTTATATGTATGGGTAGATGATTTTGAGAGTTTCGATTGTGTGTTTGAGGTTTCTGGAATGTGATTACCACCAATGTTGAGTGATAGTGCATTTTGGGGGAGGGGAGTTCCTTGTTTAAATGCAAATGCGGGACGAGATATGCATGGATCTTGGTAAATGTCGTGACTTGAGAGAGATGGAAATTTAGGGGTACATGCTATGGAATTAGGTCCTAACAGATTTCGATGACCGAAAATGTTAGGTAATACTGTATCGTGAGGGTTCCTTTTTTGGATTTCTCTTTGTGAGATGTCCCATGCACGAAACATAGCGCAACAACGGAGGTGGGGAGTTGTTTGGTCATTAGTCCACGAGTCTGGTACCTTGATAATTATACAAGTATGTAATATAACTAGGGTTGAAAGTTATATTACGATATAAGGCTACTCGAGCCGGTAGTTCCATGAGAGAGAACTAAAAAAATTTCTTCTCACCACGAGCTGAAGGGTGGAGCGATGTTAATGAGAATTAAAATTTTGATTTATAGGGTGATTGAGAATACCCAAGTATCATAGCCACGCTATGAATGCGAGTCCAACAAGATAATGTGTATAACGTGTGAGACGTATGTGATGTTTATGCCAAAATGCTCTGATTATAGGGTGTGTGGGGGCTCTATGGTTAGCTAATTTCAAAATCGTTCGAGTGAAAGTGACGTGGGAATAGTTGTGTGATATATAGATTATGAATGCGGGATAGTTATAATAAGTTGAAATGATAGAATGGTGTAAAAGTCATACAAGAAAGATGATAATCCAAATATATGTGTGCGATGAGAATAGCACACACGAAATAGGTTGAAAGGTTGTGGGAAGACATTTAAAAAGGATACCACTTGAGAAGAGAAAAATAGAACTATTGTAGAAATTGGAGCGGAGTCCTACTCAGTTGACTGTTTAGAGGGAATTCCGCCTAGAAATAATGGTGATGTCAATAAGGTATAAAGAGCCAGGAAGTGAGCATTATAGTTGAAAGTCCACAGCCCGAAGCTTTTGATACACCCTGACAAAGAAGTGGAGTATAAGTACCACTTAATGTGAGATGTTATAAGTGGAAGTCGGTGTTAAGCGAGACCTAGTGAGTAGTCTCTTCATGCACAACTCATAGATAGAAATAAGTTGGTTTGAGATAATCAACCATAAAGCTTTGTATCAAGATAACGATCCCAGTGATGGAAGAGGCAGTCAGGCGGGTAAATTTCATTGATGGGTTGCAAACATCAAGCTAAGGTCGACTTCCTTCAAATTGTGGGATGGATTGACCGAGGTGAATTAATTTTTATTCTTGTGGGGTGAGATTCGTTAACCCCACCTCGAATAGGGGATTTCAGGAAGGAGTGGGGGATGACATTTATTTTGGGTAAGTCATGTCACCTATGACCCGATGAGTAAACGAGAGGTGACTAACGACTAGTAGAGTGATGTAAATGAAAATTCGTAGTTATTTTCCTTCCACAACTGATATAGATTAGAAGTGAAGTAAATCATATTAGGTAATTGGGAGAAGACATTACCGAATTTTATATTTGTGTGTTAACACTCGTACTTTTTTGTTGTAGACAACCCTAACCATTCGCCCTCTGGTTGATTAGAGGTGAGGGGATAAGTATATTTTTGGGATCAGATAAGAGTTAGAGTCCGTTGATAAAATTGGAAGAACCACAACTATTTTGGGTGGCTTTTAACTGTTGTAAGAATTGCGTCGACATCAGCTGAGATTTGAAGGACTGACAGGAGTGGTCAGATGTTTTTATGAATTTCTCTCCAGATGACAGTTTTGTGTTAGAATGGTAACGAGAAGATGGCACGTAGTGATGTGGATTCTCCTAATAATATTAAGATAATAGGGCCAGTGGTGTATGGGCTCATCTTATTCGAATTTCATTGGTACAAGAAAAATGTGTGATGTGTTCTTATTGGTGTGTGGCCTTATAACTAATAAAGTATATCAGTATTAAGAGAGTTGAACAAGCATGCTTTGAAGTTGGGGAAATAGTGATTAGGGTTTACCTTGAGATTGATTTCGAGTACTGAAGGATGTGGTGTAGTAAGATCCTCAGTCTTAGTAGAAATGGTATCCGAATTACGAGGACGAAGTTCCTTTTCAAGTGGGTAAGTATGTAATACCCCGTACTTTTATGGATATTTAAATTACATAAGTCGCGTAATTTAATAAATTGAGAATTTCAAGTGAAAGAGAATTTGAGGCGTGGATGAAATATTAATTGGCGAGTTTTGGATTAATATTGATGTGTGTCATATTTACTTATGAGAATAAGCAAATGAAGTTGAATTATTTTTATATCATGTCGCAGAAGTGCAAAGCAACAAGAAATAATATTCTATTTGGAAAATACGTGTGAAGTCTTATTTGATTTAAAAGGTGGATTTTTGACAAGTGAGTCGGATGGGAATTTTGAGTGTACGGTTGGTTTCAAAAGGGATGCGATAGTCAAAATAGAGTACCCAGAGGTAGTGTTTGGGTTTCGGGGACTTTTTGGACTTGTAGGGACTCGTAATCGTGTATACGAGTCAATTTTGGGTTTAATAAGGGGAGAACCCTTATTTCTCCCTTCTAATAGCACGGAGGAAAGAGAGAAGACAGAAAAGAAAGAAAGAGAGAATGAAGAAAGAAATAAGAGAAAGAATGAAGAAAAAAAGGGAGAAAAGATTAGCTCGGGCAAACTCTGAGGGATTCCTAGCACGAGGTCGTCAGATTTATCCAACGACGCAAGTGTTTAACTGGCTTTAAACATTTTATTGTGTTTATAATCCATATTATAGTTGGTAAAAGAGGATTTTTGGGAAATGATTTCCTAGAAATTTATGTGATAACAACTCGAGATGAAATCTAAGCTTGAATCCATGTTAAGGGAGATATTGGAAGAAATGGAAATGGTGGCAAAATTAAGAATTGGGGATTTAAATTCTTAAAAGTTGGATGAATGAGATGAATTAATTCAAGAAATATGTACCAATAGGTTGGATGATGATAGGGTAAGATTATATTGCGTTGAGGAAAATTTTGGGAGTGTTGTTGGTGTAGAAAATGGATAAGAAGGGAAAAATCTCCATGGAAACCCGTAGGGAGCTTTACCAAGGGAGAATCGATTCACCGAGGGAGCGAATCAATTCGGGTTCAAGATGAATTGATTCGGCCATGATAGTTTTTAAATAAAATTCCTTGGGTTTTAAGGATGGTAATTGAGGATTAGTTTAAGGAGATAAATAGTAGGGTATCCTAAATAGAGTGTGATGACCTCTAAATGATTAAATGAGGCATATGTGACCCTTACGATTTATGTGAATAAAATTTGGGAGTGGAATTGGAAGAGCGTTTAAGATAAACGCCACTCGGTAAATTATTTCGACGGGTTTGGATATATATATATATATATATATATATATATATATATATATATATATGTCGATTATATGTAAGAAATCCGAATGTGCGAGTAGTATGAAATTAGAATATTAGTAAGACATGATAAACTAATATTCAGAAGAAATAGAGATGATATTCTATCATAAGCTAGTGAATACTTATGGAATTAATATAAGTTGGGTGTATACTTCTAAATTAATACGAATTGGTATATTTGGATTTTAGGCTACTGCCAAGTGAGATAGGCCTGGATAGCCAGATTTTATGATATATATATCAGGGTATAAAGACAATATATGCATGATATTATTATAAATATAACTGGGTGTGATTGTTATATTTATATGGAACATACCCCTCTAGGAATATCATGGTAAGTTACACGATGTGGGTGAATCCTTTGGCTTGAGGAGCAGGGTGAGTATAGCCCCAGCTGATAGTCGTCCAGTTATTATATAGTGTGATTTTTATTCTGGGTGAGACGTCTTGGGTATGATTCGGTCTCACTTTTAGGTGAGGAACTATGACCACTTTCCCTACTTTTGTGATTGATAGAGGGTTCGATGTGAGATTCTGACTTGGTTGCCAAGTGAATGTGTGAGAAATTTCCTAGAGGATGATAACATTCAAGAGAATGCATCCATTAAGTTATAGCTCTGATGGATGGTTGTTATACTGATATAGTGTGTGATATAAAGTATAGATATACTTGACGTGTATAGTATACATATATATGGTCTAAAACATGGAAAGAAACGTGAGTTGTGAGTTAATTTTTTGTTTATCCAGGAGTATAAAATTCGGAATAAAACATATGTTATATACGTATATAAGACGAGAATATTATATAAGAGATTGAGAACACTAAAATGTAAATAGTGTGATAACTAGTGATAGTTATTTTATATGAAACGAGTAATTGAAAAGTGAGAATTATAGTGTATAATCTCGGGTGAAAGCTTAGAATAATACATACGCGGGTTGTTGAGATAGCGTATGGATGTTAGAATTTTGGCGAGATGCTAGTTAGGCTAGGTACCGTAACTAAGGTGTTTAAAATATATGTGATAGGTGAGCACTGTTAGATGAGAGGTGAGGGGTATGTCATGTGAGTGCGACACCAGTTTAAATATGGCGAATATCATATTTTTTAAATATTAAAGTATGTTAAGCACTTGCTAAAAAAAAATTAAAACTCGGGCTCTGACCTGTATCCCTCTTTTATTTTTCTTCTTCTTTGTTATACTTTTTAGGTGTCCATAGGTAGGGATGACTGGATGACTATTCTTTCAAGTCAGACGTTGTTGTCATAGCTGTGGATGCTGGTAGGAATTGTTTTAGACGCTTCCTTCTTTGAGATCTAGATAGGAGGTATTGTAATTTATATTCGGGCATGTTGCCCAACTGATGTATTTATTTTATTTCCAGCGATTTTATTTTACTCACATTCGATATGGTTGTATTATGGTTATCGAGAGTTATCGGTTATTCAATCATTCATTCTATATCTTGTTTATATTACCGTGTGAATGGTTTTATTTTTGCATTGAAGTTATAAAGATTATAAAGTTTAAAATTGGACACCGAGCCTAATAGGTTATTAGTAATTAATTGGTTTTCGACTATGATGCAGAGAATGAAGCCACATGAGATTCCTGCCTTAATTTGATATAGGACTGATCACCCGGTATTTTGTTGGGAAGGGTGTCATAAATACTTCATCACCTCTACTCTTTCTTAGGGTTCAATGGCTTGATGCAGATATACTTTAAAAAAGTCATTACTAGCCTAATATATATCATAAATCAAATGAAAATAATCAAGTTCGAGATATAAGAATCTAAATAAAATAAAACTATTCCACCCATTTATTTTCATTAGTGAATCAAATGGAAATAATGAATTGGGATATAAGAATCAATTGGAAATACTTACATGACTACAAGTTAGATTTGTGTTGTTTGATGTGATTATGCCTCTTTTCGAGCAATTTTTTTTATTAATTTACATTTTCAAGAAGTTTAATATAACAACCAGAATTAAAGTTAACAAACAATAAATTAATATTTGAGATCAACATTACTTTTTAATAAACTACATATTACAAATAACAAATTGGAATTCTCATTATATTTTATAACCCAAATAATTTTCCACATGTAAATTAGCTAGAAATTATCTCAAATTCATGTTGTTATCCAAAATAGATTGATGTTTGGTAGGCGCTTCCAGGTCATGCACGCTACAAGTAAGATGCTTTGGCACGTCAAGACAGCTATTGCGATACCCGACCCCGATACATTGATTAAATTGTATATATGGAGAGTATAAAAGTCTTATATAAGGATTATAGAATTTTTAGGAATTAAATTATGTAATTTTTATTATCTTGGAAAATATTGAGGCAAATGTGATAAGTGGAAGTATTAGATTATGCAACAGATGAATTAAACTATATAGGCATCTCCTTGAATTTTAGAAGTCATGGGGAAGACAAAGGAAAATGAAGAAAGATTAGATCGTGTGCCATTTGAGCGAGTCATTCTAGCGTATCTCATGTCGTTTGAATGACATGAGTGTGTCATTCAAATGACCACTCCACTCGTTCAAGCGACGTCCCAGGAAGGTCACACTAGCGTCGGATGGTGTCCACTGTCACCCTCCCATTAGCCAGGTCATTTTTGAGTCATCCTTGGGCATGACAGTTCGTATAAGGACAGACAAAACATATGATGTTAGTGTGTGTTTTGACTTGTTAGTAAGAGAAAGAAACATGGGATGTTAAACCGATGTAATAGGCTGCCAAATTGACGTTAATTTTATTACCATTTCTCAAATCTAACGGCTTAGAATAAACCGTGGAAAGAACTTTGTTTTATTTATTAGAGAGAGAGAGGCGTGAAGTTGGGAAATGGGACTGCCATTTCTTTAAAATTCAACACCCCTTATTATTACCTATATTGCCTCCCACCGATTTAGGGTTTCATATATACAATCACACCCAAAGATACTGATTTCCCCATCTAAAAGTTTAAGCCACGAAATATATAAGATGATGTTTGTTGGAGGTCTTGAAAATGGTTTTAATGGGGGTATTCTTGGAGCAAGAATGTGTGGTTGCGCAAGAATTTTTGGAGTGTACTGGAACTTCCATGGAGGCTTTCTTGGTGGAGCTTTGTGAATTCTTTTTAGGGCCACCTTTGGAGGTGGGGGAGGAACCCTTCTTCATCACCACCTCCACTTGAAGTCATTTAGGTGGGATAATATACTCTTATTTTATTTGAGGCCCTTTAGTGTATATTGTAGTCTTCTGATCGTTCAATATTTCGAGTATGAATATCTTGAAATAATAGTGGGTTTTATAGTAAATTGAAATAGGCATTTTTATGGAAATAAAATGTAAGAAAATATTGTTTGTGTATATTTTTTAGTAAGCTGAAAAAGACATTTTTATGGAAATAAAATTGTAAGAAAATATTGTTTGTGTATATTTCCTAGTAAACTGAAATAGTAAACATTTTTATGGAAATAAAAACGTAAGAAATGTCATTTCGGTATATTTCTAATGAAAAGGAAATAATAAACATTTTTATTGAGTAAAAATGTTGGAAAATGTTATTTTGTTAAAATTAAAGAGTGAATAATTATTTCAAGGTTTTTAAATAATGAAACTTGGTGTTTTATGAAAATGGTCCATTTTCTGGTAATTTTGGTGAAAAACATTTTTGAAAGAAAATGTTTGGAAATAAACTTTTATTTGATGAAAATATGTTTAAGCCATGTAGTAACATTTATGGGTTTACAATCCATCTTCTATTTAATATAAACTTGTAGTATTTTAACATATAATGTAGAAACAAGCTTAAAGAAGATTTTGTTGGCTTTAAATAAGAAATAATTAAAGTTGGAATTTTAGTCTTCAAAGTATGTGTAATTGGGACTAAAAGACATAGTGGGTATGAAGTTAATAGACTGCATGTTAGTAAAAGAAATGGTATTTCTTATAAAATTAGTCTTAAGCATAAATGTATTTCTTGAATAAAGTGTAACACCCCGCCTAATTATATACCAGGTGATCAGTCCTTTATTAAATTAAAAACCAGGTGAACGGTTGGTTCATTCTCCGCATCACTGTCGCAATATAATATTTCCAATTTGAACACCCTAAATAATTAAGCTAAGTGTCAAAACCATTTAAAACCTCATTTTTCCTTTATTAAATAGCAATATGAAAACCTTTTTAATAATAACAGTTTGAGAGTAACATAAATAAAAGGATAACAATAACTATAGTACTATTTAAACCATATAGATAAACCAGACCAAGTTATGAACTATAAATGAAATCATTCTGACAAGAGTTAACTCCCAAGGAGTACCGAATGTTTGAAATATCCTAAATCTCTGATAAATCCAACTGGAATAGGAAATCGGGAGACACATGCCCTAACTATGAAGATCTAAAGTAGGAACTGATTAAATGATGAAGTCGTCTAAAGCAAGGGCCTGCAACTCCCACATAAGCTGCAGCACGTCCAATCCAAAGAACCTAAGCATGACGCCCCTATGGCTGGGCACCTGTAATATATACATATATATACAAGAGAGAAAGAAATGACAGAAAACGAGTCAGAGCCTGAGTGTAAAACATTTTTAAAAATAGTTTAGCAAGTATTTGAAATGCTTACCGGCTAATATCACAACCATGTTAGTATGCGACTGTTGATGTAAAAAATTAGATTATCTCAGATTAATCAATCACAGATAAAATAAATAAGAAAAAATATTTTTAAAGTGGTTCAGCCTTATAAGAATGGACTGCGTCAACTATTTTTGTATTGCTGAATGTTTGACTGGAATTCTCAATAAGTGGTTTACCAAAAGATCCCGAGTCCCCATCTAATGAGGACGTTATAATGTATTTATAGCCTTGAGGATGTACATGTGAAAGGACAATACGCTGTTATCTAGCAGGCATATACATCTGTACGATAATAATGAGCATTTAATGTGCAGTCATCTTTTTTATTCTCCTTATTTGGATGCTCTGTACGTTGAGTTACTAGGACCGCCTGAGTTGCTTGGTACGTGTGGGTACCCCAATTTTATCACCATAAGGCCTGGACGAGTAGCCCCTCTTCAGCGGCCCAAAGCCCAGGCCCGTCACCTCTGGTACTCATCCATTTGCTCCACGATCCCATGAAGAGAAGTTGTGGGAGAACATGATCCCATGTAAGGGAGATGGCTAATAAAGAGGAACCCATCACCCCCACTACACCAACACACACATGTATAAATTAAACCCTAAGTCCGGGGAAAAGGACAAGTTGCATTCTCTGTACTTATTCCTCAGAATATAGAGAAATAACACTGACTAAACCACCGTGGACGTAGGCACTTCTTTGCTGAACCACGTACCTCCGTTGTTGTGTGATTGGCCTTTTATTTACCCTTTCTTGGTTGTTATCTCTTTCATATTTATTTGTGTTGCATAATAATTGTCACCACAATTGGCGCCGTCTGTGGGAAGCGTTTATCTTTCCTTGAGAAGAGCCCACACCGAGAAAAAATCTAAGATGTCTGGTCACAGCAGCAACGCTCCTCAAGCAGGAGACATTCAGGAGCCACCCGCTCCTCGTAGGATTAGGTCTGAAGTCCGACGTTCCGATCAAGGGGCTCGCTTAGAAAGGCCAGCCTCAGAAGAAAGTCAAGGACCAGTGAGTTCCACTCAGATATCCAGATTGATCGATGCATACGAAGCAAGGCTCCACGAACAGAGGGAGTCTTCTCGCAGGTATGAGGCTGAGAATGCTCGCCTGAAAAGAAAACTGGAAAAACTGGAAAAAGAACTACGTCCTGATACCAGGAGACGCCCCTATCGCACTCCTAGCCCTCAGGCGAGCAAATCTCACAGCCGAGGAAGGATCCCTCGGCGGCAACATCAAGGGTTCGAAGATGGCGACTCAGACGACGACCTCTGCGAGCAACTAAGAAAAGCTCGCCGCTATCAGAGCCCTGCTCGCAGCAACGACAACATACGGAACCTAGTCCGCAGAGAAATGGACCAACATCTAGCTCACCGCGGCACCAGGTCAACCAGAGAACTCGCCAGGAGAGCCCTCAAGACCCAGATGAAATCGCCCTTCACAAGGGAAATTGAAGAAGAAGAAGAAGCTCCCAAAAAGTTTGCTATTCCAAGGTTCAAGATTTATGATGGGAAGACTGATCCCATTGATCATGTCAGGCAGTACCGGCAGGCTATGACCCTCTGGAATCACCGAGATGCGTTGATGTGCCGTATTTTCCCCTCAAGCCTTCATGACGTGGCCCAGAAATGGTTCGAGAAACTCCCTCACCGATCCATCAGAAACTTCAAATCCCTGGCCGAGCTCTTTACGGCCAGGTTCAGCACCAGCAGCTCCCATGCCAAAAGGATGGATGCTCTATTGACGATGAAGAAAACTCCTCAGGAGACACTTCGAGACTACGCAAAAAGGTACTGGGAGTTATTCAACGAAGTCGAAGACTTCGCAGAAGAGGTGGCAGTGGCTTCATTCAAAATTGGGCTACCTAGCTCTTCCCTCCTCTACCAGTCCTTGACAAAGAAGGAAGCAACCACCATTGATGACCTGATGGCCCGGATTGAGAAATACGCAAAGGTGGAAGATGTCACCCGCCTTAACGTAGGTGAAAACGGTCGAGCCAAGCTTGCCACGAAGGGAAGTGAGAAAGTTGATAACCAAAAAAAAGGAGGAAAGAATGGGAGCAAGAATGGCCCCAAGAACGGAGGGAGCCCTGACGTTGCAAAGTCGTTCCAGGCAGTCAACACCGTCTTCAAAGAACCAATTTACAAAATTCTCGCTAAGATCAAGGATGAGCCGTTCATCAAATGGCCCCGGAAAATGGGAGGAGACCCATCGAAAAGAAACAATGCGCTGAGATGCACCTTCCACAAAGAGGGAGGACATAAGACCGAGCACTGCAAGGCTCTTAAGTCCCACCTCGAGGAGTTGGCCCAATCCGGACATCTGAATGACTTTGTGGAAAGGAATGTAGAGAGAGTGACTGTCCACAAGGAGGCAAAACCCGACAACATATTAGAA
This sequence comes from Sambucus nigra, assembly GCA_949130495.1. Lineage (NCBI taxonomy): Eukaryota > Viridiplantae > Streptophyta > Magnoliopsida > Dipsacales > Adoxaceae > Sambucus > Sambucus nigra. Next base: position 215,975,986 of record OX422218.1, on the reverse strand, counting down.
GACGACACCGGAAACGAATTCGCAGTAATCCATGGAGTATCCGATGTTAAGCAAATCCAGGGCAACTCAGCTCGGATGGAGGTAAAGAAGCTGACAGCAGTAATGCAAGCTTTTCAAATTGATCCAGCGAAATCACAGGCAGGAAAACGCCGCTGAGCAGAGGACATCAACTACAACAAGCATATTGTCTTCACGGATGAAGATCTTGTGGGAGTGAGGACCCCACATCACGATGCCTTAGTCATTACACTCAGGATAGCCAACTTTAATATCGACAGGCTGCTCGTCGATCAAGGAAGCTCATCTGAAGTAATGTACATCGACCTGTTCAGAAAATTGAAGTTGGACATCGCCAACCTGAAGGGAACCACTGTCCCTCTAGTCGGCTTCACTGGAAAAATGACCATGCCTTTGGGCAAGATAGTACTACCAGTGCTCGCCGGGAGTGTTTTGAAAATGATCGAATTCTTGGTGGTCGACATCGATTCACCGTATCAAGCCATCCTCGACAGGGGATGGCTTCATGCAATGAAGGCAGTCTCCTCGACCTACCACCAGAAACTCAAATATATCACCAAGCGGGGAGTGATGGAGATACATGGCAACCAGGCGATGGCGAGAAAGTGCTTCATAGCAGCCATCCGATCGAAGCCAGAGAAAAAAGACGTTCGAACCAGCAAGAAAGTGGAGGAAGGTGCAATCCCTTCCAAATAGCAATTAAAATATGGAAGGCCCGGAGTGGAAGAGACCAGGCTCCTCCCCTCCGAGCGGGTTGTAGAGGACCTGGTAGAAGTAATTGCTAGAGAAGGCGACAACAGCAGAGTCTTCCTAATCGAAACCTCACTCACTGACGAAGAGCAAAAGAATTTGTTAACCCTACTCAGAAGCAACATAGATGTTTTCGCTTGGGAACCCTACGAGCTGCCAGGAATCGATCCCAATATGGTCTGCCATCGGTTGCACGTCAATCCCACATTCAAGCCGATAGCACAGAAGGCACGACGAACCGCTCCCGAGAAAGCCAAGGCAATAGAACTAGAAGTCGAAAAACTGCTGGATGCAGGATCCATACGGGAAGTGCAATTCCCCAAATGGTTATCCAACCCAGTGGTAGTTCCAAAAAGCAACGGTAAGTGGAGAGTTTGCATAGACTTCACTGACCTCAACAAAGCCTGCCCCAAGGATAGCTTCCCTCTTCCAAAAATAGACCAACTAGTAGATGCCACTGCATCTCACGAGCGAATGAGTTTCCTGGACGCATACTCAGGCTATCACCAGATTCCCCTATATGCACCAGATCAGGATAAAACGGTGTTTATCACGACGGTTGGTTTATACTGTTACAAGGTAATGCCTTTTGGGCTAAAAAATGCAGGGGCAACTTATCAGCGGCTGGTTACCAAAATGTTCAAGAATCAAATGGGAAACACGATGGTGGTCTACATCGACGACATGCTTGTCAAGAGCAAGGAGAAAGAAAACCACCTTTCGGACCTGGCAAGTACCTTCGAAATCCTCAGGAAATACCGAATGAAACTCAACGCGAGCAAGTGTTCCTTCGGTGTCCAGTCAGGAAAGTTCCTTGGGTATTTGGTCAGCAAACGTGGCATAGAGGCAAATCCGGACCAGATTGATGCAATTAAACGGGTGCAACCTCCTCGCACAATCCGCGATGTACAGAAGCTCACTGGAATGCTCGCTGCTCTAAACCGTTTCATTTCTAAATCCTCCGAGAGATGCAAGCCCTTCTTCCAGCTCTTAAAAGGCAGTAAAACGGTAGAATGGACCCCAGGTTGCTTGCAAGCATTAGGCGAACTCAAATCCTACCTAAGCTCCCCACCCCTGCTTGTCATACCACAGCAAATGGACCCCTTGTACCTCTACCTCTCTGTATCCAGCCATACTATCAGCTCAGCGCTAATGTGTGAAGTCGTAGGGATCCAGCATCCAGTCTATTACGCGAGCAAAACCTTACTAGACGCCGAGCAGCGCTACCTGCCATTGGAAAAGCTCGCATTCGCCCTAGTAATGTCCTCGAGGAAACTGAAGCATTACTTCGAAGCTCATACGATCGTTGTCCTTACATCACACCCCCTCAAGGCTGTCCTAAGGAAGGCGGATTTGTCGGGCAGACTGTCTAAGTGGTCAGTCGAGCTCGGCCGGTTTGACATCCAATTTCAACCAAGGACAGCTATCAAGGGTCAAATCCTCGCTGACTTCATAGCTGAATTCACAGGCGAAGAACCCTTCGACCAGCCTAAGTTAACAGAACAAAACAGCCAGGCTACAGGGGGAAGCTGGAAGCTATTCGTTGATGGAGCCTCCAACTCAAAGGGGGCAGGAGTAGGAATTGTTCTCATCACTCCAGAAAATGCAGTCCTCGAGCAAGGAATTAGGCTGGGATTTGCAGCCTCCAACAACGAAGCAGAATACGAAGCCTTAATTGCAGGTCTCCAAAGGGCGCAAACTCTAGGAGCAAAGCATTTACAGGTATTCGGAGACTCGCAACTAGTTTCCAATCAGATAAGTGGAGACTACAACGCGAAGGACGAGAGGATGGCAACCTACCTCTCGTTGGTAAGAAACTTGATGAAAAACTTTGAAGAAATCAACATCCAGCAGTTCCCCAGGGGGCAGAACAGCCACGCTGACGCTTTGGCAGCCCTAAGCTCGGCAGTTGATTCCAGCCTTAAAAGGATAATCCCTATCGATTTCCTTAGCTACCCGAGCATTCACCCCAACTTCGAGCTAACAAAAGCGAAACAAATACTCCAATTGGAACCAGCCCCTAGCTGGATGGATCCCTTATGAGGCTATTTGAAGAACGGAACGCTCCCAGAAGATAAAAGGGCCGCCCACCAGATAAGAGTCAAAGTTGCTCGCTTTCACTTATCCACGGGAGGTGACTTGTATAAAAGATCTTTCTCCGGCCCCTACCTTAGATGCGTCCACCCAGGCGAGGTCGAGACATTGCTTCACGAACTTCACGAAGGAATCTGCGAAAGTCACGTCGGAGGAAGATCTCTAGCCTTCCGAGCAATAAAGGAAGGTTACTGGTGGCCGTATATGCAAAGGGACTCCGCAGTATATGTCCGCAGATGCCTAAAATTCCAGCTTCACGCCCCCATGGTCCACCAGCCTGCCAGCGAGTTAAAATCCCTGACCAGCCCCTGGCCTTTTGCCCGGTGGGGAATGGACATCGTGGGACCACTACCCACCGTCGCCGGTAATCGTAAATACCTGTTGGTCGCCACCGATTACTTTACCAAGTGGATCGAGGCAGAACCTCTGGCGAACATCCGAGATGCTGACATGATGAAATTCATATGGAAAAATATAATCACTCGATTCGGGATCCCCAGAACCATCATCACTGATAATGGGACACAGTTCGAAAGTGGCCCCTTTCAGGACTTCTGCGACCAACACGGGATCAGGCACCACTTCAGCTCGGTAGTTTATCCTCAGAGCAACGGACAAGCTGAGGCAACCAACAAAACAGTGATCGTTGGATTAAAAAAGCGGTTAGAGCAAGCAAAAGGCGCATGGACTACCGAGCTACCACATGTCCTATGGGCATACAGAACGACTCCCAGATGAGCCACAGGTCAGACGCCATTCTCACTAGCATATGGTATGGAAGCGGTCATCCCATTAGAAGAAGGATTGCCTACAATGAGATCCGACCTTGTCGAGCAAAATCAGAACGATCAGGCTTTGCTCACTGAACTCGACTTGGCCGACGAGCGCAGGGAACTTGCCCTAGTAAAACTAGCGAGTTATCAGCAACAGCTCGCGAAGCACTACAGTAAAAAGGTCAATCTGAGGAAGTTCGAAGTTGTAGACTATGTCCTAAGAAAGGTCCTGGGCAACACAGTGAAGCCATCAGATGGTAAACTGGGCCCAAACTGGGAAGGACCTTATGAGATAATTAGAGACGATCTCAAAGATGCCTATCATTTGAAAACGATGGAGGGCAGAGAGATACCACGAGCATGGAACGCAGCTAATCTCAAGAAATTCTACATTTAGGAGTTCTATTGCTAGATCTTTTATTGTACTCATTTTGGGGAAAGACGGTTTATTTCTCTATTCACCAATAAGAATCTCTCAGTTAATTACTCTCTAAAAAAGTAACAATTATATCTTATTGCACATCCTTTTCAAATCACAGGTATCATAGTTGACATAGCAGGGGAACACCCCTCCTCAGGTCATCGTCACGAAGCACGACAGACCTCTTAGCATTGCCCATGGCAATACATGAAGCCCTACAGAATATTCTTAGGCATCAAACCTATTTTGGGTTAAACAAAATCCTAACTGGATGAAGACATCCAAAAACAGGTGTGTCCTCGCCAATTGCCCCTCTTAGACCTAAGGGAGTGTGACGACACAACCTAAAAGGTAAAGAGAGAGCACAATGGTATTCTTAATACTGGACTGGACGGACACTCACATGACAAGATAAAGATTGTGAAGCTGCAAAAATATAACAGAGATTGGATAAACACGTTTAGTCGGCAAAATCGCCCAAAACTCAAACTTTCCATTAATCTTTTATATTTACAAACAATAATAGTACATGTTTAGTCGGCAAAGGTTCGCCCAAAGCATTTACAATTATTAAAAAACAAACTATCAAGAAGGGGGAAGCCTCCGAGCAAGGTAGTCAGCAACCTTAGCTCTCCTCCCGTCATCAGGGGCAGGATCGAGTTCCTCAACAACTTCATCTGTGTCCAACTCCAGTAGCCGCCGAGGAATAGCATCGATAGGAATCCATCGGTCATCTCGCCTGAATGGATTGGGCATCAGAGTAGACGGAGACATCTCATGCCGATACCACAATATCGAATTCCTTGGGACCTGCAGCTCTCTGAGAGCACTCAACCACCCCCTGATGAAGGAAAGCTCCTCGAACTCTGATAATATCGTGGGAGCATCGAACCAGCCCTGATCATAGCCATCAGTCCACACTTGGCGAGGGCCCTTCTTGAATAGATGCCGCAGTCGGGTGACGTCCCTCTGGAGCCCAGCAGCAGTTACGTAAGCTCGTCGGGCATCACCGCGTAGCTCCTTTATTTCCCTCTCACGCTTCTCCTCAACTTCCCTACTCCTACCCCGTGTACTCCTACCAGCACGCGGGAGGGGAGGTCGAGCAGCTCGCGACGAGGAAGAACCTTGTAGGACTACCGGAGCGGTGCTCGGCGAATGCTCCTTAAGCCTCAAGACCTCCCGCCTCAGGTCATCATTCTCCCTCTAAAGATACTCCACGACTTGATTGATCTCGGTGGCCTCCAGTAACTTGGCTCTCAGCTCGCTAACTTCTTCTTGCACTGAAGCTCCGATCTCTTCCATTTCTTGGAGCCTGTCCTTCAATTTGGCCACCAGCTCAGACTGATCCTTGTATTTTTTGTTACTTAACTTAGCAAACCGGCAGAGTCTAGCGAAGGCCTGGCGAACAGCAGGACTCGCATTTGGACCGAGAGTCCTACCCAGATGTGAAGTGACAGGGATATATTCATCGGCGTCAACCAACTACAAGTAAAAAAGAAAGGAAGAGAACAAAAAGAAATCAGCATAAACAAAAACGAAGCCTTTTTATTGATAATGAGCGAGGTTACATCAGAACAAAAAAGGAAAAAATTACAAAGAAACCCTATCACTTAGCAACCTCGGTGGACGGACCCTTGTCCTTGTCAGCATCAGCAGGGGCGTCACCCTCTGCAGAGGTGTGCACTGCCCCTTCGACTACGGAAGCATCAGCAAGAGTCGCCTGAGAAGCGGGATTGACCCCTTCAGCAGTTGGGGCTGACTCCTCCTCGACAACTGGCTTGGGCCCTGGATCATGTTCGTCAAAAAGCGGGGACACAACATCCACCCCAACAGCCACAAGGGCCTTGTTCCACCCCTTCTTGAAGTTCAGACGGCTGCTATAGCCTATCTGAACCTCGGCATCTTCATACGCAGCAGCCCAGCCAGAATTGTATGAATCTTCTTTAACAGTGGTTGCCTGGGCTTTCTCCGCTTCCAGCTGCTCGGCGAGAACCCTGTTCTTCTCCACAAGGTCCAGCTTGCTAGAGCAGACCTGTTCATACGACTTCCTCAGCTCGCCGAGCTCCCTGACAGCATTATCTCTCTCGCGAGCAGAATTCGCAAGGGCCAAGGAAGAAGAAGCTCGAGCCGCATCAGCAGCCTTCAGGTCGGCCTCCAGCTGAGAACCCCTGGCCACCAGAGTAGAATTCTGCTGCTCCAGCTCGCTGTTCCTTCTCAATAGCTCATCGCGAGAGCGATAAAGCACAGCGAAGTCAGTCACAAACTACAGAAAACAAGGGAAAGATCAGAAAGAAGAAACCATCAAAACAGATTAGAAGAAGTTGGGAAGTAGAAAAGAAACCTTACCAAGGCAAGCCTCTGGCTAGCTTGCAAGGCCAGTTGATCAGACCCTGACGCCCTCTCGCGATCTGCAGGGAGGACTGCCCTCTCAAGCAGCGCAGGGGCGAGTTGAGGAGAGGTGGCCACCGAAGCCTCCTCAGGCAAAGCAGATACTGGGACCAAGGCTTGACCAGTCTTGGTCCTCAGTTCCATCTTCCTCCTCTCCTCCTCCTTCTCTTTCTCCCTCCTCTTTCTCTCTTCTACCTTCTTCCTCTCCTCCTCCTTTTTCTTCTCCCTCTCCCTCGCCTGCTCCTACTCTCTCTTCTTCTTCTCTTGCCCTTGAGAGGGAGGCCGAGAACCAGTAGCTATGGCCCCGGAGATAGTCTTCGATTTTTTGGACCTCTGTGCAAGAAGCACATCGTCATCATCATCATCATCCCGGATTAGATTCTTCTTGAGAGGCATTTCTTCACCTGGACTGCTGGTAGTACTCGATGAACTGCTACTATCAGCACTGCCTCCACCCAAGTTACTCACAACACCCGCAGGCTCGCTCTCCGAGCTGCTCTCCTCCTCGTCCAATTGGATGGGCTCAGCTGAAATCTCTTCGGAAGAGTCAAAGTCTGGAACACTTTCCACAGGTCGGGCTATGAAGCTGGAGCCTGTGTTCTTGTATTCAAGCAGAAAAGAAGCAGACCTAGGATGCTCGCCGTCACCCAAAGGTTCCCTGATGTTCCAAGCTTTCACCAGTTCCGAGATACGAACCTCGCTGAGAGCTGGCTCCAAGTTCTTTATCTTCGCTGAAAAAGAGGAAGCAAGGAGGAGTTAGAAAAATCACAAAGTCAGCAAAAGTTGAAACAACAATACAACATCTACTTATATATTATTCCCCATAAAAGGGAATAGTGAACCTCTCAGACCTCGACCCTTCAAATTGAGGGGAGTATTGCCAGGTCCTAACGAGAAAACCTTCTTGCCAGTAGTCCTTATGGGAATCAGGTAAATTTACTACCAATACCCTATCAGGGCTCCTAGCCTTAAGGTACAGGACACCTGAACTCGTTCGAGAAAAAGAATAACAAAAACAAACCTCGGCAAGCCCTAACCTCGTGTCGTACAACTGATTTATCCTGTGCACACCGTTCACTATTTTCCATACGTTGGGTGAACATTATGCAGGCACAATACCAAAATAACTAAAAAAGTGCAGAAACAAACCATTAGGGGGAAAGGTAAGACCCCCCCTGGGAGAGCAACAGGACATGAATCCAATGTGCATCCTCTATATCCCTAACGTTCCTAGGAGGCGAGGCACAACACTCAACCTCTACCCACTCAGGAATACCGTAGAATTTTCTAAACTCAGTTACCGACCTATTTCCAATATTCGCCATTAGAAAAATACAGGAAAAACTATAAAATCAAGAAAAAGGGCACGAAAGACTTACAGGACAGAAGATCAGATCAAAAGGCGAAGAAGCGACGAGAGTGGAGACCGAAAACAGAAGGTACAAAACTTAAGAGTTCTCAGAAGATAGAAGATTGATGGAAAAGCTGGAACGACGAAGAGAAAATGTGTCTTATTCCAACAAGCCTTCAAAACTAATCATAACGCACGGACAGCGAAGCGGGTGCCGCCAAAGTAACTTCACAGCTTTCAAAGAGATCAAATATCATTGCTGATCATTTAAATTCATCAGACCCGCGAGAACGGCCCAACAAATTTAGGGGCAATTGTGGGTACCCCGATTTTATCACCATAAGGCCTGGACGAGTAGCCCATCTTCAGCGGCCCAAAGCCCAGGCCCGTCACCTCTGGTACTCATCCATTTGCTCCACGATCCCATGAAGAGAAGTTGTGGGAGAACATGATCCCATATAAGGGAGATGGCTAATAAAGAGGAACCCATCACCCCCACTACACCAACACACACATGTATAAATTAAACCCTAAGTCCGGGGCAAAGGACAAGTTGCATTCTCTGTACTTATTCCTCAGAATATAGAGAAATAGCACTGACTAAACCACCGTGGACGTAGGCACTTCTTTGCTGAACCACGTACCTCCGTTGTTGTGTGATTGGCCTTTTATTTACCCTTTCTTGGTTGTTATCTCTTTCATATTTATTTGTGTTGCATAATAATTGTCACCACAGTACGCTTAAGTGGCTCGGAGCCTTAAGCTCCTCGGGGTGCCTAAGTTGCTCGGGGAACTTGAGTAGCTCGGTGATAGTATGTTGTTCGTTAAAAGTGTTTGTAATTACCACGTAGGTTGCCACGTGTCTTCAAGTGAATGGTCCACATTAGCAGACTAAATTTGGTATCAACAGAAGCCCCCAATGTTTTACACTTTGAAGTTGAAGAAAAGTGAGGAATATTATGCTCGAAAACTTCTCAGATTATTGGTTTTTTTGGTTTTCATGAAAATGTTCATTGTATAACTCCTTTTTGAGCGCATAGTACCAGGCCTCATAAATATTTTAAATTTTCATGACCGCTTCGATATTTGTTCCCATATTCTTCTTTTACCTGCCAGAGACGTATACGTCCTCCCTTGTAATCATTTCCTTTCTCTATTCCCGAGGTAAACTATTTAAGCATGGCATAAATCCTATCGTCTTTCACTTTTCAAATATGTATCTTTGAACTCTTCATTTTCTTTCTATCTTGTGCCTCATTCTTTCTATCGTTCATTGTCAACTGATCTCTTTTTTTCTGTAAGATTTTCTTCCCTCTCCTTATTTACTTTGTTCATCATGGTTTACCTTGTTAAATCGCTTGACAAATTTCTGTTTGAATTTTCAATTCCTTTATGGGTTATTTTGGAAGAACTTTATGAACCTTATGGTTAGTTTTCTTTGGTTGAGGAATATTGGTTCCCCAGTCTTTTTGTAGCCGAATGTGGCTTTTCTTTCCCGCCAAATCCCTTGTGTTTGGAGTTTTGCCAATATTTTGATGGTGTACCTGCAAGAATAGCTCCAAATACATGGAGTATAGTTAATGGCATACATAGGTTGAATCAACTTCATGGAACCCGTTTAGGGATTCCAGAGATTATGTATTACTACAGATGGGTTATCAGCGATAGCACTTTCTATTTAAAAACTATGTTTTTGAATAGAGTGTTAGTTGTCAATCTTCCTGATGCCAATAGGGATTAATTTGATCATGGGGTGGTGATGAAAAATTGTCAACTCCCTCCATTAAATGGAGATGATGTATACTAAGGTCCCAGATGTCCACCTTATGGCAATGGGATAGGTTGTTTTTATTTTTTGAAATCTTTTTTTCTTTATGTTTGATAAAATGCATCACTGACATTTGATTTTTTCTTATTGCAGTTGACAGTAAAAGGAAACCTCCAAAGGAAACTGATGTTAATATAAAGCATTTAAAACTTATCTGGAGTTTGCACTAATCTGTTGCTGAGGAGCATATTAGATATGCTTCTTACTTATTGCAGTACAAAAGCCATACTTCATCTTTCACTTCTCATCCTCGTCCAGTGATAGTTAATCTTGAACAAGTACCAGCCTCTGAGACTAGTGTGGAAGGTTCTTCCTCTGAGTCGAGTATTCCTATAGTGATCTGATGAAGAAGAGAAGAGCTCCTTCCTTTTTTGACAAATCTGTCTCTACAACTTTGGAGGCAAAGAAAAGTGAACAAGATGTCCCAGAAGAGGGGATAAAAACTACTGATGTACCCCCTCCTGCTGCTACCAAGAAAGCTAGCAAGAAGCCCCATGTGGCTCCGAGCAAGATTGTCGCTATCTCTCCTCAGAGTGAGGTTATTGTCATATCACCAATAAAGAAAACGTCTTTAGTTGAAAATGTTACTGCTCCTCTGAGGAGGTTAAAGAAAAGCTCTTCTGAGAGACCTGCTGAACCTATCTCTCAACCTTTAAATATTGAAGGTAGTGTTCCAACTTTTGTTCCTCCGAGCTCTGCTATAGGCTTGGTAAAATCCTGGACTATCCCAGATGTCCAAGTCCTTGAATATACTCTTTCTCGTGAGAGAATCACTACCCTGGCTTCTCAACACATTACCTCAGTAAGTATCTTTAGCTCGACCCCTTTATTTTTTAATACTATGTTCATGTATTTACTTTAAGTGATTTCTTTTTTCAGTTGGTGACGTGTTTCAACAGCATTTTGAAGAAGGATGAAGCTATCAAGGCTTCAAGCTCCTCTGGAGGAGTAGAGGAAGATTTTGTAGTACTGAACCAATCTTTAAAAGACTCTCATCAAAAGTACGAGGAAGATAAAGTTTCTTGGGAGAAGCAACTCAAGTCCATTAAGCTCGACAGAAATTAAGCTGTGAATGCCTCCAAGGAATTGGAGAAGAAGTTGAAGGAGTTTGAGCAGAGCAACAAAAAGTTTGAACAGAGAAACAAAGAGATTGAAGTTAAGCTCAAGTATACTGAAGAGGAAGTTGTTAAACTTCAAGATGTCGAGTGACAAAAAATGGAGGTGGAAGAGAAGTTGAAAGCTGCCGAGGAACTCCTTAGGGAAAAGACCTCCTCAGAGAAGGAAAAAAGGAAAAATGTAATTAAAAAATCATTCAGTGCTGGTTGGGACAAAGGATGGAAAAGGGCCTGGCTACCATGTCTTCTCAAATGGAGTATGCCAGCCTCAAATATTTTAGGGATGGATAAGTTGCAGCCCTACAGGAGCTGAAAGTTGTTGAGAATTCTGAGTTATACCAGCAGCACACTCATGGCCCTTCTCCCTCTCTTGGAGAAGAATAAAAGGATAAAACTGCCTCAGATGAATCTTCTGTGATGATTGGAGATCAGATCCCTGCTGTTCCTATTAGTCAACCTTACTCCGAGCAACTCCAACTAACCAGCACTTTTGCCGAGCAGCTACCCTTATCCTTAGAGCAACCAGTCACTTCCTCCAAACCTTCTGAGGAAGTCATAGGAAACAAGGAGAAGGTGTAAAGTTATTTGGGATTTTTTATTTTGTTGCTTTCTTGAATGTAACCTTGGATTATGTATCTCTTCTTATGATGAATAAAAATTCGAACTTTGGTTGTTCATCTTGACATTCTCTTTTACTTGTCCTGACTGCATCATTATTGATTCTTTTTATTTCTTCTCTTTGTTAGTTTATGGCCAGGATGGAGCTCTTATCAGCTCATGACAAAGAAGTGATGAAGCAATGCAATGAGTATTTTAAAGTTGGTCATGCAAATCTTAATGAGGCTCAAATCATTGATATCCTTAGTTCAGATGCTTCAGAAAGAGCAGTTGAAGCTTATCAATACTTAAAGTGTTTTCTCAATCGTTATGTTGCCAACAATGTGGCCTACCACAAGATGATTGAAGATCTCCAAGGAACTATCGAGGAACTCCTATAACAATAAAAAGAATCTTCTACCCTTTTGCACTAAGGATATGAGAAAAGATATCAACAATTGAGTGCTGACAAAGGGTATGACAAGTTTATCTCTTCTTATGAGAAGAAAGAGAGTGTTCTAAAGCTTGAAGTTGAAGAGCACAGGCATATCGCTAAGTTGTTGGAGCGGGAGAACATTGCTTTGCAAGAAGAGATAAAACAACTAAAATCTGTTGCATCTTCTTCGGGAGCCTTGGTCCTTGTTAATGATGAAGGTTTTTTTTTCTTGGAGGTAGAAAATGCCAACTTACGAATGAGTTGGAAACTTTGAAAAGAGCTGGACCCTCCACATTTACTCATGGACGAGCAAGATTTTCTTCTCGTGGATGAGCAAGGGCTGGTCGGGTTTCTATTGAAGAAGCGAGAACTCAACCGGCCTTGGATAATCAGGCATTTCAGTTGATGGCGAAGAATCAAGCTTTGGCACAAATGTCCAAGAAAATTCTGAATTTTACTGGCCAACTCTCTTCCCAGAGTTCTGCTTTGGAAAATAAGGAAATTCTGTCAAAGAGTCTCCACGAGCAACTGGAGAGCTTAACTTATCAGTTCCATAAACATCCCAGAGAGTTTTGGATGGCTGGGTATAATAAATCCCTTTGCCATCTTGATGCTCGGATCTAGCAGTAAAATAACGAGGGGTACAAGAAAGGGTGGTTGAATGCACTGTGTGTGCTAAAATTGGAGCAGGGCCACTACTTATGGGATTATTATGACCTTGGAGTGCTTGATTTGCCCGTGCCTCCTTTTAATCTTGAAATCAATTGGATTCATGCTCGGGAAATTCCTCAATGCCTAATCTCCAAGTATCTCGGCGATTACAGTCTTCAAGCCAACTTTGAGATATCTCGCCCAGAGCATTTGCTTGATCATCCCTCTATGATGAATGTTCGAATGTTGTGAGATCCAAAATTTATAAATTACCCTTATGCATTAGATGATCCTCCTGTTGGGGTAAAGCCTGTTTCAAAGGCAGAACGGGAAAACCAATAGAATAGGGTTTTTATGTAATGAAGTATATTTTTCACATCATATGTAATTCTACTTGATTTCAATGAAGAAATTTTTCATCTTTTGCAATTTTATTTTCTTCTAAATAATTTATAGAATGTCCTTGTTTGTTTGTTTGTGAATATATGTACATTTTATTTTGTTTTTGGATAATGGAACTTGCCCTATTTATTGTTTGATTATAGTGACTTGTCATTCTTTGGGCCTAAGCAATGGAATGATTTGCATCCCATGTTCCTGCTTAGTTTGGTACTAACCAATCGGAGTTGATTATAATTAGTTCTCGACCAATCGGAGTTAGTGTAATTATTTCCCGACCAATCGGACTTGGTGGTAATTGATCCCGACCAACCAGACTTGGTGGTAATTGATTTTCGACCAACGGGAGTTAGTGGTGTTTAATTTTCGACCAACCGGAGTTGGTGGTGATTTTTGCCAACCAACCGGAGTTGGTGGTGATTTTTGTCGACCAACCGGAGTTGGTGGTAATTGATTTGCCGACCAACCGAAGTTGGTGGTGATTGATTTCTGACCAATCAGAGTTGGTGGTAATTTATTTCTGACCAACCGGAGTTGGTGGTAATTGATGTCCGATCAACCGGAGTTGGTGGTAATTGATGTGTAGTGTGTAGCACTAACATTCCAAAAACAAATCAACAAAGAGAGAAACTGGGTGAAACATCACTTTATTCATACTGAAGAAATTGTATTACATAGGAATTTAAATTACTGATAATATTTGCGCAGATGCTCTGCATTCCATGCATTCTTGAATTCTTCTCCTTCCAAGGTTTCAATCCTGTATGTCCCTGGACGAACAACTTATGTTACTCTGTAGGGTCCATGCCAGTTAGCTTCCAGTTTGCTATTATTTTGGATCACATTCTTCAGCACATAATCCCCTTCCTTCAAATCACACTTCTTCACTCTTTTGTTATAGAACAAAGTTGTTTGTTGTTGATATGCTGCATTCCTAATTGTTGTTTCTTCCCTAACTTCTTCGAGCATATCCAGGTCTAATCTTCTCATCAAATCACTGACAGGAGAATTGAAATTAAGCACCCTATGCGTGGGTAGACCCAATTCAGCAGGTATGACAGCCTCACTCCTAAACGCCAGCATGTATGGAGACTCTCCAGTTGCTGTCCGTGGAGTGGTACGATAAGACCATAACACAGAATGTAGCTCATTAACCTAATTTCCTTTTGCATCGTCTAGTCGTTTCTTCAAACCATTCAGCAGTGTTCTATTTGTCAGCTCAGTTTGCCCATTACTTTGGGGATGGCCTGGTGCAGAGTGGATCTTTAGTACATTTGATTGATAACAATACGCTGTAAACTCCTCGTTATCAAACTGGGTTCCATGGTCGGTAATGACTGCATGTGCTAGACCGTATCTGCAGATAATATTCTTCCAAATAAATTGATAGACTTTGTCATATGTTATATCAATGAGAGTCTCAGCTTCCACCCATATGGTAAAGTAATCCACAACAACCACGAGGTATTTAAATCTTCCCTTTGTCATTGGAAGTGGCCCGACCAAGTCTACTCCCCACATGGCGAATGGCTAAGGAGACGTGATGGGTGTTAACAATGCTTGGGGAGCTCTTTGGATATAAGAGAAGCATTGACATTTATCACACTTCTTGTCATAAGCTACACAATCAGCTCTCATCGTCGTCTAGTAATACCCCTGTGTTGTTATTCTTTGGAAAAGCGTCCGACTTGCCACATAGGCTCCACAAGACCTTTCATGATCCTCTTCGATCAAATCTTTCACTTCGAAGGGGTGGACACATCTTTGTAGCCTTGCTATAATTCCTCGTCTATATAAAATGCCATTGGTCAATACATAATGAGCAGCTTTAAACTTTAGTTTCTTAGCTGCGAGTTTATTAGTTGGTAAAGCCCCCTCTTCAATATATGCCCTGATGGGGTCCATCTAAGATGGTCCCAAGTCAAGGGAGATGAAGTTTATCGTCAGATCTTTATCGATGCTCCGACTAGTGAGGATTTCTATTGGTATTGTTCTTCGTAGCTCGGTGCGTGTGGCTGATGCTAACAGAGCTAGGGCGTCTGCTCTTGCATTCTCCAATCTTGGTATTCTAATCAACTGAATTGCAGTAAAACTTGATATAACCTCTATCGCTTTTGCATGATACCTGACCATTAATTCTCCTTTTGCTGCATACACCCCTAAAATTTGATTTACGATTAACTGGGAGTCACTGAACACAACAACTTGCTCTGCCTTCATGGTTTTGGCTAGGCTTAGACCCATGATCATTGCATCATATTCGTCCTCATTATTAAAAGCTTTAAATTGAAAATGCAAAGCATATTCCACATTAATCCCATCTGGACTGTTTAAAATAATCCCTGCTCCACTACCTGTAGAGCACGAAGAGCCATCTACATAAAGATTCCACATAGGTACTTCATTATCAAACTCTTGGTCAGACAGAGTTCCTTGGTGAATTTTTTATGTTTCCTTTTTCCTCCTCTAGCACTTCTCGCTGCTTGTCCACAGACGTAAGTTGGTCTGGGTTTAACTTGGATGATCCTTTCACATCCACAGGTTGGTCTGTATTCAACTCCTGCTCGTCGGAGGAATCCTCCTGAGTAAATTTTGAGATAAAATCCGCTACTACCTGCCCTTTGAGCGATGATCTAGGCTCATAAATTATATCATATTCACCAAGTTCTACTTCCCAGTACATCAATCTTCCTGATTTCTCCGGTTTATGCAGAGCTTGTCTTAATGGCATATCAGTGTACACCACTATAATATGGGCTTGGAAGTATGGCCTCATCCTTCTGCTTGATTCAATCAGTGCTAGCGCCAACTTCTCCAGCCTTGGATATCTAATTTCTTTTCCTCGGAAAGCTTTGCTGGTGTAATAGACTAGTTTTTGTACTCCGTCCTCCACTCTTATCAACGCCGAGCTCACTGCATTTTTTGAAACTGTCAGGTACAAGTATAGTCTTTCTCCCATCACTAGTCTAGATAATAATGGAGGTGTCCCTAGATACTTCTTCAACTCTTGAAAGGCCTCCTCTCATTCACCATTCCACTCAAACATTTTCGGAGTGTTTTGAAGAATGGGACACATATGTTTGTTGATCGTGACATAAATATATTAAGTGCTGTAACTTTCCCTGTGAGGCTTTGCACTTCCTTCTTTGTGGTTGGAGATCGCAGCTCCAATAGAGCCTTGATCTTTTTAGGGTTCGCCTCAATCCCTCGTTGGTTAACAATATATCCGACAAACATACCTTCTCGTACTCCAAATATGCATTTGGTGGGATTCAATTTCATTTGATATTTCTCTAGTTGATCAAAGGTTTGACCTAGGTCGACGAGATGATCAACAGATTTCTTTCTCTTCGTCAGCATATCATCAACATAGACCTCCATGTTATGACTGATTTGCTCCGCAATCACCTTGTTCATCAGTCGCTGATATGTTGCACCTACATTTTTAGTTCCAAAAGGTATAAGATTATAACAATAAGTTCCCCCTGGGGTGATAAAAGAGGTACTCTCCCTGTCATATGGCTTCATCTTAATCTGGTTGTAGCCAGAATAAGCATCCATGAAACTCAATAATTCATGCCCCGAGGTAGCATCCACCAGTTGATCGATTCGGGGCAAAGGAAAATGATCCTTTTGGCATGCCTTATTAAGATCAGTGAAGTCTACACACATCCTCCACTTGTTATTTTTCTTCTTTACAAGGACCACATTTGCTAGCCAATCAGGATATTTGACATCCTCAATAAAGAGGATTTTTGTAGTTTATCTACTTCTTCCTGTATAGCTTGATTCTTCTCAGGACTGAACACTCTTCTTTGTTGCTTCACTGGCTTAACTTCCTTATTCACGTTGAGCTCGTGACACAGGAAACTCGGGTCTATCCCTGACATGTCTTCATGACTCCATGCAAAAGTATGCTTTCTATGTCTTACAAACGCTATCAATTCCTATCTTATTGACACATCCAGTGATGCACCAATTTGAGTTGTTCGTTCTGGATGCTCGTCGTCCAGAATGATATTTTCAGTAGCCTCCATGACCTGTCCCTTCACGAGCTGAGACTCATCTCTAGGGTCGAACGTTTCAATCTCTGCATCTTCTATTTCATCCACCTGATAGGTAGTAGTCTTCTTCCTGGATTTTTCACGCTCCTCCTGTTCGGCAGATGAATAGTAGCATTCCCGAGCTACTTTTTGGTTGCCTTTCACAAATCCCACTCCAAAATTAGTTGGGAATTTTAAACATTGATGTACAGTAGATGGTACCGCCTCAAACTTCTTCAGACCTACCCTTCCCATGATGATATTATAAGATGATTGGACATTTTTATCCATTACGAAAAAGCGTTCTCTTTCTATTCGACAAGCAGGCCATGTACCAATAAGCATATCCAACTTGATCGTACCAAGTGGAAAAACCTTCTCGCCGTCAAACCAAGGAGGGGCCTATGATATGGCTCCAACTGGGCTAGCTTCAGATTCAAACTGTCAAAGCATGGATAAAACATGATATTTGCCGAGCTACCATTATCTAACAGTACTCGTGAAATCACAACTTCCTTCATTATCATCTTAATCACCAATGGGTCATCATGACGATATAGTACACATGCCAGGTCGTTCTTAGAGAAACCAATGACCAATTTTTCTTTATTCACCTTCCTCGGGCGATCTTCTTCAGCCAAATTTATTCGCTAAATGTATGAGCAAGCTTGAGCCTCATTGAGGTAAGATTTCCTCTCTGCAGTCATATCTCCTCCTCTTGCATCTCCACTTGTAATAACATTACATTCAAATGATCCAAAATGGATTAAAAATACCTCACGTTCTGGCTGCCTTGGTCTTTTGGGGAGATCGGGTTCATCTTTGTCATCTTCTGGATCTTCTTCGTGACTTCTCTTCTTGTCTTCTTTTGCTCGACTAGGAGATTTAGATATTTGCCTTCTTCGATCGCTGGTCTTTTTCAGCATTTCGGCGATCAAAATACTTGGTTAATTTTCCCTGCCTCATGAGTGCTTCAATTTCATTCTGAGGAGCTATGCAATGCTTGGTAGTGTGACCATGGTCTTTATGGAACTCCCAATATTTGGACTTATTCCTCTTGTCAGGATCTGCCCTCATTTTTTCTGGCCAATTTAGCTCCTCGCTGTTCTTGATCTCTTCCAGAATGTGGTTTATATCTACCTTCAAAGGAGTATAATTTCTAAATTTCTTCAACTGTTCCAATGCTTGCTTTGCTTTCGACTGTCTGTTCCCACCATTATTCTTCTGATCCTTCTTCTCAGTCTTGTCAGCCTCGACCTTAGTTTCCTTAGTATTTGCATTATTTTTTGCAGCCATGGCCTCCTCGAGATTCATGATTTTAGTTGTTTTTGCCATCAGTTCAGCCATGGTCCTAGGCGGATCCTTGGGTAAAGTGTAATACAATTTATCCGGCAACAGTCCACTCATCAAAGTAGTAATTGTTGTTTTCTCCTTGTAATCAATTACCTCAAGTTTCTCGTTATCGAAACGAGTAATATAGTCTCTAGTGCTTTCACCTATCTTTTGTCTAACACTCAGTAAGTTTGCTACTCGTTTGACTGGTTTCGCTCCAAAATAGAAGTTCCCAATAAAGAGTTCTGCTAGTTGAAAGAAAGTCACAAGTTTCCCCTGAGGAAGGTTGTTATACCATATCTGAGCAAATCCGATAAGAGTACCTGAAAATTCCATGCATCTCATCTCATCTGTAAGTACATAGATATCGGTAACAGCTTGGTATTGTTCTATATGAAGGACAGGGTCAGTTTTTCCATCATATTTAGGCGTCACCATAGGATCTTTGAATTTTGATGGTGTGGGAAAATCCATAATTGCCTGTACAAATGGTGTCCATTGGACACAAGTTCTTTGTAGAGGATTCTTGGCCTTAGCCATTTCCCCTAATCTGTCTTCCAACCTCTGAATAGAGCCCTTCCATGCATCATTTCCCTCCTCGGGCCTATTGGTTCTAGCAACTGATCGCATTGAATTTGCCTCTTGGGATCTTTCATTACGAGCAGTTGGTCGTGATTAGGCAGAGCCTTCCCTTACATCAGATGGTCGTTGAGAGTTCCTCGACACAATCCTAGGGGGACTTATATTCCTCCTAGGGCCCAAACGATTAAAAGAAGAGATTATACTCAACGTTTCTAGATCACTGGTCCTTTTCAAAGATAGAGTGACATTTCGTTGTGAGTCGGTAGCTCGTACTGAGGAAGTCCGACCAGGCTGATAAGAAGGATCATTAGGTTTTTTGGTACGATATGAGTCGGTGCGCCTGGATCGATATTCCTCTGGGAATAGCGTTCGCCTAGTTCACGAAGAGGGTAAACGAGTATTTCTTTGAATAATTCGTTGTCCTGATTGAGCCGACACTTCGCCTTAAACAGTTTGTATAAGTTGTCGCATGGTTTCTTGCATGGTCATCTGGCCTTGGGCCAGATTAGCCATTATACCAGCCAGATCTTGAAAATTTGGGGGAGTAGAAAGGTTCGGAGGGACCCTAATGTTTCGATTATAGGATTCCGAATTATCGGCCATTGATAATGAATTATTTTGGTGAAATATGCTAATTACAGTCATTTTCCACAGACGGAACCAATCTGTTGATGTAAAAAATTAGATTATCTCTAATTAATCAATCATAGATAAAATAAATAAGACAAAATATTTTTAAAGTGGTTTAGCCTTATAAGAATGGCCTACGTCCACTGTTTTTTGTATTCCTGACTGGAATTCTCGATAAGTGGTTTACCAAGAGATCTCGAGTCCCCATCTAATGAGGAGGTTACAATGTATTTATAGCCTTGAGGCTGTTCATGTGAAAGGACAATGCGTTGTTATCTAGCAGACATATACATCTGTACGATAATAATGAACATTTAATGCACAGTCGTCTTTTTTATTCTCCTGATTTGGATACTCTGTACATTGAGTTGCTCGGACCACCTCAATTTCTCGGTACGCTTAAGTTGCTCAGAGCCTTAAGCTCCTCGGGGTGCCTAAGTTGCTCGGTATGATTGAGTTGCTTGGGGGGCTTGAGTAGCTCGGTGACATTATGTTGTTCGTCGAAAGTGTTTGTAATTTCCACGTAGGTTGCCACGTGTCTTCAAGTGAATGGTCCACATTAGTAAACTAAATTTGGTATCAACAACGACACTCTCTTGAGAATCTTCACCTCTCATCTAGTGTGCACCCCTAACGTACCTCTAGGACATCCTAGTTATAGTTCCCACGCTAACTAGATTAACCACATGTATCCATTATTTATAGCCCAAATTATTCCCACGTATTAACCTTGTAATACATATAATGATGTTATAAGCATATATATATATATATATATATATATATATATATCCATTTAGATTCAACATGGATAAGTCCCTTATTAATTCAATTCAACTAAGTGTTTTCATACATAACTATCTTTCATTTCTACTTTGACCACATAGTATATATCATCACATGTATATATATTCACTACATTATATATATACTATACTACACCCCGAGACACAGTTGCGGTGTTGCATTACTCTGCTATCTTGTCCCAATACATCACATCGCTGTATAGGGGACTATAGGTTCGGTAAAGATTCCTTGAACCACAAATATCAACACTAAAATTGGAGGCGAACATAGTTCTCATACCCACGGGTCACGCACATACCTACATTCCCATGGTCAGCGGACTTATCAACTTACCGATAAGTCTTTTATAGTCCTATATTATCGAGCGACAAATAAAAAATCCCTTGGATTCATCAGGATATGACTGCCCTCAAGCGCAAACCTCCCGTCGATAGCAAGTAAGCTAGGTATGTCATACACAGATACATAATATATGCACATTCACAAAGTCATACATATAAATATTCATATTTTCCAAATTAGGTTCGCCCACGACCCATAATTGTTATTATCCATTCTCAATACAATTTTTACTTAATTATTTCTCCTAACGGATTCGTCTCTTTTATTCTCATTTATTATTTACTTCGTTCTTACTTCTCATCTCTCGAAGTATTCTTTGTCACTAAGTATAAATTTCAGTAGGTATACCCTCACTTACTTTCTAGTCAAAATCTTTCATGAGTCTCAATCTTTTAGTAAATGTAAGCACAATTTCCAATGTATGAATAACTCCCCGTTAACCCACAATTTCATCTCATATTAATTTCACTCAACGAAGTCTACTTAGACCTTATTGGTCCTCTTCATAACCCATTATACTCCATAAATAATAATCAAGGGTTCCTACGTATCTTAACCTGATTAAACAAAAAGGAGAAAAATATGCAGTTTTCCAGGAGGAGTCGATCGATCGAGGAAAGGGGGTCGATCGATCGATCAAGCAGTTCTTGACCAGTTTTTTGCAATATTCAACCTACGGGTTCAACCATTTTAACCCCTCCAAACCTCTATAATTTCATCCCAAACTTCCATCAAAGTAATCCAAGTGTATAAGCAATGTGCATAAACAAGTTGTAACGTAACGACATCAATAATTCCTCAATGAATCAATCAAAAAGGGTTTAATCTCAAATCTCTGTATAAAACCAAATTTTGCATGAATAATCACCACCCTATATTTTAATTAAGATTTTCTTCCCAAATATCATAATAAATTCATGGGTAATCCTCTACATATGATCAAGGTTTTAGACTACATGGGTTCTCCCTACAACACATATAAATTATCTTCCAAAATATATAATTTTTCCATTAAAACATATGATTTTCATTCCTAGACTAACATGGAAGGTATATTAACTTGGAATTTAGCAAGATAGATAATTGCCTCGGATTTAAGGGTCTGATTTGTTGATGAAAAATATATGGTTGCATTTCTCGTCGTGCGATCTACGTTTTGGTGGTGGTGGCGGTGCAATCGGGTGAGTTCTAGGCCTTGGATTGATTGGAAAACTCTTCACCTTCTTCTCTAATCTCTTCACCTTCTTCTCTAATCACTTCACCTTCCTCTCTAATGGTTGGCTTTGGTTTTGTGTTTGTTAAAACCAAGAGACAACTCCAAATGTCTAATATATACTAAGAAAATTCGTGGGGTTTAATTACCTAAAAATATAAAATGTCTAAAATACCCTCCCGGGGTGTCAATTAGGCCTAAAAATGCCCTGAGACCAAAACTAAACCCCCGGGTACACTTTTCTGACTATCTTGACCCTTCCGGACACTTTGACGCACCCTAAACAACTATACGGACGACTTATAATTTATTCACTTTAATAATAATAATTTAGTCCTGACACGACACATGCGCGTCCCGAATTAAATTTCCATAATTGCCATTTTATTCACCCGTGACAATTTTAATAAAATCAATCTCATATATTACTCTTCTTATCCAGTAATATTCAACAAATTCTCAATAATTACTAACTCACATCATGCTAGTAAATATACAAAAATAATTTCCAAATTAATATTAAATTAATACCTCAAATTAAATTTAATAAATCCTCAATTTTAAAAACCAAAAAATACGGGGTATTACATAAAGAAGTAAAGAAATATGAATGTTGGTAAAAATTATTAATTAAGTGTTAAATGAAAAACATGGAATGGTTAGTGAGTTTAACTTACTAATAATGTGAAAAATTAACACTTATGGAACCATTAAAGGTGTTCAAGGGTTAAAACGCATAAGAAGTTGGTGTGTATAACTTAATAGTGTTTTGGGTAAAATTAACACTTGTGAAAAAGTAGGAAAAGTGTGATTTGGGAACAAATTGGTAAAATGGTAATTTTACTTAAAGTGAAACATTTCTACGAAATAAAAATATTAGAAAAGGATGTCTCACAAAGTGTTCCTAAATGAATATGATTTTTCGAATTAAAATCAATATTAAATTATAATGGATATGAAATAGTAAATTTCAAACTGTACAAAAATTGGGTAAAGTCCCAAGTTTTGGCTTCAGCCGGGAAAAAAGGAATGGTATAATGAGAACATTTGTAAAATGTTAAAACACATAAAAGGAGACTTGGATGACACTGGGAAAAAGCAATAAGGGCCCAGAGCCCTTGGGTGAAAATCCCTAAACTACTGGCCAGAGCATATGGTGCGCATAGCCGTCGGTGTAGAGCCCATGTAAGTATGCAGTATATGACGATTCCAAGAATGTTAAATGAACACATGGAACATGTGAAGAAATGGGTTATGTGGTAAATTTGTTAAAACAATCTAACTTGAATGAATATCACAAATGTTTCGGTAAAGGTGAAATCGACAAGTAAATACGTAAATCTATTAATGTCCATAAAGGAATGAAAAGGGTTAAAGGAAGTGGATAAATGTATGGCTAAGCGGCCTAAATGGTTAAACCCATATTTAAGACTAAAATGTGTTGTAAAGGGATTTTTTCAAAGTAAATAAGTATTTTCTAACACGATGAAAGTGTGTGTTGAAACGGTTATTTTCAATGAAAATACTAAAGTACCAACAAATGAACAACATGGTTAAATTCTGATAAAGGAATGTAGTCGAATCGAATAAAGTGTAATGGTTTCAAGTGTTGCACCGAATGCGTTAAATGGAGTGGAAATTGCTAAATGTGAACAATGAAATATGATTAGGGTCTATTAATCCGGGCAAGTGAGGTTTTTAAAAATAAAATGGCTAAGGTATTGTCATGTGTATTTCAAAGGTATACGTATCGTGAGTATTCCTTTCTATCGTTCATTTCTATACTTTCGTATATATCCCACTGGGCATAGGCTCACATCCCCACTTTGTCATGGAAGGCTGGGAGCGGTTCCGTATTTTTAGGGCGTTTTACTGGTAAGTATATTTTATTCTTGTTTATGTTAGTAACTCTGTTTACTTAGACTCCGAGGTGCTCCCCATGGGTCGCTCACATTGTTCATCTTGAAATTAGAATCGCATTCTAACAAGTGAAATGTTAATTAAAATAAAACTGGACTAACAACATTATTTAGGTTGTTTCATTGCACTTCACACCTAACGCTCAGGTCAGACCGGGTTGACTCATGGGTAACCCATAAATCCAGATCGGGGCATTACAAATGGTATCAGAGATGTTGGTTCAAGGTTCATTTCAGGTGTGACATGGTAAGGTCGGTAGTGGATCTTTGGACGTTGATGTGGTTTGGGCAAGTCATGCTAGTTTGATGTCATCTTAGTTCACGTCCTCGACGGTATAGTTTAAGAGGTTAGCACGACAAGTTAGATTAGTTCCAAGTGTCACACAATTAGATTGATGGTTATTAATCGCTTCCTCGTTTTTTATTAGAATGTTAGTCATTTACTGGTGTCCTTGAAAGCCTAAAGTGGTGACACTATATATGTTAGCGTGAGGTGCTTCCACTAAGATTTGGGGACGTGGAATCAATTTAGATGTCGATAGAATGAAGTGATGACCTTTGGTCAAGTGACACTAAATTGTTAATAATCAATACTAGAGACTGATTGTTAGAGTGTCATCATTAGGTAGTGTAAAATCATGATTTAAATTATATGTAGCCTTAGTTGTGACACATACGAGAGGTCAATATCGATGTGATAATTAGTCAATTTCGATCCTTAGGATTATACCATGATTGATGGTAAGGATAATGAGCACACAAATTTATGTAGGACAATGCTAGAGAACCTTACTGTTTGTTTATCGATGAAAGTACTCACATGTGTTATCTACTTAACAAGAAAGTATTAGGTCCCTTGGTTGCAGGCTTGAGTTTAGTATGTCCCGAATCATGTGCCTTGACTATAACAAGGATTTAGATGATCTTAATGATTTGGGTAACCTAGGAGTGAACCTCGATAATCATGGTGACTTAGTATTAAGTAATTAAGTTGTGACGTTGTAAAAAAGGACTTATTACAGGCTCAGTAGGGTGGGCCTCCTTATGAGAAATACCCAATTTCCTGTATCCTACCAGAACGTGGATGATTCTAATTTAAGGTTTCGTAATTGTAGTTTGTCATTGAGAGATTGGATCCCTTATGGAATTCGTAGGCATGGGCCTTAGTGTTCATAAGCAATGCTCGACGCCCTGTATCCTACCAAGATATACCTAGTTGTGTTAGTTTTAGATTACCATGTACTGAGACGTTAATGTAAATGGTATACACTTCCTAGTAATAATGAATTTAAGGGGTTATACTGTGTATTACAATGATAATAGTGTCTCTCCTCTGAACCCTTGGGAATCACTATTACATCGAGGTTTATGTGGGGATACACATTCATATTGGTAAACCATGTTGCATATCATAGATCATGATATGACTTAAGATTTCTCGTATTAGAAGTGAAAGTTGTCATATGGATAACTGAGTGTGTTTTTGTTATCCACAACTCATTTGGGAATTAGTGGCGTATCGAAGCTTGCATAGTGATGATAAATCATTGATGATTGCAGTAGGTTTGGTTCACATTGATTTATAAGTACTTGGAGTTAGTTCAAGACCGTGTCATGATATGAGCTTCAAGGATAATTTTGAAATAGGTTGATCAATGATATGTGGTACAATTGGGAGACGTAGAACACGGTGAGGTTCATTATGAATTTTGCAAATGGCACTCGGGATGAAGCTTTATGAATAATTATAGCATCTAAGTGTGCTACCGGTATAATGAGTGATGACTCTGTTGAAGGAAAATCATTAGGCATGAGTGATGCTTGGGAGTTGGGGTGCCTTTATAATGATCATGATTCGAAATCATGTAGGTAGTGCTGAGGGTGGTGGCAACGGTTCATGAGTTGGACATTTGAGGCTATGTGAGCACTATTTTTCACTTGATGATAGTGATATCGAAAACTGAGGTTGGTTATCATGTGTCCAAATTTTGGAGGCCTAGCTATGATAGGTCAGTGACTAACAATGGGCATTGAAAGAACAAAATTTCATTTGGTTCGGGTCGTTGTCCTATCCAATAATGGGCATATAGCATTAGTCCTAAGGAGGGAAGTCTAGCGTCTCGATTTCCCAATGGAAACTCGTTGTGTTCCGTTTGTCCAGCATGGAAGGATGATTCTTGAGTTGGACTCATCAAGGTTAGCAGTCCAAGCAAGGGTATGTGGTAAGACTTTGGTTCTTGGCAAGTATCGGTAAGGAGTTATAGAATTAAAGTATACGTTGTGGGTTGGCACTTCGTGTGGGTTGATTATTTGTGAAAAATGATTATTTTCCTTGGGCGTGGTAGTCACCTGATTCGTTGCATCTCTTATGTCTTCATTAGTCCCGATAATTGGAAACTATTTCTTAGTTTTGATTTTGATGCGGTGGCACTGTGTAAGCTCAATAGTGATGCGGGTTAGGCCGGTTGGGGCTGATGCATCACGGTATCCGAGTGCACTTTCTTCGGATGCACCTTTATTCTACACTAGATGTGTTTATGGGTAGTCTTGCACTCTTACATATAATTGATGGGTTTTGGCTAATTCCCTTGGGTTGGTATGTTATTAGTTAGCCGTTGTAACTAGTTATGACTCAATCATGTGTCCCGAGGTTGTGACTTGGTAGAATTATGAATATTGGAGTCTGATGAACCTTGGATGATAGTGTTGCATTTGGTTTGAAATTTTTAGAGATCTAGGAGATAATCACTTATATATATGCACATGTTGTGATACCCAGGGTGACTATGGGTTTGCATAAGGACCTTATAAGAAATATCGGTTGACTAGGCCTATGCAATAGGGTGGTTATATTGGCTATATGTATCGAGGAATGTTGAGGTTGTATTGGCCTAGGATAGGCAAGATCCAAGAATATTAAAGGAAATGTGGGTTGCGAATCCTAATGTAATAATAATCCATATTGATGAATTTTTTGGTGAAACTACAATATTTGACGTGTATCAATCATCTGGAGGTCTTATTTGGTAGGTGTGTTAGGCACACTTGAGATTTTGCAATTAAACCTTACAGTTATCGTGACCGAATTAGCAATGGTGGTTGATGAAAATGGAATCCTTGAGTTAGACCATAGTGTTGAGGATGGCTCGGGTCGAAAACTAGTCACAGGTAACTGTAGTATAAATTGTAATTAGCCAAGAATTTCGAGGATGAAAATCCCTAAGGAGGAAATTTTGTAATACCCCCCCCCCCCCCCCCCCCCACCGTAATTTAATTAAATTATATATATGGAGGGTATGAAGTCTTACGTAAGGATTGTAGATTTTTTTGGAATTAAATTATGTATACTTTTATTAAGTTGGAAATTATTGACGCAAATGTGCTAAATGGAAGTATTGGATTAAGGAACAAATGAATTAAAATATATAGGCATCTGCTTGAATTTCAAAAGTTATGGTGGAGACTAAGGAAAATGAAGAAAGATTGGATCTTATGTCATTTTTTTCGGTCGTTCTAACAACCCTCATGTCGTTCGAATGACATGAGTGTGTCATTCAAATGACCACTCTAGTCATTCAAGTGATGGCCTGGTCAAATGGTGTGATCTGTGAACCACCCATTCGCCAGGTCATTTTCGGGTCAGCATTGAGCCTAACAGTTCGTATAAGGATGGATGAAACATGTTATTTTAATGTGTGTTTTTCCTTGTGGGTAAGACAAAGAAACATGGGATGTTAAATCGATGTAACTGGATGCCAAATTACTGTCAATTTTATGGCCATTGATCAAATCTAATGGCTTAGAATAAACAGGGGAAGGGCCTTTGTTTTATTTATTAGAGAGAGAGTCGTGAAGTTGGGAAATGGCACTGCCATTTCTCAAACCTTTTCTTTAAAACTCAACTCCCCTTTTTATTACCTATACTGCCTCCCACCAATTTAAGGTTGTAGCCATAGACTCACACCCAAAGATATTGATTTCCACATCTAAAGGTTTAAGCCACAAAATATACAAAATGATGTTTGCTGGAGGCCTTGACAAGGTTTTTCATGGGTGTATTCTTGGAGCAATAATGTGTGGTTGTGAAAGCATTTTTGGAGTGTGTTGGAGTTTCCATGCAGTCTTGCTTGGTGGAGCTTTGTGACTCCCTTTTAGGTCCACCTTTGGAGGTGGGGGAGTCACCCATCTTCATCACCACCACCACTTGGAGTCATTTAGGTGGGATAATATTCTCTTATTTTATTTGAGGCTCTTTATTGTATATTGTAGTATTATGACTGTTCAATATTAAGAGTAGGCTTATCATGAAATAGTAGTGGGGTTTCTAGTAAATTGAAAGACAATTTTATCGAAATAAAATTGTAAGAAAATATTGTTTGCGTATATTTTCTAGTAAACTGAAATAGATATTTTTTTAGAAATAAAAATGAAAGAAAATATTGTTTACGTATATTTTCTAGTAAACTGAAATAGCAAACATTTTTATGGAAATAAAAATGTAAGCAACGTCATTTTGGTATAGTTTTGGAAAAGGAAATAATAAACATTTTTAGGGAGTAAAAATGTTGCAAAATGTTATTTTGTTATAATTAAAGAGTGAATAATTATTGCAATGTTTTGAAATAATGAAACTTGATGCTTTATAAAAAATGGTGGATTTTCTAGTAAATTGGTGAAAAAATATTTTTGAAAGAAAATGTTTGGAAATAAAATGTTATTTGTTAAAAATACGTTTAAGCCATGTAGTACGATTTTTGGGTTTAAAATCCATCTTCTCTTGTATATAAACTAGTGGTATTTTGACATAGAATGTATAAACAATATTAAAGAAGATTTTATTGGATTTAAATAAGAAATAATAAAAGTTGAAATTTTAGTCTTCAAAGTATGTATAATTGGGACTAAAAGACATAATGGGTATGAAGTAAAAAGACTACATGTTACTAAAAAAATGGAATTTCTTATAAAAGTATTCTTAAGCATGAATGTATTTCTTAAATAAAGAAGTAATGAAATATAAATGTTGGTAAAAAGTATTAGTTATGTATTAATGGGAAAACATGAAATGGTTAGTGAGTGTAACTTACTAATAATGTAAAATACTAACACCTATAGAATCATAAAAGGATTAAAGGTATAAAAGTATTTCCAATCAAGTAAAAGATTACTCCAAATGTAAAAAGGTGTTAAAGGGTTAAAACACATAAGAAGTTGGTGTGTATAAACTTAATAGTGTTTTAGGTGGCATTAACCCTTGTAAAAAAGGAGTAAAAGTGTTATTTGGAAACAAATGAGTACAATGGTAATTTTACTTAATGTAAAACATTTTTATGAAAGAAAAATGTCAGAAAGGGTGTCACACAAAGTGGTCCTAAATGAATATGATTTTTGGAATAAAAATCAAGATTAAACTATTAAGGATATGAAATGGTAAATTTCAAAGTGTAACACATATTAGGGCGGTAAAGTCCCAGGTTTTGGCTTCGACTGCGTAAAAAGGAATGGTATAACATGGATATTGATAAAATATTAAAACACATGAAAGGGTACTCAGGTGACACCAGGATAAAGCAAGAAGGGCCAAGAGCCCTTGGGTGAAAAGTCCTAAACCACTAGTCAAAACATGTGGTGCGCATATCCATCAGTGAAGAGCCCGTGTAAGTATGCGATATAGGAAGATTCCGAGAATGTTAAATGAAACATGGAATATATAAAGAAATAGGTTGTGTGGAAAATGTGTTTAAACAACCTCACTTGAATAAATGTAACAAATGTTCCGGTAAAGGTGAAATGGACAAGTAAATGCGTAAATCTATTCATGTTCATAAAGGAATGGAAAGGGATAAAGGAAGTAGAAAAAAGGGTGGCTAAAAATCTAAATGGTT
Organism: Sambucus nigra; assembly: GCA_949130495.1. NCBI lineage: Eukaryota > Viridiplantae > Streptophyta > Magnoliopsida > Dipsacales > Adoxaceae > Sambucus > Sambucus nigra. The sequence continues at coordinate 215,946,412 of OX422218.1, read as the reverse complement.
AAACCCATATTTAACACCAGAATGTGTTATAGATGGATTTTTGCAAAGTAAATAAGCATTTTCTAACACGATGAAAGTGTGTGTTGAAATGGTTTCAATGAAAATATCAAATTACGAACAAATGAACAAAATGGTTAAATTCCGGTAAAGGAATGGAGTCGAACCAAATAATGTGTAGTGGTTTAAAGTGTTGAACCGGGTGTGTTAAGTGAAGAGGTAATTGCTAAAGATGAATAATGAAAACCTTAAATAAGATTAAGGTCTATAAATCTGGGCAAGTGAGGTTTTAGGAAATAAAATGGCTAAGGCATTGTCATGTGTATTTCAAAGGTATACGCATATTGATATATACATATTTTCGCAGCCATATGGTTGTAGCGCGTGAGTATTCCTCTTAGTTATTTGTTTCTATACTTTCGTATAAATCTCACTGGGCATAGGCTCATATCCCTACTCTGTCACATTAGGTTGGGAGTGATTTCATATTTTGAGGGTGTTTTGCAGGTAAGTGTATTTTATTCGTGTTTACGTTAGTAGCTCTGTTTACTTGGACTCTGGGGTGCTCCCTATGGGCCCCTCACGTAGTTCGTCCCGAAATTGGAATCGCATGCTAACAAGTGAAATGTTAATTAAAATAAAACTGGACTAGAAACATTATTTAGATTGTTTCATTGCACGTCACACCTAATGCTCGGGTCAAACCGGGTTGACTCACGGGTAACCCATAAATTCGGGTCGAGGCATTACAACTGCCTGCGGTTTATTGTTAGTATAATTTGATTAAATAACTTTCTTGATCTTTTCAAATGCATAAACAAATGATTCATCATTCATATGATCTTTTCTTTTCGTCTTGAAAGAGTCTACTATTACCAAATTGGTACCTAAATTAACTTTACAAGCATTTTTCATCAACTCTTAGCAAATCTGAGTAAAACACAACCTCCGTGAAATATATATAGTCTAATTAAATGTGACGCCCCGCTTAAAATAATAACGGGTGGCCAACCCTATACTAAAATAATTAGGAATCTCAAGTGGATCATTTCAGCATCTACTAACGATACAAAAATAAATACATCTAACTACCCAATACTTCTACAAAGAGGGTGCAAAAAAAATTACAACATACAAAGTAATAACCAACCCACAACATAACAACAAATGAATATGAATAAATAACACACACATGCTATATATAAGAAAAGTACAAGAGTATAACATAATGTACAGAAAGGAAATACCCGAATATGCTGTCGAGTCACAGATAATACAACAGTTTTATGAAAGGGAATATAAACAAAATGCTACTACTACATCTCTTGTGTGTAAACCCAATATACAAACTGAATCCTAATCTAAATATACAAAAGATAGGAAGCAGCTATGTCAAAATCCTGGAACAGTTCACTACTGCCACATCTTCCTCGAATACACTGGATAGAGAACATCAATGGCGTCCTTGCAGAGGAACACCTAAAATAATTCAATATATATAGCAAGGAGAAAATATAAACGGGTCAGAGATCGAGGTGTAAAAACATTTTAGCAAGCGCATTAAAATGCATAATAATTATAAATGCATTATAACATGATTAAAGTGGAGTCGCACTCTCTAGAAAAGTCCAACTCACCTCCCAACTAAAGCATGAACCTAAACGTATGCACATGATCCTCAAATATCTGCCCAACACTATCTATGGGAAAATATAATCTAACCTACACACAAAATTCATACTTATCTAAACTTCCATCAAAAACCTAACCATCAACGTCTATTTCTACCATAATCTCCAAATGTGCGTCACGTAATTAACATATAAATTACACGTACACGTATTCTCTTACTAGAATTTCTCATACTCTAGTTATTGACATAAATGAGTTATTAGCATCAACATGCTAAGGACTAAACTTCTCCCAATTCTATTGCACTGTGTTTCATGCGTGGGACGTCTCGCAAGCGAAATCCAAATAAGGAACCCCTCCCCCGATACACTACTCCATGACAATATTGATTATCAAGATTCATTATTCCCTCAATGCACGACGCATATGACCCCAAATACTTTACTAATATATATTTAAATAAATTATTTCCAAATCTCAACAGTACACTGCGTTTCGTGCGTGGTACGTCTCTCAAGTGAAATCCAAATAGGAAACCCCCCCCCCCCCAACACACTACTCCTTGACAATATTAATTATTGGGGTCCATTATGCCCGCAGTACCCAACGTAATATATATACTCATATAATTATAAACTCATCATTTTCACTTTAATATACTCATCACAATTTAAGTTCGGATAAAATCTCCCGGAATGAGATTCAATCATTATTCTTATATCTCTTTACACTAGAGACAAATATATGATATCTCATAATCATATACAAATAATATAATATTAACACAAGTATAATAACCATCCCAACGAGCTATAACTCAAGGATGCAATTTCTCAATGCTATCATCTACCAGGGAATCGCTCACATATCATCCTCGGTACCAAGGGTCGGAATCTCACATTGCCTTCGTAAAAACAAAATCACAACATATGGGTAGCAATCATAGTTCCTCCCCGAAAGTGAGACGAAACATACCCACCACGTCTCACCCCTAATAAAAATCACACAATAATAATGGACGCTATGACCTCAGGACTATACGGTCCCTACTCCTCAAGCCAGGGGCCTCACCCACATCAGGTAACTTCTCGTGATAGCATAGAGGGGGTATGCTTCACATAAATATATATATATCATACACACTAGATATACATATACTGTCACATCATATAAATGCATACCATCACACAAGGTACAAACATCACGCCATATAAGTATACATACTCTTTTACGCTCGTATGCGTAAATAAAATAATTTCATTTATATAAGTCTATTTTACTCTCGATATACAAATCGTTTCAAAATCTCACTCTTTCCCACTTTATATACACGATACGATCCCTCACTTGAAATTTACTCATCCATCACTTCCATTTGTATTAATAATCTCCCAATTCCATTAACCTTGAGGATATTCTCTATATCCGTATGCACATCGATCAACATTCGTTATTCACAATCCGTATTATGGTTCAATCGATCATATGAACCTTTAACGTTATCCCACTTGTGATTTGATTAAAAATTCAGCATCGCTAAGTGCATCCTACCTCTCTCTTAAAAAACCATAATTATCTCCAAATAGAAATCTCAATGATAGTGGGCTTCCCCACTAGTCGGTACGATAATCTCCAATTGATATTCTCTCTAAATAAGTCAATATGACCCCAACAATTTATCATAAAGGAAACTCCTAAAAAGTCTCCAAAACATACTTCTCATAAGTCATATAGAGGTTCCCAATCGATAAACCCAAACTAAACAGGATGAAACTCGCTCTAGAAAAATTTCACCTAAAACTACACTATTTTCGAATCGATTCGGGCCCAATCCAAATCGATTCGGCCTAGCGAATCGATTCGCCCCCCAATGCGAATCGATTCGGTCCAAAAGACCTGGTCATTTGTCTTAGGTCGAATTGATTCATCTTTGGACCGAATCGATTCGTTCACTCAGACCTTGAAAGATGGAACATTCTGAATCGATTCGGGTTGGGGGACGAATCGATTCGGCCTGTTCAGAAGCTACAAAAATAGCTATTTTCTTCAAAAGCCAAAATTCCCAAAATTCATATTAATCATCTTCTCATCATTTATCTTCAACCCAAACATATATATATATATATATATATATATATATATATATATCACCAAAACTCATTCTATAACTCAACCCAAATAATTTTATGCCCTCAAATCCATTTATACACCTCAAATGCAAGATTTACCCAAAAATCTATGTTTTACATATTCAACCCAAAATCCACAATTTTTATCCACAAATCATGAAATAAAAGATGCACAAGAATTATTTAGCAAGTTTAATCTCTTGCGTCAAAGTTGTAGAGTCGGAATCTTCCTACAAATCGAGTAATAGCCAGAATCTCTAAGTTTTTCTTCTCTTTCTCTTCTTCGTTTCCTCTTCTCTCTCTCTAGGGCTTTTCTTTTTCTCTCAAATAATAATGACTTCTCATGTAGGCTTTTAACCCTTAAATCTAAGATACCCAAATTTAAATGATAATGCACACTTTAAATGACTCGGTTACTCCAATTCGTGCCAAACAAACTTAAAAATATTCCGGAACCCAAATAAGACCCAAGTACAATTATTTCGACCATATCGACCCTTCCGGGATCAATGGTAGACTCAGAATCTGCATTCGAATCACTTTCTAACATCCTTAAATTTTGACCTCAAATGCCAATTTAATTATTCTCCTATTAAAATAATATTTATTTCTTCCAAAAATAATTAATTTATTGTCCCAAAATCTCGAGGTATTACATTAAAAAATCTTTTGGATCACACCGTTATAAGTAACTTTTGATTCAATGAGGTTGTTGTCTTTGGCAATCTCCATGAAATACGTAAGGGCCTTTGATGAAATGTCGTTGTTTTGAAAAAAAGTATTCTTCTCGTATAAGTTTGACTAGAATACATAATAATTCAGCTGATACTTGGTATACTCATGTGCCATGAAATTGGGTCCAGTTATGAGATGAGCGAGCCTTGATGTGGCATTACCCTTCTTGAACAACTGAAATTATGGATTGCAAAAGTTAATTAGATAAGTTTAAAATATTACCATTATTTATCATTTAATAAGGGACATTTGACATAATAATTACATCCTATGACAACAAAAGTTTAAATTCACTATCTAAATGTGAAATGCTCCTTCGTTTTTTTGTCCCTAAGCACATTATATTTTCTACAATGAATGACAAAATTTATCAAAAAATTGTGATCAAGTATTGAAGATAACAATATGAAGTAAAATTACAATAACTTACTCTCTCCATTAATTGACATCGTCATGGGTTTCAAAAATATAATGAGTGACTTGCACATACCGTGAATTCTTTAGTTTAATTTATTTCCATTGACTTTACTACCTTCATTGGCGAACTCAAAGGGGAAGTACTTCTTCAACACATAAGTTGTTCAAGATATAGTTGTTTTTTATCCATGATGTGTTTTTATTTGAATAGTTTTGTGCATAAAAGTGTGAAGAAAATTCTAATCAGCATAATGTACCTCCACAAATCCCTATGCTAAGATAAACAGTGTTAAACAACAAAGGGACCAGTTGCTTGATCACTTATCAATCGTGATTTTTGCACTTTTATAGATCACGTGTGACATAGCTCATAATCCTTTGAAAATTTGATGAAAAATAGAGGGAACTTTGAAATTATGCAGTGTGTTTAAAAGAAAATGAAGGCTCTCATCAAAGTCCATGTCACATGGGGGGTTATAGTCCTATCGATATTGTCTTCTTTCAACCATAATTGCAACATATTTTTCAATACTTTAGGATCATGTTGTGCTTTTCTCCATCATTCAAATGACTTCCACCTAAGCATGCGCTCAAAATATTTTTGATGTCGTTATTCCCGTAACGCATGATATCTAATACATGACTCACAAGGTTATCTTTCCAGTAAGATAAGTTAAATAATATCGACCTCCTAAACCACGCCTTCCTTTTCGCGCCTTCATTCTCAGCAAGGTTTTTTTTATTCTTAACATTATTGAATTTAGAATTGTTCCAAGGAACAACAGCTCCACATTTTGAATACACCATTTAATTTTTTTAATTTGAAATCTTTCTCGATGGTACTCTATGTTCGACCCCACCCAATAAAAAATTAGACCCTTTATCAAATCTAAAATTGTGATCATGAGGAAAGAATATCCTATGAGAATAATATATAAGTTTTCCACTATCCTTTAGATGTTGAGATCTAGTTTCATCTCCATAAATGGGACAACTAATGTAACCATGAACATTAAAGCCTGATAAAATCCCATTAGCTGGGAAATCATGAAATGCCTACATCAACATAGATTTTAATGTGAATTCTGCCTATTTACTAGAGTCAACAACTTTCTCACCATTTACCCATAAGTCATTAAATTCTTTTACTAGTGGTGTGCTAAGTAGACATCAATGTTTTAACTTACTTCCTTTGGCCTAGGTATCAATAAAGACAATATTGAAGATTCTTATCTTATGTATAATAAAGGTGGGGGATATAGGGATCCTAAGATTACCGTACAACTACTTTAATTAGTGCTTAGATTGTCGAATGGATTGAACCCGTCTATTTATATTTCCAAACAAATATTACAATTTTCATTGGTGAAATGTAGGTTATTAAAATTTATGATTTTCTAAATGGTGGAGTAAATAGGATGACGCGTGATATTGTCCTCAACTTCTTCCCTAACGTGCCAAGTTACTGCGTCCATTATCCATTTGATTGTGGAAAATTTCATCATCCTAGGGGCAACAAAGAAATATCTCAATACTTTTTAGGAACTTTTGAAAGTGCACCTCTCTTATCATTAGACACCATGATTTGACACATATCTCGATTTTCCTCATATCGAACAATAATCAAGATTTTTGTAATCCTTTAGGTATAGTATGAAATGATAATTTCAAGCATGGATTGGAACGTTTCAAATTATTCGTCATACTCAAATAGTAATTTAGAAATGTATTACGTTGAGGACAAAACCCTTACCCTAATTCAAGATTCATGTCACGTAAATCCCAGACAAACCAAAACGACTCTTCAAACTAAGAAAACCAACTAAGGCATGCAAAGTTATTTAATATTTTTCGCTGTTGGGATACAACGGTTGGGTTCATTTAATTTTTAAACTTTTTCAGACATCGCTAAGGTTTATCTAAGTGCTGTCATGATCACTTGAACCTCCACCACAAAATTTGTTATTTTTATTTTCATAAAACTCATTATCTTCTATAGTATGAACTCCGTAAGAATCATCTATTATACCACCTAACTCATTATGATTTAGGGTAACCCCCTATCCTCATGTTATTATCATACATGAAGGTTGTAGTGGGGGTTATTCGAAGACAAAAGGATGCTCTATTCTTTCATGAAAAATGCACACTCAGTAATCGCCTTGAATAACCCATTTAAGAACATCTAATTCAATTGTTTTCCACTCAAAAATTTTACCATTTTAACAACATGAGCTAGGATATGAGAACTCTTCATCATTGAGACACCTCTTTGCAAATTTTACAAACTCATTAGAACGTTAACAATACACATCTTTGAATATATTTGTCTCACCCATCCACTCTGTGTATAGAGGATGCCCTGTAACAGCTTGTACGAACTATAATTTACCATGTGCGAAAAAATGGAATGATAATAGTTCTACACCCATGGGAATAAACTAACTTATATAAAAATTAATTTGGTTATGAGACTCACTGTGTTTCTACAAGTTCTTATCCTTGTGGGGTAATTAAATCATTAATTAACTCAAACACAAGCACAATGTAATTAACAACCTATAATATTTAAATAATAATTTTGGAATACTATCAAGTTCAAACCCTAAGACACGTATAAATATAAAATTGATTTAAATGATACTTAATATCCTAATCGAATGAAATTTTCACAAATTATGCATGCAATAAATTGGTTTTAACTATACTTTATAACCTATTCAAATCTAATTTTCAAAACTTATGTTTAAACCCTAAGTCCTGAATACATACTAAATTAGAAATTAAAAAAAAACGTTCATTGTGTTCTGTGCCATTTTCACCCAAAATCTTAACATCATTCACATTCTTAAATAAACCCATAAATTATTATTTTTAACCAAATGATTACATTTATGAAAAATAATATATTCAAGTCCAAACAAATATCAAAGTCAAATATTCACACTATAATAAAGATTGGTTTGAGTGTTGAAACCTACATTTTTCAGAAATTGTTATTAACAATATCAAATCTCTATATGTAAATACAACTACTTTGTAATAAACACACACAAAAATTCAAGAACAAACAAGTATAAAAGTCTAATTTTCACATTGTAATAAAGATTTGGTTTGAATGTTTAAACCTAAGTTTTGCACAAATTATTTCTAACAATATCAAAATCGTACATGTAAATACAACTATTTTACAACAAACAAATGCATATATTCAAGACCAATATATATATATATATATATATATTTAAACCACTATTTTTCGGTTTTGTTATGTGTGTGTGTGTGTGTATAAATGATACCTTTGAATCAAAGAATATGGTAGTTTTTCACCTAGAAGAGAGAGGGAGAAAAATTAAAGAGAAAGCGAGAGGGGAGAGAGTGAAATTTTAGTGGGAAAATGGATTTTTTTGGTTGTAATTTTGAAATAATTGTCACGGACCTTAACCATGAAAAGGTCCAAAACAAAAAAAAAATCTCTCTTTATTCCTACGGTTAAGAAAAGTGACAAGTCCATGAGGAGGCTTTTCTTGGTCTTGTCACTATCCTTGATCGTGACAATGGGCGCATGTTTTTTGTTACAATTTTGCAACGTGACATCACCTAGGCCGAAAAGTGTGATAATATTTATCTTTTGATGTTGTGACTATCCATATAATTATCACCTTTCCCTCGAGCAAATTGAAACCTTTCTTATTGAGGAACCACTAGTTCTCTCCAATTATGTGGTTTTAGTTTAATGATCATTTCAATGTTTCTTGTTGCTCGAGTGAACTATTTGAATATACTATCATTTGACTCATTATCAAGTGAATTTTATATTAGGTGTTTCTTCTATTTCAAGTGAATTCTATATTAGCTTTACAGACTTGATTTCAATGCTTCTCCATGCTTGTCCAAAGACCTTTCTTAAAAGAATTTTCTATACTACATCAGCTCTTTGCGAAGCTTTTGATTCTCTTGAGCCTAGTGTTTTAAGTTAATCTCATCTTTAACCATAAAAAAATTGAAAAAAATTAATAGTTCATCTCTTCCCACGTAGGGACAGTATTTAATTATAAGTGAGAGTACCACGAGTAAACCGCTCCCATTAAGGTATTTGAGAACTCTCTCAACCTCAAGTTCTCATCATTGAAATAAACTCTAAGGTACTCTAAAAATATATTAGCATGCTAGTTATGTTTTTCATTCTTTCCATTAAATTTGATGATTTTTTTTTGGATGTACCCCTTACGATACAAAAATCAATAAGACTTTCTTTGAAAGGGTTTTCAGTTCCTCATATAGATAAGGAAAATACATCTTTTTTGTAGCAAGTTAAGTTTATTTATGCCCACAATAGTAATATTATTGGATATTTCCTCTACTTCATTTCTTTTAGATAAAAAAAAGACAGCGAATGGTCAAGTTTTGGATAGTGACAAAGGCGAGGGGTTACAGTTTTGGACCGTGCCAATTTTAAAGGTGACCAATATAAGGTCACGGTCTGAAACTAAGACCATAATATGTTGTCATGATCCTTTTCATGACCATTGTAAAATGCGATTTTTCATGTTTGTGGACCGTGACATGTGGTTATGGTAATGAATCAGGCCCCCACCATAATAGTGCATCGTGCTCTTTTGTTGGCCATGGCCCACAACCATGACAATTCGCTTTTTGTAGTGGTCTACAATTTAGAACCTATATCATGACCAAAATACTCAAGATTCAAAACTGTGATTATAGACACCCCATTATAGTACCCAATACACCTCCATAAGTTCAAACACCATCCATTTAACTCTGGAACCATGGGTCCTCCTTCGAACCCTAAATGACAAGTCACTAGATGCTTTCCAAGATCCGTTAGACTTTTTTCAACACTCAAAACTGAGATGGTATCAATACAATATCATATGTCTCTGAATTCCCATTAATGATCCATACCGTGCGCGAATCAGACTTACGGTTCGAATTTAGTACCCCTTTTACTCGAAAGGTCACCGGATTCATTTTGAGCTCTATTTGAATTAAGTTAACTCTCATACCTAAGGGTATCTAAACACACTTTTGTAGGGACCTGAATCCCCTTTTCAATATTCCATTTCATATGAAAATCATGACTATGGTTCACATTCAACTACCTTTTACTCTAAAACCCCATCTACATGTCAATGGATACTCCTTAACTCCGTTTGACTTTTGTAAACTCTTAAGACCTGATAGTACCTCATTGACCTTTTTTAGAGATCTTAATCCACTTTGTAATGGTCTGAACCATGTCTAAAGCGGACATAAAATTTGTATTTTGTGGTAATTTTTCCTTAAAAATTTACTTTTAGACAGCCCATAGGCACCCCCTCAACTACGAGGCTATGACTATAAGAATATGGTACCCTACATGGCCATTAGTTTGGAACCTATACCAATAGGAAATATAAGGCCTATGTTGACCTACAGACCGCTCCAGCCTTCAAGGTTTCCTCCTTAAGAAAAGCCTTGACCTCATTATTCAATACATATTTTTAGAACCCTTTGTCCTCTCCTTTAAACTAGTGAATAATTTTCCAAGTAACCATTTTCAAACATTCTCTCCAACATTCAATTTCTTCATTTTCAACTTATTTTTTTACGACAACAATAACACCCATCAAATTCAGCCTACATCTCTTTAAAATCATATTTGAGTTACTTAGAAGGTCTACATCTTTTATATCCAAACTTATTATTCAGTATAACTTCTTATACTTTACTAGTCTTAGCATAATCATGCATTTAGATTCTATTTTATTACCCATAATCCACTTTTTATATAAATATATTCACAAAATGTATTTTTATAAAACTCAAGGTTCTAAAAAACGTGGGGCGTGATTGAGGCGTGGAGGCCAAGCCTTAAGCCTTAGAAGCCTAGGCTGGCCTAGGCGTGAAAAGGTGTGAAAAGGCGTTTAGGCCTTCTTAATATATTTTAATATTTTTTAACTATAACAAGGTTATTAAAATACAAAAATTGCACATATCACAAAAATATATCTGAATATATGCAAATTAAAATACTATTTGATTATTTTGGATGAGATAATGGTCCGGTGTGTAAACAAATTCTTTAAAAGGCGACATCGTTTCACTAAATCATTGTTGTTTTTAGAAAAAAGTGCGTCTTAAGGGTTTTACCAAGAATAAGGCGTGAAAAGCGTAAGGCGAGGCGTTTCTCCCAAGCCTTAAGCCTAGGCGTGTCTAGGCGGAGCCTAGTCGGGTTTTTTAGAACAGTGATAAAACTAAAAAAATGGGTTAATCTATCAATCCCAAATTAAAATTTTCTCCTATTTCTCCACATTTTCATTACTTGTACATGTTTTCTTCACAAACCAAAAAAGAAAAATTTAGTTTCATACTTATGGGCTAAACTCCACCTTTGTGTTATTTCTTTCGAACTACGTGAACTTTGATGCTTGTTTGGGCTACGTAGGTATCTAGAATGTTTCTTTGGATTCGAGTCCTCAAATTCCTCATTTTTACATTTTTTATTAATTACACTTCCACTATTATTTTCATATATATTTTTGCCTAAATTTAATAGTCCTATCAGATATGAGTGCTCATTTGTTCATAATAAGTCACGATTAGACATACTACTCATATTTATTGGATTTATTATCCTTTAGCAGTCCCATCAGAGACACATATTCACTTCTTTATCGTGAATCATGATCTGATGTACCGCTCACATTTCTACTACATATATAGTTTTTTTCTTTTAGTTATACTCCTTATAATGATTAATTCTCATGTTTCTCATATCGTACACACGATGATTTCATTCCTCAGATCCTTTTTGCATATATATATAATTTTTACACCACATGCATTATACACATTTTTGGATAGAACTAGGGGCGGGCTAAACGATTCTGTATACATTATTAAAAATAAACATGTTAAACTCAAACATCCATATCACACCCACACATCCATAATCATCTATCCATTCATAATTCTTCATATAACCAACATAAATTCTTTAGAAAAAATTGTTAAACATACAGAAAAGTTCATAATAAAATGTCAAAATCATAAACCTTATTGTGGTGTTGATAACCCGCCGAATTAAACTTGGAACTAAAAATTCCATTAAATTGCAAATTCAAAATTAGAATAATTTCACATAATATCTAATGGACCTGCACCAAATAGTTCATACATCATAAACCCATGGGATGAGTGTGCCAACAGATAATCTAAACAATTCCACATAAGAACTAATGACACATCTACTCTTTAAGCTAAAACCTTTGAGGGAATTGGAATCCAATCAAATGGCTAAAGATACCAAGGTGAGTTTTATTAGAAGTTTTATACTTAATGTGGGCAATAGAAAATGTAAACTTACTCTTTTAGTGGATGGGCCTTATCTTGTATTTTTGGTTATGCTTCTTATATCTTTATTCCCATTGTGTTCAATTTAATGGGAAGACTGGACATTCTAAGTAATGTTTCATACGTTTTTTTCTTACCCCAAATAAATTTACAACGAAAATACTCTGTGAAAGGTAAATTTGTGTAGCTATAGAGCAGTTGATAAATGAAACTAATAGTATAAAATTTTTAAGGGGAAATAAATAACAAAGGAAATTAAACTATGTACCCTTTATTATTAAGAATATATATTTCCTATTTATCCAACTTTTGTACCCTGAAAAATAAAAAATTTGACAAATGAAAAATCTAGGAACACAAACAGATTCTACCCTTTCGCCTAAAAAGCTAAACTTCAAGCGTTTTTACACTTGCATCCTCAATTTCCTTCCCATTTGTGCCATTAACCCCAACAGTTTCACTATAACTCCCTACCCCCTTAATTATGACAAATTTCTTGAGTACTCCGTGATCCCAGTCCCATAGATGTAGTACCATGTAAGTCACTGTTGATACAAAATTTAGTCTGCTGACATGGCTCAATAAAGTAAAGACACGTGGCAATCTACGTGGCAACAACAAACACTTTCGAGTAACTCACATGCTACGAGGAACCATACTACAACGAAGAACACTGATTCCCCGAGGAACTCATACGCTCCGAGGAAAGAGAACTCTCCGAGGAACTCTTGAGTACCGAAAAGCTTAGGCGGTCCGAGCAACTCAGGCCGTCCGAGCTGCACCTCGAACAAAGCATTAATAGCAGGATAACCAACAGTTTGACTGTTCATTAAATGCTTATCATTCAGACGCATATGCTTAAGGGGCATTGAATGTATTACCCTTTCATATATACATCATTTAATGTATTACCCTTTCACATTACAGCCTCAGGGCTATAAATACATTGTACAATCCTCATTGTAAAGGGACCGGAATTTCTCGAGATAACTTGTAATCGAGAATTCCCATACAATCAGCAATACCATAACAGTGGACGTAGGCCATTCTTATAAGGCTGAACCACTTTAAAAATTCTTTGTCTCATTTATTTATCTGTGATTGAATAATTAGATATGGTCTAATTTTTTACATCAACAGATTGGCACCGTCTGTGGGAAACGACTGGTAATATCGTTTTCCATCAAAAACAATCCATCACAAATGGCTGATATTCCATAATCTAGCAATCGAAACACTGGAAGCCCTTTAAATCCATCTGCTCCGCCAAATATTCCAGATCTGGCTGGAATAATGACAAATCTGGCTCAGGGCCAGCCCGTCATGCAAGAAACTATGCGTCAACTTATACAAACCATCCATGGCGGTCCACCAACCCATTCAAGACCACGAAGTATTCAAAGAAATACCCGTACACCTTCTTCACGTACTAGACGTACCAATTCATATCGCAATGAGAAGTCTGAAGATTTTTCTTATCAACCTGGATGAACTTCGTCAGTGCGAGCCACAGATACTGAACAACGCATCACTCTCTCCCCAGAAAGGACCAGTGCGCTAGAAAGATTAAGCAGAGTATCTCCTTTCGATTGATTAGGTCCTAGGAGGAGAAAAAGTCCTCCTAGAGCCCCATCGAGGATTTTTCGATGACCATCAGACTTAAGGGAAGGATCTGCCCAGTCGCGACCAGTTGCTCGTCAAGATAGATCCCAGGAAGCCACCTCAACGCGATCAGTTGCTCGAACCAATAGGCCCGAGGAAGGAAATGATGCATGGAAAGGCTCTAGTCAAAGGCTGGAGGATAGATTGAGGGAAATGGTTATAGATAAGAACCCTTTACAATGAACCTTTGTTCGAGGAACACCTTTTGTACAGGCCATTGTAGATTTTCCAACACCATCAAAGTTCAAAGCACCTATTGTGACCCCCAAATATGATGGAAAGACAGACCCTGTCCTTCATATAGAACAATACCAAGCTGCAGCCGACATCTATGTTGTTCCAGATGAGATGAGATATAGGGCATTCTTCGGAACTCTTACCGGATCGGCTCAAATATGGTATAATAATCCTCCTCGGGGTAAGATCTCAACTTTTCTTCAACTGGCTGAGTTATTCATTGGGAATTTCTGTTTTGAGGCAAAGCCAGTTAAACGAGTAGCACATTTGTTAAGTGTTAGACAAAAGGCTGGTGAGAGTACGAGAGATTATATAACTCGTTTTAATAACGAGAAACTTGAATTCATTGATTATGAGGAGAAGACAACGATTACCGCCTTGATGAGTGGACTACATCCCAACAAGTTGTACTACACTTTAGCCAAAGATCCACCTAGAACCATGTCAGACCAGATGGGAAAAGCGTCCAAGATTATGAATGCCGAGGAGGCTATGGCTGCGAAGAAGAATATGGATGCCAAAGAAACCAAGGTGGAAGGTGATAAAGCTAAGAAGAAAGAGCATAAGAACAATGGTAATGACAAACATTCAAGAACAAGGTCGGTATGGGATGCAATGAAGAAATTTGATAATTATACTCCTTTGAAGAAGGATATCAACCATGTTCTAGAAGAAATCAAGAGTAATGAGGAATTAAACTGGCCAGAGAAAATGAAGGCAGACCATGATAAGTGGAATACGGCAAAGTATTACGAGTTTCATAAAGATCATGGCCATATGACAAAAAATTGCATAGCTCTTCATAATGAAATTGAAACACTAATCAGACGAGGAAAGCTGGCAAAGTATGTTGATCGTGGAAGCGAAAGAAGAAACAACGACCGAATAAGAGAGAGGTCTAGATCTCCTCGCCGAGCAGAGGAGAACAAGAAAAGAAACCATGAAGTTGATCCCAAAGACGACCCCGATCTTCCCAAGAGACCAAGGCATCCAGAAAGAGAGGTATTTTCAATACGCTTTGGGTCATTTGACTGTAATGTCATAACAGGTGGAGATGCAGGAGGAGGAGACCTTACTGCCGAGAGAAAAGCTTACCTCTGTGAGGCTCAAGCTTGCTCGTACATTCAACGAATAAATCTAGCTGAGGAGGATCGCCCGAGAAAGGTGAACAAAGAGAAATTGGTCATTAAAGAATGACCTCACGGGCGTTTTATATCCTCGTGATGACCCATTGGTGATCAAAATGAGGATGAAGGAAGTAATAATTTCAAGAGTACTGGTCGACAATGGTAGCTCGGCAGACATCATGTTCTACTCGTGCTTTGATAGTTTAAATCTAAAACTATCTCAACTGGAGCCTTATCATAGACCCCTCCTCGGCTTTGCTGGCGAGAAAGTATTTCCACTTGGGACGATCAAGTTGGATATATTCATTGGTATGTGGCCTGCTTGTCGGACAGAAAGAATACGGTTTTTTGTGATGGATAAGAATGTTCAATCATCATACAATATCATCATGGGAGGAGTAGGATTGAAGAAGTTAGAGGCTGTACCATCTATGGTGCATCAGTGCCTGAAATTTCCAATAAATTTTGGAGTAGGAGTTGTGAAGGGTGACCAGAAAGTAGCTTGGGAATGCTATTATTCATCCACCGAGCAAGAGGAACTGGAGGAATCAAGGAAAAAAACTACTACATATCAAGTGGATGAAGGTGCAAAAATTGAAACATTGGATCCTAGAGATGAGTCTCAACTCGTGAAGGGTCAAGTGATGGAAGCTACTGAAAACATCATTCTGGACGACGAGCACCCTGAACGAACTACTCAAGTAGGTTCGTCGTTGGAAGCCTCACTAAAACAGGAATTGATAACTTTCCTTAGAAGTAGAAAGAAAACTTTTGCGTGGAGTCATGAGGATATGCCCGGAATAGATCCAAATTTCTTATGTCACGGACTCAATGTGAATAAGGAGATCAAGCCAATGAAGCAGAGAAGAAGAGTGTTCAGCCCCGAGAAGAATCAAGCTATACAGGAGGAAGTCGATAAACTCCAGAAAGCTTGCTTCATTGAAGATGCTAAATATCCTGACTGGTTAGCAAATGTGGTGATGGTGAAGAAGAAGAATAACAAATGGAGGATGTTTTTAGACTTCACCGACCTCAATAAAGCATGTCCAAAGGATCACTTTCCGCTGCCCCGAATTGATCAACTAGTGGATGCTACCTCGGACACGAGCTGCTGAGTTTCATGGATGCTTATTTTGGCTACAATCAGATTAAAATGAAACCTGAAGACAGGGAGAGTACTTCTTTCATTACCCCTAGGGGAACTTATTGTTATAATGTTATGCCTTTTGGTTTAAAAAATACAGGTGCAACATATCAGCGGCTGATGAATAAGTTGTTTGCAGAACAAATCAGTTGCAATATGGAAGTCTATGTTGACGATATGCTGACGAAGAGAAAAAAAGTTGCTGATCATGTAGTTGACTTAAGTCAAACTTTTGATCAACTGGATAAATATCAAATGAAGCTGAACCCGACGAAGTACATATTTGGAGTACGAGAAGGCATGTTTCTTGGGTACATTGTCAATCAACGAGGCATTGAGGTAAATCCTGAAAAGATCAAATGTCTATTAGGGCTGCGATCTCCAACGACGAAGAAAGAGGTGCAAAGTCTTACAGGACGAGTAGCAGCACTCAACAGATTTGTATCGCGGGCAACTGATCGATGTCTCCCATTCTTCAAGACACTCCGAAAGACTTTTGAGTGGAATGATGAATGTGAGAAGGCTTTTTAAGAATTGAAGAAATATTTGGGAGCACCTCCACTGTTGTCGAGGCCGGTGATGGGAGAAAAATTGTACTTGTATCTAGCAGTATCGGAGAATGCAGTTAGCTCGGCGTTGATAAGAGTGGAGAATGGAGTATAAAAACCAATCTATTACACAAGTAAGGCCTTCTGAGGAGCAAAGATCAGATATCCAAGGCTGGAAATGTTAGGACTGGCGTTGATTGAGGCAAGTAGAAGAATGAGGCCATACTTCCAGGATCATATTATAGTCGTATATAATGATATGCCGTTGAGGCAAGCCCTTCATAAACCAGAAAAATCAGGGAGATTGATGTACTGGGCAATAGAGCTCGGTGAATATGATATAGTCTATGAACCCAGATCATCGCTTAAAGGGTAAGCTGTAGCGGATTTTATAGCAGAGGTCACCTATCCTAATACCCCCAAGGAGCAAAAGTTACTCGCTGATCAACCTGTGGATGTTACAGGATCAACAAACACAAGCTCAGACCAACTCTGGTTGGTAAAAAGGCAAGTGGATGTTACAGGATCATCAAATTTGAGCTTAGACCAACTCCGGTTGGTAAAAGGGCAAGAAAAGATGATCGACGAAGAGCAAGAAATATCAGGGGAAGATGAAAGGAAGAAACAAATATTTCACCGAGGAACTCTGTCAGATCAAAAGTTTGAAGACGAGTTACCTATATGGAGGCTATATGTAGATGGCTCATCTTACACAACAAGCAGTGGGGCAGGGATAGTTTTGAGCTCTCCGAACGAGGTCGACATGGAATACGCCCTACGTTTCCAATTCAAAGCTTCCAATAATAAGGCTGAGTATGAGGCCATGATTGCAGGTCTTAATTTGGCAAAAATTATGGAGGCGCCGCAAATTATTATCTTCAGTGATTCTCAATTAATTGTAAATCAAATGTTGGGAATATATGCAGCCAAAGGAGAATTAATGATCAAGTACCATGCAAAGGTGATGGAGTTGGTATCAGAATTTGCTTCTATTCAACTGGTCAGAATACCAAGAATGGAGAATGCAAGAGTAGATGCCCTAGCTCGATTAGCATTAGTTACTCATACGGAGCTACGAAGAACAATCCCAATTGAAGTTTTAGCTGGTCGGAGTATAGATGAAGATTTGGCGATGAACTTTATCACCCTTGATTTAGGACCATCTTGGATGGATCCCATCAGGGCATATATTGAGGAGGGAGAATTACCAATTGACAAGCTCGCAACTAAGAAATTGAAGTTTAAAGCTGCTCGGTATGTATTAACTAACGATATTTTATATAGACGAGGAATTATGGCAGGTTTGCAAAGATGTGTACATCCCTCCGAGGTGAAAAAATTTATTAAAGAGATCCATGAAGGGTCTTGTGGAGCCCATGTAGCAGGTCGGACGCTTTTGCAAAGGATGATGACGCAGGGATACTACTGGTCGACGATGAGGGCTGATTGTATAGCCTATGCCAAGAAATGTGACAAGTGTCAGCGCTTCTCCTCCATCCGAAGAACTCCATAAGCATTGTTGACATCCATCACTTCCCCTTGGCCATTTGCCATGTGGGGAATAGATTTGGTAGGGCCACTGCCCACGACCAGAGGAAGGTTCAAATACCTCGTTGTCGCAGTGGATTATTTTACTAAGTGGGTAGAAGCCAAGCCTCTCATTGATATAACGTACGAGAAGGTGTACCAATTTATTTGGAAGAACATCATTTGTCAATATGGTCTTCCTCATGCTTTCATCACAGACCATGGAACACAATTTGATAACGAGGAGTTCGCTTCCTATTGTCATCAATCAAATGTTTTGAAGATCCACTCAGCACCAGGCCATCCTCAAAGCAATGGAAAAACTGAAGTGACAAACAGAAGACTGCTGAATGGTTTGAAGAAAAGACTGGACGATGCGAAAGAAAATTGGAACAACGAGTTACAGTCAGTACTGTGGGCTTACCGAACTACTCCCCGAGTAGCAACTGGAGAATCTGCATATATGCTAGCATTTGGAAGTGAAGCTTTTATACCTGCCGAGTTGGGCCTCCCAACACGCAGGGTACTGAATTTCAATTCCCCTGTCAGCGACTTAATGAGAAGATTGGATTTAGACATGCTCGAGGAAGTTAGAGAAGAAGCAGCAGCCATCAAAAATGCCGCATACCAACAACGAACAGATCTATTCTACAATAAGAGGGTGAATAAGTGCGACCTGAAAGAAGGAGACTATGTGCTAAAGAAAGTGATTCAAAAGAACAACAAACTAGAGGCAAACTGGCATGGACCATACTGAGTTACAGAAGTTGTTCGACCAGGAACTTACCAAATAGCAACTTTAGAAGGGGAGGAGTTTAAAAATGCATGGAACGCAGAGCACCTGCGCAAGTATTAACAATGATATGTATTTTCTCCTTTTATTAAAAGTTTTTCGGGAAATACTAGTGTTACACACTACTCGACGAAACTCGGCGAAACTCGGCAAAAATCGGGCTACATAAAAAATTTCTCGAAAACGCCAGCTAAGGTTGGTCGAGAAACAAATATATTCCTCCGAGAAGTAAAACTTATATTCCTCCAGGAAGTAAAACTTATATTCCTCCGGGAAGTAAAACCTATATTCCTCCGGGAAGTAAAGCTACCTATATTCCTCCGGGAAGTAAAGCTACCTATATACCTCTGGGAAGTAAAGCTACCTATATTCCTCCGGGAAGTAAAGCTATCTGTATTCCTCCGGGAAATAAAGCTACATGTATTCCTCCGGGAAGTAAAACTTGTATTCCTACGGGAAATAAAACTATATGTTCCTCAAAAAGTAAAAGAATTACTAAAAATGCCAACTTACGTCGGTTAGGAAGTAAATATATTCTCAAAAAGGCCAACTTGAGTTGGTCGGGAGGTAAAATTATTTCAAAAAGTGCTAAAAGTTGCTCGCAGAGGAAAAATCCACTAACTACGGCTGGTCGGGGATAAAAACCCACTAACTATAGTTGGTCGAAAAGGAAAATTTACCGACCTTGATTGGTCGTAAACATTTTATGAATACGAGAAAATGATCAAGCAAAATTATTGATACTCGTGACTTTTTAAAATTATTAGTAAGTTGGTCGAGAAACAACTTAGTGAGTTGGTCGAGAAACAACTTAGTAAGTTGGTCGAGGAATAACTTAGTAATTTTTTATAATGACTACCACAAATTCAAGCTAGTCGACAATAGGTTGATCGACAAACAACACAATATTGTTATCTTTTTAACAGACATACATGCACAAATGTAAAGTATTTTACAAGACAATAGCGATTAAGATTGCGAACAAAAATAAAAGTCTTTCATTAAATCCAAGAATAGATTACATTGATAATGAAATGTATACTAACTATTACATCAAAATTCCTACTATATTGGTTTCTTCCCCTCTGCTTTTGAAACAGATTCCTCGCCAGAAGGCGGATCATTTAAAGCAAGAGGAGAGTTTATGAAGTTCAAATATTTTAACATCCTGATATTCATAACGGATGGTCGATCTAGGAGGTGCTCGGGATGAGATATCTCTACACTTGAATGGAGATTGTAGTCGCCGAGATACTTGGAAATTAAGCATCGAGGAATGGCCTGAGAAGGGATCCAACTCATATCAAGTTTGAATGGTGGCACGGGTAGGTCGAGCAGCCCAGGATCATGGTAATCCCACAGGTAATGACCCTGTTCGAGTTGCAGCACACCTAAGGCATTCAACCAGCCTTGCTTGTAGCCCTCATTATTGGCATTCTGGATACGATCGTCCAAGTGGTAGAGAGCCTCGTTATACCCAACCATCCAGAACTCCCTGGGCTATTTGTGGAATTGATATGTCAGTCTTTCTAGCTACTCATGGAGATTTTTCATGAAGAGTTCCTTATTCTCCAAGACTGACTTCTGCGCAGAAAGCTGCTCTTCCAGGTCCCTAATCTTCTTTGACATTTCAGCCAACGCCTAGTTCTTTGCCATTAATTGGAAAGCTTGGTTCTCCAAAGGAGATTGAGTCCTCTGTTCCTCAACAGGAATTCGAGCAGCTCTTGCTCGTCCATGAGAAGATGAAGAGGGGACAACTCTCTTCAAGGTCTACAATTCTTCCCTCAAGTTGGCGTTCTCGACCTCCAAGAACGAGAATCCCTCATTAGTCAATGGGATCAAGGCTTTTGAAGTGGAAGTTGTAGACTTCAACTGTGACAATTCTCTTTGCAGGTTGTTATTCTCTTGCTCTAATAATTCAGCTATTTGTCTGCACTCCTCGACTTCAGCCCTCAGAGTTCTCTCCCTCACATCGTAGCCAGCAAAACGCTTCTCGTATCCCTTATCAGCATTGAGTTGTTGATACTTCTTCTCATACCCCTCGTGCAAAAGGGAAGTGGATTCTTTGTATTGCTACTGAAGGTCTTTAAGAGTGCCTTGGAGATCCTCGATCATATCATAATAAGCCACATTATTGGCCACTGCATGATCAAGCAGACACTTCAAGTATTGGTAGGCCTCAATTACCTGTTCCGAAGTATCTTGACCGAGGATGTTGGTGATTTGTGCTGCACTCAGATCTGTGTGACCAGCCTTAAAATAATCATTGCATTGCCTCAACAGCCTTATATCATGAGCAGACAGTAATTCCATCCTGGCCAGAAACTAGTAGAGGAAGAAAAAGGAGTAATCAATAATCAAAACAGAGCATGAAGAAGAGACAATAGTATGAATGAATACAAGTTCAAGTTTTATTATATCATAAAGGTCAGAAGTACAAGGTTCAGAGTTACATGTTCAGGATTACATTTGTTAAAGAAAAATAAAGTAGAGAAATCCGAACAACTCTACACCTTTTCCTTGTCTCCCAAAACTTTCTCGGGAGGATTGGACTACGAAGTCGGTTGCTCGGATGGAGCAGATAGTGGTTGGGGAAGTGCTGGAGGTTTCTCAGAGGAAGTTGCAGGTAGTTGAAGTTCCTCGTCAGCGGGCTGGATAGTTGAGGGAGGAGAAACTTGATCTCCCATCACCATGGAAGACTCTTCGGAGGCAGCTTCGTCCTCTTCTTCATCTTCAGGAGTTGGAGGGGGACTAGGGATGTGTCGCTGAAAGAGTTCGGAATTTTCATCCACTTTCATCTCCTGTAGAGCAGCGACCCATACATCCCTAAAGTACTTGAGGCTGCCATATTCTACTTGCGACATCATGGCAACCAAGCCCTTATTCCACCCCTTGTCCCAGCCAGCGCTGAAAGACTTCTTCACAACCAATTTTCTCTTTAACTTCTCCGAGGAAAGCTTCTTGGACAGAAGGTTTTTAGCAGTCTTCAATTTATTCTCAACCTCCTCCTTCTCCCGACTTACTTCCCGAAGTTGGATTAGTTCTTCCTCAGCAACCTTGAGTTTATCTTCAAACTCCTCAGCATTCTTGAGCTTCCCTTCAAGCTCTCTATTTTTCTCCTCCAAGTCCTTTATTTTCTTCTCCAACCCCTTGGAAACTTAAACAACTTGATCCTTCTCCTTCTCGGTGGAGGTAAGTTTCTTCTCCCAAACAGCCTTGTCAGCATCGTATTTCTGACAAGAATCTTCCAAAGACTACCTCACGCCCATCAAAGCTTCCTCCACACCAGATGAGGTGCTTGAAGCTTTAATAGCTTCATCTTTCTTCAAAATTTTATTGAAGCAGCTCACCAACTGAAAAAAGAAATTGAAAGCAAGTCAGAGATAAATATAACAAGGGAAAGATGAAAAGTTCAAAGTAATAGGACTTACAGAAGCAATGTGGTGAGTTGTCAAAGAGGTAACCATATCCCGAGAAAGGTTTTCTTCGATACCTTGGATCTCGGGAATGATCCAAGTCTTCACCGAGCTCATGGCAGAGCTCGGAGGAACGAAAGTGGGAACTCCACTAGTCGGGGGCTGAGAGACAGTGACAGCCAAATTGACCGAGGAGCTCTTCTTCAACTTCCTCGGGGGAGAAGGAATAGATTCAACCAAGGAGGAACTCTTGGTCGGTGATATTACAATCACTTCTCCTGGAGTAGTAGACTTGCTCAGAGCCACTTGGGGCTTCTCGATAACCTTCATAGCAGGGGCAGCCGAGGAAGGTGCATCAGTTTTCTTTGTCCCCTCCCCTGGGACGTCAATCTTACTTCTTTTTACCTCTCCAGCACCAGAGGCAGGTTTCTCAAAAAGGGTGGGAGGTATTCTCTTCTTCATCCTTTCATTTAAAGGAACGCGTGACTCAGGCGAAGAAGTGGTAGAGGCTGGTACTGGCTCTGCATCGCTTATTACCGGATGAGCACTAAAAGAAGTGGTGTAGCTCTTGTACTGCAGCAGATATGAAGCTGACCTAATGTTCTCATCGGCAACAGACTGATGCAAACTCCAGATAAGTTTCAAATGTCTTATGTTAACGTCTACCTCTTTTGGACACTTTCTTTTGCTATCAACTACAAATAAATAAACATTAAAATATCAGTGGCACATTTTATGAAACATAGAGGAAGCATAATTTCAAAATAAATAAAAAGAAATAAAAATAGCCTATCCCATTGCCATAGGGAGGGCATCTGGGACCCTGATACACTTCATCTCCTGATAAAGGAGCATGTTGCTAATTTTTTATAACAACTCCGTGCTCAAAATAGTCCCTATTGGCATCCGGGAGATTGACCACTAAAGCCCTATTTAAAAATCTACTTTTTAAATAAAAAGTGTTATCACCCACTTCCCATCTATAACAAAACATGATTTCTGGAATTCCTATGCGAGTTCCATGAATTTGATTTAACCTATGAACCCCCATTAACTATTCTCCATGTATTGGGGGCTATTCTTGCTGGAACAACGTCAAAATATTGACAAAATTCCAGACATAGAGGATTGGGCGAAAAAGAAAATCCACACTCAGCAACAAAAAGACTAGGGAACCAATGTCCCTCAGCCAAACGGAAATAGTCCGAAGGCTCAGAAAGCTCTTCCAGAACAACCCAGGAGGGAATAGAAAAATCAGAGCGAAACATATCAAGAGATTCAACAAGGTAAACCATGATGAATAAAGGAAATGAAGAAGAAGGAAGAGGATCTTATAAAAAAGAGTGGATCTATTGACAACGAACGATGAAAAGGATGAACGCACAAGAGAGTAAGACAATGGAAAATTCGAAGATACAAATATGAAAAAGTAGAAGACGATGGGATTGTCTGTGACGATTAAATACCTTGCCTTGGGAAAAGGAAAAAGTAATGATTACAAAAAGAAATGATTATGCTACTGGCGGCTAGAAGGATAAAAAGGGCGCGGCAATCGAAGCGAGTATAAAAATTCAAAAAATCCTGATTCTATGAATTTGGAAGGAAAAATAAATAGAAGGGAAACACTCATAAAAATCAGGAGGACCATTTAAAGATACCATATTCCGAGAAAGAATGTTCCACACTCCTTAAATTTCGAACTATGAAACATTGGGGGCTTCTCTTGCTACCAAATTTAGTCTGCTGACATGGCTCAATAAAGTAAAGACACGTGGCAATCTACGTGACAACAACAAACACTTCTGAGGAACTCACATGATCCGAGGAACCATACTACAACGAAGAACACTGATTCCCCGAGGAACTCATACGCTTTGAGGAACTCTTAAGTACCGAGAAGCTTAGGCGGTCCGAGCAACTCAGGCGGTCCGAGCTGCACCTCGAACAAAGCATTAATAGCAGGATAACCAACAGTTTGGTTGTTCATTAAATGCTTATCATTCAGACGCATACGCTTAAGGGGCATTGAATGTATTACCCTTTCATATGTACATCATTTAATGTATTACCCTTTCATATTACATCCTCAGGGCTTTAAATACTGTAATACCCCGTATTTTTATGCTATATTAATTTGGGGATTTATTAAATTTAATGTGAGTAAATTATTTAATAAAAATCCGGAAATTTATTATGTTATAATTATTAACGTGACGAGAGTTAGTAATTATGAGAAATTTGTTGAATATTACTAATGAGCAAAGTTATATATTATATTGGTTATATTGAATGTCATGAGTGAGTTAAATGACAATTTCGGAAATTTAAGTCGGAATGTGCTCGTGTCACGTTGGGACTAAATTTTATTAAATAAAAAGTGAATATTTTGTAAGTTGCTCGTATGGTCGTTTTGAGTGCACCAACGCATCCGGAAGGGTCGAGATAGTCAGCAAAGTGTACCCGGGGGTTTAGTTTGGGTCTCAGACCGTTTTTAGGCCTAATTAGTAACCCAGGAGGGCATTTTGGTCATTTTACCTTTTTGGGTAATTAAACCCACGAAAATACCAAGGGTTATATCAGATATCTGGATTGCCATCTAGGTTTAGAAACTCTAAACACAAGTGACGGCCATAGGAGAGGGAATAAGAAATCTCCAAGGCAATCCAAGGCCCCAAAAGTCATCCGTTTGCACCACAACCACCACCACCGTATAGATCGCGCAACGGGCTACGCAACCACACCAAAAACATCTGCAAATCAGAACGTCGAAAATCCCAGGCAAGTGTTTATCTTGCTATTTTTGTTGGTGCAATCTCCATATTAGTTTAGGAATGATTAGGGATGAATTATGTGGAAGAAAACCCAATTTGTGATAGGAAAATCCATGTAGTATTGGTTGATATGATGATTCTGGAAACCCTTGCCATGTAGAGGAAATTAACCACGAAATTTTGATGATTATATGAAAGAAATTCTAGAGAAAGATTTGTTAGAAAACTGTTTAAGAAAGTTTTAGGTTTCTTGATAATTAGATGTAATTTTGGGTGGAAATTCCATGTTTAAATGATGAATATGTACATGCCTTACGTTAGAAACATCTGGTATATTGTTATAATGTTAGTAGTAGAATTCTTGGACGTTTGGGGTTGGAAAACATGTATTTGGATGAAGAAAATTGGTAGAACCCGTAACTGCAATTCTGCAGAAATCAAAACACCTTCTTGATCGATCGATCGATCGAAGGTTCGATCGATCGAGTCCCAGACCTCGATCGATCGACCCCTCCTGGCAGACTCCTATTTCCCTTGTTTAATTAGTTAAATTAAATTTATCGTGAAGTAATTCTTGGGTATTCTTAATAAAATGTTTTGTGAGATAGGAAAGACCAGTATGACATGTGAATGAGTGTTGGGATCTTTATTATAAGACGAGAAGTTTACTTTTGGGATAATTATGTAATGAAAGATGAAACTACGTATTTCAAGTGAGAGATTACGGCAAATAGCTACGATAGTATAGAGGTATACATACTGAATTTTCTACTTGGAAGGATAGAGTCCACGAGAGTTACGTAATAAGTGAGAAAACTCTCCGAGTTAAGGTTAGAGATGAAACCTTATACGTAATACTAATAATGTGAAATTAAGGATAAATGTTGTAATTATGGGTGACGAGAGGAACCTAAATTAATATGATAAAAGTGGTATATTTATATGATTGTGTGTACATATATTATATACATGTGAAAATCATGCCCACGCTACTTGCTATCCCCGAGGTTACCGCGCTGGGACAGTCTTATCTCGATGGGACCTTTATGGGGGATACTGTCTTGTACCCTAAAAGATAGATGTCCTTGGTACAGGCTATCGACGTGATAGTTCAGACGGTCCTAAGAGACGCAGGCATGTGCCATCCTCTTAGAGACTTGGAATCTATTCTTCGCCTCAATCTTGTTTGTGTATGTGTTAATACAATTCGAGAGTGATTCCGATTGTATTCCCCTTAATATGAGTGATATGGGGTTTTGGATAGTAGAGTATGCCCGCACCATAGTTTATTTGGGGTGCTGTTAGAATATATATATTATACGAGTAGTTAATATATATATGAAATTCTGAAATTTGGAACTACCTACTGTGAATTGATATGTAGGATATGGTTGGTGACTCAAATGGTAAATAATTGTTTTGAGAAAGTATAATATGACACTGGAAAACTTTATTGACTAATAAAGTTAAAATGAGAACTTTGGTTATTAATTGAAATATTGTTTTCAAACAATTATAACGTTAAATTTTGAATCCTGCGAAATACCTAAGATAAGTTAAATTTTTGGGAAGGTTAGTATGATAAAATGAGAAGATAAACCGTTAAGAAGGTTAGTACTATAGGCGTGCACATTAGAAGAGAGATGATAATTTCTCAAGAGAGTGTCGCTCTAATATGTTGTTGCGTTGGCCTGTATCAATTTAAATACTTGCTAAACGTATTTTAAATCAAACACACTTTCGGGCTCTGACCCATTTCTCTCTCTCTCTCTCTCTCTTGTATATATATATGTATGTATTACAGGTGCCAAGCCACAGGGGCGTCTTGCTTAGGATCTCTTGGAAGGAACGAGATGCAACTTAGGTGGGAGTTGCAGGACTCTTGATTAGACGACTTCGTTCATTCGGATCCACTCTTAGTACTTTCATTTAGTTAAGCATGTGTAGATCTCTTTCCATTATTCCGTTGTTATTGCACATTTGTATTTCAGTTATTTCCAGTATTGTTACTATGGGTTTTACTCAGTTTCATTGTGTTACTTTATATTTCGCATGTTGACATTCGATTGATGAATGTTTTAAATTAATTGGACTATGTTGCAGATATTTTAATGTGGTGTGATTCATACTTATTGAATGTTGTTAATAAAATAAATGATTTTCTTTAAATAAAATTTGGAGAGTATGTATGAAAATGGTTTTGACACTTAGCTTAATTATTTAGGGTGTTAAATTGGAAAATTTATTTTTTATCGACAGTGATGCTGAGAATGAACCAACTGTTTACCTTGATTTAATTTAATAAAGGAGTGATCGCCCGGTATTTAATTAGGCGGGGTGTCACAGGTGGTATCAGAGCATCAGGTTCTAGTGTCCTTTAGGATCTGTGCGGCCTATTATGCTTTCAGCATTTCTTTCTTTGATATAGAGCCCTAAATACTAGGAATGTTTTATTCATCTCTATTTATTGGGAATTCGTGCTTCTCCAAATTTGTTTATTTGAATGATGAACTCGTCCAAATTTACTTAAATTTTTAGATGGATCGTCAAGAAGAACTAGCTAAAATGGTTATGGGAGTCAACGAGCAAGATCGACTCATACCTCAGGAATCCCCGGAGAAAGTATCAACCGCCGAGTTAGCAGGTATCGTGGCACAAGCAGTTACCACTGCAGTTTTACAATACCAAGAACGCAGCCTACAACTTAAAAGGGGAAAAAGACCTAGAGAGGTTAACCAAATGCATGTGACTAAAGCTGACAAATGTGCGAAGACATTGAAATTGTGACAACAAACTACCCAAGACCAAGTCAGTTCTTGTCAACAACGTGGTAAAATGAAGCAGTTTCGAAAGAGGAATAAAGTTCCAAGTCAACAAGGCCGACACCGACAGCAGCAGGGTCGGAGGGGGAGTAACTTCGGAGGTCGATGTTTTGGGTGTGGTAAGCACGACCATAGGCGCCAGGATTGTCCAGAGGGAGATAAGGCCCCAACAACAGCAGGGTGCCCGTAATGCTCCACAGGGGCCACTTTTTCAAATCGGTCTCCCAGCACCAACTCAGGAGCTAGGCCTGCCAACCTTTCCAGTAGCTCCAGTGCAGCAGGGGCAGTTATAGTACTGACATATCTATGATGTCCACCAGGCAGCCGCCCCATAGGCACCACCCGCAATTTGGGGTATGTTTTCTATCCATGAAACTTTGGGTCGAATTTTGTTTGTTACTGGGAAAAATGCATTGTTTTATAGCTACGCATTTTGCCAAGGCCTTAGGGTTGTTAGCCACAGCAGAGAGCACAGTGACGTGTGTGGACTCACTACTGGGGAGTGGGTCACTTATTTTCTTTATATGCCGGGGAGTGGGGGTAGAGATCGGTAGTTTGGTATTACCTGCGGACATGTTAGTCTTAGACATGCACGAGCATGATGTGATTATTGGTATGGATTGGCTCGCAGCTTATAGAGCCATGATTGACTGCTTCGGTGGGAGCATTGTTTTCACCATTCTGGGGCAAGAGATGTTTGTAGTGGCGATGCCTCGCCCAGAGGGAGGCTCGACCGCTCATTTGTATTACATAGACGAGGATACCTCTAAGGAGGTTATGATTCCCTTAGATTCGATCCCAGTTGTCAGGGAGTATTCCGATGTGTTTCAGGACATACCAGGCCTACCTCCAGTCGAGAGATAGACTTTGTCATAGATTTATTGCCAGATACGAGACCTATAGCACGCGCTCCGTACCGTATGGCTCCGACAGAGATGCGAGAGCTACGAGATCAGATAGAGCAGCTGTTAGGTCAGGGCTTCATTCGTAGGAGTACCTCACCTTGGGGCGCTCCAATTTTGTTTGTGAAGAAGAGAGACAGTTCACTGAGATTGTGTGTGGACTACAGGGAGCTGAACAAGGTCACGATATGGAATAAATATCCGTTACCTCAAATCGATGATCTGTTCGACCAGCTGAGGGGAGCAACTTTCTTTTCGAAGATAGATCTGAGGTCGGGGTACCATCAGCTACGTATTAGGGAGCAGGATGTTTCAAAGACTGATTTCTTGACGAGATATGGGTCTTATGAGTTCAGGGTGATGCAGTTCGGACTCACAAATCCCCAGCCGTTTTTATGGACTTGATGAACCGAGTATTCAGAAAGTTCTTGGATCAGTTTGTCATCGTTTTCATGGATGACATTTTGATATATTCACACTCCGAGGAGGAGCATGCCGAGCACTTGAGGCAGGTTCTTCAAACTCTACGAGAGCATCAGTTGTATGCTAAGTACGAGAAGTGCAGATTCTGGTTGCGAGAGGTACAGTTCTTGGGGCATGTTGTCTCTGAGCAGGGGATAGCAGTTGACCCGAGTAAAGTGTCAGCGGTGAGGGAGTGGGGACAGCCCACGACACCGATGGAAGTGCGTAGTTTCTTTGGGTTAGCTGGTTACTACAGGAGATTCATTTGGGGATTCTCCAAAATAGCGGGTCCATTGACGAATCTAACTCGCAAGGGGGTACCATATGTTTGGGATGACGCTTGTCAGTTGGCTTTCGACGAGCTGAAAGATAAGCTTACTTCAGCGCCAGTCCTTGCGTTATCGAAGTCGGGTGTGGAGTACCTGGTTTACACCAATGCGTCCTTACGGTGACTTGGGGGAGTCCTTCTTCAAGAAGAGAAGGCTATAGCTTTTACCTCCCGCAAGCTTAAGCCGCATGAGAAGAATTACCCCACCCACGACCTGGAGTTAGCAGCATTCATCTTTGCATTGAGGATATGGAGGCACTATTTGTTGGGAGAGAAATTTCATTTGTTCAGAGACCACAAGTCGTTGCAGTACATGTTCACTCAGGGAGAGCTGAATATGCGTCAGCGTAGATGGCTAGAGTTTGTGAAGGACTACCAGTTCGACATACAGTATCATCCGGGAAAGGCCAACGTAGTGGCGGATGCGTTGAGTCATAGATCGGTAGACGAAGTAACAGACGTCTGGAAAGCAAAGTGGAATGAGTTGGG
This sequence comes from Sambucus nigra, assembly GCA_949130495.1. Taxonomy (NCBI): domain Eukaryota; kingdom Viridiplantae; phylum Streptophyta; class Magnoliopsida; order Dipsacales; family Adoxaceae; genus Sambucus; species Sambucus nigra. The sequence goes on along the minus strand of OX422218.1, from coordinate 215,915,918 downwards.
TCACCAGGACGCAGTAGCACGTTCTTTCATATCCGTGGTGTCAGTCACACCCGAGATTATTACGAGGGTGATACAAGCACAGACCACAGACCCATTTTTCCAGGAGCAGATTGTACGACTTCTAGCCGAGGGTGCTGAGTCCTATTCTGTTAATTCTGATGGAGGTTTGCGGTTTAATGGGAGATTGGTGGTTCCAGAAGGAGCAGAATTTCGTCATGCAGTGATGACTCATTCTCATGGGTCCCGATTTGTAGTACATCCGGGAGGCGATAAGATGTTCCAGGATATAAGGAGGCAATACTGGTGGCGTGGGATGAAGAAGGACATTGCTGAGTTCGTGTCCAAGTGTTCTACCTGCAAGCTGGTGAAGGTGGACCATCAGAAACCGTCAGGATTGCTTCAGCCATTGGAAGTACCCGCGTGGAAGTGGGAGAGTATTTCCATGGATTTTATTAGAGGGTTGCCTACATCACAGCGGGGTCACGATTCTATTTGGGTGATTGTAGACCGTTTGACCAAGGTGGCTCATTTTCTGCCGGTGCGGACAGATTATACCACGGGTCAGTATGCTCAGTTGTTCATTTCTGAGATTGTCAGATTACATGGGGTGCCCCTGAATATTGTGTCAGATAGAGACAAGATTTTGTGTCACGTTTCTGGGAAAGATTTCAGGAGGCTATGGGTACTTAGTTGAGGTTGAGTTCAGCTTACCACCCACAGACAGATGGACAAACAGAGCGTACTAATCAATTGTTAGAGGATATGCTACGCATGTGTGTTCTCGATTTTGGAGGAGGTTGGGAGCCACATCTTCCACTGGTAGAGTTTTCTTATAATAACTCTTATCAGTTTACGATTGGTATGGCTCCATTTGAGGCTTTGTATGGCAGGCCTTGTCGGTCCCTAACTTGTTGGCTCGAAATGGGGGATAACAAGTTTCTAGGACCAGAGGTGATTCAGAAGACCTCCGCGAGGATCGAGATGATCAGGAGTCGCATTCGGATAGCCCAGGACAGGAAGAAGAGCTACGACGATGCGAAACGGTTCTCCCGGGAGTTTAATGTGGGGGACCAAGTGTTATTGTGTGCATCTCCTATGAAGGGAGTGATGAGGTTCGGGAAGCAGGGGAAGTTGGCTTCGAGGTACGTGGGACCATTTCCCATCATCGAGAGGATTGGGCCGGTTGCATACAGGTTGGGACTTCCAGAACATTTACATCGCATCCACGATGTATTCCACATCTCGTCGTTGAGACGATACCTTCGGGATGATATGGCCCATACCCACATTGCGATAGATGAGATCGACTTACAGCCTGATAGATCTTACGATGAGAGACCGGTGGCTATCCTAGACTATAGTGAGAGGAGATTGAGGTCGAAGATAGTTCCACTTGTGCGGGTCCGGTGGGAGCATCATAATGTGGAGGAATCCACTTGGGAGCGCGAGGCAGATATACGAGAGAGATATCCAGAGTTGTTTTTACCAGGTATGCCTTATTTTCCGAATTTCGGGACGAAATTTCGTTATTAGGGGGGAAGTATGTAATACCCCGTATTTTTATGCTATATTAATTTGGGGATTTATTAAATTTAATGTGAGTAAATTATTTAATAAAAATCCAGAAATTTATTATGTTATAATTATTAACGTGACGAGAGTTAGTAATTATGAGAAATTTGTTGAATATTACTAATGAGCAAAGTAATATAATATATTGGTTATATTGAATGTCATGAGTGAGTTAAATGATAATTTTGGAAATTTAAGTCGGAACGTGCTCGTGTCGCGTCGGGACTAAATTTTGTTAAATAAAAAGTGAATATTTTATAAGTTGCCCGTATGGTCGTTTTGAGTGCGCCAACGCATCCGAAAGGGTCGAGATAGTCAGAAAAGTGTACCCGGGGGTGTAGTTTGGATCTCAAACCGTTTTTAGGCCTAATTAGTAACCCGGGAGGGCATTTTGGTCATTTTACCTTTTTGGGTAATTAAACCCACGAAAATACCAAGGGTTATATCAGATATCTGGATTGTCATCTAGGTTTAGAAACTCCAAACACAAGTGACGGCCATAGGAGAGGGAAGAAGAAAGCTCCAAGGCAATCCAAGGCCCCAAAAGTCATCCGTTTGCACCACAACCACCACCACCGCGTAGATCGCGCAACGGGCTATGCAACCACACCAAAAACATCTGCAAATCAAAACGTCAAAAATTCCAGGCCAGTGTTTATCTTGCTATTTTCGTTCGTGCAATCTCCATATTAGTTTAGGAATGATTAGGGATGAATTATGTGGAATAAAACCCAATTTGTGATAGGAAAATCCATGTAGTATTGGTTGATATGATGATTCTGGAAACCCTTGCCATGTAGAGGAAATTAACAACGAAATTTTGATGATTATATGAAAGAAATTCTGGAGAAAGATTTGTTAGAAAATTTTTTAAGAAAATTGTAGGGTTCTTGATAATTAGATGTAATTTTGGGTGGAAATTCCATGTTTAAATGATGAATATGTACATGCCTTACGTTAGAAACATCTGGTATATTGTTATAATGTAAGTAGTAGAATTCTTGGACGTTTGGGGTTGCAAAACATGTATTTGGATGAAGAAAATTGGTAGAACCCGTAACTGCAATTCTGCAGAAATCAATACACCTGCTTGATCGATTGATCGAGCATAGAGCTTCGATCGATCGAAGGTTCGATCGATCGAATCCCAGACCTCGATCAATCGACCCCTCCTGGCAGACTCCTATTTCCCTTGTTTAATTAGTTAAATTAAATTTATCGTGAAGTAATTCTTGGGTATTCTTAATAAAATGTTTTGTGAGATATGAAAGACCAGTAGGACATGTGAATGAGTGTTGGGAACTTTATTACATGACGAGAAGTTTACTTTTGGGATAATTATGTAATGAACGATGAAACTACGTATTTCAAGTGAGAGATTACGGCAAATAGCTACTATAGTATAGAGGTATACCTACTGAATTTTCTACTTGGAAGGATAGAGTCTACAAGAGTTACGTAATAAGTGAGAAAACTCTTCGAGTTAAGGTTAGAGATGAAACCTTATACGTAATACTAATAATGTGAAATTAAGGATAAATGCTGTAATTATGGGTGATGAGAGGAACCTACATTAATATGATAAAAGTGGTATATTTATATGATTGTGTGTACATATATTATATACATGTGAAAATCATGCCCACGCTACTTGCTATCCTTGAGGTTACCACGTTGGGACAGTCTTATCTCGATGGGACCTTTATGGGAGATATTTACTTGTACCCTAGAAGATAGATGTCCTTGGTACAGGCTATCGACGTGATAGCTCAGACGGTCTTAAGAGACGCAGGCATGTGCCATCCTCTTAGAGACTTGGAATCTATTCTTCACCTCAATCTTGTTTGTGTATGTGTTAATACAATTCGAGAGTGATTCAAATTGTATTCCCCTTAATATGAGTGACATGGGGTTTTGGATAGTAGAGTATGCCCGCACTATAGTTTATTTGGGGTGCTGTTAGAATATATATATTATACGAGTAGTTAATATATATATGAAATTCTGAAATTTGGAACTACCTACTGTGAATTGATATGTAGGATATGGTTGGTGACTCAAATGGTAAATACTTGTTTTGAGAAAGTATAATATGACACTGGAAAACTTTATTGACTAATAATGTTAAAATGAGAACTTTGGTTATTAATTGAAATATTCTTTTCAAACAATTGTAACGTTAAATTTTGAATCCTGCGAAATACCTAAGATAAGTTAAATTTTTGGGAGGTTAGTATGATAAAATGATAAGATAAACCGTTGGGAAGGTTAGTACGATAGGCGTGCACATTAGAAGAGAAGTGAGAATTTCTCAAGAGAGTGTCGCTCTAATATGTTGTTGCATTGGCCTGTATCAATTTAAATACTTGCTAAACGTATTTTAAATCAAACACACTTTCGGGCTCTTACCCGTTTTTCTCTCTCTCTCTCTTGTATATATACATGTATGTATTACAGGTGCCCAGCCACAGGGGCGTCTTGCTTAGGATCTCTTGGAAGGAACGCGCTGCAGCTTAGGTGGGAGTTGCAGGACTCTTGATTAGACGACTTCGTTCATTCGGATCCACTCTTAGTACTTTCATTTAGTTGAGCATGTGTAGATCTTTCCATTATTCCGTTGTTATTGGACATTTGTATTTCTGTTATTTCCAGTATTGTTACTATGGGTTTTACTCAGTTTGAATGTGTTACTTTATATTTCGCATGTTGACATTCGATTGACGAATGTTTTAAATTAATTGGACTATGTTACAGATATCTTAATGTGGTGTGATTCATACTTATTGAATGTTGTTAAAAAAATAAATGATTTTCTTTAAATAAAATTTGGAGAGTATGTATGAAAATGGTTTTGACACTTAGCTTAATTATTTAGGGTGTTAAATTTGAAAATTTATTTTTATCGACGGTGATGCTGAGAATGAACCAACTGTTTACCTTGATTTAATTTAATAAAGGAGTGATCGCCCGGTATTTAATTAGGTGGGGTGTCACAAATACATTTTACAATCCTCATTGTAAAGGAACCGAAATTTCTCGAGATAACTTGTAATCGAGAATTCCCATACAATCAGCAATACCATAATAGTGGACGTAGGCCATTCTTATAAGGCTGAACCACTTTAAAAATTCTTTGTCTCATTTATTTATCTGTGATTGAATAATTAGATATGATCTTATTTTTTACATCAACAGTCACAATCCCACTAATCAAACCATACGCAATGGAATAAGTCAATTGCTTGATCTCCACTGCAGATTTCATCATTAAAACCACAACTAATATTAGACATAAGATGGAGAAAAGATTACAAAAAGAAATTCGTACAAAATTACAATTACCATATCTTAATCCCTTAAAAGGAATAAAATTCCTAAACCATAATATAATTGAAACACCATATTTGTTTAGTGGGCTTTCATTGGGTCATTAAATTATCAATTATAGTGTCATGAGAGAATGTATGAAACTTATTTAAATGTTATTAGGCGTACTCTCGTTTCATCTTTGTTTTTTCCTCTCTTTAAACCTTAATATACATCTCAACAAGTTCCTTCATTTATAAAAGAAAGAAAAAGAGGAAAAAATAAAAAATGAGAAGATTACTTTCCTATATATAATTCATAAACTCATATTAATCCACCTGATTCTGTAAAATGGATTTGAAACTTCACAAACATTAAAGTAAATTCATTTTCATAGAAGTTTTCTCCTACTGCAAAAGGAAAAAAAATATGTTAATTAACATCCTTATTGATTATGATATTTTTTAAGGAACTTGTTCATAATGAAAATAAATGATACCTCAATCAAACTTTACAAAAACAACGGATCTTAACATAAAGGAGTAACTATAGACATGGGTAGTCTATGTTAAGAAGGACCCAGTTGATTAAGTGTAAAAAAATTGGATTTATCACCCTATTTTAATTTTTTAGTATAAAATGTTAGCCCCATATTTTTAACAACTTGGGTAAAATAAATAAATAACAGGGCATATTTTACTATGACCCCTTTAATAATAATAATCCTGACATCTCTCTCACCAAAACTACTGAGGAAATAAATTCACACAATAACACTAACCTCCATTTCCAGTACAGAATAAACATAGGATTACATTGTGAAATGTAAAATATACCATAAACCTTTAGAGGAGGTCTCATTTTCAAGGAGAGCATGAGATGGATCATTACTTAAAAAATTAAAAAAAATGTGAAGTGAAATGAAAATATTAATTATTTCACTCCCTATTTAACAATTAACGAAAATACAAACATAAAAAAAAGTCTAGTAAATACACTATCTTAGAAATAGGGGGCATGGAGAGATGATAAATATTTCAAACCAATAAATAAAACCCATAAAGCCCAAATAACAATTAATTTTGATCCTCTTCATCAGAAGTCCCTACCAATTTGATTCATTACCAAAAAAAATGTATACATCAAACCTCAAATCGATTGAGGGAATAGAAAAAAGAAGACCCATCTTATTTATAAAAAAAAGTGAAGTCTTATTCTTTGATATGTACTGCTTCCCATCACCCAACATTATTGAGAGGATTGAGCTTTAAAAAAAATCAAATCATTACTATGCAATGCTCGATCAGGGTTCACAATGGTCGGCAAGTATCTTTCAATTAGTTCAGGCTGGAAACAAATCTTATGGCAGCATTTTCCACTCTCTCTGAGTTAGTGATGGTGTGGGTTTTTTGCTAGGGGCACATTGTGAGTTCTGCACTACAGCTTAGATGACGATGCTTGGGAGATATCTAAGGTTTGTAAGATGAAAGAGGTGAATCTGTAATCTCTGTTTCAAGGAAGATAAAGTCAATAAAGAGAGGAAAGGACGGGAAATATTAAACGTCATGTGAGTGGCTAAACGAAGGGACAGATGTAAAGAAGAAGCGATAAAATGACTACAACCATAATATTTGGTTGTCAATGAAAGAGGAGAGAAAACTCAACATAAATGATGAAGTCCACGTGGATAGTCTGATTGAATAGAACTCCTAAATGCTTGTATAGGATTTTAGAGTATTATGGAGATGAGAATATTATTATATCCATGGAGAGACCAAAAGGGAGAAATGGGTTCGTAACACTTTTCGATTTCGAAACTTAGTCTCCAAACCCATGATCTTTTGGTCTTGTATGCATCAGTTAGTCTTTTGATACTATTTCTTTGGAGAAGACTATATCTTTTTCCTATTTTAAGAAAAATATGTTGGAGACTCCATTTTTTTATATATTTTCACACCCTTTCCTCTTTATGTTTGCAGGAGCCTGAGAACATTACGTGTGTGGCGACAAGTAAATTCTCTTCCTTTACCTCATATTCGTGCCAGTCCTTCAGGGCCCACCCAATGAATTCAGATGGCCATAAGGACCAATGAAATTTAAATAAAAAATACCTTTTAATTTTTTTCCTCTAAAAAAACTTTGTACGTGTTTTTTGTATACATTTCCATGATATAACTAACTAATCTATCAATTAAAAAAATAATATAAAACAAAAATTAACTAACTATTAAAACATCAAAATAATTATTTAAATCTTCATTGTGTCCATTCATCTAAGCATATGCAAAATGTTCCTTTAATAATTAGGCCTGCAAATATTTCAAAATGTTCCAAATGGTAAGAAAGGACTTGAATCCCAAAATGACTCTTGGATGCCTACATAGCCCAAAAATGGCATCAAATTCCATGTAGTTTTTAAGATGAACAAGGTTGGGTCTAATGTGTAATCTGAATCTAGCATGTCACTTTTGATTTGTTAAAATAGATGTCAAATGTGTTGAAAATATAGAAAATTTTTTGAACACTTTAAATTGGTAATTGAGCTACAAGCCCCCTTTTGGTGGTTTACGATTTGTGAAAGTGAATTTGAATGTGCATATGACAAAAAAAAGAGCAAGATTATTGATAAAAGGATATTATAAAATGGGATTAGTATTTCCAATAAGAGACTATGATGCCTTATGTCTCAATGAACATCACTTAACACAAACCACCAATCGAGGCGACATCAGAAATAGTGAACACCAGCATAAACTCTGATATTTCATTTGGTTACCTTAAATTGGCAGTTTTTTTATTAACGTTGCATTAAAAATTAATAAGATTTCCATAAAAATAATAAAATGTGAGCGATGAGCAAACAATAAAAGTAAATATATGAGTAGAAGATGCACAAATGTAAATAAATACAAGGGTTGTCCTATACATATGAGACATATAGGGTTGTCATACAAGGGTTAACTAAATAATAATAAAATAATATTTCAAAACTCAATGTTCGTCTAATTCAATGAAAAGATCCTTCAAATTAGGGTTGTCAGCAATAGAATACTAAAACTCTGCATGTGCCTTTATTGTGTTTCTTTAAGTGGTTAAACGCTTCAGCGCGTCCATCGCAATAGACAAATTGTCATCATTTATGCACTTTGAGTACAATACCTTCTTAATGTTTTGAAAGGCATAAATAAAAATCTTATTGACTACAAGATCTTTACTCTTCATATTAGATATATCTACCATGATAAGTTTTTAGGTAGGATCAACTCAATAATCATTCTTAGTGTTTTCCAACTCTACCCAATAAAAATAGAGGAGGTTTTATTTTTAATCTAAATAATTTAGTTTTAGGATTTATTTGATAATATCATAATAAGTTAATAGGTTGACACTGTATTCTTTTGATTTTTATCGCTTTTACCAGCCACAGAAGTAGTGAAGGAAAGAATTAAATTTTTGCGGTTTTGAGTCAATCGTTGGTGATGATTTTCTTAAACTTATTTGCATGAAAAATAATATATTTGTCTAGGCATGCAACTCTTAAAGCCACATCACCTCTTTTTAAAAGTTGCATTTATTTATGGATTTGCATTAGGGCATGTTTTACAACATATGCATAAATAATCGCAACAAAAGAGGATATTACCTCTTTCAATACACATGTCCTAAAATAAATCATCGTGAAATTTCTCTCCTAATTTTGGGTAATATCATTCTCATACCTCCTAAATGTGTTGATAAAATATAACAGTTTAGATGGTAATATAAAGAATACAGTTAATCATATAAAAATAAATTATATATGTAGATACTTAATCACATTAATTTTAACGTCTTCTTGCAATATGAAGACATAATGAGTCATTTACTCATATTACAGATTGGTGAGTCTCGCCTCTTTAGGGTTATCCTCAAACTCAATGACTATCCGCTGAAAGATACATGAGGATATATCTAGTTTGAGTCACACAACCATGTTTTTACGACTAGGATCAAGTGTGTTCTGTGTGATAAGGGGTTTGGTTGGTTCATTTATAGTCGCGAGTTCATTTTATACAAGGACAAACAAACGATTCGGTCAAATACTAAGACATGTTCAAGTATGTGATTCATTACAAGAAAAATGGTTATTAGGAACGTGATATTTGGGATGATAGTTTCATTTTTTCCCTTAAAAGGACTATTTGGGATAGATTTTAATTATCCACCCTTAAAGTAGAAATATTATTATTATTTTTATTTGGGATGACTTTTATTTACCGTCCTTTATGTGAGTTAAATTTTTAGCGCTCTATTTTGCGGAAAAATATAAATCTCATATTTTAATAACCATTCCATTTGAGTCACTTTATACCATGAATATATAAAGTCATATCATTTTATAAATTACTTAAGGTAGACTCATTAACAACCATACCATTTGGTATAGCGTATACCATGGAAAATTGTCCCATTTGATAAATCGTAAAGGGTACAGAAGTGAAATCGTCCCTTAATATAAACTAGGTTTTTTCTTTCTTTTTCCCCCTCTCTCCATTTATTTCTTCCTTCTGAGTAAACCATTGCCTGACCTCTCTCTTGCCTCCTCTCTCTTCTTGATCTCCCTCCCCTTCCTCTTCCCACTCTAGTGATCCCTTCGTTACCCCTTCCTTGACTGGCCTTGTCCCCACCCCTTCCCTGCCTCTCCCCCACCCTTGCCCTGCCTAACCCCTACCCCTGCCCTTCCCTAACTCATCCTTGCCTATCTCTTATACATCCCAGCCCATCACCGTTGTTGGTAACTCTTCTAAGTTTTCACCCTCTTCTCTATCAGTTAAAAAATTAGCTTGTACAGTTAATGTAAATTTAATGTTAATTTGTGTAGATTTGATAGTTTACAAATTATTTTTAATTGATGTCAATTTTATAAGATTTGCTTGTGTATATTTACACAAAATTTTTTAATGCTACATTTTACAAAGTTTTATTTTTCTACACATATTTAACAATGTACTAGTTTTTATTTTATAGATTACAAATTAGATTTCCTTAATTGATATTAGTTTAACATATTATTTTTTTTGTTTATTTTTTGCGTAGATTAGTTTATTATTTTTTATAGATTAGTTTGTTTGTTGGGTAAATTAGTTTATGTATATTAGTTTGTTTCTTTTGTTGTATATATTATTTTAAATTATTTTATATTATTTTAAATATATGTGCATACATAACTCTTGATATATGGTTTAAATACTTTTACAAAATATTTGACCATGTTTGCTTAGATTATTAGACAATTAGTTCAACTACTATTGACACGACTCAGAATGTGTCTCTAAGGTGTGTACTCTCTAGGCTCAAGTGCAAGCCTGTCGTTCAAGTAATAATCCGACAAGTTGGGTATCGATCCTCAGGGAAAAAGGACAACGAAGTTGTGACGACGGGATAAGACGGAAGAATCCTAACGATGACTCTAAGAAGTAATGAAAATATTAATTTTTGGTTTTTGGGATTGATTAAACTAAATGCAATTATGAAATTATGATGAAATATGCAACTACTAAATTATCTAAATGAGCAATGAAGAGTTGAATCAAAAAAAATTTGAACCTAAATGATGAGGAAACAGGATGGGAATACAATCCCCCAACCTTAGTGTAGTGTAGTGACAACGTCAATCATAAATTTATCCGATTAATTCAAACCCGGAATTTAGTACTCCCAAGCATTATGTATACGAGGTTCAAGCCCGCGTCATACCTAATCTGAGGATGAGTAAATCGGTATCGCGGTAATTACACTCAAACTGTACTCTAAATCATCACGAGTACCCCGGGGCAAACGAGATATAAAGATCCACAATTATTATGAAATTACGCGATACTATCAAAATTAATCATTAAATTCATTGGATTGACGTTATACACATGCACTAACACATCAGGTTGGGTTCATGCATCCCAACCTTTAAAACCTAGCCGGATATGTTAAATGGACTAATGCATGAAATAATAACGTTGCATGTGTATGAATTCATGATGAAACTAGATTTAAACATGTAAATATATATTATGAACGCAGCAATGAATTGAATCAACTACGTAAAATACGCATGCAAGAACAATAACAAGAATCTTGAATTAAAATGTGAAAAACAAACCCGAAACAATGAAATCTTGAAGCAATATAATCCCTTGATGTTCCTACTTGTTATGGAGCTTTTACATGAATGAAATCTTAATAAAAAGAGTCCTAATGACTAAATATATAGGCTAAGGGTCGTTTAGAAGAGTCCCCAAAACATAAAACTCTTTTGGCTTAAAAGATAAGCACAAAATAAAAATCCCGTATCTGCCAATTTGTCACACTTAGAAAGCGTGACTAATTCTGTAACGGATCTGGAGCGTAACTAATTTAGTGACGGATCTGGAGCTTGACTAATTTAGTGACGGATCTGGAGCGTGACTAATGGGCGGACCGGTTTTTTTCCTCAGCTTCGGTTCGGTTTGGGTCTGACAGCTTTGTTCTTGAATTTCTTCTCAACTTCAAATGGGCATAACTTCTTCACCGTAACTCGGATTGAGGTTCCATTTTTTCCAGTGTTCTTGTAATTGAAAGATCTTCAACTTTCTAGTTGGCCCCACCTCCCGACTAAGGCTACGAAATTACATAAATGCCCCTGAACTCCACGATTCTTGGTTTCTTTCACTATTTTGAGTTCTCTTTGGCACTAACTTGCATGAAATGTCTGTAAAATACATAGGAGATACACAAAATACGAAATACTTGCCAAATAGGGTTAGTAGCATAGATATGAGATAAATCCAAGCTATTTACACCGCACGGGATCATAAAAATACCGAAATTAAGGGGATAAATATGAAGAATTTATGCCTAATCAAACCCCCATAACTTAGAACTTTGCGCGTCCCGAGCAATGTAAAAGAACAAGAGTATGAGTTAAGGACCCTTCAAAAACTTTATTGGGATAGAATACCTTTTTCGCGGGCAAGCGATTGCATTTAGAGAATGCAACAAGCCTTTAAACCCCTAGGTTACCCTAGTAGGACGAGTTGTGTCTCGTGAGGGTTTGCAGTGAATATACCCACAAAATTCATTATTGACTCAAAGAAATTTCAAAATATGCAAAAATTGTGTAATTCAAACTTTCTAGAAAATAATCATCATCAAGTCATATTTACAAGTCTCAAACCTTAGTGCGTGTGTGCAAAGCCGAAAATATAACCGCCAATTTCCACCGATTGATCATTACGTTACTTATCCAAAAATTCGTTTTGATTTCAATTTCTCACGGAACCCTCTCACAAACGAATCTCTTGGATTATAGCTATTCTCTCGGTATGCGTGATATAAAGAGTAAATGTAAGGGAAACAAATTCACGCATACAATAGAAAGACGGAAATTTCATGGTGATAGGATCTCATCAATGGATTACGGCTTTAAAAATGGGAACATTGCCTCTATTTCGTGAACTTAGCCTCTTATATTATCTTTTGGTGTCTTAACTCTCCACGCGGTAATCAATTTTCGCAATTTGGACTCGATTAGGACTTTTTCGGGTTAAGGGTGCCTTGGGTGAAATGAAGGAGGAATGGAAGGTTGGAATTGGAAAAGTCATTCGTGATGTCCATTTGTGCATTTTCCGGGCTATTGCTCATTTTTTTTTTCTTTTTCTTTTGTTTTCTCATTTCTTTTCTTTTCTTGCTATATTTTTTTTTCTTGCCCCTTTTTGTTGCACTTTTCGGACTTAAATGCTAATTTTTTTTTTTCACAATTCCGGCTATTTTGGGTTTTTCGGGTTGTCAAACGAAAGGGAAAATTATTCGGCTCAATTTGGGTTGCAAAAGGGTAATTTTTCGCTACTTTTTCTGTCCAATATTTTTAGGGTGACAAACGATGGCCTACTTCATTGTCCGAATTGCCAATTGCTTACCATATGCGTTTCGAGGTGAATTTAAATTTAGAGACTAATTTGGCACGTTTTTCAAGGCAATATTGCACACATTTTTCAAAACCGATCAAAATGAAAGAATTGAGATCCTTGACAACTTATTAGCTGCTAAAAAGAACTTTGAGTTAACAATTAACTCGGATTGATTTAAAAACTCGCAAAAAGTGATAGGCTCGAATCTCACCGGGTTTGTTAATCTCCACATTTATTCGTTAAGTCGTCAATTTTCGCTCAATTTCCATCTTTGGTCAATTTCGGCTTTGTGTCTGTTGGATGTTTACAATTTGAGACTCCAATTCGACTTTTAATGATATTTTTGAAAATTTTGAATTCCAATTTTTATTTATTTTGAACAAAAATATTTTTGGATTTTTCAAAATTTTATGATTTTTTTGGAACTTTTGGGCATTTTTGAAAATTTGTGAAGTTTTAGAAATACACACTTGTGACCCTCCCTAACTTAGACTTTGCATTGTCCTCAAGCAAAAAGGGCGAAAATCTAACTCAAGGCGAATGAAAAGTGCGGAAAAAATAAAACAAACAAATATTAAAATGCAACAGGACACTATATGACACTCATGCATGACTCAAAAATACAACAATAATCACCCCATACGCGTCGGGGGTGCGACGACCTCTCATCTCTCCACAAACTCACCCGACCCCTTGCACGGGGAATGATGCTCTCCTTATCACCCCCGTCTTCCTATCATATACTAACAACCGGAATAAGTTGGGACCTCGCCCATAGATAAAGGATAGACCGGGAGACTCATCGTGACTAATTGGAAAGGGATCCTCATGATGCAGACTCAAAGCGTGGTCTGCGTGCGCTAACTCGGAGGGAACACCTAAGTTTCTTTCAATTTTTAAGACACATGGGTCGGGCTCTAAGTCGTATGGACCACAACTTTTCTCCTCACTTGCCTTCGGGACCTCTAGTGGTATGGGTGGATGGTCACAAAGAAGGAATTTATCAATTTTAGCTTTCCATTCGCTTTCTTCTAGTTGACGAAATGAATCCAATAGAGCTTGGACTTCGTCGTTAAGGCTCTCATCCAGGATCTCATCCACCGGACTGAATTCTTTTTCAAAGTCTTCAAGACTTATATCTCCTAATTCTCTCTCTCGAGTGTGTTTTGAACAATTTCATTCACTCTCTTCTGAAGACTTCTGTGATGTGGATGGTTGGTCATTACGAAGGAATTCATCTATTGTATTTTTCCACTCGCTCTCATCCAGCATCTCCCTCGTAATACTCATCAATTTTTTTTTATTTTTATTTTTTTATTTTTTTTTTATTTTTTATTTTGTCAAAGTTTTAGATTAACTCGATCTATACCTAAGTCTACCTAATTCCCCGGCAACGGCGCCAAAAACTTGACACGACTCAGAATGTGTCTCTAAGGTGTGTACTCTCTAGGCTCAAGTGCAAGCCTGTCGTTCAAGTAATAATCCGACAAGTCGGGTATCGATCCTCAGGGAAAAAGGACAACGAAGTTGTGACGACGGGATAAGACGGAAGAATCCTAACGATGACTCTAAGAAGTAATGAAAAGATTAATTTTTGGTTTTTGGGATTGATTAAACTAAATGCAATTATGAAATTATGATGAAATATGCAACTACTAAATTATCTAAATGAGGAATGAAGAGTTGAATCAAAAAAATTTTGGACCTAAATGGTGAGAAAACAGGATGGGAATACAATCCCCCAACCCTAGTGTAGTGTAGTGACAACGTCAATCATAAATTTATTCGATTAATTCAAACCCGGAATTTAGTACTCCCAAGCATTATGTATACGAGGTTCAAGCCCGCATCATACCTAATCTGAGGATGAGTAAATCGGTATCGCGGTAATTACACTCAAATTGTACTCTAAATCGTCACGAGTACCCCGGGGCAAACGAGATATAAAGATCCAAAATTATTATGATATTACGCGATATGATCAAAATTAATCATTAAATTCATCGGATTGACGTTATACACATGCACTAACACATCAGGTTGGGTTCATGCATCCCAACCTTTAAAACCTAGCCGGACATGTTAAATGGACTAATGCATGAAATAATAACGTTGCATGTGTATGAATTCATGATGAAACTAGATTTAAACATGTAAATATATATTATGAACGCAGCAATGAATTGAATCAACTACGTAAAATACGCATGCAAGAACAATAACAAGAATCTTGAATTAAAATGTGAAAAACAAACTCGAAACAATGAAATCTTGAAGCAATATAATCCCTTGATGTTCCTACTTGTTATGGAGCTTTTAAATGAATGAAATTATAATAAAAAGAGTCCTAATGACTAAATATATAGGCTAAGGGTCGTTTAGAAGAGTCCCCAAAACATAAAACTCTTTTGTCTTAAAAGATAAGCACAAAATAAAAATCCCGTATCTGCCAATTTGTCACACTTAGAAAGCGTGACTAATTCTGTAACGGATCTGGAGCGTGACTAATTTAGTAACGGATCTGGAGCGTGACTAATGGGCGGACCGGTTTTTTTTCTCAGCTTCGGTTCGGTTTGGGTCTGACAGCTTTGTTCTTGAATTTCTTCTCAACTTCAAATGGGCATAACTTCTTCACCATAACTCGGATTGAGGTTCCGTTTTTTCCAGTGTTCTTGTAATTGAAAGCTCTTCAACTTTCTAGTTGGCCCCACCTCCGGACTAAGGCTACAAAATTACATAAATTCCCCTCAACTCCCCGATTCTTGGTTTCTTTCACTATTTAGAGTTCTGTTTGGCACTAACTTGCATGAAATGTCTGTAAAACACATAGGAGATACACAAAATATGAAATACTTGCCAAATAGGGTTAGTAGCATAGATATGAGATAAATCCAAGCTATTTACACCGCACGGGATCATAAAAATACCGAAATTAAGGGGGATAAATATGAAGAATTTATGCCTAATCAACTATTTTTTAGTGTGTGTGTGTGTGTGTGTGTGTGTATACCGACATGTTGTGTTCTATTTCTTTAGATTTGGCATGTTGTCATGTCCTTGTCATGTTGGACACGATATAATATCACGTACTTTTGAGAGTGTTTTATTTCCATCCGTGAATTAAATTATTAATTTAATTAGGAAAATTAAATTGATATCGGTCAATATTAGTTAGATAATTTAGGATTAACATTTATTATTATTATTATTATTATTATTATTATTATTATTATTACTATTATTATTATTATTATTATTATTACTATTATTATTGTTGTTGTTATTTACTTGATATAATAAGTAAGTAGAGATGTGGATTATTATTTAGTCATTTTATGAGTGAAAAACGACGGATTATTATATTTTGTCGAGAGAGAGTTAAATCAACGAATTTGAGGGTAATGCATATTTTATGCATTTGTCGGACCCAATTAATGAGATGGTGGAACAATTTTAGTTCAGTGACTTGGATGACCTTTTTGAATGCACCGGTGATTTGTAAAGTGTCGAAATAGTTCAGAATAGGTATTTGGGGGTTATAATTGGGTTCCAGGGGCTTTTTAGACATAATATGGCACGTATGGGGTTTTGGTCATCCTTTTATCCTTACGTCCACACCTGAAAAATGGGATTATGGTATGATTATGAGGTACTTCAGGTTAAGTGGTGTGGATGAAGGCCTTATTCTAGCCTCTTCTTATTGCATATTAAGGAAAAAATATAGAATAAAGCCTAGAGTGGAGAAAAGAACATTTTCGAAAATTAATTCATATTTACGAGTCAAGGCTTCGAATATTAGTCCAACAAGACAAGTATTTACTTGCTTTAGATTTGTAGTTGTCTATAGTTAATTATTTTCATTATTAATTAGTAGTTAATATAGAAATTTAAAGATGAAAGTTTTGGGAATTGATTAAAAGGGAATTGGCTTTTGTTTAATCTATAATCATCATTGATAATTAATTAGTTAGAAATGTTGATTTGAATGTGAAAATTTGTATATGAACATTAAGCATATTTATAGGGTGTCAAATCAATAAATTTTAAAGATTAATTAATTATTGGTTGAAAGAATTAGATTAATGTTTAGGAACCCTTAGTAATTGATTTTGGACTCGAGATTAAATCGATGTTAAAATACTTCAACATTAATTAGTTATTAGTTTTGGATGCTCATTTGTGATTTTGGGAGGCTTTGGACCTCTATTTAAGGGTTTAGGAAGTGAAAACTTGAGGTTGAAGAGGAAGGGAAACCCAAGAAACCAAATCGTTTCACTAGGGGGAGGGAATTAGTTCACTGAGTAAGGAGCTTTAGTGTGAAAACCCGCTCACCAAAATAAGGGGTGGCCAGCCCAATACTCCAATATAACAGGAATCATAGATGGAATCATTCTCAACATCAACATAAAATGTAGAGTATCCAGGATAATCACCCATTATTTCAGAAAACGGGTTGCCAAATATATTTTTTTAAAGTTAAAGAAAACATTTAAACAACCCAATACTGAAAAGATAAGGTGAAGACCCCAAGAACATATATAGATAATAACAACAAGTATACAGTAAAAGGACCGAATATATTATCGGTCCTTAGACACCACAACAGTGTTAAACAAATTTCATTAATTATATAATACATTACATTAAACAATTACAAAGACTTGGGCCTCATGCCCGAATGAAAGACTTGATCTTAACTAGAGTGAAAAAAAGAAAGCGGATATACAATATAACCCGTAATACTCGCAAAGCATCACGGCTCGTCAAAATCCCCGGAATAGGAAAGTCAGAACAGGCGTCCTTGCGGCGAAGCACCTGAGCAATCCAAGATGCACGCAAAATAAGAAACATGAACGAGTCAGGTCCCGATTTTATATGATCACCAGATGAATAAAAAGTATGACAGTTATGAATGATGAGTCATGATGAACAGAAATAAGAATCTACCTAAACAATTGTAATTAACCATGAATTTAAATTTAATTATGCGGAAGAATTAAGAATGATTAGTATTAAATTAAAAGATTACATCATATAATTTGATTCATCTCATAATTCCATTCCTTATTAGGAATATATAATTACCATTAAGCACTTTGTGGCTTTTATCTCAATTACCTGCCCTTCATGGCATTCCATTCCTTATCAGGAATATAATCATCATCAAATGCTCTTTGTGGCATTTCATTGTGCTCTTTATGGCACCACATCATTCTCTTTATGGCATATCTCTTACATCAAGTCCAACTTGATTATGAATTTTTATATTCATATACATATAACCATTCTAAGGCCGCCCCTCCGAGTTTTCCAACTAAATGACCATCATCTTCCAGGGCCTATCTATACAAGACAACCTGGGCACCTATAACGTAAGACGTCGGGAAGCGGCCATATGCCTGCGGGAAAGTCAAGACCACACCCAAAATCTCCTCACCAGCGCAGAAAACATAACATAATCGCTCATATGGCCTATGAACTATATCCACCCTACATTCATTAGCCAGGGGGCATCACCAAGCGCACGAACTTCCCTTATGATGTCATTTATAGAGGTGTGTATCAGTAAATTAACATTTACCATATTTATGATTAAGTAAATTATCATTTACCATAATTATTACCATTTCCATTTCATTTTCTTTCCATATATATGTTTCATTTTATCCGAAACCATAATCATTTACATTATTGTAAATACCTCATATTATAATCGAAGCCATACTTAATCCATCTTACCGTTGTAACCTCGATGAATAAATAAACTTTCAATTTATTCTCCAAAGATTCGTTTGTGGTGTTATTGTAAACCATCAAGACTAACATAGCTCCATTGAGCTTCTAAAATCTCTCAAATATAACACTACAACCCCTAGTTTCATAATAATTAACTAGAAGAAAAGAATTCCCTAACATCAATTGGCATATCCCCGGAAAAGTCCCCACATAACGCATTTCTAATCTAGAAAGGTTACCCCTCTCATCTAGGACTCTAAAACTCTAATTTTACTTCATTCAAGAAGGTTCCTATTCCCTATTGAGGAGAATAAATCTAGGAAACAAAATAAATTTGAAGGATGAAAAACAGGGGACCGATCGATCGGTCCTGAGACCGCGGTTGACCGCGTCTCCAAATTTCGCCTAAAAAGAAAAGAAGAAAGCTCAGATGGGAGGAGCCGGTCGACCGACCGCGCACAATATTTATGCCTTTGTGAGAAAGCAGTAATCCCTCCCGCGAAGGCCCGGTCGACTGGTCCTGGGACTGCGATCGACCGGTCATAGCAGACCTAGGGGTCTTTCATCTTCTAAAACTAAACCCAAGTGAAGATTTAAATTTTCCCAAATCTCCAATCTCTTCCATTTGAACTCAACCTTTACCTACCCAAAGACTATCCTACATGATTTATAAACATTATAATTGTAATTGTTATCATCAAAACCAAGATTAGGGTTTAAATCCCATAAATTTCATTTTTGATCCATAAATGAAAATACACAACTATCACACAAATTATTCATCTTAAATCACATAGTAGCAACTAGAAAACTTGCCATGAAGTTGAAATCTCAGGTTTCTTTGTGTAGAAGCAACAATTCATCTTCAATCTTCTTTTTCTCTCTTCTTTCTCCACTTTTCTCTTCTTCTCTCTTTGTCTCCTTTTCTCTCTATGTTTAAGACATAAAATAGGGAAATTAGGGGATTTAGAAGACTAAAATCAGGGCTTAACACAAGTCTCCCAACTTAAGTGGTTAATACCACATTAAAATGACTCCAAAATACGCATTTAAGTTAAAACTAGGTAAAAGTGACCGAAATACAAAAATACCATATGGCACTTATTTTGACTGTCTCTCACCTTCTAGGACTAACTACGCCCTCGAAAATGGCACCCGAATTCTATTAATTATGTCCAGTTCTGGTTTCATTTAAACCACAATGTCATTTAAATTATATGACCCCACGAAACATACAATCAAATAATATTTACTTTCACATGCAATAAATATGCAACAATCTAGAAAATATTAACTTTCATCTCAAAAATTAATATTTTCTCCAGTTCCAACATTTTATATAATCACCTCATACGGTAAATTAATATAAAAAAAATTAGCCTCCTAAAAGCGAGGGTTGTTACATTTAGTCTGCCAACAAATCGATTCGGTCTTCTAGCCTGTCCCAATTTTTGTTGCACCATTTTTTTACCCGTTGGTACTTGATAAATGGGTATATAAGCTTCTGGGTAAGATTGGGATTACTGGAGAACATTCTTAGGGGTTGATACATATTTTAGGCCACCAGTTAGATAGGTGTGAGTGAGACGAATCACGATTATAAGTGAGAGCACTTAAGTAGAAATCGGGGAGCCAGTTTAGACTTCGATATTTAGTAGACTAATACGTTGTGGCATTTTTGTATGTACTATGTACTTTACACACACACACACACACACACACAGAGAGAGATATATATATTTGTGTACTTGTTTTTAGCAAACATACTCGGTAGTGGTAACATTAGGAGTTTAGGCAGGCGTTGGCCAACAGTTGTTGGATTGATTCCCAAAGTCATTGTACTATTGCATGGCCACTACCCATGTGTGAGGATATGTGTTGGTTTGGAGACCGTTGGGTGGGATGTGGTATCGTTGCAACCACGGACGTATGTTTATGACCCCCTCTGTTTATTTTGTTTACATTTGGGTTCGGTGGTGAGAGGCCGACCCATTGCCCAGTTGTGGTACGTGGTATACCTGGAGTGCGATAACACATGAGGGATACATCTGCGAGGTCAATGCTTTGAGGATGCAGTATATAACTATATAATGATATATATATATATATGTATGTGTGTGTGTGTGTATGAGATATTATGTGTATATATATTTATAGCACGTGTGTAGCTATGTTATTATTTATGAAAGTAAACATAATGAGGGTAGTATATATTTGGAAAATGGCGATTAACAGCGAGATGGGCTATGATAATGGTTATTGTCCTTGTATGACTGGGTAGTATGATTAGGATGGTAAAATGAAAGCATTATGTGTGCACTCCAGATGAGAGGTGATGACAAGCCTCATATGAGTGCGACTGGAAAGTACTTACAAAATATTTTCAAAGGTTTTTTCAGGCTTTGACCCGTTGGTAATTATATATTTTTCTTTCAAAACCCCAGGTTTGCACCGGTAAGGATTGCAGGGTTAGTTTCTTTAATGCCATTGTGAGGAGTAGTTGTGGATGGTACGAGATTTTATTATTTTTGCCTCAGTTCATTCTATCTAGATAGGATTCGGCTTCATTATTCCCTTTAGGCATGTTTCTTGTAGTTGGATAGGGCATTTCCTTTATGTCAGATATTTTGTTTGCATCTCAGTATTATATTTTGTTAGATTTTTAATTTTTATAACCGATTGTTTATTTGGTTTGCATTATTTATATTTTGTATAGGGGGATTGAAGGTAATCCTGAGATTAGAGACAATCCCCCCATTTACAATAGTGTTTGGGATTAAGGCAGCTCATCGTGGCAACTCAACATGGAAACTCAGCGTGGCAGCCCAGAGGGACCTTCCAGTGAAGAAGCTAACTGAGAGAGCTCGTCCTTTAGTCCCGTCGGTTAATTTATTCTTGTGGTACCTTGTGTTTATATCGACAATGAGCTATAATGATTGTAAAGATGTAATGATTATAATGATTTTGTGTGAGGTCGAACGGTTCTCGCGAGAGATCAGGTTTGGTAGGACCTGGGAGAGATTTCATGCTCTATCGAATGACCTCGCCGTGGGAACTTTAGAGGGACTTGGTTTGTAGGATTGAGAAGTGAGGCACCGTTGGGGATTGTCCTCACCATCTTATATACACCTATTAAAACACCGAAGAACCCTGATCGTGGAACCTCATGGGGACCAGCCTTAAGTTCCATCGGGCGTTGAGCTGTGACCCAAACAACCCTTTACTTAATATCACATCCACTTTATTTGATGTCACTAACTAGCTAGGCAATTTCAGACCTTCACTTGAGTAAACCACAGTGGTATTTGGGGTTATCAGACAGTTGGTGAGCCACCTCTATGATGGAAGACCCCTGACACATAGTGGTTAGGCAAAAGGCATGTCTTACAATTTAATGCTTATGACGTGGAAATAACTAGTGCATCAGGTATTTAGTGCTGGTGACATAAAGCATGAGGGATGTCTTTCACAAGCATTAATGACTGAGTTGCCTCGAGGTTAGTGTGATGATTTCTCCAGCTGCAACGGGCTTGCAACCTATAGTCCTGTTGGTCGTCCTTCAATAGCATCGCCCATGGAAGAGATGAGGAATGAAATGCGGAAAGAGATGCTGAAATTCATGCAAGCCTCCTCACAATCTGTAGGTGAGGCAGATTCAGCCTATGATGAATTTCGGATGCCTTACCCCCCAGGAATACAATGATGAGCCCTACCCAAAAGATTATATTCATCCTATTTTTGATAAGTACACTGGAAAGGGTGGAAACCCGAAGGAGCATATTAAACTCTTCGTTGATCACTTGGGGGCGCATTATAATAATAAGAAACTCAGGTTAAAGGAATTTTCTATATCCTTAACAGAAAAAGCATACACTTGGTATTCTCACTTTGCTCCGAAGAGTGTTTTCACATGGGAGGAGATGCACGTTTTGTCTATCCAGAAGTTTTTTCTGGCGGAAGATTAGTTTACTTTTACCCAATTGGAGAGGGAGAAGCAACGACCCGAGGAAGAAGTGGTGGATTACATTCGAAGGTTCAGGGAAAGGTCCCTCGATGTGATGGAGGAGGCCAAAGATTTCAAGTTACTGCAGATCTACGCGGAAGGCCTGCTTCCTGAGTACATCTATCATCTTATTAATGAGACACACGAGGGGACTTTTTCGACGTTCCTAAAAGAATCAAGGAGTATCTCACTGGTTGTACGAACAAACCCAGTGGTGGTGCCCATGATGTTTAGGCAATTGATACAACCTATAGGGGGAGGTCTCAGCCCCCACGGGTAGGGTACACCGAAGGAGCAGATGGGGGTAAGGTAGCAAAGAAGGACAACAAGAGGAAGTTTGAAAGAGACAGGGAGGACCCACCACCATTTTAAACACCCCATTCTATTACCCCCTGACTCACCTTAGATCCCTAGTACCTCCACTCATCACCGCAAACCCAGTTCATGTCCTGAGCACTGACCTGAAAGCCATCGGGCACTCCCCGGCTCAGTTTAACCCAAAATTCAAACTCTTCATCTCGACCAAGATTGAATGAATCTTTTAAGGGAACTGAATACCCTTTCCAACGATTTGCCCCGTGCGCGATTCTGACTTACCATGCGGACGAATGGTCCGTTTGTGTCCTAAACCTGACCTAGAGGCCACCGGGAGCTCCTGGGCTCTGTTTGACCTATGTCAAATCTTCAACTTGACCGAGGCTGAATGATTCTTCAAAAGTCCCTAAATACCCTTTCCAACGATCCACCCCGTGCGTGATTCAGACTTTCCATGCGGACGAATGATCCGTTTGACTCCGGGAGGCCACCGAGCATTTCCCGGGATCGGTTGACCAAAGTCAACTCACCAAACCGGGTTAAACTCTTTCGAATGTAGAATTATATCTCCTAAACTTTCCAATGGTATGCCCCGTGCGTGATTCGGACTTACCATGCGGACGAACGATTCGTTTGCGTCCGCACAATTCCCCGTCCAATGAACCGGCAAATGCTTCCGAGCCATATTTGACCCAAAGTCAACTCCCAAACCTGGGAGAGGTCCAAAGGACTTTCGAAGGTCTCTAAATTACCTTTCCAACGGTATTCCCCATGTATGATTCTGACCAACGGTTTGCCCTCAGTGACTGATTTTCCGAAAAAGCCTAAACACACTACCAAATGATAGGTTCCAGAACCTGCCTATCGGCACCTGCCTGCCGATAGGCAGGAAGGGACCTATGCCGATCGGAATACCCCTGGGCCTATCAAATGAGGCCTTCACCTCATTTTCAAGGGGAGCCCAGATCTGATAAAAACATCTCTCAACGAATCACAGAAACCTCTCTCGAAGGCAACGTGATTTCAACATCCAAATCCCCTTTTTACTTCCACTTTTCATCACCCTTTTCATCAAACTTGGTGAATTAGCAACTTTCCATCATCATCCAAGTGCAAGGTCTTCTCTCCAACATTCAAGATCAAGCTCAAGATCTTCAAGAAGGTCCAACTTTCTCACCATGCTCTTCAAATTCTCTTGAGTTCTCAATAACTTGCTTTATTACTTAGCACTTTTTATTATCTCATCCCATACATCCTAATATATTTTTTATTTAGTATTATCACACATCTCTTATTTTTATATAAATAAAACCCAAAAAACAAGAAAAGAGGGTTTGCTCATAAATTTCAAGTGGGATTCTCCTTTTTCCACACTCTTCTAACAACTAAAACACTTTTTCTACACACACACACACTCACAAATAAGAGATTACCCATTTTGGATTTATGGGATAAACCCCACCCCTCGTTTTACATGCGAACTACGTGGACTTTGATTCCTTTATATGCTACGTAGGCGTCTCGGGGTAAAACCCGAGACTCGATTTCTTTTTCTCACTTTTTCTCTCATTTTCTATCTTCTCTAAATCCATTTTTCTTATATTCTATATACTTGCTCTTAGTGACGTATTACTCCATATGCGTTATCGTTCCGTTATAACGATCAATGTAAGGGTAATCGCCTAAATCCTATTATTATTATACCTTCCTACGGATGACTCGCTTTTTCCTTTCCATGATACAAGTCTAGTATTCCTACCTCCTTTTCTATATATACACATGCACACATATCACGGGGGGGAACATAAAGTAAAATAGCAAATATTCATGAGAGACCGAAAGGGCGGAATGGGTGCCCAACACCTTTCCATTTCGTAACTAAGCCTCTGAACCCTTCTCGAATCATTTTGGTTTCGCACGCACCAGTATGTCTTTAGATGCCATCCTTCGGGGTGGCTTCCCCTTTTTCTTTTGTCTGTTTTGAGTAAAATAGATTGGCGACTCTGAATCTTTATACATCTTTCACACCTCACAAATCGACGCCAGCTGAGACGCTCTCCCGAGAGGGACGCGCGGGACCCGAAGGATCCTTTTCCTCTGTGGCGGGAATCGGGGATGGCCACAGTGGCGACTCCGCTGGGGACTAATATATTTTGAGGGCTTGACTGTATTTACATGAATGCTATATTTCTTATGTTTCCCCCCATACCTGCATGTTCCCCTTTCTTATATGTACCTCATGCTTATTCTTCTATTCATACACTTGTAGAAAAGTCTCCATGTACACTTCACACCACGTGCACCTAGGATCACATGTATATCCCCATGTTGCACGCATCACCCATCCATACTTGGTGTACCTTTTGGGGTACTTGTACTCTGTTCCCTGTTTGTCATAATCAAGAAAGGCATTCTCATCATAACATACTAATAAGAGAATCATGTATGATTCAAAAGATATCACCAAAGAGCATTACTATTGACCAAATTTTACCCAGTAACTGGATGGTCACTTCGTGATGGGCCCTGGTCCGGCAGGTCGTAGTTAGCCTAAGGGATATGACTCTCACCTTCCATTGGCCTAAAACCTTTAACGTATATCGAACGGTTCCCCCGCATCGTACCACTTGACCAAAGTCATGACGGGTTGTATATCGCAGGGAATTCGTTCACGTACGCAGAGTATATCGAATTCGCTCTCACACATACAATGCCCATGAGGTATATGGTGAGGCAATTCACGTACACTCAGGTATATTAAATGGCTTGTCCACACATACCGATTGCTCGCAAGAGAAAGATGTATATCGTGGAAGTCACGCCAAAGGGGGGAACCTATGCCGATTCACCGAACCAACTGCATACCCGCATATAGGTGTCAAACCTAGGACACGCACTTTAGATTTCCGGTTTCAACCCGAAACTCTGCCAAAATTCCGGGTTGATCAGCCACCCAATTTTCACGCATTTTTTAAAACGGGACCCTATCCGCGAGCCTAGTTACAAGTCCAAACCGTAGCTTTGCATATATTAAAAACCCCACTTTTCTAGTCTCGGATCCCGTCCAGCATTGCATTTAGGAGAATTAAATACGAGTGTGAACATAATAATCATAATAATCATGCTGAGTTCCGTCTCAAAAAACATTTCTCCCTTTTTTATTAAAAATCCAAAAACTTTTCTCCCTTCTTTATTAAAAATCCCAAAACATTTATCCCTTCTTTATCAAAAATCCAAAAATAGTTTCTTCCCTTTTTCTCAAAAATAAATCTTATCCTACGCCTTCTCAAGTCGATTTCAAGCCCTTGGCCTGGCTCCCTATTGGCTTCGGTCTTCAGTCAAATCACCCCAGAGTTTCATCCTCTCCTATACTACTTCTTTCGAGTTCGGGATCCATCCATCTTCCATGGAGAATGCAGATCAAGTACCAGTCATACAACCGGATCTGTCGATAGTCCTAGCTCAGCTCGTGGCCAAGATTGACAACCTCCAAGCTGAGGTTCAAGAAATGCAACGAAACCAAGTTCTTATTCCTCAAGAGCCTGAGGCCCTGTTCCGTCGTGCTATGGGTCCATCCGAGCCTATTTGGGTCCCGAAAGAATATCAGCACGATCCACGTGCCCCTCCTGTTAATGGGTCGCCGCCTGCCCAACTTTCGATGCCAAACATTGCCCAGCCTATGGCTAACCTGCCTATGGTCGTTGATACAAAGGAGGAGGAGTTGAATAAAGTCAAAGAGGATCTTAAGATGCTCACCAAGAAGTTTGACCAAGTCAGAATCTCTGGGAATTACATGGACTACACCCACATGTCTCCTTATCCTAAAGCGAGGTTACCCGAGAAGTTCAACATGCAAAATATCGAGAAGTTAGGGGGGGAGTGGTCCTCCAATTGTTCATCTTCGCAGTTATCATCATTCCATGACTCTACTAGAGGCTTCTGAAGAAGTGATGGCCCAATTATTTCAGCAAACTTTGAAGGATAGTGCCCTCCGATGGTTTTTATCTCTTGAGGAATCCAGAATCCGTAGTTGGGAGGATGTAGCCCGAGAATTCATATCGCAGTACAAATACAACGAAGAGATCGAGGTGACCCGCCGTGATTTAGAGATGCTCAAACAAAACTCTGTAGAATCATTCAGTAACTTCATAGCCCGATGGAGGGAAAAAGCAACTAAGATGACCAATCGGCCATATGAGGAAGAACAAGTCAACATAGTGAAGAAGAATTTCTTGCCCCATGTCCGAGAAACCATGGGAGGATAGTAATACCCCCACTTTCGAGCTCTCAGAGAACCAGGAGTAGAAATCGAGGAAGGTCTTGCCAAAATAGAAGTAGAACCGAAGAAGGTGTCCGGACAATTCACCCCCATAAAATATGACAAACCTGTCAGTGCCGCAGTCTCAACCATCAACAACATCTCTCAACCAACCACATCATGGGCACCAGAAAGTCGCCCTGCCCCCGTCCTTAGGGAATACACTGAGCTCCATGCTCCCCTCTCCAAAGTCTACCAAGCCCCGTTAAGCCGAAACCTTTTAAAACCCTTGGATCCTCGTCCATTACACAATCCACTTCCTGGAAATTTCAAGACCGATGTTCATTGCGCCTTTCACCAAATAGCTGGCCATACCACCGACCAATGCTTCCACCTTCAAAACATAATCCAAAATCTCATCGACCGGGGTACCATCGCCCCACCAGCCAATCCTAAGCCAAACATTACGCACAACCCACTTCCAAATCACATCAATGCCATCTTCTTGGAAGAAAACCCAAATTTATATCCATCAACCCAAATCACACCCCTATACCCTCCTAAACCTCTTTAAATTTGCCCATATTTCCTCCTACACCCTACTAGCCCCGTTGATCAGGCATTGTCACTCCTTACTAGAGCATGCATCGTTGTCCGTACCCATTCTAAAAATGGAGGTATGGAATTATCAGAGGTGTTAAACCAACTCCTAGAGTTCGGGTTGAAATTGCCCTCACAGATGAATATCGATTTCCAGAAGTTCAGTGCGTTGTTTTTGGAAGCGCGAAAATGGGTCCGAGAATCAGATAATTGGGTGATACCCACCGATGAAGTCAGCTTAGATGATATTGTCTAGACTATGGCAGAATTATTCAAGCAAACCAACAGCATTTGCAGTATCACCGGGTTACTTGACACTTTGAAGCTATAAGAGCACTTGGTCCCTTCACCCTTACACATCCCAATAGAATGGGAAGACATATATGAGGAAGTTGTTGAAGTTATGGAATGCATTGACCTTACAAGGGAAAACAGAATTGTTGCCACTGGGTGGGGGAAAGAATTCGAGATTTGAAAGAAGAGAAAGCTTCAGGAAGAATTGGCCCAGTAACCGACTTATGTGGGATGATATCATTTGAAGAACTCCTCAGAGAAATAAATAGGGTGGCAGAGCAGCCTGAGATCGATGAAGAAATGGGATTCATGTTTTTCTCTTCTTCAATAAATCACATGACCAGATCAGGGAGACATTACCAGATTTCGAGCTCACTACCAGCAAATCACAAGGGGAAGGGCATTGAAAACCTTCCTATGCCAGAAATAACCATCGAGGAGAGCAAGATCCTCGATCAATTGAAGAAAACTCAAGCTAACATCACTCTATGGGGGCTTTTCATGTCTTCCCAGCTGCACAGAAATGCTTTAATCAAGTTGCTCAGAGGACCCACAGTTCCTCCTTCTACCACACCAGAAGAAGCAGTAAATTTGGTTGGATCCTTGACCTCTACCCGCACGCTATCATTTTCTGAAGAAGAAATCCTCAGAATTGGGCCAAATCATAATCATGCACTCAAAATCTCTGTCGAAGTTATGGGAAAGTCCGTGCCACTCTCTCTTGTTGATAACGGATCCGCCTTGAATGTTTTCCCTCTAAGAACCTTCAAGTGTTTAGGCCTGAAAGAGAGCGACCTCGCTCCAACCTACGCCGCTGTGCGTGCCAATGATAACACCCGTCGTGAGGTGATGGGATCCATAAAACTTGCAATAGGGGTTGGACCTATAAACCTTGTCGTTGAATTCCAATTCATTGATATCCCGGCCTATTTCAACCTGTTGCTCGAACGACCCTAGCTCCACAGTATAAAGGGTGTCTCTTCCTCATTCCATCAAAAATTGAAGTTCTTCACCGATGGGCGAGTCATCACCATTTTGGGTGACGACGACAATGCCGAGGGTGCAAGCACCAACATTCCAATTCTTAAGATACGGCATGGGTCAAATGATATGCTCCTGTCAGGATTCCGAGTGGAGCCATCCCTACTCCCGACAGGGGACGGTTTCAGAGAAAGAGTTTGTCCAGAATATGACTCTCATGGAAATGTCAATGTGATTTAGATGTTCAGAAACATTCACTACATGCTCGGAATGGGGCTAGGGCGAAGGCAACAAGGGATACTTGAGCCCATCGAACTGAAGAAAGCCTTCCCTCCTTGCGGCTTGGGGTATCAACCATCAGAACGAGAGCTCAGAATGATCCGCCAGACTCGATCAAAAAGAGGGTTAGACTGCGTCCGAACTATCTCAGGAGACTCCTTAAATGGACGATTCATCAAAGAAGGCGGGGATTTCCCCTTTTGCGATTTTCCATAACCATTGTACGACCACACAGACAAGAAGATGAAGCCTGGAATGGAGATATTTTTCCAAGATAGCTACCCATGGGTCGAAAGTTCCCCACACCATGTACAACCTCTCATCAAAGATACCGAAGAGACTAAGGAAAGTGATCCTGAAGATTCCTTCAACTTACAGGTACTTGGGCTGGCACTCTGCATGGTTCATTCAGGCACTACATCAATGGACCTATCCCGTCTGATTAAAGCTACTGATACACCTCTCCTCAACTGGTATACTGTGCCAGTTCTACCTCTTGAAATCTCCCCTAACCCCAATGTTTACCCTATTTCTTCAACTATTTTCTATCCTTGCTCAAATGTAATCGAGACCTATTTTGATGAGCTTCTCAATGTTGTTTTTTCTATCAATGAAATAAACGAAGATTTTGAGTATCTTACTGTGCCTTACATTAATTGTTTAGATTCTAATCGAACCTTTGATGATGATGATTTTACAAATGAACAATTCTTAACTGATCTACATAAGGTTAATAATAAACAACATAATCGCGTTCAAGTTAATTAAGAAGAGACTGTTATTATTAATCTCGGTTCTAGTAGCCAACTGCGCGAGATTAGGATAGGGGCTACCCTTGATGAGAATGAGCGCGCACAACTCGAAGAATTGTTAAAGGAGTTCGTGGATGTCTTCGCATGGTCCTACGATGATATGCCCGGTATTGATCCTGAAATAGTTCAGCATGAGATCCCCACTCTCCCAAATTATAAGCCAGTTAAATAAAAGTTGGGAAAACTCCGCACCGAATGGTCACTCAAGGTCAAGGAAGAGGTGGTCAAACAGTTAAACGTGGGCTTCATTCGAGTAATCGAATATCCCACATGGCTAGCCAACATTGTACTTGTGCCAAAATCAGGAGGAAAGGTTCGAATGTGTACGGACTATCGAGATTTAAACAAAGACTCTCTGAAGGATGATTATCCGCTACCCAATATCGACATGATCGTGGACAACACAGCCAGTCATGCTCTCAAGTCATTCGTCGACGGGTTTGCCGGATACAACCAAATCAAGATGCACCCCGACCACCCAGAAAAAACCTCATTCATCACCCCATGGGGAACCTTTTGCTACACCGTTATGCCATTTGGTTTCAAGAATGTTGGGGCTACCAACCAAAGGGTTGCCATAACCATCATGCACGATCTGATCCACAAGGAGGTCGAGGTTTATGTGGATGATATGATTATCAATTCCAAAACTAGAGAAGGTTATGTTCGCGCTCTCCGAAAGTTCTTCGAATGACTGCGACAGTATCAGATGCGACTTAATCCACAGAAATGTGTCTTCGAAGTTACAAAGGGAAAACTCTTAGGATTCATGGTCAGTGAGAAGGGGATAAAAGCAAATCCCGCCAAGCTGAAGGCCATACTTGAGATGCCACCACCCCTAACAGAGAAGGAAGTCCGAGGTTTCCTTAGGAAATTACAATATATCAGTCGTTTCATCAGCCAGCTAACCTCCA
Source organism: Sambucus nigra (assembly GCA_949130495.1). Lineage (NCBI taxonomy): Eukaryota > Viridiplantae > Streptophyta > Magnoliopsida > Dipsacales > Adoxaceae > Sambucus > Sambucus nigra. Next base: position 215,884,926 of record OX422218.1, on the reverse strand, counting down.
TATGTGAACTAGTATTCAAGCTCCTCCGAAAGGATTCAACCAAGGTTTGGAACGGGGCCTGCCAAGAAGCTTTTGATTGAATGAAATAATATTTGACCCAACCTCCAATACTCATGCCACCACAGTCTAATCTCCCTTTACTCTTATACCTAACCATAACCGACACTGCAGCCAGGGCTTTGCTAGCCTAATACCTTGAAGACTCCCTCAAAGAAAGAGCCATCTATTATGCTAGTCACAAATTGGCCGAGTACGAGGTCAACTACACTGCTTTAGAAAAAGCATGTGTCGCACTTATTTGGGTCACCCAAAAGTTGCGGCACTACATGCTCGCCTTCCCCATCAAACTCGTATCCTGAATGGATCCCATCAAATACCTACTTGAGAAACCCTCCTTATCCAGCCGAATGGCACGATAGTTGATGCTCCTAACTGAGTTCGATATCGTGTACGTCACACAAAAAGCCGTTAAAGGAAGAGCCATTTCTGACTACCTCGCGGATTACCCCATAGAAGAAGCTAATGTCTGGATCTCCGAATTCCCAGATGAGAATATTCTTTGCACTTCCCAAGACAACCCCCGATGGAAAATGTTCTTTGACGGCGCTGCCAACAAAAAGGGATATGGCATTGGGATACTCTTGGTTGCCCCAGATGACTCTCGTACTCCCATCGCCATCAAATGGGATTTCCCCTGCACCAATAACATGACGGAATATAAGGCATGCACGGCGGGCCTCAAGTTCGCTCTCAAGAAAGGTATTCAATACCATGACGTATATGGGGATTCTGCCCTCATCATCGGTCAAGTGCTCAGAAAGTGGAAAGTCAAGGACGAAAATCTCCAGCCCTTTCACACCCAATTAGAAGAGTTAGCCTCCCAATTCGAAGATATCACCTTCCATTACCTACCCTGATCAAAGAATAACCTAGACGATGCTCTCGCTACCCTGGCCTCCATGGTTGACATTCCCGAGGGAATAACAATGACCCCCTTCCTAGTTCAAAAGCAAGACAAACCAACCCACTGATACCACATTGAGCTCGTCGCCACAGAAGATCCTGAGCTAGTCAAGTACTGGTACTATGATATTTGGTGCCTCCTCAGGTACGGTAGGTATCTCGAGGGTTCCAACAAGAACGACCGAGTTACAGGTTGGCCGCCTAGTACATCATCTGTCATAAAGCACTACTCAAGAGGAATTTTGATGGAACTCATTTGCACTGTATCGCAGGGGATCACATTGAAAAGATAATGCAGAAAATCCACAGCAGGGAATGTGGTCCCCATATAAACGGTCACATGCTTGCCAAGAAGATCATCTGATAGGGCTACTACTGGACCACCATGACCCAGGATTGCACCTCTTATGTTCGGAGATGCCCTAAATGCCAACAGTTCTCCAATATTCAACACTTGCCTCCGCGGGAATTATACAACATTACTTCTCCCTAGTCGTTCTCCACCTGGGGTATCGACATCATAGGGAAGGTTACACCAAAGGCTTCAAACGAACATGATTTCATCCTGGTCTCCATCGATTACTTCACCAAATGGGTCGAAGCTGAGTCATACGCAGTGTTGAATGCCAAGAAAGTGGCCAAATTCCTTAAGAAAAATATCATCTGCCGATATGGGATCACGCATGAGTTGGTATCAGATAACTGGTTGCATTTTGAAGCAGAAGTCACAGAAGTAGTCAACGAGTACGGGATTCAGAGACACAAATCTTCTCCCTACCGACCTCAGACCAATGGTGCAATTGAGGCTGCCAACAAAAACCTTAAATCCATTATCAGTAAGATGACCGAAAGCTGTAGGGATTGGGCCGACCGGATCTCGTACGCCCTCTGGGCTATCGAACCTCAATTCGAACTTCTACTGGGGCTACCCCCTACTTTCTGGTCTACAGTATGGAATCATTCCTACCTGTGGAGCTGGAAATATCCTCGCTACGCATCATGCTCGAAGGCAAGGTTAGTGAAGAAGACTGACGACAAGGCCGTCTTGACCAGCTGACCATCCTGGTCAAAAGGAGATTGAAGGCTCTATACCAAATACAAGGGTACCATCGCCGAATAGCGCGATCATTCAACAAGAGAGTCAAAGACCGCGGTGTTCGAGAGGGGGATTTAGCCCTCAAGGAGATAATCGAACCCATCTGGGACCCCAGAGGAAAATTCAAGCCCAATTGGAGAGGCCCTTACATTGTGAAGAAATCATGTCTGGCGGTGCCGCCATGCTCACTGACCTGGAAGGGGAAGAGATGGATCGTACAGTCAATCTGGACCGTCTCAAGAAATTCCACCCCTAGTATGAAATCTCAGCGCACTACGACTCTTCTCATCCCCCTTTTATTCTAAAAAAAAAAACTCTTCATTTCCCTCTACCCAGAACTACGTGGGCCTGATCCTCTACAAAAACTATTTTAATTTTTTTCAAAAACCCCGGAGGTACGTAGGCAGCTCATGCATCTCACTTGAGCGCAGCCCCTTCTTTTTCATAAAAATATATTCTTTTCTTATCACCAAGAACGATAGTTCATTCAAAACATCTACTTGAATAAAAGGATTATGTATGCCTTAGCGATCGGTATAGATAATTCAAAATACAAAATTTATCGAAAGGCACAGCTGGATGATCAGAAAATTGTTTATTTCATTAATAAGAAATTACAGTTCGAATTACATAAGAAAAAGGAGAAGATAACTCCCTTCCCCCTATTACCATAAAAAGCCAGATAAAATCCCCCACATCTGTTACACAAATAAACTCCCCTGGGAGTCCTACCCACAGCTACCAGAAGAGCCTGCACCCTCATCATCTACATCCCGAGGACCCCAAGTTTCCCCTGCCTGAATAGAGTGTCGCAAACATTCCATGGATCGATGAGCCTTAACCATCTTCGAAAATACCACAACACCCCCTTCCATAGAGTTAGATAAAATAAACAACCTTTGACCAGTCTCTACTACCAACATCTTGCTGGCTACTTTCCTCCACAACCACTTCATGTAATCTTTGGAGACATGCCAAATCCTCCCGACAAACTGAGCGTGACGGGTCGACGGACGCCGATTTTTACATAGAGATCCAAGCAACAGATGCAGACGCTCAGTCAAATCCTCTACTATAAAGAAATTTGAGGTCCGACAGGGCACGACCTGCCCCCAGCCAAATTGACGCAGAAGCGGCCAAGGGAAATAAAAAGAGACCTGTCTGAGACCAACTAGCCACACATGTGAATACTCACCTAGCTCCAGAATAGGCTTCAATGGCCCCCACCAAGGCACTGACCAATACATCCCACGGGCCCCATGCTCCACAAACCAATTCTCCCAGTTCTCAACATACAGGCCAGCGCGAATGAAGTAGCGCGAAAAGAAGTTGGGTACGACCGACAAGGGATATTCTGGAGGAGTCGACAAGCGGAATCTTTCAGATAACCACATGGACAGTATCACATGGCTACCCCTCAAAAAATCTGAACGGTCTTCTCTCCAGGCATCCAGGCTACTCAAAGTCTTCGACAGTATCACTGCCACAGGATTGCGACGGTATGACATCCATGAAGTAATGGCTGCAAGTTGTGGGTCCACCTGAAATTCCCCAATCACCAGCAATAATTTGGAAACTAGACCCAGAACAACGGCTCCAGCATAGCCAGCATCACCTACTTCCCGCAAATGTATGGACCGCAGCACCGCTAGGAGGGAGATCATTCCTTCAATAACCAATGATCTGGTGGCCGAAGGCGAAATATGAAGAAGCCCGACCAATAAATCCCTAGGAGAATGGGAAAATTCGGGCAAAGCCGTAGCAACACTGGGATTTACACCCAATATGGCAGAAAATTCCTCGTAGGTAGGACAAACTTCTTCCAACCCAAAGCGGAATATATGGTCTTCGGGGTACCTGAATTGTACCGCCACTATCAGCATATTCCACTCAAAAGATCGATTGTGCCACAAGGAGACTCGACGCATGTTAAAAGCATCGTAGTCAACATTATAAGAGCACATAGTTTCCAAGGCTTCGAGGTAATAGACAAACTCAATGCTACCAGGGAGAACCATCTTGCAAGACTAAAAGATAATGGGTAGGTAGATAAGACTGCAAAGGTGTGATGAAAACACTCCACCCTTACCCGTTTTTATACTTGAGAACCCTCACAAAAGACACAATCCCTGCAGAAATCGAAGGGAATCCTAACCCACAAGGTACCAAAGGCTGAATAGGGTACCAATCAAAGCCTTCAAGTGATGGGACTGGACTAAACTGCCGATAGGCAGGTCAGGGTGCTTGCCGATCGGCAACCCCCCATTTTTGAAAATTTCCTCCTTTTCTTTTTTGTCAAATCAAAAAACTCAATAAAAATAAATTGATATTCTCAAAATAATTTCAAGAGTCATGTTTTCTCCTTATAGGATTCCCCTTTTAAATAAAATCTTTCCTTCGAAAATTCCAAAAATATTCTTGTTTTACGGTCTTAGTAGCAAAGTAAAAAGCGCATGTGCATGCATTCATTCATCATTAATAAAAGATAATAATAAAAAAACTCCCATTGCATTGCATATATCTATTTTCTGTGTTACATCATTTTGCAGGAAATAGAAAGAAAAGCCAAAAACAACGGGTCTCAGCCCGAACCCACATTTCACTCCCTCTCTCTCTCTCAAGAGCTTCCACCCCTGTGACGCGCTCTCTCCCCCCTACGGCGAGACGACGCACCACCACTACCCGAGCCAGAGTCCTCTCCAGACGAGGCAGACGACACCAAGCAAGAAGGAATGGGAACCGCATCCCGAATATGGGCAGTCACCGAAGATATCCAATCTCTAATGTCCCTAAGCCAAGTGGTCGACACCCGGACTTGCTGCAAGGAAAAGGCAAAATCAATATCAAAACAGGAATGACCAAAACATAAAAGAAAGAGAGGAATAGAAAGGTATACCGCAGGTTGAAGGACCTCCTCTGTCAAACCCAACTCCTCCGGATCCATCGCAAGAGGATGGTGCATCATCGACACTATCCCTCCATCTGCCCGCCGGATGTTATACGAAGGAATGTGCAACCGCACGAAAGGGTCCTCCGAGGTCTCCGCCACCGCAGATGCCGACGGACCACCACCACTGTGAGAGGACCCCACTGGTCGACTCGAACCCTCAGGAGGGAAAGGAAGGGCATCATGTATGCTAGGCGCCATTAACCAACTAGTCACAAAGTCCATGTACTCATAAGGTGCAGCCGTATCAGTGTACAACGAGTAGGATTCGCCGATCATCGTCGTGATCCTCTCATCCTCCAACAGCTGTCGCTCCCGCCTCATAGACATAGGAGGCTACGCGGGTGGCACCACCACCTCCCCCTCGGTGATCTGACGAACTACCCTCTCCTCAAGATACCAGGAATGGCCGAACTCATACGCCAACAAACGCCTCATCTGCGCGTTCACCCCAGTCATCCCCGTATCCTGAATGGTTGTCCCCAAAGGATAAAAGGTCACCTAAAAATCCCCAAGCAAGCATGAGTCAAAAGTCCCCCTTCCATACCGATCGGCACTGACTCCTCACCTTCCCGAGGCAGTCCAAAAGTCTGTGCCACTGCCGAATGGCACCCCTCAGTCTATGCCGGTTGGCAGCCCCCTTAAATTTTAGTACAAAAATTCCTGGAAAATGCCAGAAAACCAAGAAAAATCCTCAAAAAATTCCTAAAAATCCCAAGAAGGATTTAGAACATTTTCATCAAGAAAATTTCGCACTCCTTCAGGCAAAACCTCCTTTTCCCCAATGGAAGCCTCAAAATCCAAGCGAATGACCTCTCAAGCAATCACCTCCTCAGCAAAGTTTACAACCTCAAACCGGTTATCTCCCCAACAATCACCTCCTCTGCTCGAATCAAGGACACAAAACCTCTCCATCCCTCGGCTACCCAGTGCGAAACAATATCGCATGATATATTTCCTGGCGAAATTCAGAAGAATCACTCACCCCAGGCGATCTCTCCCAAAGGACGATCCAAAATCTTCCCCAGTTCATTCATCGCTCCCCAGCGGAACCTGAAATCCAATTCCTCTTCCCAGCGGAACCTCAAATCCAATTCTTATCCCTAGCAAAACCCATCTTCCCCAGCGAAATCCTCAAAAGCTAAGTGAAAACTCCTCCCGGTAAAGCTCTGGAAAATCCCTAAGGATCACCTGATCACTTCCCCAGCGGAATTCTCTTACAGCACCAAAAATAAGTTGTTCCCACCTGCGAGGTCTCCTAAAAGAGCTTCCCAAGCTATTAGCTCCTCAGCTCAAATCTAAATCACAAATCTCTTTCCCCAGCAAAACTAAAATCTAATCCTCAACCACTCTTGGGTCGAAATTGGCACCGGTCTTGGATCGTCACCTGAGTTAGGTCAGAATTGACCTCGGTCCTCGGTCGTCACCACTCTTGGGTCAGAATTGACCCCGGTCTTGGATCGTCACCTGAGTTAGGTTAGAATTGACCTCGGTCCTTGGTCATCACCACTTTTGGGTCAGAATTGGCCCCGGTCTTGGATCGTCACCTAAGTTAGTTCAGAATTGACCTCGGTCCTCGGTCGTCACCACTCTTGGGTCAGAATTGGCCTCGGTCTTGGATCATCACCTGAGTTAGGTCAGAATTGACCTCGGTCCTAGGTCGTTACCACTCTTGGGTTAGAATCGGCCCCGATCTTGGATTATCACCTAAGTTAGGTCAGAATTGACCTCGGTCCTCGGTCGTCAGCACTCTTGGGTCAGAATTGGCCTCGGTCTTGGATCGTCACCTGAGTTAGGTCCGAATTGACCTCGATTCTCGGTCGTCACCACTCTTGGGTTAGAATTGGCCCCGGTCTTGGATTGTCACCTGAGTTAGGTCAGAATTGACCTCGATCCTCGGTCGTCACCACTCTTGGGTCGTAATTAGCCCCGGTCATGGATCGTCACCTAAGTTAGGTTAGAATTGACCACAGTCCTCGGTCGTCACCACTCTTGGGTCAGAATTGGCCCTGATCTTGGATCGTCACCTAAGTTAGGTCAGAATTGTCATCGATCCTCGATCGTCACCACTCTTGGGTCAGAATTGGCCCCGATCTTGGATTGTCACCTGAGTTAGGTCAGAATTGACCTTGGTCCTCGGTCGTCACCTCTCTTGGGTAAGAATTGGCCCCGGTCTTGGATCGTCACTTGAGATAGGTAAGAATTAATCTCGGTCTTCGGTTGTCACCACTCTTGGGTAAGAATTGGCCCCGATCTTGGATCTTCACCTGAGTTAGGTCAGAATTGGCCTCGATCCTCAGTCGTCACCACTCTTAGGTTAGAACTGACCTCGACCCTCTGATTTGGTCATCCTCGCTTCCTTAGGTCCTCAAAACTGACCTCGACCCTCTGAATTGGTCACCCTCGCTCCTTAGGTCCTCAGAACTGACCTCGGCCCCCTGATTTGGTCACCCTCACTCCGTAGGTCCCCAGAACTGACCTCGACCCTCTGATTTGGTCATCCCCAGCACGCTCCTTAGGTCCTCAGAATCGACCTTGACCCTCTGAATCGGTCATCCTCGCCTCCTTAGGTCCTCAGAATCGACCTAAACCCTCTGAATCGGTCATACTCCCTCAAAAGCATCATGTGTTGTCTATTCGACGGTCATCATTTGTTCTATACTTACCCATCGAGGGGATCTATAGACACCCCATTCTATTACCCCCTGACTCACCTTAGGTCCCTAGTACCTCCACTCATCACCGCAAACCCAGGTCATATCCCCAGCACTGACCTGAAAGCCATCGGGCACTCCCCGGCTCAGTTTGACCCAAAAGTCAAACTCTTTATCTCGATCGAGACTAAATGAATCTTTGAAGGGCACTGAATACCCTTTCCAACGGTCCACCCCGTGCGCGATTCTGACTTACCATGCGGACGAACGGTCCGTTTGTGTCGTAAACCTGACCTAGAGGCCACTGGGCGCTCCCAGACTCTGTTTGACCTATGTCAACTCTTCATCTTGATCGAGGCTGAATGAATCTTTAAAGGTCCCTAAATACCCTTTCCAATGGTCCACCTCGTGCACGATTTTGACTTTCCATGCGGATGAATGATTTGTTTGACTCCGGGAGGCCACTGAGCGGTTCTTGGGCCCGGTTGACCAAAGTCAACTCTCCAAATTGTGTAAAACTCTTTGGAATGTCGAAGTACATCTCCTAACCTTTCCAATGGTATGCCCCGTGCATGATTCAGACTTACCATGAAGACGAACGATCCGTTTGCATCTTCACTATTCCCCATCCAATAGACCGATAAATGCTTCCGAGCCATATTTGACCCAAAGTCAACTCCCAAACCCATGAGTGGTCCAAAGGAATTTCTAAGGTCTCTGAATTACCCTTCCAACGGTATGCCCCGTGCATGATTCTGACTAACGGTTTGCCCTCAGCAAATGATTTTCCAAAAAAGCCTGAAACACACTGCCAAACGGCAGGTTCCAGAACCTGCCTGTCGGCACTTGTCGGCCGATATGCCGGAAGGGCTCTATGACGATCAGTAGACCCTTGGGCCTATAAAAGGAGGCCTTCACCTCATTTTCAAGGGGAGCCCAGATCTAATAAAAACCTATCTCAACGAATCCCAGAAACCTCTCTCGAAGGCAACGTGATTTCAACATCCAAATCCCCTTTTTACTTCCACTTTTCATCACCCTTTTCATTAAACTTGGTGAATTAACCACTCTCCATCATCATCCAAGTGCAAGGGCTGCTCTCGAACATTCAAGATCAAGCTCAATATCTTCAAGAAGGTCCAACTTTCTCACCTTTCTCTTCAAATTCTCTCGAGTTCTCAATAACTTACTTTATTACTTAGCACTTTTTACTATCTCATCCCATACATCCTAATATACTTTTTATTTAATATTATTGCACATCTCTTATTTTTATATAAATAAAACCCAAAAAACAAGAAAAGAGGGTTTGCTCATAAATTTCAAGTAGGGATTCTAACACTTTTTCCACACTCTTCTAACAACTAAAACACTTTTTCTACACACACACTCACAAATAAGAGATTCCCCATTTTGGATTTATGGGATAAACCCCACCCCTCGTTTTACATGGAACTACGTGGACTTTGATGCCTTTATAGGCTACGTAGGCGTCTCGGGGTAAAACCCGAGACTCGAGTTCTTTTTCTCACTTTTTCTCTCATTTTCTATCTTCTTTAAATCCATTTTCCTTATATTCTATATACTTGCTCTTAATGACGTATTAGTCCATATGCATTATCGTTCCATTATAACGATCAACGTAAGGGTAATCGCGTAAATCCTATTATTCTTATACCTTCCTACGGATGACTCTCTTTATCCTTTCTATGATACAAGTCAAGGATTCCTACCTCCTTTTCTATATATACACATGCACACATATCACGGGGGGAAACATAAAGGAAAATAGCAAATATTCATGAGAGACCGAAAGGGCGGAATGGGTGCCTAACACCTTCCCATTTAGTAACTAAGCCTCCGAACCCTTCTCGAATCATTTTGGTTTCGCACGCACCAGTATGTCTTTATATGTCATCCTTCGGGGTGGCTTCCCCCTTTTTTTTTTTTGCTTTGAGTAAAATAGACTGGAGACTCTGAATCTCTCTACATTTTTCACACCTCACAAATCGATGTCGGCCGAAGCGCTCTCCCAAGAGGGACGCGCGAGACCCAAAGGATCCTTTTCCTCCGCGGCAGGGATCGGGGATGGCCATAATCATTGCCTTGTATGGTAGAGGAGGTCATCAACTATTACAATAAAATGGTCGAAGGAGTAACGATGTATGAACCAAAGGGCATTCCCATTGGGGAACCCAACACTGCAACAAGGGAGGATACCAAATATTTCCAGATTCATCGAAAGATCCAACATCCAATGGAGAGCTATTTCACGCTAAGAATAATCATTGACAAGTATGTGAAGGTAGGAACATTGAAAATCCCTTCGCAGAATGTTAACAACGACCCACTCACAGCGCATGAGGCCAGTATGGTGGTGTCCTATGATGAGGAGGCAGAGAGAGTGGAAAGAAAGCTAACAACGAAGTAGGAAGAGTTTGAAGAAGCTTTGGAATATTATACTAAGGAAATGGCTAATATAGTGTTAACTTATGATGAATCAAGATCTAAAGATGTTGAGGACGTATACAGTGTTGAAGGTGAGGAAGCAAACCAAGTCATAGAATACTGTGCAATTTCAAAATACCCAAAGTTTACATGTTCTTCGACCAAGTAAGGATACCAAAGGAGAGTAGATTGGAAATAACCTAGGCAATTCTTGACATTATAAGGAAGAATGCAGTCCCTTCACTAAGATGGAAGGGACCCATGGCCATGATGGTAAAGAGGTTTCTGTCAGAGTTAACTTTCAGTGACATGGATAGGGCCGTAAGATTCCCTCATAACAGGCCATTATATGTGACCGCCAGTGTTAATGGGGTTAGTTTTGTAAGGACTCTTATGGATAGGGGAGCTTCCATCAATATCATGCCAATCAACTCTTTCCACGCAGCTAATATTCTGGAGGAAAGGTTAGTCCTCGTGCCTTTGGTGATTTTGGGATATGACAACCAGTCTTCCAAGTCTATTGGGTACGTGAATGTTAGGATTGTGATGGGAAATTTGAGTTCCCATATCAAGTTCCACATAATAGAGAGTGTAACTTCCTACCATCTGTTGATAGGAAGAGTGTGGATGCACAACCAAGGGCTAGTTCCTTGGACGTATCACCAATGCGCCAAGGCGAATATCAAGGGAATAGAGGTGACCATTAGGGCTACGAAGAGGGCCTTCACTATCGAGGAAGCTTATCTGGTAGATGCAGTGTTTTACACAGAATTAGAGGAGGATGTACGGGTTCTTACGAGAAGAATGGAGAGATCATTGGTTCCATCGATCAGAGAAAGGATGGGGTCCTTGAACGAGCATAATAAAGAGGTTGTAAGAAGTAAAGGAGCGATGGCCGAAGAAGCCGATCAGATGTTCCCTCGGCCCCAAAAAATTTCGAAGCAGCTCAAATACAGGATGATGCTTAGAGCAGACCCAATGGAGCATGAGGTCTAATGACAAAGCGTGTTGAGTTAATTTTTAGGAGGAAGAGTTGTTGAGGCTTCTAGAGAGAAGAAGAGGAAGGTTGTGGTGACTACCATTAGGCAGTGCAAAAAGGTAGTTACCAAAGAAGGAAAAGTGGTTTATCGATTATAATAGTGTGAACGGGCAGCCGAATAAACAAATAATGAGTCTGACCCGATATATGAGTACTTTCTGGTAGATTAACGGGGATAATGTATGGTGATAGACAGCTCCAATATATAGGAATTTATAGAAGAAGTCGCTGAAGAACCAAATTACATGGTAGATCAACCGAAGCCACGTGCACAAGAGTTGGATCAGTTGAACTTGGTGAAAGAAGGGGAGGATCCAAGCCCTATTTTTATCTCGAAAGATCTCAGTAAAGGTAAATAAGAGGCCTTACTTGAGTTGATTCAGGAGTTCATAGATGTTTTTTCATGGAAGTACACAAAGATGGGAGGGATGGATGTGGAAGTGAGCTGCCACTAGTTGAACATGATTTCTTCGGCCATTACAGTGAAACAAGCAATGAAAACATACAAGCCTGAGCTAGACTTGAAGATTAAGGAAGAGGTCTAACGCTTATTGACGGTAGGGTTCATCAAACCGATACAACACCCACTTTGTCTATTTAACATTATTCCAATGGGTAAGAAAGATAAAAATCAAATAAGGATCTGTGTGGACTTTAGGGACTAGAATAGGGATTTCCCCAAGGATGAGTTCCCTCTACCCTCCATCGATAGCATGATAGAGGCAACGACTGGTCATGAGATGTAAATCTTCATGGATGGGTATGTAGGGTACAACCAGATAAAGATGGACCCTACAAATGTAGAGAAAATGACGTTTAGAACCCCATTGGGCACCTTCATGTACAAAGTAATGCCGTTTGGACTCAATAATGCTGGGGCTACTTATCAAAGAACAATGATAGCTATCTTCTTTGACAAGTTTATGGAATTTTATGTGGATGATTTGGTTATAAAACCGAGGAAGGAGGAGTCCTATCTAAGCGATTTAAGGAAGGTGTTTTATCGGTGCAGGAAGTATAAACTGAAGATGAACCCACTAAAATGCTTCTTTGTAGTAACTAGTGGAAAGTTTTTGGGTTTGGTGGTTGATCGGCAGGGAGTATAGATGGAGCAAGACAAACAGCGAGCGACCTTGGAGATGTCCAATCGAATAATGGTGAAGGAACAGAAGAATTTCCTTGGTAAAGTTTCTTACCTTGGGAGATTTGTGTCTGTATTAATTGAAATGACGCACCCATTGATGCAGCTTCTAGGAAAGAACACGAAATTCAAGTGGGAAGAAGTTCACCAGGAGTCTCTCATTGGACTGAAAAAGATGCTCGTTTCACCACAGACTATGGTTCCCCCAAAGGCAGGAATACTATTGCAGCTAAACCTTACATCCACCACAAGGTTTGTTGGAGCTTTACTGGCACAGGATATTGATGGGAAAGAACTTTCAGTCTACTACCTCAGCAGAATCATACATGGGCTAGACGTCAGATATAATAGCTTGGAAAGGCATTGTTTAGCCTTAGTCTTTGTAGCGCAAAAACTTATACATTATATGATATGTTTTACAATTCATATTGTAACCAGATGTGATCCTATTAAGTATTTATCGAAAAGAACTATATTGATTGGTAGGGCACCTAGGTGGTTCCTCATCCTCTCAGAATATGACTTGAGGTGTGTGGTACCTCGCGCGATCAAGAGCCAGGCGTACGCTGACCTGTTGGCAATCTTCCCCTCTGGGACATTTGAACGACCTAAAGAAAGTATTCCAGGTTACGACTTGTAAGCCAATTACTTGGATGCAAGTGATGAAGAATGGACGATGCAGTTTGATGTATCTTCAATGGAAAATAAAATAGGGGCAGGGGTTATTCTTTAAAAAAGAATGGAGGAGATTTATCTTTTCTACAAGTTAGATTTCCCTTATTCCAACAATGAAGCAGAGTATGAAGTGTTATATCTGGGTTTACTGGAGTCCCTTCGAAGGGGGATTCGTTCACTTTGTATCAAAGGTGATTCAAACTTGGTGATTCAATAAGTGAATAAAGAATATGCATTGAAGCAATTGAGCCTGGAACCATACTGAACAGTCATTCAGAGGCTTTTCAGCCAGTTTCATCAGACCAAGATCAAGAGACATCCCTAAATAATGAATCGACATCCAGATGCCTATGCCACTATCGTCCAGCAAATGGTCATGAGAAATTATATAACTACAGTCATGATTCAATGAAGAACGGCTCCTTCAGTGGTAAAGTCAATTCCGCCGATAGAGGAGGAAGATAACCGAGGGGAGAGATTAGAAAGCAACTAGAATCTGGGGAAGGAGTGATGGATCTGAGGGAACTAGCCCAATACTTTACAAATTAGAGAAATATTTACTTCAGAAATGCAGGGGGTGGTTATCAAGATGCATCGACCCAAAAGAAGCAGAGCAGAGGTTGAAGAAAACACATGAAGAAAATTGTGAAATAACTGAGATTACAGGAGAATTCAAATGGAGAGTTATTACTGGCCCAGAATGAAGCAGGACGCAATAGAGGTACAACGAAAGTGCGCTAAGTGTCGGTTATTCTTCGAGGCAATTGAATGTCATTTCATTGAAACTCAATCAGACTGGAGGCAACCTTATATTGAATTCATTAAAGATGGAGTTGTTCCAATAGAGAAGATTGATTCGATGGGACTTAAGCGAAGAGCCCCGAGGTTCTACGCTAGGGATGGGCAACTTTATCGAAGGGGCTATTTCAACCGGACATTGTATTTTATTACGAAGGAAAAGAAGTTGAAGTCCTCAAGAAGGCACATGATCCAGCTCACATAGGAGGGGCCAAGTTGTACCACCAGTTAATGACGTTGGGGTATTATTGGACAATAATGGAGAAAGACTCTGCTGAGTTTATCCAAAAGTGTAAGTCTTGATAACTTCATGGAAATATGATTCATCCCCCATCGGTGGACTTACACTCCCTGGAAATGCCTTATCCTTTTCACACTTGGGCGTTCGACCTGGTACGGGCAATATATCCTTTTTCGAGGAGGAAGATATGGATACTAGTAGCAACATAGTGCTTTACAAAGTGGGCTGAAGTGATACCGCTAAGAAGAGAAACATCAGGGTGGTGACCAACTTCATCAGAGAATACATCATTTGCCGTTTTGGGATTCCAAAGGTTATCCTCTCAGATAATGGAACCGCTTTTGTCAATTCAGAGGCAACGATGCTCACAGAAAAGTACTCCATTGTTCATCATACTTGAACGGTGGCATACCCAAAGGGCAACAGTCAAGCTAAAGAAACTAACAAGATCTTGGTTTATTCTGGCTAAAATGATGGAGGATTTTCCAGGATCATGGGATGACAAGATACCAGCTGTGTTAAGGGCCTATCGAAAAACCAAGAGGAAGGACAAAGGGTATACTTTGTTCTCTCTTATATACGGGGATGAGGCGATTCTTCTGGTAGAGTTAGAAGTTCCCTCTGCTAGATATGCCTTACAAAGTAGCATGCTCCCTCAGAATAGACATGTGCAGTTGGAAGAGTTGGATGAACATAGAGATAACATGATGCCACACTTTTAAATGTATAAAAAGCATCTCTTTAGGGCATTTGATAACTTAGTGAGACCAACGAAGTTCGTAGAGGGAGACCTTGTTTTGAAGGCAGCAGTAAAGCACATCAGGGGGCTTCCTCTACCAAAGTTTGCAGAGAATTGGGAGGGACCTTTCATTGTAAAAGAAGCTCATGATTGTGGTTATTGCTTAATCTCTAAGATGGAAGAAGACAAGCCATTCAATATTAACAATAAATGATTGAAAGTCTATCATGTGTAATAAATTAAGGCTAGACCACCATTGTATTTTGTTGTTATTATGAATATACAAGTTTTTATTGTAACTCGAGTGGAAATAAAAGAATTGTAACACTTCATACTATATGCAAACAATTATAACACAAAGAAAGGACATGGAAAAACATACACCTTTTTCATTCATTCATAAACTTTGAGGAATTACAAAATTAGGAGTTATTGCCCTTGAATTGGATAAAAAGAAGAAAAGAAAAGGTTTACAACAATTGATTGACCTAAGAGGAACCACAGATATAGAGCAGCGAAAAAGTCTCCATGAAGGCTCGAAGGAGCTGCTAGGCAAGACTGTTGAGCATTTATAGAAACCTCCAATCTTATTTGCGCTTGTGTATGTTCGATGGGGAGTTTTGCTCATTTCATCTTCATTAGACGCAGAGCTTCTTCTGCATCTTCTACCTCCTTATTAATACCTTCAAGTAGAGGTGCTTACTCAGCCAACTTATCTTCCTCAGCCCGTTGATCCTCCCGATGTTTCTACAGTAGCTCCATCTGACTATTTAGTCGCTGACTCTTCAAAGTTTTTAAGTGAGTAATAAGCCAGTCAAAACGAAAGCCATCACGACCCAACTCCCTCAGATAGCCCAGGAATTGGTTGAGGAGGGATCTGGTAACATTTGAATGGGGGGTGCTGACGATATCAACAACGACGGTTGCCATGCCTTGAAGTCTATAGCTCATCATGGGGATATTGGAACGCAGGAAATCCACAGTAAAATCTCAGGATGGTGGCTTGCAAGCTGCTCAATGACCAAGTGATGGATGGTAGGCATCTGAGGGGAACTCTGAAGGACAATGAGGAAAAATGCATGAGGATCTAAGTCGGGTAGAGGGAGCTCATAACCAGATTCTATCTCGGTAGCAACACCAGTCATGGAACCTTGATCATTGTGACTAGAGTCTTCTGAGATAACGGGTTCCCGACGGGGTGAAACGATGGGCGAAAGAACTGATGGAGAATTCTCCCGTGCAACCTGAGAATAGGTAGAAGAAATAATGAGTTAAAATGAAAAATCTTAACAAGTGTTTTCGTTGTTAAGTCGCCGATATAGGTGAATTTTATGGAAAATCTTAACAAGTGTTTTCGTTGTTAAGTCACTGATATAGGTGAAGTTTATGAAAAATCTTAACAAGTGTTTTCGTTGTTAAGTCACCGTTATAGGTGGAGTTTATGAAAAATCTTAACAAGTGTTTTCGTTATTAAGTCACCGATATAGGTGGAGTTTATGAAAAATCTTAACAAGTGTTTTCATTGTTAAGTCACCAATATATGTGGAGTTTATGAAAAATCTTAATGAGTGTTTTCGTTGTTAAGTCACCGTTATAAGTGGAGTTCATGGAAAATCTTAACAAGTGTTTTTAGTGTTAAGCCACCATTATAGGTGAAGTTTGAAAGATTGACAAATGTTGAGAAACTAGCGAAGTACCTCAGCAGTAGTGGGAGAAAGAATGGGAGTCACCGTGGAGGCCATAATGGTAGGAACCGTTGGAGGCAGGCTTATTTCCTTAGAGGCCTCAATGGCACCCTCAACTGTAGAAGCCTCAACGGTCAGTAAAGCTCCCTCGCCAACAAAAGGTACCAAGGCCAACATATGAGTTTCACTGGGATAAGACGATGGACCTCCAAACAATGCCCCAGCATGGGTGTGTTCAGAAGAACCACCACGCTGGGCAGAAGCATCAATCTTGTCCTTAGAAGCATGCAGACCACCAAGAAAAGAGGGTGGGGCAAGGCTTGGAGAAAGCTGTAAACATAAAGAGAAGTGTTAGACATGAGGATTAAGTATAGAAGAAGTGAGAAATACCTCTGAAGTGTTACTTACCTCAGTTATGGCACCAAAAAGAGAATCTGCAGCTAGTGGTTTCATCAGCACAGAGGGAAGAAGGATGTTTGCTAAAAACGATGCCATTTCAACCTAAGGCATCCCAACATATTAAAGTTTAGCAGTCCAAATAGAAAAAGGGATGGAAAAAAAAGATGTGAGACCTAACAAGTAATGGATAATATGTTACCTTAGGGTCACTTTCCGCAGCTGGAATGATGGGCAGAGGGACCTCGTGCTGAGGTGATAATTCAGAAGGGGTTGGGGGAGTTGTATCTAGTTGAGAAGAGATGCCCACAGACTCAACGGAATCACCCCCATAGAGACATCCTTCGCACGTTAAGAGGTCGAACGGCGAGAGTAAGTAATCCCGGTCATGGGAGAACGGGGAGGAGTTACATCGGTCTGAGAGGAACCAAAACGTCCCCCCACGAAAGGGCTCATTGGGGGACTGGGTCTTTCTTCTCAACTTCCTGCACCAAAGTGATTAAAGGTTAAACAGATGCAGTTTGCCTTAGAAAAAATACGAATAAAATCAATAACACACATACATACCTCGGATTCAGAGGGAGAATGGGAGGATATGACTATTGGTGAAGGAGGAGAGGAAGCAACAACAGAGGAAGCTATGGAGAGATGTATATCTGGAGTTCGTTTACTCTAGGACTTGGTACCCAGAGTCTTCTTCCTCTCACATGCAGTGCCAATACTTTGAGGAACCTTTGAAATTTTCTTCCTTTTTGACCCTGGTTCCATTGGATCAACCAGGATGGTAGGTAAGGCAACAGAAGGAGGAACGCCAAGAGCGCATCATTGAAACGCAACATTTATTCATTCCACCTCAGCCTGAACCCTCCTTCTTAGCTCCTCACTTACCTCTGCAGACATGGGAAGGGGAACGGAGGCGATGGGGAATGACTCCAAAGGGGTTTGAAGCTGAGTTTGAGGCTGAAATTTTGAGGAAGTCCCACTCTTAAACTTCCTAGTTCTTTTGGCCAGGGGCTGGGAAAGCCCTTCGCCAGTGGCCGCTTCAGTTGTAGGGGCAGGTTGTTTGGGGGTTGCAAGAGTATTGGGTTTGGGCATGGCAGTAGGGATCATTGGGTAATAAGGGGGTAGCTCGAGGGGAGGATCTTTAACGGTTTTACTTAAAGGGAACTCAACTCAAGGGATGGAGTTTCCTTTGAGACCCAACTCCAGGGCAGAGAAAGAAAGGACTAGGGGATACTGGGGGGGACTCTATATGAACTCACGAATTAGGGCCAGTTACTTCAAACGGAACTTAGTGGCATAAGAAGTAGATACATCCCCTTTACTAGTGGCACTAGGAAGGGTGACTCGACCATCCATGGTAGAAGTCACACTAAGTACTGTTGCTGCAAGGTAGAAGGTGCAAGCCTAAAAAAAAGTAACCTTTTTGTAACTTAGTTGAAACACGGGTCGAGGAGCCCCCTGATCAAACCCGAACTGACTGTTACATCTATCGAGGTTATAAGGCTCAGAATTGTACCCCCAGTGAAGGAAGGAAGAAATCTAGGAGTAAACATAAGTACCACGGCCTGTAAAGGATTTTATACAACTGGAATGAAAGTGACCGTTGACGCTGTAGAGGGGAAAAAGTTCCAAGTGTGGGAAAAGGTAGAATCGTTGTACGGTCTCATGACAAAAGAATCAAAACGATCGAAAACTCCCATTATATCCTTTCAGATCTATTTTTTTATGGAAGCATAAGAAGCGTGGAGGATTAATTCCTTGACTCGTGGGGTAAGGGATAGACTTGGAGGCAATGGCAGGAAAATAGGTAAAAAGAAAGGTCGTTAAGATAATGGTGTTGGTAAAGCTGGCCAAGTTATAATGACCCAGTGATCGTGCCATGTCAATATGGGTTCGATCCAGACAAGTGTAGAGGGACCCCAAAGCAATGGCGGTTAGAGGAAGGTTGAAACCCCTAGCCAAACGGATGAAAATGTTTATTAGGTATCTCATGGGATGGTTATTGGGTTTCCCAGTCAAAAATAAATGCAAAAGTTGTAGAAGAATATAGGTTGGTACTTCCAAAGATGTACCTTTACCCTAGCCTGCTACAACAGTGATATCCTTCGTAGTAGGAGCTTAAAAAAATAGTTGATAAGGGGAGTAAAAGTGGCCTTGTTTGAAAACCCAGTGTAATAACGAGAGATTCGATCAAGCTCAGCTCGGTCAGCAGTCTCTTCGATATCCAAGGCCTCATCATAATATGAAAAATCACCCATGGGATCAAACCTAAGTAGCTCACAAATGTCCTCCAATGTAATGGTGAACTCCCCCATGCATCAAAGAACGTGTGAGTTGTAACATTCCATCTGGAAACCAATACTTGGAGTGTACCTTTGTGCTGGGAAAGAGTGAATTCCCCAAACCAACTGGCTTGATAAAGACCAACCTTTGCAAGAGCTGCAGTGTGAGAGCTTTGAATATGTGCATGCCAGGAAGAAAAATGAGTTAGCGATCCCCCAGGTTCCTCAAAATTGATCTGAGAGTAGGGGAGTCACCACGATCCAACCGAAAGCATAGAGTCACCTCTGGAGGAATAAAGCCCCACTTCGACGAATCCTCATCTTCATCACCCAGTAGTAAAGGATCGTACTTGTCCAAAAAATGGTAGGTCTTGCATGCATCAGAGAACTTATCATCTTTTCCAAATATTAGAGACCGGCGGTAAAACCTTAATTGCTCTTGGCGAGCTGTATCCAGGGTAGGAGCGGCGCCGGAGGTGGCAGAATGGGAGCTTGGCCGAGCAGCGGTGGTGGTAGCTTTTAAAACACTTGAAGAAGCCATAGTAAGTGGTGATGAAAGAAACTTATTGGTAAATAAGGGCTAGGAATGAAAAAGATAGGAGCGCAACAATGATTGGTTGCGTAACAGACGAGAGGAAGAAGAAAATTAGGTGAAAGCATAGTAGAAATGGAGTTCGGGAAAAGTTTCTCTCTCTAGAATAGATGGAAGCTTAAAGAAGATGAAGGAAAGAGAAGTGTTTGAAATATAAACGTTAGAGATCTTTTAAACCCGTCTGTTGAGTTTCCCACCACCACATGTGCAAGGCTGCCTATAAATCATTTCAAATGGACATGTGGCACTTCGGGAAGTTCCCTGACAGTCGAAAAGATAGTGCCACATTAGTAGAGAAGTGACGCATAGGGAATAGAAAGGGTTTCCTTGCTAGGGAAGTTTAAGTTTTGGTGCCAAAATTTTTTGTCAGACAGATCCAATAAAACCCTAACGAAGAATCTATCCCAACTATCCAACAAAGATTCGATGTCCCCTCGCCACAAGTCCAAATGTTGTTTAATTATGACTCAGCTACATCAGGGGAAATTCTTATTTTTTGAACATGGTGAAATGTTACAAGGGAGAATTTCATAAGTCACAACGATAGGGGAAGTCCTAGAGACAAACTCACCGCCTACAACTATACTCCACAACAGCACAAATGGGAGAATTTGACTTACCAAAAGTCAAAATGGGTATTTGAGAAAGTCAGCAAGTGTATTGGGAGAATTTCAAATAGTCAGACCAGAATGGTTGAAGCTCAGTGAACAGAAAAAAAGTGGCGATGTCCCTTCGCCAAAGCACCAATAAGCCGCATCGTTTTCACTCAGATACATCGGGGAGAATTTTACTTTTTCCTGGAGACGTTAACCGTAGTGGTTGTAACAAAAGAAAAGATGCCAAAACTTTTTCACGCAGAGAAGGTTCATTGAATTGAGAAGTTTTCATGCAGACATTTCTTGTTCCCATAAAAAATCTCTACACAAAGGGGCAAATGTAGAGGGGTCTTAGAGGTAATCATAAGATTAGAGATAATCCCCCTATTTACAACAGTGTTTAGGATTAAGGCAGCTCAGCATAGCGACTCCGCATGGCAACTCAGCATGGTAGCCTAGAGGGACCTTTCACCGAGGGAGCTCGTCCTTTAGTCCTGTCGATTAATTTAGTCTTGTTATACCTTGTGTTTATATCGACTATGAGATATAACGATTGTAAAGATGTAATGAGTATAATGATTTTGTGTGAGGTCCAATGGTACTCGCGAGAGACAAGGCTTGACAGGGCCTGGGAGAGCTTTCATGCTCTATCGAATGACCACGTCGTGCGAACTTCAGAGGGAATTGGTTTGGAGAATTAACAACTGAGCCACTTTTGGGGCTTGTCCTGACCATCTTAGATAAACTTGGTAAAACACCTAAGGACCCTACACGTGGAACCTCGAGGGGAGTAACCTTGAGTTTCATCGGGCGTTGAGTTGTGAGCCAAACAACCCTCTACTTAATGTCACATCCACTTTATCTGATATCACTAACTAGTTAGGGAATATCATACCTGCATTTGAGTAAACCACCGTGGTATTTGGGGTTGTCAGACAGTTGGTGATCCACCTCTGTGGCGGCAACCCCCTAACACACAGTGGTTACGCAAAAGGCATGTCTTGGCATTTAACGCCTATGATGTGGAGATAACTAGTGCATCAGGTATTTAATGCTGGTGACATAAAGTATGAGGGATGTCTTTCACAAGGATTAATGATTGAGTTGCCTCGAGGGTAGTGTGGGGGGATATTTAAAGACCCCAACAACCTCTGGGGAGGGATCATATTCCTTATTGAGAGTTCAGAAGTCATTTACTAGAGAGAATATACATCAGAGAGAAATTTATTACGAACCAAATTTTTTACTCACTCACCATTGTCATTTATGACGAAGCATTTAATACTTGACAGAGATCATTGAGGGTGGTGAGGATGTTTGGCTGCCTGCCAAGGCGTATCTAGGGTGCTCATTTTCTCTCTCCCTCTTGGCAAAGTTGCTTCTAAGTTCAGTTTTACCTTCTGAGTCATACACGAGAGATTTGTGACTTCAAACTGAGTCTATCTTCATTGAGTTGTGTTTGTATGTCTTGTGGTTAATCAATACTATTCATGTTCAACTTATCATTACTGTACTCAAAAGGAGTTACGCCTCCATCTAATCTAAATTACCCTCTTACATATTTATTCTCTCATTTTTTGTCTATTTATTTGGAGTACATTCATGTTTGTTATATTTATATTATTTGTTTCAACAATCATGCTAAGAATGAAATCATATAGGATTCCTGTTTAAGTTTAATAAAGCATTGATGAACCGATACTAGATTAGGCAGGGTGTCACTATTGGTATCAGAGCATCAAGATTTAGTCTCCTTTAAGATATATGTAAAAAATTTACTTTATTAGCATTGTACTCCTTTGATATAGAGCCCATTTTTAAGGTTGTTATTTCATATTGCGCATTTTTATTCTTCTACTACTGTTATATACTTAAGTGGAATCTCACACAATTTTGGTTGGGTTTCATATACCAAAAACTAGGAGAGGGAGACCATCGCATGCAGTGAGGATGTCCACTGAGAGGGAGGCTCAACCGGAGCCACAAGCATCCCAGGGGATTATGATCTCATCACAGGTCGCAACTATTATAGCTTAGGCAATTAAAGCTGAGATTACAGCCATGGCCCAGTAACTGCTTTAGGCGCAGCCACAATCACAAATGGTCGTACCAGTAAAGGGTCACATGCTACCATTCGTGTGCGAGAAATTTAGAAAGTCCTTCCAAAAGGTCCATCCACCAAAGTTTCAAGGCAATGCAAACATAGTAGCACGAAGCCAATGAAAGAAGGATATCGAGAGGAATCTTCGTATGGTTGAGTGCAACAACACTCAAAATAAGGTACTAGCTACTTTTAAGCTAGTTGGGGCACTCTATAGTTGTGAGAGTTAGTGATCATGCCAGAGGAGAGATATACTATGACGATTTAGGAATTTTGGGTGCAATTTTATTGCAAGTTCTTTCAGTTAGGTGTGTAAACAGGATGAGGAGGATATTTTTGGATCTCACAAAAGAAGGTTGGAGAGTGGGTGTGTATGAGAAGGAGTTAACTTTCCAAGAAAAATTATACTAGATGACTTGAATAGTGATGAGAATAGTATTCTCAACTTCATGGACGGGCTCTCTTAGAGAATTTTTGAGCATCTACTGGATAACCAGGCATTGAGGAATGCCAGGATCATCTCTTCAACTTGAGGGTGAAAGCGCCCTACGATCTTAATGGATAATTTCTATAAATAAGTTCCTAGCACACAACAGTCCAAATTTTATCTTTATTACCCTAAACAGTCAACTAGGTGATAAAGCATAAAAAATTATGTATGAAAACACACAGAAGGCAAATTGAGGAAAAAACCCTTACGGCTAAAACCTTTTATCATCCCTTATAGAAAGTTTTTACAAGACTCCACTTACAAAAACTTATACAAGATACAACTCAGTCCAGGGTCATCCACAGGTGGGGGTCCACCCTCGGTATCCACCGATTAGCCTTGGTCTTCTTTTCAGCAATGATCCTCTCAAAAACTACATCGGGTCAATAGTGAAGAAAATCTCCCCATAAGAAAACCTTAAATATAGAAATATTGGGTTTTAAACTGATTCACATAAATATATGGAAGTGATGATTATGAATCAAAATAGGTTTTTGACCTAAAAAGATTCGTTTATGCAAAAGTCTCTACAATTTTCTGCATGAAACAAGTATTCATAAGGTGACAAAAATTTTGAGGTGATTAAGGTCATTCGAAAGCAACGATGGCTTTGTTTAAATGAGAATAAACTCTCGTTTGAATGACACTGAGGTCATTTCAACTACAACTCAATCATGTTTGAACGAACTTCAAACGAGCTTTAAACATGAAAAAATAGTAAGCCCTCATTACATGTTCAATTGAAGAATCCTTCCGACGACCAAATCTAATGAGGTTGTAACTTCGTTAGAACGAGATGTGCATATCGTTAGAACGATTTTCACACATTTAAAAAAAAATTAAACCTAGAAAAAAATTTAGAAAAAATGCCTCGATTTTAATAAAACCAGATTTCAAATATAAACATCAATAAATTTAAAGCCTAAATTATTTATACCTTTGTTTTGGTGAAGATCTTCTTGAATTTAGAGGGGATGAATATAAGTTTTTCATAACGTCTTAACATAATCTTGGTAGCAGGATATGCCAAAAACTAAATGTATCCTAAGCTATGAGAAAGTGATTAAAATCTTTCTATTACAGAGGGGAGAGAAGAGGACATGAGAGTCGATCCAGTGGGGCAAGACTGGGGGTAGTGGCGCACGTGGGACACCGCAACAGTAGGGTAGTGATAGTGCGCTTGCAATCTTAATGGATAATTTTTATAATTAAGTGTCCAGTACACAAAAGTCCAAATTTTATCTTTATTACCCTAAACCATTAACTAGGTGATAAATTAGACAAAATTATGCTTGCAAACACAAAAAAGGCAAATTGAGGAAAAACACCTTGAGGGTAAAACCTTTTGTAATACCTATGTAGAGTTTTTACAAGACGCAGCTTACAAAAACTCCTACACAATACAACTCTATCTAGAGTCGTCCACGGGTGGTGGTCCACCATCGGTATCCACCGATTAGTCGTGGTCTTCCTTTCAACAGTGATCCCCTCGAGAACTAGAATGGATGAGTAGTGAAGAAAATATCCCCACAAGAATAACTCATAGGTTTTAAACTAATTCATATAAATATATGGGAGGGATGATGATGAATAAAAATAGGTTTTTGGCCAAAGAAAGTGAGTACTTTTGCACCAGATTTGTAGAATTCGTTGTCTCAAAATTCTCTATAATTTTATACATAGAATAGGTATTTATAGGGAGACACAAATTTCCAAGCGATTAAGGTCGTTCGAACGATATTATGGCTTCGCTAGAATGAGCATAAAATCTGGTTTGAACGACAGATAGGTGATTTGAATGATAACCTAATCTCGTTTAAACGGGCTTCAAACATGACAAAATTGTAAGCCCTCATTACATATTTGATTGAAAAAACCTTCTAACGACAACTTTTAACGAGGTTTGAACGTCGTTAGAACGAGATGTACATCTTATTATAACATTTTGCATGCATTTTGAAAATTTTTGAAACCCAAAAAATGTTTAGAAAAATGTCTCGATTTTAATAAAAATAACTCCCCAATATAAAAGAGAATAAATTTTAATTCTAAATTATATATACCTTTGCTTTGTGAATATCTTCTCGAATTTAGAGAAGATAAAAATCGTTTCTTTATGACGGTTAGAAGTAATCCGTAGCAGGATATGTCAAAAAACTAAATGTGACCTAAGTTATGATAAAGTGATTGAAATCATGCTCTTATAAATCTCCCCCTTTTTTCTATTCTGGTACAAACATAAAACTAAAATTCCAAGTTACAAAATATCCCCTAAGACGAATACAATATCCTAATACCCTACCAAACCCTAAAATGGATAGGTAAAAAGATATAGGGTTCGTTTGATAGCCATATTTGCCATGGAAAATAAGGAATCTTTCTCATTTTCCATCTTTTATACCCATTTGATAGCATTTATTTTCCATGGCAAATAATTCTAAGTTACACTAAGGTACTAACACCTTATGCATAAAAACCAGATTTGCCATGGAATTCAATTCTTTGGGTGGGGGGGGGGGGGGGTAAAGAATTGAATTCCAGCTTTTCAATGACTTGGAATTCAATTCCAGCCTGTTCTATCAAACGGACCCATAGTTGTTTTCAAATCAAAGACATCGAATCTTCAGTTCGACATTGTCTTCGCTTAGGCAATTTTTCTTCATCGAGTGTAATCCAAATGTGATCTTCCAAATTCCTACACACTTGAAACAAAGAAAATACCTCGTGATGTAACAATTTTGAAGTATACCAAATCAAATGCATAAAAATATTAAAAGCTCCCCGAAAAATAAAACTTCCTCTTAATTTATTCTCCCCCCCCCCCCCCCCCCCCGCCCCATTTTGTTTTGCCCAAAATAGACAAAGAGTAAAAACTAATCATGAAACATATAGGGAACATCACCAAGCATAAAAATAAATTATCACAACAAGATATGAATGAATAATCATGCAATGATAATCTCAAAAGACCTTGAAAGCTATTTTTTATTTTAAAAAATTTTGAAATAAAAAATTTAACACAAATATACCATGGAGAAACACAAAAAAACTGAATCATGGAAACGAAATATAGGGGTGTGAACAAATTCGATAGGGAAATCAATGTAGACAATCATAAATTATATGCACGAAGTAATGAGACACCACTAATGCAAGATCTCAAACTCTACCTTAGGTGTAAAAATGGTGAACTCAAGTGAAATGGACTAAACCTATTCAACTAATCAAGATCGTGAGTGATTTTCACACCAATAACGCCCAAAACTATGTAATGCTTTTACGAGAATTTTTCAGGATGTGCAAACCCATTGATCTTTGACTAAACTCCCTAAAAACTCACATATTAAATTTTTTCTCTCAAATCTTTTTGTTTTAAAAAAATCAATGCTTTGAAATTGGCCTAGCACTTTATATTTTTTCTTTTTGTAAATGATGGGTATTCATACAAAGACAACCCGTCTTTCGCATCTCGATTCCATTTCTTTAGATATATACCACATTTATCGGAGATGTGAGTTTTATTTTTTTCTAATCCTATCAATGTTTCTTACAAGTACTGCATTCATTATCTCATTTTATCGCATTTGGTTCATTTTAGAAGCAGGATTAAGATAAAAACACTACAACTGACACATGAAAGGTAAGTGCAATACTCAAATATCTCAATGCTCATGTGCATTAAAGGTGACAATGAGTCAAATATGTAGCAAGTAGTCATCATATACCATCTTAATGACTCCACACATTATAAGGCACAATAATGAAATGATGTCACGTCTCAAAACATTAAAAAATGGCGACATGAATATGGAATAAATGGGTGACTCGAACATCTTTAATGTTCATCCACATATGGTGTAAACGAAATACAAAACTATTTTTGGATTTTTGAATTTTTTTATCAAAAATAAAACCTTTTTGGCTTTTTCACATTTTCTAAAAAGAAACCAAAAAACTTTTTTTGTATTTTTCCAAAAATTTTCAAGAAAAACAAAAGCTTTTTGGATTTTTTTAAGAAAATACCAAAATGGAAAAAGATAAATACAATGATAATGCAATGGTTGTAAAATATAGCAATAGGGATAAATATGATTAATCATGAAAATAATCCTATACAAGATAATATATCCAATCTTAGTCAACGATGCAAATACCGAAAGACTTTCTAAGATCCTCATATTGAAGTGCATCTAAAGGTTTCAAAAAAATCCTGACTAACTGACGATCGGTGCCTATAAATCTAATGGACACTACCTTCTCCTCAAGTAGATCTCGAATATAGGGCTCATAAACCCTAGTGTGATTTCAAAGCGAATGTTGGACTAGATAATGTGAAATGTGAATGGCACTCATATTATCACAGGAAATAGTCACCGTGCCCTATGAAATGTCGTCATCCTCCAACATTTGCTTCATCCACAAGAGTTGCATGTAACTACTCTCGATAGATGCATACTCAACCTCCAGTGTGGAAAAATATATGGACTTTTTCTTCTTTCTCATCCATAATATAAGAGAACTCCCAAAGTAGAAATACCCACCCGAAGTGCTCCTATACCCATGAATATCCCCAACCGAATCGACATCCGAATAGACAAACAATTGATCATCGATATCAACGGAATACCAAATACCGTATAATATAGTCAAACTCACGTATTTGATAATACATTTAAGAGCATGCAAGTGTGACTATTTTGGGCATGCCTAGTATTGCGCACAGACTTCAACGCTGAAAGAAATATTGGGTCAACTAGCGGTAAGTTAAAAAAGACTACCGATCATTATACGGTATAAATTTTGCTCTACATCATTGCGTAAAGAGTCTTTTTTGAATTTTATCGACGAACTGATAGGTACGCATGCGTTCTTTGCGTAGTTTAGACCTAATTTGTTCACAAGCTCTCTCTCATATTTGGATTGAGATATAAATATCCCATACTTAAGATGATGAACCTGGAGACCTAGGAAGAAAGTAAGCTCACCTACCATGCTCATCTCAAACTCACTCTTCATCACCTCCTCAAAAGTGTGAGTATTGCGGGAGCACGTGGATCCAAAGACTCTGTCGTCCACATATATCTAGGCAACCAAAATAGCACCACTCTCTCTCCTCATAAATAGAATCTTATCTACTACCCCTTTCTTAAATTCGAAAGCTAAGATATAAGAATTAATCCTCTCGTACCAAGCACGGGGTGCTTGCTTCAAACCATACAAGGTTTTACTAAGATAGTAGACTTGTTGTTGGTGCTTAGGGTCTTCAAACCCTTTTAGTTAATCCACGAAAACCTCCTCCTATAGAATGCCATTTAGTATGTAACTCTTGACATCCATCTGATATAACTTTAAGAGTAGATGACATGCTATGTTGAGTAGTAAATGAACAAACTCAAGCCTAGCAACATAAGTGAATGTCTCCTCAAAGTCAACACCCTCGACCTGCGTGTAGCCTTGAAAGACCAACCTAGCCTTATTGTGAACTATGGTACCATTTTCATCCATCTGATTGTTCAAAATCCACTTGGCACCTATCACTTTAGTATTACAAGGATAGGGGACCAACTTGTAAAACCCTATATTTCTGAGTATTAAATATTTTGTTAATTTGGTTATTTTATATTACACGTGTGATGTAATTTATTTGAATTAATTATTTTGTACTTACTAAAATATTAATCAGGAGAGGTAATGATTAATATTTTGTGATAAAATTACTAAGTGAGTAGTAAAGAATTACTTTACGTCATAGCTGCTGATAGTGACATGACAATGCTATATTTCAATCGAGAGTAGAGTGTAGATAATATGAGGTCGAGATTGGAAATTATTTTAGAGTGACTCGTATGGAGATTTCGATTTCACAGTTTTTTTCGGAAGGGTCGAGATAGTCAAAATAGTGTACCTGGAGATAGTGATTGGGTCCCGGGGCCTTTTTAGACATAATCAGGCCCACACAGGCGTATTTGGGTCATTTTGGCTAGGTTAGTTAGCCTAATTTAGGGATTGGGGATATTAAACCTAAGTTGTAGATTTTGAATTATCCATAACTCAGATTTAAAACCCTAGAAACTGAGAGAAGGGAGAAGGGAGAAAAGAAGGGAACATTATAGGCCAAATTTAAGGAGGAATTGGGTGTGCTTTATCAAATCCGTCTTCTACAACGTGTAATAAGACCCTATGAACCTAGAAAGGCAATAAATTAACTAAATTAATTTTTAAAATTCAAAAACTCATGTTCATATCATGGTAGGTGTAGACAAACTCGTTTTGGGGGATTTGGACATTAGATGTAGAATTAATGTTCAATTGATGTTGAAATACATTATAAATTCTTGGAATATGATTTATAGTTTAAACCCAATATTTAATTTCATTTAATTTGGATTATAGAATCAAATTGAATGGGAGGATTGTATAAAATTGAGAAAACCCAATTTGTGAAATAATAAATTTTGATGAGAAACCAAAGATGTTTAAGAGTTTAAATCGAGTTTTCAAAATTTAAATTTATCGCATTGTTTATTCTAAATTATTTTGTGAAAGAACATTTGAGATTTAATAAAATCGAGACATTATATTCATTATATTTATGTATTTATATTTTCACAAATTTATTCTCAATCTAAATGGTATTATTTTAAAATACAACTCTCTAATTTATAAATATTTTTCAGTAGCACAACTTTTAGTGTTATAAAGTGGTATCAAAGCAATGGTTATTCGTATTCTTGGGCTTAGGGTTATTGGCTTGTTACATCATCTGTTGGTAGATATTTTGTTTATGTTCGATCTTATTTAGGTGATGTCGAAATCTCTTTGAATTTAATGGAAGAAAATTTTGGGGTAAATTTCGAGGACGAAATTCCTTTTCAAGGGGGGAAATATGTAATACCCAAGAATTTTGAGGTCTTTATTTATGAATATTGTATTTGATTTTAATACTATTACTATTTTATGTATCGGGATATTGATATTACATTTATTTTTATTTGAAATGAATCGAATATTTAAATTCAAATTTAATTGGCTTTAGGGTAATTTGTAATGGTTTAAATATGTAAAGTGGATAATTTTGAATTAAAGGGAAATATAGTAATAGGCGTTAGCTTAGGCTCCAAGCTAGGGTTTGAGAGAGGGGATATATTATGGTTGGTTATAAGGAAAGGAAGATAATAAGAGCATACAATACATATAAATACAACACATACAATGGATATAAACATACAATCAAGATTGAATAAGTGTAGCACAGTAAATTAACCACTTGAGAACGAAACTACCTTAAGCCAATCAAAATTCACCACTGTAGGCATGTCTTGAAAACCTAGAAAAATCATATCCAAGCATTATTTAAAGACTAGGCCATGGACCCGATTGATAAGTATGACAAGTTTTACTATGGCGGTGATGCTAAGATTTTATTACGGTGATGTTTGTTTATGATGGATCGTGTGACCAAGTTATGTTATTTATTTTTGGGGGGCATTGGATTGTTCCAAGGATAATTGACAGGATAGTGGACGGTAGTCCATACCGTACTATGGTAAGTACGATGGGAATTTTGATATTCGGTCTTGGGTTGTGTAGTGTCGCGGTGAGAACATAGGTGATAATTATATTATTGGGATTTTAGTTTGAGTGTTCATATTTCATACACTCTTGTATATGATGCACGCACACACGAGTATGTGTAGTTAAACTTGGAGCAGTTATACAAGCTACTGAGTTTCCCGCTCATCCCCTATAGTTTGTTCTAATTTAGGTTTGATACGGATGATATGTATGTCATCGTTGGGATTGGGAGCATCATTAGAGGCTCTGTATATTTCTTTTCAAAATTAAAATGTACCACACTGTTTATTGTAAATTGTTTTGTAAAAGGACATTTAATATTTAAAAAAATTGCAACATTCTATTCATTTTATTTATGTATTTATGTTTTCGAAAATTTATTCTCAATCTAAATGGTATTGTTTTATAAAAAAAAACTCTTCAATTTATCAATATTTTTCAGTAGCACCTCTTGGGATATTACAAAGTGGAAGAAAGTGAAGCTTCATTAATTATTTAATGGATGTGAATTTAAATAAATTTAGAGTTGGGACATAGACTCAGAGATTATGGGCTAGTTATATGGGTGTCAGGCACGGGTTAGCCGAATTTAATTATATATATATATATACGAAATTATAGTTAGTATATATGTGTGTGCATTTTTATAAATATCGGTGTGCACGATATTAATGTGAAAGCATACCCCTCTAGTGCTATAATCGGAGGTTACACGATGTGGCTGAATCCCCTAGTTAGTGAATGTAGGCAGAGTATAGTCCCCAAGTCATATCATTCGGTATTTTATTATGTGTTTAGTTTTCTAGGTGAGATGTTTTCAATATGATTCGGTCTCACTCTCCGGGAAATATGATCGCCTCCACTACGTTTCAGATTTTATATACCTGGTTTGGTGTGAGTTAATCGACGTATGATAACTGGGTTAGAGTGAGTATACCTGAGATATGATAGCATTATAGAGATAAGCATCCAGTGAGTTATTACTTGGGAGGATGGTTATTATACGCGACATATGCATGATTATTGTAGTATAATTATATGTAGATAATAAAGTACATAATTATACGGGTTAAAAAAACATAAAGTGTGAATGAAATATTTATTTAACTAGGGTGGATGTTATATGATTGGTCAAGTGAAAATAATTAACTAAGTGAAAGGGTAAAATAACTTAGAAACAAAAGGGAGGAAGTACTCGGGATAGTGTAGGGTGATAGGAAGATTCATAATAGGAATAGTTAGGTGGTGTAGTACAACTAGTTGGGTTAGAAGGTAAGCGTTAGGTGTACACAATAGTTGAGGGGTGAATAATATCTCAAGAGAGTGCGACACCCACTTAAATATGAAAAATATTAATGCATATTTAACTATTGCATCTTAATTACTTGATAAATATTTTTCAAATGCTTTTGGGCTCTGAACCATGTCAAAAATATTTTTGAAAACATTTAAGATGCCACGACAGGGACACCAAGCTTGAGGATTCATTCTAGGGATGCGTAGCTGCAGCATTATGGAGGTTTACAAGACTTTGTGTAGACACTTCAATTATTCAGTCTTAAACTAGGTTATCGATTCAATAGTTCATTTAGGCATGTTGTCCCTTTCAATTGATTCATTTTAGTTTTATTTATTATACAATGTACTTGGATTTAGTTTATTTCCCTAAACTTATGACTTTGATTATGTTTTGGGAACTGATGGTTTATTCGGTATTTATTATTTATCTATTGATAGTGTGATGATTCAAACTCTTATAATTTTTGTGGATGAGTAATTTTAGTTTTATTTTCCACATGTTGTTATGGGAATGAATGATAAAATTATCAATGACTTAATTTAACATGGTGGTTAGTAAATTAAAAATGGTTTTCAATATTGATGTTAAGAATGAACCAAATGCGTTTGCTATTTATTTTGATTAAGCACTGATCACCCGCGATAAAAGTAAGCGGAAGGTCATAGATGGTATCATAGCATTAGGTTCTAGTGTCCATAGGATCTATGCGTATTACTATGATTTCCGCGTACCGTTATTTGACATTGAGTTATATTATTAGGATTATTGCAGTCATGCTTTCATAATTGAGATTACATTCTTCTGATATTATATTTGTATCGAATGTGAACTCATAAAATTATATCTGATTTCAAATGCCACCCAGGAGAGGACAATCGACGATGGCAGTGGCGAGAGCCGAAGAGGGAGAGGCTTGGTAGGAGCCATAGGCACCGTGACCACAACCACCGTAGGGTTACGATAGCAAAGGTTGCCAATATCATGGCACAGGAAGTTAACGCCATTATGACTTCCATGGCACTCCACTTTCCTCAGGCCTAGCCACCATAGTATCCAGTGGCACTAGCTGTCCAATCCCATCCAGTTCCCTTAGATTGGCAAAGAGTGAAGGAGGCATTTCAGAAGGGCCACCCGCCTAAATATAAGGTAGTTCTGACGTGATTTTGGCTTGGCAGTGGAAAAAGGATATCCAATGCCACCAGTGCATAGTTGAATGTAGCGACATGCAAAAGCAGATGTTAGGCAGTTTTAAACTTGTTAGGGAAGCTTTATAGGTATGGGTGTCTATTACCACTGTCGAGGAGAAGGATACTATGACCATTGTTGAATTCTAGGTACAGTTTTACCATAAGTACTTTATGCCAGCCGTTGAGATAGAAATGTGAAAGAAGTTCAACGAGATAGTTTAGGGTGATCATTTTGTAGCTGAGTATAAGGAGGAGTTCATGCATTTGGCTAATTTTGTGCCCGACGAGATGAACAACTAAGAGAACAAGAAACTGAGTTTTATGGATGGGCTAGCCTGGACGATTACACAATATTTTATAGGTAACTCAGCATTGAGAACTTATATTAATGTCATTAATGTCACACTTTTTCATTGCCAGGATCATCACTTCTACCTGAAGGGAATAAAGAGGGGGAGTGGGCCTAGACAATAGGGAAAGTGAGGTGAGAATGGTGCTAGTAAAGCACTGCAAACACAAATAGGTAGACAATAGGGGTAGGATTACTGGTAGGGGGATTCTTCCAAATGATTTAGATCTATGGGTTACCTACCTCAGGGAGGTTTCAGGTAGGGCTAACCATGTCCTCATCAGTAGAAGACGCATGTTCCTCAGGGCCACCAGGGACAAAAGAACAATGGGGGAGGCTAGTAGGGTTGAGTCCTCTAAGGCTAGAGGTAGGGGGACTTCCAGGGGAATTTTTTTGTGTGCGGGCAAATGGGTCATGTGAAGAGAGAGTGTTCACAAAGGGGTAAAGGACCATAGCAGTAGGGTTCCCAACAAGGGAAGTAGGCATAGTTACCCCCGACAGTACCAACACCATCGGCCCCACTGTAGTAGGGGTGGTTACAGTATGAACATGTCTACAACGTCCAAGATGCAGTAATACAGGAGGCCCTTGAAGTACCACCGGCGGTAGAGGGTACGTTTCCTATTCCTGGCCTTGAGGGTTGACATCACACTCATTTATAGCCACAAGATTTACACGTGAGGCCGGTTTATTAGAGATAGTTGGTAGTCTTATTATATGTGTAGAATCACCTTTGGGTAGTGAGTCGCTTATACACTGGATGTGTAGGCATATGGATATTGATGTGGGAAGATTATGTTTATCCGCTAATTTTCAGTGTTAGATATAGACCGTCATGGCGTCACTTTGGGTATAGATTGGTTAGCGGGATATCGAGTGATGGGGGATTGTTTTGGGAGGACCGTTATGTTTTCTATTACAGGGTAGGAGATATTCCTAGTGGTGATGCCTCTTCCTGAGGGAGGGTCAATCACACGTCTATATTATATTTGAGGAGGAGACCTCACAGGAGGTGGTTGACTCTTTAGACTCGATCCCAATGGTGAGGGATTTTGAGGATGTGTTTTAGGAGATACTCGGGCTATCGTCTAGTTGGGAAATTGAGTTTGTTATTGAGCTAGCACCGAGTGAAAGGCCTATCACCCTAGCGTGTTACCGCATGGCCCCATATGAGATGCGGGAGTTAAGGGAGAAGATTCATTAGCTTTTGGGGCAGGGTTTCAGCAGATAGAATACATCATCGTGGGGTGCTCCAATTTTATTCATCAACAAGAGGGATGGATCACTTCAGTTATGTATTGATTATAGGGAGTTAAATAACGTCACGATTCGGAATAAGTACCCGTTGCCTCGGATTGATATTGTATTTGACCAGTTGAGGGGAGAAGCTTATTTCTCCAAGATGGATTTGATTTTGGGACATCTGAAGTACCTATATCTTTGACTCACTTAAGTATACATTATATAGGCTCTTGTCTAGTTTGAAAATAGTCACAAAATTTGAGTCATACCATAGAGTACAAAAGAACCTCAGACTCTACATGATGCTTTCTCTATTAGTTTCAAAGTTATAATACCAACATTGCACCTAGGATTGCATTTCTATGTTGCATTCATATCATATTCGGTGTGTGAGTATTAATTCCCATTAAAATGTTTTTCTAATAATTTTTGGGAATTTTAAATAATTTTTAGGAATTTATAAATCATTTTTTAACATTTAAAATTGGTTTTAAAATGTTTTGGACTTATTTGTAAATCATTTTGTCTCCTAAAAACCTTGGTTGGGTAGAAATTAAAATCGTAAGAACATTTGTGGTAACAAATTGTATTATTTTAAAGTTTTAAAACACGCATTTTTTATTTGATCTCTTCCCTACATGTGTTGGCTAGTTGCACATCAGATTTGTGTTCTCCTCTCTCACAATATTGAGACTTAATCTAAACCATTGGATTTATATTATCGATGGTCTGCTTGTCTTTTATCTCAATCCATGTCTTTATACATTGGACCAATCAAATGGACATTAATTGTGGTCGTTTTATAACCATAGGATTTGTTTCGATTAAATAAGACCTAATTTAAGCCGTTTATTTGATTCGTTCTTCTGAATCCTTCTCTTGGATGTATAAATAGAGACCAGGTCTTATACATTTATAATCTTTGGATTAGTTTTGTTTTGAGATAAATAAGAAAAGATAGATAGATAGATAGAGAGAGAGAGAGAGAGAGAGAGAGAGAGAGAGAGAGAGAGAGAGAGAGAGAGAGAGAGAGAGAGAGAAAAGAAAGAGAGAAAAATTCAAACCCTAAATCAAACTCTAGTGATTTTTCTTCAGAAAAAAAAAACTTGTGAGTTTGAGTGTGTTCGATTGTGTGACGATCCATCCTCTCTGGTCTTTAATCTCCTTTCCAACTAAATCACGAAGTTTGTATTTCATTTTCTTTTCATAGAAAGTGTAGATTTGAACTGTGTGTGATACAAAACACATATACATACTTAGGTTGATTTATTTCTTCAAAAAATCCATATTTGTTGGTCGTTTTACTTGTAAATGTTTTTGTCAAAACTCTTACCAACAAATACCTTTTTGTTTCCAGTTTTGAGAAAAACCAGATTTAGATCTAGTTAAGATCTTAAATGGCGTTTTACACTTTCATATGTTTCACATTTTGTGAAATAACTATGTAGATAAAATAAAGAGAAAGTGTTTAGGACCTTGGCCCTTTTTTATAGCAACATTGTTCCAAGATCTGTGGATATAAATAAAGATCAGAATTCTAAGATTTTCATAAAAACTGAGATTCAGAAATCATATCTGCATTTTAAAACGAAATCTATAATTTGATAGGTATATTATTTGCATGTGTGTGTGTGTGTGTGTGTTGAATGCATGTGTTTAGGCACTTCACCACAAATACCATTCACACTACAACACTAATGAAGTGTTGGTAAAAAGATCATTGACTTTAGAGTCGACTGAAAGCTAAAAAGGATAAGAGGAACAAAGTTGGGAGAACAACTTCAACATCAGAGCCTTCAGAGAAGTCAGAATAACCTAATGGAGCTAGTATGTTTTCTTGTCTTAGAATAGGTTTGATTGTATGTTTAGTTTGTTATATAGCTTGTAACTTATATTCTTTTTTCGTGGATTTTTTTTGTGAGGTGTAGAGAGCTCCGTGGATGTTTCCCCAACTGGGTGGGGTTTTACCACGTTAAAATATTGTGTTCTTAAATGTTTCATCTTCCTCTCATAACCTTCTACTTGTGTGCTGATTTAGAAAATATTTTGTTTTATTTTTCAAAACTTTGATACTTAATAACTAAAATATATCATTCATAAGTTTAGTACACATCTTGTGTTAGTTCTTATTTTGTAAAAAAAAAGTGTTTCTAAAACAAACTGTTCGGAGCCATTTAACCTATCTTAAACCTTTTAAACAACTTAAGTGGAATTTTTTTTTTCAATTGGTATTAGAGCCTTGGCTTTATAAAATCTTATTGATCCTGAGTTTTTGAAATTGTTTTTTTTTCAAAACAAAAGCAATGGATGAGAAGTTTGAGAGATTAGGTAACCTATCCAGACCCCCACTCTCTAATGGAACCAACTTCATCCAAGAGACATTGGGAGATGATGTCTGGGATGGTATTGAAAATGGTTACACCTTCCCTACTAAACCATCTGCAGAAGGAACTAGTGCGAGGATTAGAAAACTGCTAAGTGAATTCACCAAAGAAGAGAAAATACCTCCTTTAATAATAATAAAGGAAAAAATTCCATATTCGTGTCTATCAATGAAAAAGAATTCAAGAGGATTTCTTTTTGTTATACCTTTAAGGAAGAATGTGTGACACCTCGCCTAATTAAATACCGGGTGATCAGTCCTTTATTAAATTATAATCAAGGTGAACAGTCGGTTCATTCTTAGCATCACTGTCGTAAAAATAACTTTTCCAATTTAAACACCCTAAATAATTAAGCTAAGTGTCAAAACCATTTTTATACGTTACTTTTCAATTTTTATTTTTATAAACCAACATTTAACTTTACACAATTCATAGTTAAGGAATCACACAACAACTATCCTGTAACATATAATCCAAATAATTAAACATTCAACTAATTGAATCCAACATTTAAAACTCAAAGGAAAACATCCGGGCAATAATAAATCCCAAAGTGTAAATGATGGAAATAAATGAAGCACAATATCCAAAAAACCAACTGAATAATGGAAAAGGGCGACACATGCCCAACTGGATAAAATAAATACTAGGAGTGGAATCAAGAAATGAGGTCGTCTACGCAAGAGGCCTGTAACTCCCACCTAAGTTGATGCGCGTTTCCTTCCAAAGGATCCTATGCAAGACTCCCCTGTGGCTGGGCACCTGGAATATATACATATATATACAAGAGAGGAAAAAAAATGGAAACGGGTCAGAGCCCGATTGTAAAAACGATTTAAAATTAGTTTAGCAAGTATTTAAAATGTTTACTGGCCAATGCAACAACATATTAGTGCGGCACTCCCTTGAGAAATTCTCACCTCTCTTCTAATGTGCACGCCTATCGAACTAACCTCCCCAACGGTTTAACTTATATTATCTTAGGTTGCTCGTAAGATTTAACTGACAAATTAAACTGTTTAAGAGGTTAATTTCATTTAACAACAAAGTTCTCATTTAAACCTTATTTACTAATAAAGTTTCTCAGTAACACATTATACTTTTCAAACACTTATTCCCAAATTGAAATAGTTATTCCATTCTTACTTACCATAGACACAGTAGGTAGTTCCCAAATTCGAGATTTAAATATATATATATATATATATATATATATTAAATACTCATATAATATATATATTCTAACAGCACCCCACGTAATAATTATGGTGCGGGCATACTCTGCTATCCAGTCCCCGTATCACTCGTACTAAGGGAAATACAAGTTTGGAATCACTCTCGAACTATATATAAACAAAAGACAGACAATATTGAGGCGAAGCACAGTTTCCAAGTCTCTAAGAGGTCAGCACATGACCTTACGTCTCTTAGGACCGTCTGACTATCGATCCGATAGCTTGTACCAAAGGATTTCTATCTTCTAGGGTACGAGTCAATATCCCCCATAAAGGTCCCATCGAGATGAGACTGTCCCAGCGCGGTAGCCTCAGGGATAGCAAGTAGCGCGGTCATGGTTTTTACACGTACATAGTATATGCATAAACACAGTCATATAAATATACTACTAATTACCATATCAAGTTTAGGTACATACTCACGACCCATAATTATGATATTTGTCATTATTACTCGTTATTTAGTTATTACGCATAACGTTTGCCTCTTATCTTAATTTGTGGGATTTTCCCAACTTATCACGTGACACTCGTGGATTTCTAACCTGCCAAGTGTAATTTCAGTAGGTACTCATTTATTTTCCAACGTAACTACCTTACGCGTCTCCCACTTTAATACATAGTTCCATCGTCCTTTATATGTAAACATCCCCGAAAAATGTAAATCTCGTCCTTTATATGTAAACATCCCCAAAATATTTTAATAAGAATGTCCAAAGATTATTACTCATTTAAATTGAATTCAACTATTTAGAAGGGGAAAATGTGAGTCTGCCAGGAGGGGTAGATCGATCGATGGCAGGAGCTCGATCGATCGATGCATCGATCGATCGACACTCCTGGTCCGATCGATCGATCAAACAGGTATGGCGAATCTGCAGAATACCCAGTTACGGGTTCTATCATCCAACATCATCAAAATCAAAATTTTAAACTCCTAAACTCCCAGAAATTTACACCACAAACATTCTAAACCCAAATGGACAATATTCTTCATAAGACATGTGAGTATTCATCAAGAATCATGGGTTAAAAGTGCCAAAATTTATATAATTCTCATGAACCCTAAAAATTCCTTTAACTTAATTCAAATCATTCTTTTTCCAGAATTTCTACTTCTAATCCATCATAAATCCGTGGTTCAACGTCTACATGTGAAAGGGATTTCCAGATTATTGTTTTTATCACTACAACATGCGATTTCTAATCACCAACATGGGTTTTCTTTCATAAAAACTCATCCTAATCAACCCTAAACTAACATGAATGAAGCATTAACGAAATTATGCAAGATAAATACTTGCCTGGGAATTTTTCTTTCTGATTTGTGGCTGAAATCAGTGTGGTTGTGATCCTTGTGACGTGATCTTGCATTTGGCGGTGACGGCGGTGCAAACGGAGGAGTTTTCAGCCTAGAACTCTTTGGCAAGCTCTCTCCTTCCTTCTCCAATGGCCATTTCTTATTTTTGGTTGAGTAAAACCTAGAAGGAAACCCTAAGCATTTGATATAAACTTACAATTTTCGTGGGTTTTCAGGCTTAAAAATATAAAATGTCCAAAACGCCCTCCCGGGGTGTTAATTAGGCCTAAAAACGCCCCGAGACCCAAACTAAACCCCCGGGTACATTATTTTGACTATCTCGACCCTTCCGGACACTTTGGCGCACTCGAAATGACCATACGGGTGACTTATAATTTATTCACTTTTATTAATCAATAATTAGTTCCAACACGACACGGGCGCATCCCGACTTAAATTTTAAAAATTGTCATTTTATTTACTTGTGACCTTTAATAGAACCAATATAATATATTACTTTACTCATTAGTAATAGTAAACAAGTTTACAATGATTACTAACTCTCGTCACGTTAGTAATTATATAAAAAAATAATTAATTTCTGGATTTATATTAAATTAATATCTCACATTAAATTTAATAAATCCCCAAATTTAGAAAGCATAAAAATACGGGGTATTACAGCATGGGACACTCTAGTGACTGAACATGAAGGAGACACATGCGTTAAACCTGATAAAACCCAAATGTTAATCCAGCAGTACTACACTTTAGTCATGACTAAGACTGAGTCATTTGATGACTTTTACATTAGGTTAACAGACATAGTGACTGAGATTCATGCTAATGGTATAATTTATGATAGGAAGGAAATTATTTCAAAAATTCTAAGGTCACTTCCACAAAAATTTAACAATAAGCGTTATGCCATTGAGGATATGAACCATCCAAATTTAACATCTGAACTCCTCAGTAGCAAGCTAAGGACGGTGGAAATGGAATTAGAGTTTAAGAAATAATTAACTCAGACCCAAAAGAAACAGTCCACTTCTAATCTTGTCTTCACCTCTATGTTGACCAAACCTGAGTTAAATTTCCTGAAATTGACTTAGACTTTGATGAGGACTGTAACTTAGATAGTTTGGATAATCACATTGCCTAAATGTCTAAACAGTTCAAAAATATTGTGAAATTTTGAAATAAAATTTCAAGTAGACAAGGCAAACATAATTATCCAAAGTACTCTAATAATAGGCCTCATGAGAAAAGACAGGACAAACACCAGACTGATAACCAAAACAAGCCGAAAAAGTGCTCAAAAATGTTGAGTGTTTTAGATGTGGGAAATTGGGACATATGGCAAATGATTGTAGAGTCAATTTGAATAAAAATAAAAATAATAGGGCTAATTTGTGCAAGACTTGGGATGACTCAAGTGAATCAGAAACTGATGAGCCTGAGTCATCTAATTCTTTTGACCCATGTATGTCACTCTTTGGCAAAATCATTTGTACTTATGATCCTATTACTAGTACTGAATCTGATAGTAGTATCTCTAACCATGCTATGTTGAATGATATTGCTCTTAATGATTTATCTTCTTTGTTACTGGAGAATGCAACTAGTAGTTCTAATGTCGTGTGTGTGAGTCAAAGGGAACGTTCTATTGACGATGAAAATGTGTGTGTGAGTCCTAAAAATGAATCACTAGAGGACATTGCACACTGTACACTTAATGACTCTAACAATGAGGACCTCCCAAATATTCACATATTATACACGAAAACCCACAAGATGAGTACTAAACTTGAAAAAGTAGTCAAGGACCTTACCCAGAAAATAAAATCCCTAAGCCAAATGATCAAATAGAATGCTGAAGAGTACACCTCTCAATGTCTAGATCATGAGAATGAGATTAAGGTTTTTGCTCAAAAAATTAAGAAACTGTCTGAATCAAATTAAATTCTGGAAAAAAAATATAAATGGACGTTGTTAGAATTAGAACAAACTAAAGAAAGGACATCAACAGTCTTAAAAAAATTTGCAAAAATTTGAAAATAACTCAAACTGTTTTGAAGACTTTGTTCCTGAAAGTAAAACTAATTCTGATGACAGAACTGAAGTAGGATTTTTCCCTAGTACTAACAAACAAACGAAAAATCTTGAAACTATCAAGTTTGTGTCCGGTGGAAAAAGACCTATTGAAACTTGTCCATATTTTCATGCCTTGAAAAATATTTTCAATTTGAAACAACAAAAGATAGACATTGCTGAGACCAGTACCTCTAAGCTTAATGTTGAACACAAGGCTAAATAAGTTTGCCCTCTAATTAGGAAAAGTGATTCATATTTTCAGCCTGCACCTTTTAGGAATAAGGCTAGAGTTCAATCTTAGGGAAAACCTTTGTCTAATAACTTTCCTAAGGATACGCCTCCTACGAGCCATATTTATTGCTCATACTGCGATGTTTTTGGACATTCCCTTGGTGGATGTTTTACTAAACATCTATACAGACCTAGTTTTAGTTCGCTTGTCTATCATAATTTCAACTATTCTAGGAAAGGTATAAATAACTATATTCTTCCTAGATAACCAGATAAGAACTCTAACTATCGTAATGGGAAGAAAATATCTAATACTTAAAGATCATTAATAAGAGGAAATCATAGATTCATGCCTAAACCAAATGCTCACAAATTTGAGAAAAATAAAATTGTGCAAAAATCTTTTAAAGAAAAGGCTAATGCTCGCAACTTTTACCTTATTCGAGCTAATCAGCACGCAAACTTTTAAAAACTAGAGTAATTTGGGTTAGGAATGATTAATTAAGACCTTAGATGAAATGTAATATTGTGATCAGTGCTTTGAAAGTTGAGCACACAGTACCTGGATGGTATTTCGATCAAGGATGTTCCAAACACATGACCGTGGATGAAACCAAACATCTAAATAAAACTAACTTCTTCGGAGGTAAAGTTTTGTTTGGTGATGGGGTATCAACCCAGATCATTGATAAAGGGACTCACCATGAACAAGGGTTACCTATCTTAGAAGATGTTCTCCTAGTAAAAGGTCTAAAAGAAATTTTTTTAATTATATCACAATTTTATGACTCCATCCATACTATCACATTTTCAAAGAATAATTGCAAAATTTTAAATGAAAATGGTGTCTGCATTATTACAGACCTTCGTACTCTAGATAACTGTAATACAGTTAATCCAAATAACGAGGTTTATAACATTACCAGAATGGACGACAATGAGATTTGGCAAAATAAGTTGGGTCACATAAATTTTGATATCCTTGGTAAATTGTGTTCTCAAGAAATAGTTAGAGGTCTTCCTAAGATAAAGTCTATATCAAACATTGTTTGTGGACCTTGCCAAGAAGGAAAAATGGTTAGGCTACCCATAGGAAAGTCAAAGATGTTTTTATTACTAAACCTATAGAACTTATCCATATGGACCTAATGGTTCCTGCTATAATGGCTAGTTTATGTGGAAATGGCTACATCTTAGTGATGGTCGATGATTTTACCTACTTTTCTTGGATAGATTTTCTTAAACAAAAGTTTGACCCCTTTTAAGAAATTCTAAAAATTCTTCTACATATTGAGAACAAAAAGGATAGTCAAGTAAATCGTATTCGTAGTGATCGTGGGGGAGAGTTTAAAGACTTAGGAGTAACCGAATATTGTACCTATAATGGTTATTAACATGAATTTAGCGCTCTTAAAACCCCTCAGCAAAATGAAATAGCTGAAAGAAAGAATAGGACTATTCAAGAAATGGCACGAGTTATGATTCATGCCAAAAGCCTTCCTAAGTATTTTTGGGTAGAAGCTATTTGGAATGCCTGCCACATCATAAACCATGTCTATCTTAGAAAAGATACCAAATAGACTCCTTACGAACTATGGTACGGTAAAAAACCCAATCTAAAATATTTTAGAACCTTTGGCAATGCTTGTTATGTGTGTAAGGACAGAAAACATTTGTCCAAATTCAAAACCAAAGGTGATAAAGCCATCTTTTTAGGTTACACTCCAAATAGTAGAGCATATCGTTTCTATAACCTTCGAACCAAAACACTCATGGAATCCATTAATGTGATTGTTAGTGACATTAATGTTGAGAGTAAACCCACAGGACCAACTATAGTGGAAGAGTCAAAAAATATTTTTAAATGTGACTCTCTAGAGATAGATGATCCTTTACCAACTGAGATGCCCGAAGTGCCTAACTGGGTTTCTAAAGATCCCCCCTTAGACAGCGTGGTTAGTAATCTTACTAAACTTATTCGTATAAGATCCCAGCCACGTGATTTTGCTCATTATGCACGCTTTGTGTCTCTTGTAGAACCAAAGAATCTAAATGAAGCCCTAAGTGACTCCTTGTGGATAAGTTCTATGCAAGATGAACTTTTTCAATTTGTCACTCATGACGTATGGCATCTTGTATCCAGGCCAGAAAATA
The DNA here is from genome assembly GCA_949130495.1 of Sambucus nigra. Lineage (NCBI taxonomy): Eukaryota > Viridiplantae > Streptophyta > Magnoliopsida > Dipsacales > Adoxaceae > Sambucus > Sambucus nigra. The sequence goes on along the minus strand of OX422218.1, from coordinate 215,840,989 downwards.
AATAGGTTATTAGTACACGTTGGGATTTCAAAAATAAAATCGATGAGACTCGGATGGTCATTAAAAATAAGGCTAGATTAGTTGCCCAAGGCTACTCTCAGATTGAAGGAATAGATTTAGAGGAAATATTTACACCAGTAACTCGCTTTGAATCTATTCGTCTACTCTTAGCAATAGCTTATCATTTCCAATTCACTATCCACCAAATGGAGGTGAAATTTGCGTTTCTTAAAGGTATTCGAACTGAGGAAGTCTATGTAGAACAACCAAAAGGGTTTATTTACCCTCACCATCTTAATCACGTTTTTCAATTAAAAAAGGCCTTATATGGTCTAAAATAAGCACCCCGTGCTATGTATGACCGATTGTCTACGTTTTTATTAAAAAACGGCTTTAGGAAAGGTGGTAATGATCCAACTATATTTGTTAAACATTTGGACAAAGCTGTTGTTATAGCCCAAGTTTAAGTAGATGATATCATTTTCGGATCTACATCCTTAAAAGACGTTGAAAATTTCTCCAAAGTTATGCATAGAGAATTTCAAATATCTATTATGGGGAGTTATAATTCTTTTTAGGACTTCAAGTCAAACAGAATTCAGTAGCTTTATTCATTTCACAATCCAAATATGCTTTAGAGATTGTTATGAAATTCATCCTAAAAATGCAAAAGATGCTAGGACACCTATGAGTACCTCCGTAAAAATGTCTAAGGATGAACATGGGAAATCTATTGATCCAACTCTTTATCGTAGTATGATAGGAAGCTTACTATACATCACTGCTTCACGCCCTGACATTATGTATGATGTTTGTGTCTGCGCTAGATATCAGAATGCACATAAAGAGAGTCATTTATCATGCGTTAAGAAAATTATAAAATATGTTTAAGGAACTCTAAATTTTGGACTTTGGTATATCAATGACACATCCACCACTGTAATTGGTTACACCGATATTGATTAGGTAGGGTGTTCGATGACAGTAAGAGAACATCAAGAGCCTATTATTATATAGGAAATAATTTAGTAGGATGATTTAGTAAAAAATAGAATTGCACCTCATTATCCACTATTGAATTAGAGTACATTGCAGCTGGAAGCTGTTGTTCTCAATTACTTTGGATAAAACAGATGTTAAAAGATTATGGCATAATTGAAGAGAAGTTGCACATATATTGTGATAATCAAAGCGCAATTAATATTTCCAAAAATCATGTGTACACTCTCGCACAAAACCTATTAATATTCGATATCACTTTATTCGTGAATTGGTAGAATCCAAGGAATTGGAAATGATGTATTTGCCCACCGAGCTTCAAATAGCTGGTTTGTTCACAAAGCCTTTAGATAATATCATATTTGAGACTTTACAGAAATCCATTGGCATGATATTTGTTGAATAAATGTTTGTCATCTCATAAAATATCATCCGATCATATTCGTGCTCATAATTGATCTTTGAGGATATAGGGCATGGATGTTTCAAAAATGACAAAAGCACCTCCTATATCTATTTTATGTTGGAGATCCTTGATGTGACTCGTTGATGTTTGTGAATTAATGAATATTTTTTTCTTTATATTTTATTTGTTTATGTATATGTGTTCCTACCCTTTGTCCATTTGAGACAACATGGGGGAGAAACTTTGAGTCCACTTGGACATTATTTTTACTACTTCAACTAAAATACTTGCTCTTAGTTTCCATATATTCAGGAAATCAGTACCTCGTTTGATCAGAATATTGTTAGGGTATTGGACTATATTTAGTTGAGTAATATACTTCTCTTTTCTAGTATTGGGGTAGATAAAATTTTGTATAGGAATAAGATTTTCTTATTTTCTAGCATCCCTACAAGCCCTTGATAACTCAAAGGATATTTTGTCTCATATTTCCAAAGGGGGATATTTTGTATACGTGCTTGTCTAGTTTGGAAATAGTGACAAAATTTGAGTCATAACCTAGTATACGAAAGAAGCTCAGACTCTACATGATATTTCCTCTATTAATCTCAAAGTTATAACACCAACAATGCACCTAGGATTGCATTTCTATGCTTCATTCATATCAAATTCAATGTCTGAGTATTATTTCCCATTAAAATATTTTTCTAATAATTTTTGGGATTTTTAAATAAGTTTTAGGAATTTATAAAACATTTTTTAACAATTAAAATTAGTTTTAAATTTTTTTGGACTTATTTGTAAATCATTTTATCTCTTAAAAACCTTGGTTGGGTAGAAATCAAAATCGAAAAAACATTTGTGGTAACAAATTGTATTTGTTAAAAGTTTCAAAACACGCGTTTTTGGTTTGATCTCTTCGCTACACGTATTGGCTAGTTACCCATCAGATTTGTATTTTTCCTCTCTCACTATCTTGAGACTTAATCTAAACCATTGGATTTATGTTACTGATGGTCTGCATGTCTTTTATTTCAATCCATGTCTTTATATATTGGACCAATCACATGGACTTTAAATGCAGTCGATTTACAGCATTAGGATTTACTTCGATTTAATAAGACTTAATCTAAGATGTTTATTTTATTCGTTCTTCCAGATCCTTCTCTTGGCTATATAAATAGAGACCAAGTGTTATACGTTTACAATTTTTGGATCAGTTGTGTTTTGAGAGAAAATAAAAAGAGAGAGAGAGATAGGGAGAAAAGAAAGCAAGAGAAATTCAAGCCCTAAATCACCCTCTTGTGATTTTTCTTCACAAAAAAAAACCTTGTGAGTTTGAGTGTATTCGATTGTGTGATGATCCATCCTCTATGGTCTTTAATCTCTTGTCCAACTAAGTCACGGAGTTTGGATTTCCTTTTCTTTTCATAGAAAGTGTAGATTCGAACTATGTGTGATACAAAACATATACACATACTTAAGTTGATTTCTTTCTTCAAGAAATCCATATTTGTTGGTCATTTTACTTGTAAATATTTTTGTCAAAACTCTGACCAACAAATCCCTTTATGTTTCCAATTTTGATAAAAACCATATTTACATCTAGTTAAGATCTTTAATGGCATTTTACGCTTTCATATATTTCACATTTTGTGAAATAACTTTGTAGATAAAATAAAGAGAAAGTGTTTAGGACCTTGGCCCTTTCTAATAGCAAGGTTGTCTCGAGATCTGTGGATATAAATAAAGATTAGAAATCTGAGATTTTCATACAAACTGAGATTCAAAAATCATATCTTCATTTGAGAACGAAATCTGTAATTTGATAGGTATATTGTATGTATGTATGTGTGTGTGTATGTGTGTGTGTGTGTATGTGTGTGTGTGTGTGTGTGTGTGTGTGTGTGTGTGTGTGTTTAGGAACTTCACCACTTACAACATTCTCACTAAAACACTAAAGAAGTGTTTGTAGAGATATCATTGACTTTAGAGTCGACTGAAAGTTAAAAAAGAGAAGAGGAACAAAGCTGGGAGAACAACTTTTACATCAGAGTCTCTAGAGATGTTAGAATAACCTAATGGAGCTAGTATATTTTCTCGACTTAAAATAGGTTTGATTGTGTGTTTAGTTTGTTACATAGCTTGTAACATATATTCTTATTTAGGAAATTTTTGTTTTGAGGTGTAGAGACATCTGTGGATGTTTCCCCAATTGGCTGGGGTTTTACCACATTAAAATCTTGTGTTTTTGCATGTTTCATCTTCTTCTCATCACCTTCTACTTATGTGGTGATTTAGAAATTATTTTGTTTTGTTTTCCAAAACTTAGATACTTAATAACTGAAATATCTCATTCATAAGTTTTCTACACATGTTGTGTTAGTTTTTGTTTTGTAAAAAAAAAAGAGTTTCTCAAAGAAACTTTTCGAATCCATTTAAACCGTCTTAAACCTTTTAAACAACTGAAGTGGCATTAATTTTTTTTCAATATCATTACTTGCACATCAAATATGAGGACCTTCCTAAGACTACTTTTCTGACACGGTATGGGTCATAAGAGTTTAGGGCAATGCCATTTCTTCTCGCAAATGCACTAACAATGTTCTTGGATCAGATGAATTGAGTTTTCAAAGAGTTCTATGACCAGTTTATGATCGCGTTCATCGACGATATTCTGGTTTACTCTCATTATGAGGATGAGCATTCTGAGCATCTATGAATGGTTTTACAGACACTACGTGATCACCAGTTGTACGTAAAATTTGAGAAGTGTGGGTATTGGCTTTAAGAGGTGCAGTTTATGGGCCACATTGTGTTTGACAAGGGTATTGTTGTTGATCTAAGTAAGGTATCGATTTTGAGGGAGTGGGGATCGCCCATGACATCGATCGAGGTTCGTAGTATTCTAGGGCTAGTAGGATACTATAGATAATTGATCAAGGGTTTCTCGAAGATTGTGGGTATGTTAATGAACCTGACTTACAAAAGGGTTTCCTTTATTTGGGATGACCATCAATTAGCATTCGATGAGCTTAAGGAAAAATTGACCTCAACACCTCTACTTTCACTGCTTAGGGGAGGAGTGGAGTACCGTGTTTACACCAATGTATCCTTTCAGGGACTTAGACGTCTACTATATAAGGAGGAGAGGGCTATAGCTTATGCATCTCCTAATATTAAACCCCATGAGAGGAATTAGCTCTCGCATGACTTGGAGTTAGCAGCTGTGGTGTTTTCCTTAAGGATTTAAAGGCATTATCTTTTGGGGGAGAAGTTTACCTTGTTCAAAGACCATAACTAACTTCAGTATCTGTTCATGCATAAGGATCTGAACATGAGTAAGAGGAGATGGTTAGAGTTCATAAAAGATTACCAATTTGATATTTAGTATCATCCCGAGTAGGCTAACATGGTGGAAGATGCACTGAGTCGACGTCCTACTGGGGATATTGTGGTGGTTTGAAAGGAGAAGTGGAGAGAGAGTCGACATAATGATGAGGTTGCCAAAGCCTGTATGTTTGTATTGGTTGTCACTCTCGAGAATATTTTAAGTGTAGTGAAAGCATATGAAGGGGGTCAGTATTATTAGGATAGAGTTCACCAGTGTTTAGTTTACGGGGCAGAGTTTTATTATATTATTTCTAAGGGATGCTTGAGCTTTAATATGAGACTCGTGGTTCCAGAGGATGAGGATTTGAGACATACGGTGATGTCGAAGTGTCATGGTTCAAGGTTTGTAGTACATCCTCGTGGTGATAAGATGTACCAAGATATGCGCAGGTAGTATTGGTGGTCGGGGATAAAGAGAGACATAACGAAGTTTGTCTCAAAGCATGCTACTTGTCAACTAGTGAAGTAGACTACCAGAGGCCGATGGTGATATTGCATCCACTCGAGATTTCAGTGTGGAAATGGGAGAGTATCTCCATGGATTTCATTACTGGGTTACCAATATTACATTGAGGTCATGATACCATATGGGTGATAGTGGATCGGTTGACTAAGGTCGTCCATTTTTTACCGGTTCATATGGATTTTGAGATGAAGCACAATTATTTATTGCTGAGATTATGTGATTCCATGGTGTTTCGATTCATATTGTGTCGGATCAGGGTATGATTTTTGTATCCCACTTCTGGCAGAGCTTTCAGGAGGCCATGGGCACAGACTTACGATTAAGTACAACGTATCACCCACAAATAGATGGGCAGATGGAGAGGGTTAATAAAATACTTAAGGATATGATGAGAATGTGCGTACTTGACTTCGGAAGAGGATGGGAGCAGTATCTTCAATTAGTGAACTTTAAGTATAACAAATCCTACCAATTCACCATTGGCATGACACCATTTGAGGCATTTTCTAGATGGCCTTGTCATTCATCTGCTTGCTGGTTAGAGGTGTGGAACAACAAGTTATTGGGTACAGAGATGATTCTAGACACCACTCCAAGATTGATTTGATTAGAGGGCGCATCCATATAGCTCAAGATAAGTAGGAGAATTACGTTGATGTAGATAGGAGGCACATGGGGCTAGAGGTTGGTGACCAGGTTTTGGTACGGGTGTCTCCTATCAAGGGAGTTATGAGGTTTGGTAATAAAAGGAAGCTAGCGTCGAGATATGTGGGATCATTTCTAATTATTGAGAGGGTGGGACCAGTAGCATATAGGTTGGGACTACCGGATCACTTACACTGTATTCACGACGTGTTCCACATGTCATCACTGAAGCAGTATCGAACAAGTGAGAGGGCTTTTGGCATGTTCCATTAGAAGAGATAGACTTGCAGCTAGATCTCTCGTATAAGGAGAGACCGGTGGTAATACTTGATTGTAGTGAGCATAAGTTGCGGTCTAAGGTGGTACCCTTGGTTCGAGTTTTGTGGGGGCACCAAAATGTTTGACGAGTCAACGTGGGAGCAGGAGGATGACATGCTTGAGCAGTATCTAGAGGTTTTTTTACAAAAAGGAAAATTTAATCAATAAAAATGAGAAAAAGCCTCTCCCAGGGCTCTTACAAATGCTAAAGAATAAATAAAATTAAGAAGATTTACGAAATCTCGAACGACAAGTACCTGACCTTAAATTATATTTAAGAGTCAATTTCTCCTCAGCAGTTAAATACGGGAAAGAATTTGTTTCCTTATTTCTCTTTGTATTAAATTCTTTGACCTAAACAGAATTATTGGAATCTTCAATGTTCGCTAGAACCTCAAAAGAATTACTAATTGGAGTAGAGTTTGATTTTTACCACAAATTCTCTCAACGGAGACCCTAATTAAAGCCTGAGCTTTTGCTGAATTAGATGGCATTCTAAGATCAAACTAAGGATTTTCAACATGTAAATTAATTTCAGTTCCTTCATTTGTCCTAAAAGAATCATTTGACATGTTTGGAATGGACTCAAGATGAGGCATATCACCATAAGTTTCTTTGGTATTCGAATTATCTTCCCAAAATTTATCACATTTCCTTTCCTTTTGAATGGGAATCACCTTATTTGATATTACCTTAGAAATAGGACGTAGATGGACCTTTTATATTTTTAGGGTTGGCAGATATTGGTTAACATTTTTCTCGTGCTACATCTAAAAAATTATAACTCACTGCGAGATATAGGTCTGTTTGGGATGATTCTGAGATCTCTCAAAGCTCAAAACACCGGAGCTTTCACCGAATAATGGTCCTCTGGTCTCCCTCTAAACAGAAATTCCATTTCTTTTCAAAAAATTAATAGGACTTTGAGGTATCGCATCAATGCAGATCATTTGCAGACATGTAGATGAGACAGGTTTGATTAGACCTGTAGCAGACACTGAATTGAGTTGATCTATCTCAGTAAATGTCTTCTGACCTGATTGGATGTCAACAATATTAGATTTACCAACCAGATCTACCCCTATTCTTAGATTTTAATTTATGACCCTCCAAAGGATTAGACTTACTTTTGACCATATCACTTCCATCCAACTAGATTTGACGAACTACCCTACATTATGTCACCCAACGGACGAGAATTATACAATGAGAACATCTGGGTGGAAGTTTTTCAAATACCATATCTTGTTCGAAACTCATGTATTATGTTTAATAAGAATTTGTTCCTGTGGATTCTCACTTATCTCTGTGTCAATAAGAACACGAGAAAAGTGACCAAACGATCTTTCCATTGTAGGCTGATCAATCTTGATAGGGTCTCCAAGACATCGTTCAAGTTTAAAAAGGATTTGTGGTCTCCAAAATTCAATAAGAAGCCCTATAAATCTGACCCAAACAGGAGCAGAGGTGACCCTTTGATCTGCTGGATTGAACCGAGGGTACCAATTGGAAAATTTGATAATAACTAGTTCAAGGTTTCATATATGTCAAGACCATAATAATGTCTTCAAAATAATGTTTGGCAAGTGCAACGTGAAACACCCTTTACCCATTGCTATTAGTTTCCATTCATCAACAATATTAAAGGCTCGTGAAATTTTTTCTTTAAGGACCCTAACCACCGAAGCAATATCTCCCTTGTTTATTAGGTATCTACAAATTAAAAAGTATTCACTTTCTTTAATGGATTCTTGATATTAAGACTAAAAAATATCCATTGCCATCAAGTTGCCACAAAGCTTTGGTGTGGGGCAATCTATATCATTTAGATCGAAACAGATTTTTTTATTAACCATATGAGCGTATCATTTAGAGAAGTATCTAGAGTTATTCACCACATGTATGTTCCAATTTAGAGGGATAAATTCGTTTGTAAGGGGTGAGTATGTAACACCCTATATTTCTGAGTATTAAATATTTAATTAATTAAGTTATTTTAAATTAGACATGTGACGTAATTTATTTGAATTAATTATTATGTGTTTATTAAAATATTAATCGAGAGAGGTAATGATTAATATTTATGTAATAACATTATTAAGTGAGTAGTAAAGAATTATTTTATGTCATAGCGATTGATAGTGACGTGATAGTGTTATATCTCAACCGACAGTCGAGTGGAGACTGTATAAGGTCGATATAGGAAATTATTGTAGGGTGACTCAGATGGAGATTTCAAGGTTAGGATTGGTTCCGTAATGGTCAAGATAGTCAAAATTGTATACTAGGGGTAGTAATTGGGTCTCGAAGACTTTTTAGACATAATCGGGCCAACATGGGGGTATTCGGATCTTTGGGCTTGGCCCGTTAGCCTAATTTTGGGATTAAGGATATTAAACATAAGTTTAAGAGTTAGAGGCAACCATAACTCAAATTTAAAACCCCAAAAATTGAGAGAAGAGAGAGGAGAGAAAAGAAGGGAACATTAAAGTTCAAATTCAAGGAGTAATTGGGTGTGCTTTATCCAATATGTCTTCTACATTGCGTAATCTGACCCTACAAACCTAGAAAGACAAGTAATTAACTTGCTTCATTTTTAAATTGCAAAAACTAATGTTCATATCATGGTAAGTGTAGTTAAACTCGTTTTGGGGGAGGGTTGTCACATGAAAAATGTGTTTTGGGGGATTTGGACATTAGATGTAGAATTAATGTTCAATTAATGTTGAAATACAATTATAAATTGTTGACATCTGATTTATTGTCGAAACCTAGTAGTTAATTTCATTTAATTTGGATTATATAATCAATTTGAATGGGAGGATTGTATAAAATTGAGAAACTCAATCCCTGCAATAATTAATTTTAATGAGAAATATGAGATGTTTAAGGGTTTAATCGGGATTAGAACCTATTTTTATGTGTGATAAACATTAGATATGCTTGGGGGTAAGATTTTGGAAGAATCCATGGAATCTTGGATGAACAATAATGGAGGAAATCATATTGGAGGACAGGGTTGGCTGCCCAGCAGCGATCGATCGATAGATCGATCTCATTGATCAATCGATGAAGGCCAATTTTGCCCAACTTTTCTTATTTAAGTTTTAGGCTCTAGTTTTGTTAGGGATTTTTTAAGAGTGATTATTTAGTGAAAAATAAAAGGGAACCTATTTACCTAGGGATTTTAGGTGGAAGTATATGAGCTTATAAAAGTGACAAAAATGAGGAACCTAAATATGAAATGAATCAATAAATTTGTAAATACGGGTCGATTGGGTGAGTCCGGGTATTTTAGCAGGTGAAACTACTTTAATTATTTAATTTATGTGAAATTAAATAAATTTAGAGTTGGTAAATAGACTCGGGGATTATAGGCTAGTGCTATGGGTGTTAGGGACGGGTTAGCCGAATTTATTTTTAATTATATATAAATATATATATATATATATATATATATATATATATACACACACGAAATTATAGTTAGGATATATATATGTGTGTAATTTTCTAAATATCAGTGTGCATGATATTTATGTGAAAGCATACCTGACACACCCCAACCCAGTTACTTATAATTAAGTTTGAAAGTCAAAGTGAGTCAAACCATAATTAATCTAACCAAACCATAATCACTAGTTTTGATTTCAGAGTCATCATTGTAAATTCATATAACTGAAAACCTTTTTTACAACATCAGAGTAATCATGCCCATAAAAACTTTCTTGAAGGACAAGTTAACTTAATTACATCATTTACATTTACACAAAATCATAGTTTCTCTCATTCCTGGCTAACCCAACCCGACCTCCTAGATTTGGCAGTGACATCGCGTTACCTGAAAAATGTGAACATAGGAACCATGAGCAAAAATAGCCCAGTGAAAGTATCACTACTAAACTACTGCATGAATTTAAATGCAACAAATCATGTCCATATACTTATGTATTTACTTATCCGGCTCATTCATAATGAATGACCAACTTTTCCAAATCATGATTCACATATCCTGTCTAAATAGACAATTCTCCCCCATTCCTGGTCGAGGAGTAACCCCTTGTCATTAATAGACAAATCTCCCCCATTCCTGGTCGAGGAGTAACCCCTCATTTCGGTAAACCGAAATGAAAAATTTTATATTCATAACATTATGATCATATTCGTAACAGTATACAAATACATCATTCCAGTGAGTACACTCACCTTGGTTGACAACTACGTATTCAGGTTTCCTTCTGGTGGAGCTGAACTGGGTTGATTAGACCTTACACCTGTCAATCCAACTAGATCAGTACTGAAACTCAATCACAATTATTATTCAAACATAATTATGTAACTTTCCATGACTATACATCAACAATATAATTCCAATTAAGTCACATTCCATAAAACATAGGTAAAGGCAAAACAATGATATACATGTTGATAAAGTTACGGACATTCAACCGTAGGAAATACCTTATGAGTAATTTATAACCAAAGTCAAGTAAACATGAAATTATAATTCTCAATGTATATACACATGAAACATGTACTCAAAGTACTCTTTGTAAGGATGAAATACAAACATTCATTCAAGGGGTACCCAGTATGGCCTGAAATTATTGTCTTACATACTTAACCATCCTATATTCCTAAATTGTACAAATACAGGGGTCCAACCTCATCAATATGAAAACATATATGAATATACTATCCAGTACAAGTGACGGTGTAATTTTTCAAGCTTCCTAGGGCAAGTTAAGACCATTTCTCTACAACACAAGAAATCTTCCCTACAAGCTCCTCTATTGATCCTTCGAATTCCCAGAATTTTCATAATTTTTATACAGCATAACTTTCCATGATTTTTAACACACTTTCCGTAGACATACTGAATAGTACAGAATTAAAGTTTCATAATATTTGGACTTCATTTGCTATCTCAAAATCCTGACCAAACTCAGGGCATACCAAAATCAAGTATACAAACAGCAACTATGTACCAACTTGAAATCATCATTACGGCCTAACCACAAGGAGATAAATTCTAATTTTCAGATATTATATGAATATATGAGTCTACTTTCATTTCTAATTGTAATTTCTCAATTCCAGTAAGTACACAAAGAGATATGCAAGTTTGAATGCAAGGGGTTTCAATACAAAGTAATTTTATGGGTTTCTACATTCAACTTAACATAAACTTGCATCTAACCATACATATATATAAAGGGCTGAAACTTTCGTAAAACTATGATGATTTATATCATATAAATCAGTAATATAAGATAAATAACAATAATTTCAATTAGGATTACCTTCAGGGCTTTTTACGTAATTTCTACGGATTTTTCTACACTTTTTCTCCTTACTTTTCTTCCTTAACATCAACTTTCTATTTCCTCAAGCTAACAACACTTGAAACTGAACCTAGGCTTTGTTTTTGCTGAAGAAATATGTTAGAGGGAGGGTTTTAAGTCGGCCAAGGCTGCCTCCCAAGCCAACCAATCAAATTAGACCATTTGGTTTAATAAAAGACAATTTACCACTTAAGGGAATTGACAGATTTTCCCTCTTCTCGTAATTTCGACCTAACTTCTTCCTCGAGCATCCGTTTGATGCACCGTTTGTTGTGTTACGACACTAACTCACATGTCTACAACTATGTAGTTTTCACCTCAATTCAATTGTAATGTTATAAAGGTCAAAACTAGTCTCTAACAAGAACCTTTCCATCGAAAACAACAAAATTAGTGTTTGTAAATAATTCGACCTTTTATGATTTATGAAAGTAGGATTATAATAAACATAATCACTTAACATTAGATATACTAATATCACATTATTCATATCACATAAGATAAGCATGATTTACATATAATTTATCATAATTATATTCGGGCTGTCACAACTTCCCCCCCTTAGAAAATTTCGTCCCCAAAATTTAATATAAAGGTCACTTACCAAACAAATGGGGATACTGTTTCCTCATGATATCCTCTGTTTCCCAAGTTGCTTCTTTAACTCCGTGGCTTATCCACATAACCTTAACTAGGGGAATAACTTTATTTCTCAATACTTGCTCCTTACGATCAATAATTTCCATTGGTTCCTCGATGTACGATAAGTCTTCCTTCAGTTCAATTGGTTGAGTTTTCAACTGATGAGATGGATCCGCAAAATACTTACGAAGCATCGATACATGAAACACATCATGTAAACGGGATAAATCTGGAGGTAATGCTAATCTATAAGCCAGGGGACCAATTCTTTCCAACACTTCATATGGTCCAATGTATCTTGGACTTAGTTTCCCCTTTTTGCCAAATCTCATAACGCCTTTCCATGGTGAAATACGCAGGAATACAAAATCTCCCTTCTGAAATTCCAATGGATGCTTCCTCTTATCTTCATAAAATTTCTGCCTGCTTTGCGCTATCTTTATCCGTTCCCGAATCATTTTGATCTTTTCAGTTGTCATATCTATCAATTTCGGACCCAAAAATTTTCTTTCACCTACTTCATCCCAACACAAAGGCGTCCTACATCTCCTCCGATATAAAGCTTCATAAGGAGCCATACCAATAGTCGACTGATAACTATTATTATATGAAAATTCCATTAATGGCAAATGATCATCCCAACTACCTTTGAAGTTAAATACATAGGCTCGTAACATGTCTTCTAATATTTGGATCGTCCTTTCTGATTGCCCATCAGTTTGTGGATGAAACGCAGTGCTGAACTTCAAACTTGTGTCCATGGCATTCTGGAGACGAGGCCAAAACTTAGAAGTGAACGTTGGATCTCTATCTGATACAATTGACACCGGTGCCCCATGTAAACGGATAATCTCATCAACGTACATACGTGCATACTTGTCAACAGTGTAGGTGGTCTTAACTGGGAGAAAATGAGCTGACTTCGTCAATCGATCTACAATCACCCAAATAGAATCATGCCCCTTTGGTGACCGGGGTAATCCTATAACAAATTCCATCGTTATATGCTCCCACTTCCATTCCGGAATAGGCAACGACTACAATAATCCTGCCGGCTTCTGATGCTTTGCTTTCACTTGCTGGCATACTAAACATTTAGCTACTAATTCTACAATCTCACGCTTCATATTGTTCCACCAATAATACTCCTTCAAATCTCTATACATTTTGGTAGCTCCTGGATGCATAGAGTAAATAGAACTATGTGCCTCTTCTAATATATCCTTCTTTAAGGGTGGGTCATTTGGTACACAAATTCTATTTTTATAACACAACGATTCATCATTCTTAATCTCAAAGTCACTCTCTCTACCATCCTGAACTTCTTGTTTCTTCTTCTCAAGGAATGGATCACTGGTCTGTAAATTTCGTATGCGTTCGGCCAATAAAGGTCTCACTGTGACATGTGCTAATAATCCTCCACTTTTTGAAAACTTCAATTCAATCCCCATCAATGCCAAGTCAAGAATATTTCCAACACGAGCACACCGTATGCAACCGAGAATCCCTGATGATTTTCGACTCAAAGCATCTGCTACTACATTGGCCTTCCCAGGGTGATGATGAATGGTACAATGATAGTCTTTAATCAGCTCTATCCAACGCCTCTGTCTCAAATCCAGTTCTTTCTGTGTAAACAAGTATTTCAAACTTTGATGATCCGTAAATATCTCACAAGTTTCTCCATACAAGTAATGTCTCCACAACTTTAAAGCAAAAACAATGGCCGCTAGCTCCAAATCATGTGTAGGGTAGTTTCGTTCATGCGTCTTTAATTGTCTGGAAGCATATGCTATTACTTTCCCATTCTGCATAAGAACACATCCTAACCCCTGAAATGAAGCGTCTGTATAGATCACAAAAGACTCATTCCCACATGGAATAGCAAGTGTAGGGGCTGAAACTAACCGCTTCTTTAATTCTTTAAAACTCCTTTCGCATTCTTCATCCCACACAAACTTCACTTCTTTACGGGTCAACTTTGTCAATGGTAATGCTATTGCTGAAAATCCCTTAATGAATCTGCGATAGTAACCTGCCAATCCTAGGAAACTCCTAATTTCTATCACATTCTTAGGACTCTCCCATTCAACAATTGCTTCCACCTTCTTTGGATCAACATATATTCCATTTCCTGAGACAACGTGCTCTAAAAACACAATTTCATTCAACCAAAACTCACACTTGTTGAATTTAGCAAATAATTTCTTCTCTCTCAAAATCTGCAATACAAGTCTCAAATGCTTCTCATGTTCCTCCATGCTACTGGAGTAAATCAACACATCGTCTATGAATACAATCACAAAGGAATCAATGAAAGGGTGGAATACCCGATTCATCAAATCCATAAAAACTGCTGGAGCATTAGTCAATCCAAATGGCATCACCAAAAACTCATAGTGCCCATATCGAGTCCGAAAAGCTGTTTTGGAAATATCGCTATCCTTCACTTTCAGTTGGTGGTAACCCGATCTCAAATCAATCTTTGAAAATACTGTGGCCCCCTGTAATTGGTCAAACAAGTCATCGATATGAGGTAGAGGGTACTTATTCCTAATGGTCACCTTATTCAACTGCCGATAATCAATACATAGTCGCATTGTCCCATCTTTCTTTTTCACAAATAACACTAGTGCTCCCCATGGAGAAACACTAGGCCGAATGAAACCTCTGCTTATCAGATATTGTAATTTCACTTTTAATTCTTTCAACTCCGCTGGTGCCATTCTATATGGAGCAAGAGAAATTGGACCAGTACCTGGAATTAATTCAATAGAAAACTCTACTTCCCTATCGGGTGGCAATCCTGGCAATTCTTCTGGGAAGACATCAGAAAACTCTCTAACCACTGGTATATCTTCAACTTTAAGTGCTTCCTTACTAACATCAACCACATATGCTAAATACCCTGTACAACCCTTACTCAATAACTTTCTGCTCTTAATTGCTGAGATGAGACAAGTAGGGACAACATTCCTTTCCCCTGTAAATTGGAACTCGGGTTCACCAGGCAAATGAAATGTAACTTCTTTGCGAAAACAATCAATGGAAGCATGGTATGATGATAACCAATCCATTCCCAATATAATATCAAAATCTCGAACAGCCAACGATATCAAATCAACATAGAAATCTCGTTCCCCCATTCGTAAGATACAATCTTTATAAACACGCTCAACCAGAATCACACTTTCCATTGGGGTAGAAATATATAAGGCACAATTGAGAAATGAACATGGTCTACCCAAATATGAAACAATATCTAATGCCACAAATGAATGCGTAGATCCAGGATCAATGAGCGCATATAAATCTTTGTTTGCAATAGAAAGTTTACCTGTAACCACTTCAGGTGTAGCATGGGCATCTTGTAGCGTCATCGCAAACACTCTTCCTCCTGCCCTCGATCCAGTTGCTTGTTCTGTACCTCTCCCCCTGGTGGCACTGCCTGGAGAAGATCCTTTATGAGTCCCCACACTACTGACTGAAACTGTTCATGCCCACATAGGGCAATTCTTTCTCAAATGACCCTTCTGGTGGCAGTTAAAAAATTCTATATTCAGTAACTTTGGGCAATTTCTCTTTATATGACCTGATGCCCCACAAAAGAAACAAACATTAGGATCTTCTTATGCTGAAACTCCTGAACCTCTTCCACCACTAGCCTCACCCCTTTGCAAACTATTTCCACCTCTACCCTGTTGGAATTTCTGCCCTCCAAACCTCGAATATTCTGTACCACTACTCTTTTGATAATTTGAATCAAATCTGCTTCTCTTTACACCTCGTTCTCGATTCCCTCTTGCTTCATTCACGTCCCTTTCTACTAACATGGCTTTATTCACCAAGGCTGAATAATTAACAGTCTCTAAAGCCGATAGCCTTGATTTAATAACTAACTCTAGTCCATCGAGAAATCGGCTACACATATCTTCCTCATTTCGGATAAACCTTAAAGCAAAACGAGATAAGGCTGTAAGTTTGGCTTCATATTCCCTAACTGTCATGCTCCCCTGATTCAATAGGAAATATTCTTTCTCCTTTTGTTTTTGATACATCGGAGGAAAATACTTGTCATACGAGGCTTTAACAAAAGCATCCCATGAGATCACATTCCCGCCTCCTGGAGTAATCAACAAATGTTTCGTGGCATCCCACCAGTACTTAGCTTCTCCTTTCAACATATACGTCGCCAAGGTTACCTGTTGATTTTCAGGCATCTTCATTACCCCAAAGATAAGTTCAATTTCTTTAACCCAGACTTCTGCCTCTGCGGGATCAACTGCTCCTTCGAACGATGGTGGGTTCATCTTAATAAATTTTTCATGTGAAGTACACCTTTCTTCCCGGTGTATCACCTCCTCAGCCCTAGCCAAGGCTTGTGCCTACAGTTGCCTGGTCTGTTGTTCTTCCACATGAGCCATAAATCTAGCTTGTTGCTCTGCCATTAGAGTCATAGCACGTGCCATTTTTTGCATATCTGTCAGTTGTTCTGGCTCGGGTTCCACATTTATCTGAACAGGTTGCTCAACCTCCGCTTCTGCTGGAATATTTGAAGCCTCATCATCTATTCCCACATTCACATTCCCTCGTTCCATTCTCTTATATCTATAATGAATCAAAGATATAACAACATGCAGATATACATATCTTTCCTAACATAATCGTTAGTATCAAATAAAATATATTTCTAACATTTACTGCCAAATCTAGACTCTTCTCACTCCAGAACCTCTAAAACCTAGGCTCTGATACCAAAAGCTGACACACCCCAACCCAGTTACTTATAATTAAGTTTGAAAGTCAAAGTGAGTCAAACCATAATTAATCTAACCAAACCATAATCACTAGTTTTGATTTCAGAGTCATCATTGTAAATTCATATAACTGAAAACCTTTTTTACAACATCAGAGTAATCATGCCCATAAAAACTTTCTTGAAGGACAAGTTAACTCAATTACATCATTTACATTTACACAAAATCATAGTTTCTCTCATTCCTGGCTAACCCAACCCGACCTCCTAAATTTGGCAGTGACATCGCGTTACCTGAAAAATGTGAACATAGGAACCATGAGCAAAAATAGCCCAGTGAATGCATCACTACTAAACTACTGCATGAATTTAAATTGAATAAATCATGTCCATATACTTATGTATTTACTTATCCGGCTCATTCATAATGAATGACCAACTTTTCCAAATCATGATTAACATATCCTGTCTAAATAGACAATTCTCCCCAATTCCTGGTCGAGGAGTAACCCCTTGTCATTAACAGACAAATCTCCCCCATTCCTGGTCGAGGAGTAACCCCTCATTTCGGTAAACCGAAATGAACAATTTTATATTCATAACATTATGATCATATTCGTAACAGTATACAAATACATCATTCCAGTGAGTACACTCACCTTGGTTGACAACTACGTATTCAGGTTTCCTTCTGGTAGAGCTGAACTAGGTTGATTAGACCTTACACCTGTCAATCCAACTAGATCAGTACTGAAACTCAATCACAATTATTATTCAAACATATTTATGTAACTTTCCATGACTATACATCAACAATATAATTCCAATTAAGTCACATTCCATAAAACATAGGTAAAGGCAAAACAATAATATACATGTTGATAAAGTTACGGACATTCAACCGTAGGAAATACCTTATGAGTAATTTATAACCAAAGTCAAGTAAACATGAAATTATACTTCTCAATGTATATACACATGAAACATGTACTCAAAGTACTCTTTGTAAGGATGAAATACAAACATTCATTCAAGGGGTACCCAGTATGGCCTGAAATTATTGTCTTACATACTTAACCATCCTATATTCCTAAATTGTACAAATACAGGGGTCCAACCTCATCAATATGAAAACATATATGAATATACTATCCAGTACAAGTGACGGTGTAATTTTTCAAGCTTCCTAGGGCAAGTTAAGACCATTTCTCTACAACACAAGAAATCTTCCCTACAAGCTCCTCTATTGATCCTTCGAATTCCCAGAATTTTCATAATTTTTATACAGCATAACTTTCCATGATTTTTAACACACTTTCCGTAGACATACTGAATAGTACAGAATTAAAGTTTCATAATATTTGGACTTCATTTTCTATCTCAAAATCTTGACCAAACTCAGGGCATACCGAAATCAAGTATACAAACAGCAACTATGTACCAACTTGAAATCATCATTACGGCCTAACCACAAGGAGATAAATTCTAATTTTCAGATATTATATGACTATATGAGTATACTTTCATTTATAATTGTAATTTCTCAATTCCAGTAAGTACACAAAGAGATATGCAAGTTTGAATGCAAGGGGTTTCAATACAAAGTAATTTTAAGGGTTTCTACATTCAACTTAACATAAACTTGCATCTAACCATACATACATATAAAGGGCTAAAACTTTCGTAAACCTATGATGATTTATATCATATAAATCAGTAATATAAGATAAATAACAATAATTTCAATTAGGATTACCTTTAGGGCTTTTAACGTAATTTCTACGGATTTTTCTACACTTTTTCTCCTTACTTTTCTTCCTTAACATCAACTTTCTATTTCCTCAAGCTAAAAACACTTGAAACTGAACCTAGGCTTTGTTTTTGCTGAAGAAATATGTTAGAGGGAGGGTTTTAAGTCTGCCAAGGCTGCCTCCCAAGCCAACCAATCAAATTAAACCATTTGGTTTAATAAAAGACAATTTACCACTTAAGAGAATTGACAGATTTGCCCCCTTCTTGTAATTTCGACCTAACTTCTTCCTCGAGCATCCATTTGATGCACCGTTTGTTGTGTTACGACACTAACTCGCATGTCTACAACTATGTAGTTTTCACCTCAATTCAATTGTAATGTTATAAAGGTCAAAACTAGTCTCTAACAAGAACCTTTCCATCGAAAACAACAAAATTTGTGTTTGTAAATAATTCAACCTTTCTTGATTTATGAAAGTAGGATTATAAACATAATCACTTAACATTAGATATACTAATATCACATTATTCATATCACATAAGATAAGCATGATTTACATATAATTTATCATAATTATATTCGGGCTGTCACAATACCTCTCTCGTTCTATAATCAGAGGTTATGCGATGTGGTTGAATCCTTTGGCTAGTGAATGTAGAGAGAGTATAGTCCCCAGGTTATATCGTCTGGTCTTTTATTGTGTGTTACATTTTCGAGGTGAGACGTCGACGTTTTTGGTCTCACTCTTAGGGAAATATGACCGCCTCCACTACATTTGTGATTTTATTTACCTAGTTGGGTATGAGTTAACCGACTTATGGTAATTGGTTTAGAGTGAGTATACATGGGATATGATAGCATTGTAGAGACAATCACCCAGTGAGTTATTACTCGGGAGGATGGTTATTATAAGAAACATATGTGATTGTTGTAGTATAATTATACGTATATAATAGAGCAGATAAATATAAATGGATTATAAAAAATATAAAGTTTGAATGAATTATTTATATAACTACTTTGGATGTTATATAACTAGTTAAGTGGAATTCATTATCTAAGTTAAAGGGTAAAATAACTTAGGGACAAAAGAGAAGAAGTACTCGGGATAGAGTATAGTGATAGTAAGATTCGTACCAGGAATAGTTTGGTGGGGTTGTATAAGTATATGGGTTAGAAGGTAAGCATTAGGTGTGCACAATAGTTGAGGGGTGACTAATATCTCAAGAGAGTGTGACTCCCGATTAAATATGAAAAGTGTTAATGCATATTTAACCATTGCATCTTAACTACTTGCTAAATATTTTTCCAATGCTTTTGGGCTCTGACCCGTGTCAAAAAATATTTCAGCCACAGGGATGCCAAGTTTAAGTATTCATTCCAGGGATGCATAGCTGGAGCATTGTGGAGGCTTACAGGACTTTGTGTGGATGCTTCAATTATTCATTCCTAAACTAGTTTTCCGATTAAGCAGTTCATTTAGGCATGTTTCCCCTTTCAGTTGATACTTTTTTGTTTATTTCTCTACACTTATGACTTGGATTCTGTTTTGGGAACCAATGGTTTATTCGGTATATATTATTTATCTATTTTTAGTGTGATGATTAAGGCTCTTATAATTGTCGTCGATGAGTTATTTTAGTTTTATTTTCTGAATGTCATTATGTTAATGAAAGATAAAATTGACATCGACTAAATTTAACATCAGTGGTTAGTAAATTAAAAATGGTTTTTGACAGTGATGCTAAGAAAGAACCAAACCTGATTCCTGCTTATTTTGATAAAGGACTGATCACCTGTGATTAAAGTAGGAGGGGTGTCACACAACTTCCAGACATTGTTCTTTCTAAACTGAAGTAACTCTTCTTGCATGAACGATATCCAACGATCATCCTCGAGTGTTTCTTTCACGTTCTTAGGATCGATTAGTGATGTGTAGCACAGACAGCTGATAATATTTTTGTGTTGATAATGAGTCTTGACAACTAGTGTAGGATCACCAAGTATAGAGTAAGGTTCATAAGTTTTTGAACCCAATATCGTGTCTCCCTTAAATCAGGAATGGGGTCCACCGTGGTAGCCTGAGGAAGTATGGGATCGTCACCATGGGGTGCATCATCCTCACACTGCGATATAGGAGAAAATATATCGATGGCTCTTCATCTCTAATCGTTATGTTTATTGACATCATAACCTTATATCTAGACAGATTATTAAATCGATAAGCCCTACTCACCGATGAATATCCTAAAAATATCCCGTCATCGCTTGGGGAGACCAAATTTTCTAAAGGCTCTCTATCTCACAAGTTGTAACATACTCTCAAAGACACAGAAATATGATAGGTTGGGCTTATTCCTTGTCCACAACTCATAAGGCATGTGAAGCATATGCAGACCAAGATATACCCTATTCACCATATGGCATACGATACTTATTACCTTTGCCCAAAAATGTCTAGGAACGTTTCTCTTAAGAAGCATGGATCTAACCATTTCTTGTATCATCTGATTCTTCCTCCCAACAATCACATTTGGCTAAGGAGTATGAATGGTTGAAAACTCATTCTTTATGGCAAATACATTCCCACAGTTATCCACTTTAGCTTCATTAAATTTAGTGACGTTGTCACTATGCATCCAATTAATATTGACACCATATTATTTTTGTAGGACACGATATTTAGTTATAAAAAACTCAACCGCATTGGACTTTTCTCAAAAGAATTTTACAATCGAGTATCTAGAAATGTCATCGACCATCACGAGAATGTATCTCTTACCACCTAAAATTTATGTACGAGTAGGACCCATAACATCCATGTGAATCGGCTCCAAAACACGGGTGGTACTAATGGTATTCAACTTTCGATGGGGACTTCGAATTTGTTTACCTTATTAGAAAGGTCCACAAACTGAGGAAGATGGTTTCCTAAGTGATGGTAAGTCATGAACTAGGTCTTTCTTAAGTAACCTCTCAAGATCTCTACAGTTCAAGTGACCTAGTCGTTGATGCCAAAGGTCCATAGTGGAGACCCTGGCACTATTTCACACAAAAGAGGACATAGTCACAATACCATAACAATTATCTTTTATCCTGACATTTTGTAGTAAAACTTTTCTGGATTGATCATAAAAATTACATTCAGACCTATCAAACTTTACCGTCAAGTTTGTATCGCACAGTTGACTTATGTTAATCAAGTTTGCTTTCAATACCTTCACGTATCACACATCATCTACCTTAGGAAATTTAGGTATCTCAACATTGCCACGTCCTAAAATGCTAGACTTATTCCCATATCCAAAGATGACTTTACCTTACTTATAATCCTCATGGTTGGTAAAAAATGAGATGTCACGTGTCATGTGCCTATAACACCCACTATCAAAATACCAATGGGAATTATTTTGAGCCTTGAGAGCAACATGAACAATCAAGGCTTTCTCGTCTTGCTTAGGTAGACAAATAGCGGTAACCTTTTGTTTTCCCTTGTCATTGTTGACTCTAGTTTGAATGTTGGAAGCATTCTCAAATGTCAAATACATCCATTAAAATACAGGAAGTCGCGACTAGAAATTTAACTTGCTACTTAAGACTATCAAAGTCGCTAAAGTGGTGTACAAAAGTATGTGTACGACTAGTCCTACCTAATTTATAGCACAAATGTCAAAGGTGACCACTCTTTTTGAAATAGGTGCAAACATAAACAGGTTTGAGTCTACCTCTATTTATTTTACTAGGTGTAACTCTTCTAGTTGGATTGGTACTCCTAGTTAGATTCGATTGAGGGCCATAAAGACTCGGGAACCAATTCGGGTGCTATGTGGGAAGTTGAACAACCATCATATCCTATTCCTTCCCTATCAGTGTTTCCTAAAGTGGGGTCGAAGAGCATCTTACCAACCTTGTTCCATGTTTCCACGATAGTTACCTTTACTTCCCGAGAACATTCGATATCTCTCTCAAGTTGGGATACAAGTGCTTCAAGTTTCTCACGAGTCTCCACTGATGCTTGGAGATCTCTCGTAAGACTAGACAACTTATCAGTGAAGTCCTTGTTATATCTATCAACTAACCAAAGTCTCTCTCCTAAATCTTCTCTCACCGAGGATTCACTCTATCTTCCCTCACCCAAAACTTTTTCTAACGCTAAAACTCTCATTTCTAAACCTTTATTTTGTTTCTTCACTATAAAGGACTCTGCGTAAATTTTGGCGTAGGCACACTGAAGGTCACTCTCTCTTTCACTCAAAGCATTCTCTCCATCATTCTCCTCGAAACGACTAGACTCATTATTAACGTATTCATGTTTAGTAGCTTCCTCATCGTCATGAGGTGCACTCGATTTATAAATATGACTATCCAAGAGTGTGATAAAGTTACATACATGCAATGATTCTTCTCTCGAACTCACCGACTCGACCTCGCTATCACTAAGCATAACATTTAAGGTATCTTTTCCTTTCCATTTACATTTCAACCTTGTCGAACACTCTTGATCTTTGTGACCCTTTCCCTCACACCTGTAACATCTCTCGTCGTATTTTTTGGGAAATATTTCTTTTCTTTTTCAAACTTTTTTGGCCCGTTTTAAATTTTTTCTCATTCTCAAAACTATTCTTATCTTTGGAAATACTTTTCTTTTTAAGTTTGAGAAATTTCTTACAATTTTTAGCAAAAAGGGACAAATCATCTACATCATAGTCAAACTCAGAATCAGAAGACACTTCCTCTCCCTTTTTAGACACTTCCTCTCTCTTCCTAGATTTCTCTTTAAGTGCTACCCACTTATCCTTAGGCTTAACTATTTTTGGGAACAAATATATCTCATTCGTATGAAGAACCCCTACAAGTTCTTCTAACCTAAGAGTATCTAAGATACCTATAAAATTAAGAACTGTAACTATAGGAATAAATAGATCGGGAAGCAATCTTAAGATTTTCTTTAAGTACACGTGTTTCAATGATCCTCTCACCTAAATTGAAACTCGAGTTAACTATATTAGAAAGTCATCCATAAACTCATAGAACAATTTAAATTCAAGCATTGTTATTGTTTCAAATTGCGTGGTGAGATTCTGCATCTTAGAAGCTATCACGTCATTGGTTCCCTCGTGAGTGAGCTTTAGGGTATCCTAAGCTTCTTTAGACATGGTACACGTCATAATGTGACAAAACTCGTCAGTGTTGATGTCTCCTGAGATGCCACTAAAACTAAGGGAATTAAGGTTTCTCCACTTAAAAGTGTCCTTGATCCAATGTGAGACGGGTTTTGGACCGACGACATTATCAACTGTGATAGTGGGAGGAGTCCTCCCTCTTTCACAAACAATCCAGATGCGTTCATCTATGGCCTTTAAAAAAAACTCATCCTAGCCTTCCGTATGCATAATTAGTCACATCGAAGATTACCACTCGATTATACAAATTCTCCAATAAAATCATTTTTTTCAAAGATCAATGATTTTTATGAAAAAAATTGATATCAAGAGAAAAATATTTTGTGGAAAAGATCGCATAGTAAATTGATGCAACCGGCTCAGATACAAATTTGAGAGTGTGCTTGCGATATTAATGGATAATTTTTAAAATTAACTGTCCAACACACAACATTCTAAATTTGACTTTATTGCCCTAAACAATCAATTAGGTGATAAATCAGATAAAATTATGCATGCAAACACAAACAAGGAAAATTGAGGAAAAACCCTTTGTCAGTTAAATCTTTGATCAACACTATCGAGAGTTTTTACGAGACGAAACTTACAAAAACTTCTATAGAATACAAACTAGTCCAGAGTCATCCACAGGTGGTGGTCCACCCTTGATATCCTCCGATCAGCATTGGTCTTCCTATCACATTTATCCTCTTGATAACTATAACAGGCCAGCAATGAATATATGGAAGTGATGATGGTGAATCAAAATCGGTTGTTGACCTTAAGAAAATGAATACTTTTGTAACAGATTTGAAAAATTCACTTTTGCAAAATTCTTTACAGTTTTCTGCATGAAACAAGTATTTATAGGGTAACGCAAATTTCAAGGAGGATATGGTTGTTTGAAAGAAATTATGACTTCGTTTAAATGAGAATAGATTATCATTTGAATAACTAAGAGGTTGTTTGAACGACAACCTAATCTCGTTTGAACAAGCTTCAAACGAGCTTCAAACATGACTAAACCGTAAGCCCTCATAACATGTTCTATTAAAGAAACATTGTAACGTAGCATTGAAGGAGGTTGCAACATCGTTAAAACAAGCTTTTCATCTCGTTAGAATGATTTGAACACTTTCGGAAATTTTTTAAAACCCAAAAAATGTTTAGAAAAATTCCTCGATTTTAATAAAAATGACTCCTAAATATAAATGTAATAAATTCAAATCCTAAATTATATATACATTTGTTTTTTAAAGATCTTCTTGAATTTAGAGAAGACGAAAATCGGTTCTTCATGATGGCTCAAAACAATCGGTAGCAGGATATGGTAAAAATTATATATAGCCTAAGCTATGAGCATGTGATTGAAATCATGCTCTTATAGGTAGGCAACAAGAGCGGGGCTCCCTATAAGGGGCTTGGCTAAGAGGTTTAGACCAAGAGATGGTGGGTTTAGACAGGTCCATCAAGGCTAAAAGTGTTCTCCTCATGGATAGAAAGGCTAGAGGGATTAGGTTAGAGTCCACCAAGGCCGAGGATATCAGGGCCAGTATGGCCAGTCATTGGGGCAGCCTCTTCAGGGCCGAAGGCCGACAAACTCTATAGGGAGGTGTTATATACACGAGGAGTAGTTTCACATGTAGCGTTCAAGCAAGGGTAGCAACTACCTCAGATACCATCCTCATAAGAAATTCAAGCATTGTTGCCTCCGAAGGGGAAGTTATGGTTTGGGCGTGTCTATAACATCCATGGGATAGTTTTTCCACTAGCACTTCCAAGAGTTGAGGGTATTTTAACGATCCATGGACACATGGGGCCGGTATTGCTTGACTCAAGAGAGTCATACTCTTTTGTAGCAATAGATTTATACGGGAAACAATTTTAGTAAACACAACATCTAGTATTATTATGATCGTAGATTCATCTTGGGTAACGAGTATCTTTTTCGTTCTATCTTCATGGGAGTGGGTGTGGACATTGGGAGTGTGGACATTGGGAGGTTATGTATGGTAGCATATTTTCTCATTTTGTAGATGTACGGGTATGATGTTATATTAAGGATGGACTAATTAGCAACCTATAGAGAGATGTTGGACTGTTATAGTAGGACTATCGTGTTTGCTATTCTTGAGCAATATATGTTTATTATAGAGATTCCTCATCCTGAGGGAAGGCCTAGCACATATTTATATTACATTAAGAATGAGACTTTGAAATATATTATCGTCTAATTAGATTCGATCCATGTAGATAGGTACGTCTCTTATGTGTTTTAGCAGATAGCAAGGTTATCGAAGAGTCGAGATATTGATTTTGTGAACGACTTAAGTCTGGGGATAAGGTCGATAGCACACGCACCGTATCGTATGGATCCTTAAGAGATGTAAGAATTGAGAGATAAGATTCAATAGCTTTTAGGGTAAGATTTTATCCATAGGAGTACCTCACCTTTGGATGGCCCGGTACTGTTTGTGAAGAAGAAAAATGGGTCATTGAGTTTGTGTATTGAATATAGGGTGTTGAACAAGGTCAGTATTCAAAACATCTATTTATTATCACATATTGATGAATTATTCGATCAGCTGAGAGGAGAAACATACTTCTCCAAGATTAAATTGAGGTTGGATTACCATACATTATGTATTAGGGAGCAGGATGTCCTTAAGATAACATCTTTTATGAGATACGGGTCTTATGAGTTTAGAGTTATGACTTGGCTAACAAACGAATTGTCAGTTTTCATAGATGTCATGAGTCAAATGTTCAAGGATTTCTTGGATTAGTTAGTCATTATCTTCATATATGACATCCTTATTTATTCTCAGATAGAGGGAGAGCAGGTAAAGCCTTTGCTTATGGTTCTTAAAATATTAAAGGACCATCAGTTGTATGCCAAGTTTGATAAATATGGACTCTGTTTGTGGGAGGTGAGGCTCTTAGGCCATATATTCTTTGAAAGGGTGATTTTGGTGGATTCGAGTAAGGTGCCAGCGGTGAGGGAGAGGGGTCAACCCACAATATCGATGGAGGTTCGTAGTTTTTTGTGGTTAGTAGGTTACTATTATCAGTTTATCATAGGATTTTCTAAGATTGTGAGTTCGATGACAAGTTCGACTCGTAAGGGAGTACCTTTTATTTGATATGACCACTATCAGTTATCTTTTAATGATATAAAGGAGAAGTTAACTTCAGCACCAGTGTTCGTATTGCCTAAGGGAGGAATAGAGTACTTTATTTTTATCGATGCATCCTTATAGGGGCTTGGTGAATTTTTATTAAAAGAGGAGTGGGATATAGTTATTTCATCTTGCAAGATTAAGACCTGTAAGAAGAACTATCCCACTATAGAATTGGAGTTAGAGATATTTGTCTATCCTTAAGAATAAGAAGTAACTACTTATTAAGGGAGAAGTTATGGTTGTTCACGGTCCATAAGTCACTACATCATCTTTTCACTCAAAAAGAGATGAATATGAGGCAATGTACATGGATTGAATTCAAAAAGGATTACCAGTTCAATAGTCAGTATCATAATACAATGGTAGATGTGTTAACCCATATGTCATAGGGGAAGTTGGCAGCAGTCTTAAAGGGGAAGTGGGGTGAGCATCGTCAGGAACAAGAGGTTTTCAGGGCTTATATGGCAGCAATGACCATCACACCGAGATCATTTTGAGGGTTGTTAATGCACAAGTAAATAATACATTTTGTAAAAATAAGGTGTGGCATTTATTGGCAGATGGAGTAGAGCCCTACTCAGTCAGTTATGAGGGTGTTTTATGCTTCAATGGGACGTTGATTGTAAAAAATAACATGGACCTACGATGCATAGTTAAGGAGGATTCAAATGGCTCATGATTCTCGATTCATCTAGGAGGGGATAAGATCTACTAGGATATGAAAAGGCAGTATTTATGGGTCGATATGAAGATAGACATTATAGATTTTATCTCCAGGTGCACCACTTACTAGATGGTAAAGGTCGATCATCAGAGATTATTTGGGTTTTACATCCATTGGAGATTTCGATGTGAAAGTGAAATACTACATCGATGAACTTTATCATGGGGTTACTAATGCCAGAGAGGTGTCATTATTCCATATGGGTTATTATGGATCGTTTGACAAAGGTAGATCATTTCTTACCAGTTCAGGTGGACTACACAACAGGGCAGTATACCCAACTTTTCATTGAAGATATAGTGAGAGTGCATGGGATGATGATCAATATTTTGTCTAATCGGGATAAGATCTTTGTGTCCCACTACTCGTAGATTTCAAGGAGGTAACGGGGGTGGAATTACATTAGAGCACGACCTATCACATACAAACTGATGGGCATATAGAGAGGGTGAATCAAATGCTAGAAGATAAGCTGAGGATGTGTATTCTTGATTTAAGGGTAGTTGGGAGCAATTTTTACCTTTGGTGGGGTTTTTATATAGTAACTCGTACCAATTTACTATTGGCATGGGACCTTTTGAGGCTTTGTATGGGATACCTTTTCGTTCCCCTCATGCTTGGTATAAGTGTGGGATAATAAGCTCCTCGGGCTGGAAATGATTCAGGATACGCGAGAAACATTGAATTTAATAGGGGTCGTATATGGGTAGTTTGAGATCATCAGAATAGTTAACACAGACACTTGGAGTTTGATATGGGTGATCCGGTATTATTTTGAGTATCTCCCATGAAGGTGATGATGCAGTTTGGGAAGAAGGGAAAGTTAGCGCCTCAGTATGTGGGCCCTTTCCCATTATTGAGAAGGTAGGGTCAGTTGCGTATAGTTTTGCCTTATCAAAGCACTTGCAAATGATTCATGATGTGTTTCACGTGTTATTATTGAGGAGGTATCTAGGGTATGACTTGGCTTACCGGCATATAGCATTAGAGTAGGTAGACTTACAGTCAGACATTAGCTACGAGGAGATAATTATTTTCATTTTGGTTCATAGTAAGCGAATGCCTTGGTTAAAGGTGGTACCATTCGTATGGGTGCAGTGGGTGCATCGTAATCCCTACGAATCATTGTGGGAGTGTGAAGATGACATGAGGAAAAAGTATCCAGAGCTCTTTGTCGAAGGTAGGTTTGAATTTCATTGACGAAATTCCATTATTAGGGGGAGAATGTAATACCTAGTGCTTTTGAGAGTATTTTATTTCCATTTGTGAATTAAATTATTAATTTAATTGGGGAAATTATATGGGTTTCGATAAATATTAATTACCGAGTTTAAGATTAATATTATGATTATCATTATTTACTTATATGTAATAAGTAAATAGAGATGCGGATTATTATGTTGTCTTTTATGATTGAAAAGCGATGGATTATTATATTATGTCGATAGAGAGATAAATCGGTGGATTTAAATAGTTTGAGGGTGACATGTATTGTACGCACATGTCGGGCCCAATTAATGAGATGGTGGAATATTTTTAGTTCATTGACCCAGATGACCTTTTTTAGTGCAACAATGATCCGAAAATGGGAATTTTAGACATTATATGGCCCAATATAGTAGTATGGTCATCGTTTTAGCCTTAGAGCTACACTTAAAAATGGGATTAGGGTTTGACTATGAGGTATTTAGGGTTAAGTCGGGTGGATGACAACCTCATTCTAACCTTTTCTTATTGAATATTAAGGCGAAAAATAGAGAAGAAAGATTGGAGAACATAGAAGAGCATATCGAGAAATCAAGTAATCTCTACTAGTTGAGACTTTGGATTTTATTCCAACAAGGAAAGTGTTTACTTTCTTTTGATTTATAATTTTTTGTAGTTATTTATGTTAATCTGGGAATATAAAGATGAAACTTTTGGGAATTAATTGAAAGGGAATTTTTTTATTATTAACCTATAATTATGATCGATAATTAATAAGTGATAAATGTGTGATTTGAATCTTGGAATATTTATATTAACATAAAGAACTTTTATAAGGTGTTAGATCAATTAATTTCAAAGATTGATTTATTCATGGAATCCTTGAAGTTTGATGATGGTTTTGGGATTAATTCAGTGTTAAAATACTTCTAGCTTGATTACATATTGATTTGAGACATTAACTTATGTTTATATGAGGCTTGGGACTTCCATTGAAGGGTTTGGGAGGTGAGAACTCGAGGTTGAAGATGAAGGTCTACCCAACAAACTGAACTAATTCGCTAAGGGGGAGAATTGGTTCACTGACCGAATCAATTCGGTCTTCCTGCATTCTAGTTTGATTTTTTGGCATGTCTCGATTTTTTTATGAATTGTTTTGACCCACTAGTGTTTGATAAATAAGCATATGGTCTTCCGGGGTAGATTGGTATTAATGGGGAATATTCTCAGGGGTTGGTACGTGTTTTATACCAATCGTTTAATAGGTTCGAGTGAGAGAAATCGGGATTACAATTGAGTAAAGACTTAATTAAAAATAAGGAAGTTGGTTTGTATTTTGGGATTTGTTTGTCTACTACATTGTGGGATTTCTGTACGTAGTTAGTACTTTATATACATACGCACACGTATTATGGATTATATATATATATATATATATATATATATATATATATATGTGTGTGTGTGTGTGTGTGTGTGTGTGTGTGCATGTTTTGAACATACCTACTCAGTAGTTCTATCATTAGGAGGTTGCACGTATTGGTAATGCAGACTATCATTGACTAAAAGGTGGTTGAATGATTCCCCAGCCATAGTACTGTTTCATGGCCACTATCCATGTGTGAGGATAAGTGTTGGCCTGAAGACCAGTTGGGTGCGATGTGGTATGGTTGCAACCTCGGACATATATTTACGACCGCCCCCATTTGTTATGTTGATGTTTAAGTTTGGTTGTGAGAGTCCGAGCCAATAGCCCAATTGTGGTACGTGGTATACCTAGAGCCTG
Source organism: Sambucus nigra (assembly GCA_949130495.1). Classification (NCBI taxonomy): domain Eukaryota; kingdom Viridiplantae; phylum Streptophyta; class Magnoliopsida; order Dipsacales; family Adoxaceae; genus Sambucus; species Sambucus nigra. Next base: position 215,810,206 of record OX422218.1, on the reverse strand, counting down.
ATAGTATACAAGGGATTCATTCACACAGTCCATGCTCTGAGGATGTGGTATGTAAGTATATAGAGAATGATATATATATATATATATATATATATATATATATATGCCTATACGATATATTGTGTGTTTATCTATTTATATTACGTGTGTAGCGATGTTATTATTCGTAAAATTATACCTAGTGAAGGTAGTATATATTTTGCTAACGGTGATTATTAGTGGTATGGAATATGATACAGGTTATTGTCCTAGTTATATTGGGTATCATGAGTAGGATAATAAAATGAATGTGTTAGGAGGGAACTGTAGACAAGAGGTGAGGATAAGTCTCATGTGAGTGCGACTTGAAAGTTAGTTATAAAGATAATACACTGCATGTTTATGCTTAAAGCATTTAAATACTTGTAAATATTTTCAAATATTTTTCGGGATTTGACCTACTGGCAAATATATTTTTTTTTAAAACCCCAAGTTTGAAGGATCAAGGATAGTAGGGTTAGTTTCTTTCATGTCATTGCGAGCAGTAGCTATGGATGCTGTGAGATTTGATTATAGCCTCCTTAGTTCATTCCATCTAGATAGGATTCAGTTTCAGTATTTTCTTTTTTGGAGTGTTGATCGTAGTTTGATAAGACATTTCCTTTAAGTTAAGTATTCTATTTACTTCTAGGTACTATGTTACATTGGATTTTTATTTATGGTAACCAAAGGTTTATTTAGTTTACACTATTTATATTAATGCTCTCAGTTCTACTATCTATTTAGTTGGTGTATGTCCATGTTGGTTAAATTTATATTATTTGTTTTGATAGTGATGATAAGAATGAATTCATAACGGATTCCTATTTAATTTTAATAAAGGTTTGATCCTCAGGTATTAGCTTAAGCGAGGTGACACACATATGATACCTGTGTTCGTTCCTCAAAGGTTCAAATTAATGTATTATTTAAGTGTGTTTGAGTTGTTTATATAAAAAAAAACGGAAACTCAACTTTTATTTTTAGTTGTAATGGGTTGAAAATATAGGGTGTACTTTATTAGGTTATTTAATTAAGAGGTGACTTTTAAACCCAAATGCAATAGAAGGTTTAGTGGAATTATACTTAAGTTAATTTATCAATCTCATTGAGAAACCAAATGTAACTGAGCCAAATGTATATAAAACCTCATTTAATATAGGTTTGAATTGTTTTTGGTTTGAATTAAACCTCATTTAATATCTAATATTAATGTATATGATTGAGAGTGTATTTTAAATTGACCCTTTTAGATGGTTGATTCTTTTTTTAATGTGATTTTTATATTCTCCTTCATTTTTCGATATGTAGTAGGGGTTCAAGAAGATCAATATGAATAAGAGTTGTATTAGAGGAAATATGACCACAATAGCGTACGTTGATGTATGGAATGTGTATTCTCATTTCTCATCACTATCCAATTATCTTGCATAATGTTTAAACTTGGACATGACTCTCATTGAACTAATTTAATGTTAAATTGTACATTTAAAATACAATTTTATTGAATTGGTGGAAGGGATTGAAATTGGTGAATCATTGTTCCATTGTTGAATATTTTTATGATGATTGGAATTTTTGTTAAAGGGTGATATCATGAAACATCCCAAAAAGGTTCCCACAAGAGACATTAACACCTCTTACAGTACAAAACAAACTTGTACAAATGGACGCATGGTCGTGACACTCTACATTTGAGAATATAATGATAATTTGTAAAGATCTAGACTTAGGCTAAAATAATATGTCGGTAAAGAACGAGGACCAAAATAGCCACAGTACGACCCCATAAGAGGCATGAACACCTCACAGAAAAGTAACCTAACTCTGAGGAACTGAATACATTGTCACAGGACTTCCAATTTAAGAATATGATAAAAATTTGCAAATATTTACGCTTAGGCTTAAAACATGCCGTTAGAGGTCTAAAACTTAAAATCGCCCCCAAACGACCACGTAAGAGACATGAATACCTTGTATGGGACCAACCTAATGTGTAAAAAATAATTGCATAGTCATGTGACTCTTGGTTTGATATTATGATGATAATTTGTAAATATCTTGATTTACACTTAAAAAACATGTCGTTAGATGGAAAAAAACTAAAATATGCCCAAAACGGTCTCGTCGGAGACACGAACACCTCGCCTAGGAATATATAACCCTGAGAAACTGACTACATAGTCACGGGACTCCTGATTTAACAATATGATGATAATTTGCAAAACGTTAGACTTATGCAGTGAAAATGTAAAACAACCATCAAATGCCCCGTAGTAGGTATAAACACCTCACACGGGACCATTGTAATTCATAGTAACTGATCACGTAGTCACATGACTCTTGCTTTTAGAATATGATAAAAATTTGCAAATATCTAGACTTAGTTTTAAAAATATCCCATTAAGGGTTTAAAACCCAAAACAACCCCCAAACGGTTCATTAAAAGGCGCAAACAACTCGCACAAGACCAACCTTACTCGTAGGAATTAACCTTATAGTCACAAAACTCATGGCTTAAGAATATCACGATATATATATATATATATATATATATATATATATATATATATATAAACATGGCATTAAAAGGGGAAAATCCAAAACAATCCCCAAATATCCCAATAAAAGACATGAACACCTCGCACGAGATCAATGTAATTTTCAAGAGCTGAACGAGTAGTCATGGTAGTCCCGGTTTGATAATATGTGATAATATATATAAATATTTAGATTTAGGATTAAAAACTTCCATTAATGGGGTGAAAGGTAACATAACCACCAAACAAACCCGTAAGTGGCATGGACATGACGCACGAGACCAATGTCAATTTTAGGAAGTGATCGCATAGTTATGGGATTATTTATTTGAGAATATGATAAATATTTGTAAATCTTTAGATTTAGCCTTAAAAACATTCCGTTAGAGGTCTAAAACTAAAAATAACCTACAAACGACCCCATAAAAAATACGAACACCTCGCACGGTACCAACCTAACTTGTAGGAACATACCACATAGTCACGGGACTATTGGTTTGATAATATTATGATACTTTTTAAATATCTAGAGTTAGTTTTAATGGGGGAAATCTAAAATAGGAAACAAACAGCCACGTAAGAGACACGAACACCTCGCACTGGACTAATATAACTTGTGGGAATTGATTGCGTAGTTATGGAAATATCGATTTGAGAATATGCTAAAAATTTACAAATATTTAAACTTAGGCTTAAAAACAGGTCGTTAAAGGGAGAAAACCAAAAACGAACAGTAAATGGCCTCGTAAGAGGCACGAACACCTCACATGGGACCAAACTAACTCGTAGGAACTAATTGCGTAGTCACGAGACACCCAGTTTGAAAGTTTAACGATAATTTGAAATGATTTAGACTTGGACATAAAAACAAGTCATTAGAGGATTAAAATGCAAAACATCTCCCCATATGGCCTTGTAAGAGACACAAACACCTCACAAGGGATCAACCTAACACGTAGGAACTGATCACATAGTCAACGGACTACCGATTTTAAAATATAATGATAATTTGTAAATATCATGAATTAGGCTTAAAAACATGTTGTTAAAGTGTGAAAACTCTAATCATTCCCCAGTTGGCCTCTTAAGAGGCACGAACAACTCACACGAGACTAATGTAAATTGTAAGAACTGACCATGTAGTTACGAGACTCTTGGTTTGAGAATATGATGATAATTTACAAATCTCTAGAGTTAGGTATAAAATATGTTATTAAAAGAGCAAATATTCAAAATAACTACCAAACGGCCACAAAAGAGGCACGAACACCTCATATGGGACCAACATAATTCATACGAATTGTCTCATAGTCATGGGTTTTCAAGTTTGAGAATATGAAACAAATTTCCAAATCTGTAGACTTAGGTCTAAAAACATGTAATTAAAGGGTGAAGATACAAAACAACAATGAAACGAGAACATAAAAGGCATGAATACCTCACGAGAACCATCCTAACTCGTAGGAACTGACAATATAGTCACACGACTCCCAATTTGAGAATATAAAGATAATGTGCAAATATTTAAACTTACGCTTAAAAACATATCGTTAAAGGGCGAAAATAAAAAACTTCCATCAAAAGACACGAACACCTAGCACAAAACCAAATAAATTACTAGGAACTGACCACATAGTCACAATATACAAGGTTTTAGAATATTACAATAATTTGTATATATCTAGACAAGCTTTAAAAAATCCTATAAAGGGAAAAAACCCAAAACATTCCCCAAATGGACCCATAAAAGGCATGAAAACCTCTCGTGGGTCAATGTAACTCATAAGAACTGACAGCATAATCACGGGACTCTCGATTTGATAATATGATGAAAATTTGTAAATCTTTATACATTGGCTTAAAAATATGTCAATAAAGATTAAAAAAATACAGAACAGTTACCAAACGGCCTAGTAAGAGACAGGAACAACTCATACAGGAACAACTTAAGTCATAGGAACTGACTGCTTAGTCCCAAGACCCTAGTTTGAGTATATGACGACAATTTTCAAATATTTAGACTTAGGATAAAAACATTCTGCAAAAGGGAAAAATATAAAACAACCCCTAAATGACTACTAAAAGATGCGAACCTTGCACGAAACCAACCTAACTCGTACGGACTAATTGTATATAGTCACAGGACACCCAGTTTGAGAATATGATGATAATTTGTATATATCTAGATATAGGCATAAAAAATATCGTTAAAGGGCAAAAACCCAAAACATCCCCTTAAACGTCCCCGTAAGAGGCATGAACACCTCACACGAAACTAATGTAACTTGTACGCTCTGATCCCATATTCATGGAACTCTCGTTTTGAGAATATGATTGTAATTTACATATACTTAGATTAAGTTTAAAAATAAGCCATTGAAGTGTAAATAGGAAAAATAATAACCAAACGGCCCTATAAGAAGCGTTAATACCTTGCTCGGGACCAATGTAACTCGTAAAACCTAACCACGTTATCATGGGACTTACGGTTTGATAATGTGATGAAAATATACAAATCTCTAGACTTGGGATTTCAAACATGTTGTTAAATGGTGAAAATGAAAAACCAACACCAAACAGACCTATAAAAGGCATGGACACCTCACATGGGATCTATGTAACTCGTAAAAATTGACTGCGTCATCATGGGACTCCCGATTTGAGAATATGATAAAAATTTGCAAATCGTTAGCCTTAGGCATAAAAACATGTCGTTAGAGGTTTAAAACCCAAAATAACCCAAAATCGGCCTCGTAATGGACATGAACACCACACACAGGACCGACCTAACTCGTACTCCCGATTTTTGAATATGATGATAATTTGAAAATATCTAGACATAGGTTTGAACATATGTAGTTAAAGGGAAAAAAATATAAAAAAACAGATAACCCCGTAAGAGGCATGAAAACCTCGCTCAAGACCGATGTAATGCGTAGAAACTAACCGCTTAGTAATGGGACTCCCGATTTAATAATATGATGAAAATATACATGTATCTAGTAATATGCTTAAAAATAAGTCATTAAAGAGAGAGAATGGAAAACAACCACCAAATGGTCCCTTTAAAGCATGAACACCTCATAGGGGACTTATGTAACTCATAGCATTTGATTGCGTAGTCACGGGACTCCCGATTTGGGAATATGATGAAATTTTTTAAATCTCTAGGTTTAGGCTTCAAAACATATTGTTAGAGGTTTAAATACTAAAATAACCTCCAAACGGCCCCGTAAAAGACACGAGTACCTCGCACGAGACCAGCCTAAGTCGCAAGAGTTGATCACATAGTCACTGGGCTCCAAGTTTTAAAATATGACAATAAGTTTTAAATGTCTAGAATTAGGCTTAAAACATGTCATTAAAGGGGAAAACCTAAAAAAACAAATGGCCCCCTAATAGACGAAAACACCTTGCACGGGACCAATCAAACTCATAGGAACTAATAGCATAGCCAATGGGCTCTGAATTTGAGAATATGACTAAAATCTACAAATCTCTAGACTTAGGCCTAAAAATATGCCTTTAATGGTAAAAAAATGCAAAATAGCAACCAAACGGCCCCTTAAAATGCACGAACACCTCTCACGGGACCTATCTAATTCGTAGATACTGACCGCGTAATCATGGGACTCCCAGTTTAAGAATATGATGAAAAATTAGAAATACTTAGCCTTATCCTTAAGAACATGCCATTAGTGGACGAAGACCCAAAATAGACAGAAAATAACAATGTAAGACACATGAAAATCTCGCACGGAACCAACCTAGCTTGTAGGAACTGTCCGCATAATTAGGGACTCTCGATTTGAGAATATGATGAAAATTTATAAATATGTAGATCTAGGCTTAAAAATATGTCGTTGAAGGGAGAAGACCCAAAAAAGCCACCAAATGGTGCCATAAGAGACACGAACACCTCTCATGGGACAAATATAACCCGTAGGAACTAACTGCATAGTCATGGTATTCCAGTTTTAAGAATATGATGATAGTTTGAAAATATTTATATATAGGCTTAAAAACATGTCGTTGGACGTTTAAAATGAAAAACAACTGCCAAACATTCCCTTAAAATACACAAATACCTCGCACGGGACCAATCTAACTCGTAGGAACTGACTGCGTAGTAAATGGACTCTCAGTTTGAGAATATGATTAAAAAATTTAAATCTCTATACCTATTAAAAACATGAAGTTAAAGGTTTAAAAGCAATAACTTCCCCCAAACACTCCATAAGAAGCACAAACATATCGCACGGGATCAATGTAACTTGAAAGAACTAATCGTGTAGTAACGAGATTTTTGGTTGGAGAATATGATAAAAAAATTGCCAATCTCTCGACATAAGCTTAAAAAATATTGTTAAAGGGAAAAAACCCAAAACATCCCCCCCCCCCCCCCCAAAGGGCCCTGCTACAGCCTTGAACACCTCACATTGAACCAATGTAACCTATAGGAACTGACCCATACTCACGGACTCATAGTTTTAGAATATGATGCTAACTTTTAAATATTTAAACTTAGGCTTAAAAAGTCGATAAAGGGAGAAAATGCAAAAAAAAAATGAATCAACCCAATTAGAGGTCCAAACACCTCACACGAAACCAATGTAACTCCTATTGGTAGTCATGGGACTCCTGGTTTTAGAATGTGATGAATATTTAAAAATATCTAGACTTCGGCTTAAAAACATGTTGTTAAAAAGTAAAAATGTAAAACAACCACCAAATGGCCCCGTAAAAGGCTGAACAACTCGTACGGGAGCTATGTAACTCATAGAAATTGATCGCATAGCCACAGGACTCCCGACTTGAAAATATGATGAAAATTTGCAAATCTCTAATCTTAGGCTTAAAAATGCCATTAGAGGTTTTAAATCCAAAATAACCTCAAAATAACCCTGTAAGAGAGATGAACACCTCGAATGGGCCAACCAAACTCATACTTCCATTTGAGGATATGTCGATTTGAGAATATGATGATGATTTTCAAACATTTAGACTTAGACTTAAAAACAAGCATTTAAAGGTCAAAAATGCAAAACTTCCATGAAATGACTCGTTTACAGGAAAAAACACCTCGCATGGGACCAATGTAACTCGTAGAAACTGAAAGTATAATCACGGGACTCCCGATTTGAGAATATGATTAAAATATTTAAATCATTAGACTTGGGCTTAAAAACATGTCGTTAAAGAGTGAAAATGCAAAACAACCACCAAACAACTCCGTAACAGGCACGAACCCCTAGCACGGGAGCTATGTAACTCGTAGAAACTAACTACATAGTCATGGGTCTCCCGATTTGATAATATGATAAAAATTTATAAATCTCTAAACTTAAGCTTTAAACATTTCGTTACTGGTTTGCAACCCAAAACAACCCCAGAGCAGACCCGTAAGAGACACGAACACCTTGCGCGGGACCAAACTCACTCATACTTCTCGTTTAAGAATATTATGAAAATTTACATGCTTCTAGAGCCCGGCTTAAAAATATGTCGTTAAAGGGCGAAATGCAAAATAATAACAAAACGTCCCCATAATAGGCACGAACACCTCGCACAAAACTAGTGTAACAGGTAGAAACTAACAACATAGTCACGGGACTTCCCGTTTTAGAATATAATAATAATTTACAAATAATTAGACTTAGGCTTAAAAATATGTTGTTAAATGACAAAAATGGAAAAAAATAATAAAACTACCCCATAATAGGCATTAACACCTCGATCGGGACTAATTTAACTCGCATGAACTGATCGTGTAGTCATCGGACTTCCAGTTTAAGAATATGGCAAATTTTGTAAATATATGGACTTAGACTTAAAAACATGTTGTTAGAGGTTTAGACACAGAACAACCCCCAAACGGCCACTTAAGAGACACGAAGTCCTCACACGGAACCAACTTCCAGTTTGAGAATATAAAGATGGTTAGAAAATATCTAGACTTAGTCTTAAAATATGTCGTTAATGGACAAAAATGCAAAATAACTACAAAATGGCCCCGTTAAAGGTACGAGAACCTCGCACAGGACCTATGTAACTCATAAAAACTTCTTGCGTAGTCACGAGATTCCCGATTTGATAAGATGAGAAAAAAATCAAATATCTAAACTTAATCTTACAAACATACAGTTAGAGGTTTAAAATAAAACACACTGCCCAAACGGACCTGTAAAAGACACGAATGCCTCGTACAAGACCTATTAAATTCGTAGGATCTGATTGCATAACCACAGGACTCCCAATTTGAGATTCTGAAAATAATTTATAAATATTTAGAATTAGACTTAAAGATATGCTGCTAAGGGGGAAAACCTAAAACATCCCATAATAGATACAAACACCTTAGACGGGACTAACCTGACTCGTAGGAACTAACCGCGTAGTCATTGGAATCTCGATTTGAGAATATGATAAAAATATACAAATATCAAGACTTAGGTTTAAAAATATGCGATTAAAGGATGAAAAAGAAAACAAAATACCAAACGGTCCTGTTAAAGGCATGAAAACCTCGCACGGGTGCTATGTGACTCGTAGAAACTAGTCACATAGTCATAGTACTTCTAGTTTGAGAATATGACAAAAAAATATAAATCTCTAACCTTAGGCTTAAAACATGTCATTAGAGGGTGAAGACTTCAAACAACCATCAAATGTGCCTATAAGAGACACGAACACTTTGTACGGAACCAACTTAACTCGTAAGAACCGACTGTCTAGTCACCGGACTCCCAATTTAATAATATGATGAAAATTTGTAAATATCTAGACATAGGATTAAAAACATGTCGTTAAAAGGAGAGGACCCAAAACATCCACTAGAGGACACCATAAGAGACATGAACACCTTGCACAAGACTAATGTAACTCGTGAGAATTGATCATGTAGTCATGAGACTCCCCATTTTAGAATATGATGATAATTTGCTAATATTTAGATTTAGACTTAAAAATATCATTAAATGGAGAAAATAAAAAAATAACCACCTAACATCCACGTAAGAAGTGTGAATACCTCATATAGGACCAATGTAACTCATAGGAGCTGACTGCATAGTCACGGGACTCCCAATTTGAGAATATGACAAAAACTTACAAATATTTACTCTTAGGCTTAAAAACATACCGTTAAATAATGAAAATGCAAAACAACCACCAAATGGCATCGTAAAAGTTATGAAGACCTCGCGCGAGATCAACCTAACTCGCAGGAACTAATTATGTAGTCATTGGATTCCCGATTCAAGAATATAAAAAATATAAATCTTTAAACTTAGGATTAAAACATTTTGTTAAAGGTTTAAAACCCCAAACATCACCCATATACCTCATAAGAGATATGAACACATCGTTCAGATCAATGTGACTCGTAGGAACTGACCACATAGTCACTAGACTCCCGATTTGACAATATGAGTAAAATTTATCAATCTCTAGATATAGGCTTAAAAACTTGTTGTTAAAGGGAAAAAACACAAAATAGCCACCAAATAGCCCTGAGAGAAGCACGGACCCCTCGCATAGGACCAACCTAACTCGTAAGAACTGATCACGTACTCATAAGACTCCCCATTTGACAAGATGATGATAATTTGGTTAAAGGGAAAAGGTTCAAATTGGTCACGAAATCGCCCTGTTTGAGGCATGAACACCACGCACAGGATCAACCTAACTTGTAAGAATTTTCCGTCTAGTCATAAGACTCCCATATTGAGTATATAATGATAATTTTTAAATATTTGGAAATATTTAGACTTATTCTTAAAAAAATGTTGTTAAAGCGTGGAAATTGAAAACAATCAACAAACTATCTTTTAAGAGTCACGGACACCTCGCACGGGACAAACGTAACTCGTAGAAACTGATTGCACAATTGCCAGATGGACGGTTTGAGAATTTGATGAAAATTTGTAAATCTCTATACTTATGCGTAAAAATATGTCGTTAGAGGTTTAAAACCCAAAATAGGCCCCAAACGGCCTGGTAAGAAACACAAATTCCTCGCACATGATTAACCTAACTGGTAGGAATTAACTGCATAGTCACGGGACTCCCGTTTTAAGAATATGATGATAATTTGTAAATATATAGACTTAGGCTTAAAAGCATGTCATTAAAGGGCGAAAACCTAAAAAATACACCTAAGAGATATGGACGCCTCACACGGACCGATGTAGTTCGTAGGAATTAATCGCGTAGTCATAGGACTCTCATTTTGAGAATATGACTATAATTTTCAAATATTTAGACTTTGAATTTAATATTATGATAAGTATACATAATTTATCTCCTTAAATATAACTTTTTAAACAATATTTTACTACTGAGATCTTCTCTATTTTATATTTTATCTTTTTTGAAGGTTAAGATTTCAACATTAGCTTTTATCCATGTGGGACACAATAACATTTCAATGGTTTACACTAGGTTTATTGTTTATTTATTATTTTGTATACCTTCAAGATTTTTGTTTTTGATGTTTTATGTCCTTGTGGGATTTTGTGATGATTAAACACATTCGTTTTCATATATAAACAAAGGAGTCTCTCTTAAATATTTTAAAAATTGTAAAGAGTTATCGATTTGATTAACTAATATATTTTGATATTTTACTTTACTATAATCTTATTCTGATAAATAATTATTTATTGATTGCAGGTTATGTACAAGCAATTTAAGAGACACGTTTTTTAGTACGTCTATTATATTTATAATATTTAGAGAATATTTTTAGTGTGGCTACTAAAAAGGCTCTACGGTATAAGGAAGTGATGGTCACATCAGCAAAAGACTCCATTTTTAAAAATTTTAATTTCAAACTTAAAACTTTAGATAGCTTAAACCCAAAAACAAACTTATGTACCAAATTTAAACATTTGTTGTGAAAAAATGATCTACCAAATTTTATCTTTTTAGCCTAAAACATACATCTAGGTTCTTATGGATAAAACAAGAAAAATAAATTCATAATGAACCAATGTATGAGGGAAACCCACAACGAGAAAAACCTCGGACATCCCAGCCAAATAAATAACTATGATAAGGTTTAACAAACACTAAATAGTATACTTACTCAATGACTCATCTCCCTCATACGACTTAACATTCTTATTTATTAAAACTCCATTATATAGTGAAACAAAAGAGTCTACACATGAAAGCTTCCACAACACTTGAATCCACACTCATCTCGGTATCCATTGATGAGGCTTAGTAATCATCTATGGAATCAGAACACGAAACATTACTTCTTGACCATAACATAGCAAGTCCGTATAAAGTCCACCGTATGAAACAAGTTCTCAACTCAAGAAGATGAGAATCAAACTTTGGTCACCAACATAAAAATATCAAAGGACAAGAATATGCAAACTTAGATCTTTAAATTCAATGGCTAAAACGATGGTTTTGAACTTTAGTAGACATTTAAGAATTCGTCTTTACCAAACGTTCAGAAAAATTTGAGACCATCATGCCTTTAAGAGGAAAACACGAATTTTTAGGTGGCGGGTTTATTCAAATGGAATCCTATGGTTCGTTTGAATGAATTTCTTGTTTATCCGTACAAACAAATAGTAAAGTTTGTTCCAATGAACCTCCCACCAACTTCCAACGGATGGACTTCTTTTTTATAGAGAGTGCCTGTTTGATGTATGATGGTTTCATGTTCAAATGACGACCCATAATCGTTTAAATGAGAACTTAAACTTGTGGCAACGAAATTTGTATTTCATTCCTATGAAGTGTAACTTTATTCCAACAAACTAAACTCCAAAAAATCATTTCCTCTAAAAATATTTTTAAAATATTTCAACACGATTTTGTTTAAAAACAAACACCTAAAAAAATATTCCAAAGGATCATATTCTAAATGAATCCATACATGTGAAATACTCGATAAACATGAAGATAAACTTGGAGCAAAAAGAAAACAATTTTCATCCATCTTCAAAGCTTTGCTGCTATGTCTTCATAAAACATGTTGTAGGCTTATGAACCCATTGATCTTCAATTACATCACTCTCTATCGCTAAACAAAAATTATATTTTCTCTTAATTATTTTGAAGTTATCATAGATGACAATCAAACAAACTAAGAATATTAGCCTTCCAATTTTTTTTTCATTGCCTCTGATCTTTTCATTAGGCTTTTTGCAATAGTTGCTTTCCCACAAAGGGGATTTGCTCCTTTGTAGAAATTTTCTGTGCACCTTCATATTTCTAATAATAATCAATAATCTCACAGTCATAAAATATTTAGATGAAAACACTGATAGGAGAACATCTAAAAAATCTCAAATATAATATGTGAAGTTAAAATTCAAAAGATCTCATTCATGTGTGTGCAGAGGCATATACAAATTGAATCCATTAAGCTAATCAAAGTCGCCTTACAAGCATGATTAAAAATAATCTTTGTATTGACAATCATAACGAAATGTCCTAGTCACATTGAAAACATGCAATGAATTGAGTTCCAACAAACATATATGCCACACACAACGTGTAAAACTAAACTACATAAAAAAATCTTTTTTGAGTTTTTCTAAAAAATTCCGAAAGAAAAATACCAATTTCAAAAAAAATAACTCAAAAGACACACAAAATATTTTTATATTTTCCAATAAGACTCAATGACCAAAAAATTAAAATACAAAAGACTCAAATAACATACAACTAGCAAACATGTACATCATAAAGCATAGAAACTAGTGTATGTAAAATTACAAACACAATCAACCATTACATATAGCATGCCAAGTATCATGTGCAGGAAAATGTAAATCAACAAGTCTAATATGTAAAGTCTACGGATTTGATTTTTTAGCCCACATAGGTGTAATGTGATGCTCTCAAGTATGTACAGCCTCCATGTATCAAGTGTGTATGTGAAACCACAGCGATAACTGTTACCTAAGGGTTGATCTTTTCTAACGTTCCTAACAACGTTTGACTATCTTAAATGCATGGTTTTGGAATGTTTAGAGAAATCATCTTGATTATAGAAGCTCATCCCACAATTGTCATCTTTGTTTGGGATGGTGCCTAACATCCTGTACAAATTTTACGACCTAGATTCTAAATCAAATTTGAGATGACTTGAGTCTCGCAATCTCTCTTGAAACTTAATTATTCGAGACTTAAGTAAATACCTAGACTCCTCAAACTATAAAAAAATTCCATAACCTTCATCAACCCACGAAGGTTATCTCTCTCACCATCAATGTACTCTATCTTGTCTCAAAGAGTCCTCTCACTTTCCCAAAGATCCTTAATTAAAACACTATTATTATTTCCTACGAAACATTATGTCGGCCAAGATTCTAACTTCAAGTTATCCTTCTTTAATCTCAACGTATCCGCATATAATTCACAGGAGACGATTTGGGATTGGATCTCATCCTACTCTTCTTAATCCTTATTCTCTTCTACACTCTCTATCATCACTCACTTGGATTCAAATTCACTAGCCTCGAAAGTGTCATGTTTTGAAATATCTTTATGGGAAGATTTATTATTAAGGCTTATGACTAGCCTTGAACGCAGAGTGGTTGCGCTTAATGTGGGAATGGGGTCCCTCTTCTGGATCACTATCACTAAGGGTGTCATTTTATACCCTCGACTTTTTTCCTTCCTTCCTTAGTTTAGTGGGATACTCTGCTACCCTATGGCCATAAACCTCACAATAAAAACACCTCATCCCTCTTAAAATTATCATTACAATTTTTAAGGAAGTGATCAACTTTGTTGTACGTGTTTTTTGCATCTTTCTATTACTTTTAGAATTTGAGAAAAATTTCTTGAATTTATTTTCTATCATGGTTATATCCTCAGTTTTGATGTCAGACTCATCATTCAAAACAATTGCCTCCTCCTTTTGAGTTTTCAAAGCAATACCCTTATCCTTATTCTTTTTAGATTTGGAGTAGAGGATGTTAAGACCATAAGTTTTAGGTGACCTACAAGATCTTAAAGTTTCATAATGTTTAAAGAACCCAGGCAATTAAAAACCATCACTTTTGAATGAAATCTTTTAGGATACATCCTTATGATTTTTTTGAGTAATCGATTTTTGAGTATATTCGCTCTCAAGTTAAAAAAATGAGTTAACTGTATCAGATAGTATAGCGTAAAATTCATCAAAGGTATAACTCTCCAACATATTAATCATTTCAAACTGAGTGGTGAGCTTTTAGAGTTTGGAATCCTTAACAACACTAGTTCCTTCATGGGTGAGTCCGTATGTCCCAAGCCTCTTCAGAAGAGATTATTTAAACCACGCGAGTTATAATTTTCTAACATATGCTCAGACTCACTCCATTGTTCTACGGGTTTTGGTATCCTATTCTCTCCAACTAAAGAAGTAGGTGGAGTCCAACTATTTAAAATAGATTTCCATGACCGCTCATCTATAGCTTTAAGTGTTAATTTCATACACATTTTCCAGTATGCGTAGTTCGACCTATCAAACATCAAGGTTCTAAGACCATCAAAACCACCAAAATTAATGCCTAATAACACAGGACCTAATATGACAACTTAGTGTTCTAGCGCTGATACAAATTGGAGAACTCCTGATAGTGCTAGAGCAAGGATGGTCAAACAAATAACAAATTTTATTTTTAACTTTTTCAATTTTAAAGAATAAAACTTCGAATACCTTAAACCCAACAAAAAAAACTTGTGCACCAATTTACACCTTTGTTGTGAAAAAATGATTTACTTAATTTTATCTTTTAACCATAAAACATACATCTAGGTGAATATGGATAAAATAAGT
The DNA here is from genome assembly GCA_949130495.1 of Sambucus nigra. Taxonomy (NCBI): domain Eukaryota; kingdom Viridiplantae; phylum Streptophyta; class Magnoliopsida; order Dipsacales; family Adoxaceae; genus Sambucus; species Sambucus nigra. The sequence goes on along the minus strand of OX422218.1, from coordinate 215,794,852 downwards.
AAAACAATTGCACAAAGCACCAATGTACAAAAAAAAAACACAATAGAAAAAACCTTAGAGAACCTAGCCAAACACATCACTACGATAAGGTTTTACAAAGATTAGAAATTAGACTTACTAAATGACTCCTCTCACTCGCAAGCCTTGACTCTCTTCTATATCCAACCCTTCCTTCATAGTGCAATGCAGTAGTCCACTCATGTAAGCTTCCATAAATGGTGAATCCAGGCGTGCCTCGGTATCCACCGATGAGGCTTAACAACCGTCTATGGAATTAAAATATGGAACACCTCTTCTTCACCGCAACATATAAAATATGCACGGAGTTCGCCACATGAAATAATTTATTAAATCAAGATGATGAGAAATAAATTTTGGTGACCAATACAAAGATATCGAATCATAGGAATATGGAAATTGGATCTTTAAACTTTATGTGGAACTTGTGAGCATTTGAAAATTTTGGTCGGTTTGTCTTTTTCACTTTCACAAACCATATGTATTGGCCCATTGCATATATGACACTTATGCTTTTGTTGTTATTCATTAAGATACAATATGCAATCATACTTACATACATGAGTATATTTTTACTTCAAATCTAACCCTTTTAAGCTCTTCTTCATGGTCGGATAAATATCTTGTAACGTGTATCTTTCGGGAGAATATCTTTAACCTAGCTAAGAATTTTGATTATGTCATTTCTTGAAAAACCAAATTGACTCTTCAAATTATGCGAACCGATCATTACATACAATATAGAGTGATGTTCTTCATATTTGTTATGTAAACGTCTAGACGCATCAACTTTTAAGCATATGTATTCCCAATCTTCTAGAAACTCAGCATCAACCTGATCATTGACTAGGTCATAATATACATTATTTATATCCATATCATGGTTCTTTTTATAGTGGTGGACTCTATAAGCATGATCAATTCGGTAGGTCAAAGGACAATATCCTAGCAAATTATTCATCACTTCCACCTGTTGGGATTTTATTACACATTTAGGTACCGGTAATTCATTGAACACATAGGTTACATTCTTTTTTCCAATTTAATTTTCATATCTTATAGTTTTGAAATATACCCCATGATATCGCGCAAATATTCCATATTTTTTCCCTTAATTTCGGCCCATTTATGACCTCGTGCATTGTAATTAACTTGGATTTATCTCATATATATCCTACTAACTCTCCATAGCGAGTATATTATGTTTTGTATCTCTCATGTGTTTTACATGTATTTCATGCAAGTTAGTGCGAGAGAGAACTCAAACAGTGAAAGAAACCAAGAAATGGGGAGTTGAAGGGCATTTTGGTAATTTTTAGCCATAGTCCAGAAGCAAAGCCAAATGAAAAGTTGAAGAGCCTGAACTCACAAGAATACTAGTAAAACATCACTTCAATTCGAACTAACACAAAGAAGTTATGAGCGATCGAAGTTGAGAATTAAATGCAAAGAAAAAAATAATAATAACCAAGCAATAAAGGAAGTTTTCCCAAACCGAACTCCAAATTGGTTCCCTTGTACCTGAACCGGTTCGACCAACCTAATGTGCAAAATTTCTTTTATAGCTGATTTTTCTTAGAAGTTGTATTAGGGTAGGACTCTTATAAAAATGACTTTGTATTGTTATAGTTTGACATTAGACCAAGTTTTGAATCTAATTTTAACTTAGAATTATAGAGGAGAAGAGGCAAGAACCATGGTATTAATTCATGCACTAAAGCTACATTATTGGAAATTAATTCTTAAGGTTTTCATAAATAAAGTTTGTCTTTCTCTTCCTTGTTCTTGAGGTCAACATCTTTGCATGTTTTTATTTATTTTTCTAGGATCCTAATACTTCCATGCATGATTAGAAATAGTTTCATCAAGATTTCTAACACATGCAACATTAGAATTTTAGTGATTTCCCACGTAGCTATCTCCGACTAAGTTTTTAGAGGGTTGGGGTACATGAACCCAACCTAAATGTTAGAAATGGATTTAAAATCGTATAAAATGTAATTAACAATTCAAAGGTTTGATTTTTATCAAAATAAAGATTGTGGGTCTTTAAATTCCGTTTTGCCCTAGGTAACCAGAATGTTTAAGGGTGCAATTGGCGTTTTGATAATTTATGATTATCATTAAATACAATTTTGATTTAATATTTTGAGGAGTAAAATCCGCATATGTCAAATGCTTAGAGAGTATTTGATGTTTATTTAAATTAAGAATTAGGTTTTTAAATTTTTTATGTTCTAAGTAATTACTGATGGTTCGGGGGAGTGTACCCGAACTCCATTTTCCCATATTGATTTAAACTTATTTAGTTATTCTTGCATGCATAGTACATTTACTAGTTTAATTAAATTGCATTAGTTGATAGGAAAGTTACAGACAATCAGCTTTTTTTTCTTTCTCTGAGTCAACTATAGGGTTAATTGTCATTCCTATTTGTCGTCATGTTCTGTGTCCTATTCCCTGAGTTCGACACCTGATTTATCGGATTATTACTTGAGCGACCGGCTTGCACTTGAGTCGTAAACACACACTTTAGAGACAACCCTTTTAAGTTACATCACCCCCAATTTACTAAATGCCAATCAATGTCATCCAAATAGTTAAATTTTAAGTTCATATAATAGGTGCACGGACACGAAACCTTTTAGCCATCTAGCGTGCACCCAATATGTCATTCACCTACAACTTTTTCCCTTCTTTCTGAAGTATAAATCCAAGACTAGGCTATGATCTTTGGCATCGAACTCGATTGGAAGATGGAGATATATGCACACTAAGTTTCTCCTGAAATTATTTCCCCAACATCGAACCAATTCCATAAGAACTCAAATTCAAAAGTTTAAAGCACATGAAAATTATTATTTTGATAAATGTTAGGATCGATTTAACGAGTTTCTTAACATGTTCCACACCACGAATTTGTGAAATGGATACTTATCTCATTCATTCATCAAGGTCATAACTTAAGTTCCAAATAACTCGTGGAAACTATGTGCCAATGGAAATTTCTACTCTAAGATGTGGATGATGTCGAGGATCACCTTGAGTATGTCTTTAAGACTACTCAACCATGGGACACATCAAATCCAAATGCCCAAACCCGGGCTTGACAAACATCCACAACTCCTTTTGCATCCAGACTCTATCAATTGGACACAGAATCCGAGTTAAAACTTCAAATCAACCAACTTGCTAAGCAATTAGATGACGTAGTCAAGTCACGAGGAAGAGAAACATCCATCTCCACTCAAGCATTGAGCGAGAAGGTGTGTGCGATTTATGAGGCAGGACATTTAACGAAGGAATGCCCAATGATACCCGCCTACAAAGCCATGATTCAAGAGAAAGTAGAAGTGGTGGAAGCTTTTAAGGGTAATTTTAATTCCCCTCATGGGAATTCTTATAACCCTTCATGGAGGAACAATCCTGATTTTACTTATGGGCAACAACATACTGTATTGAATCCTAATTCACACATTGCCCCTCCTCCATTAGTGCCTTTACATTTCCAATAAGTTAGACAAATGCAAGCACCACCTCCATTTCCTTATATCACCCCACCACGGAGAAATCTCGAGGGTACTTTGAATCAATTTATGCAAGCTCAATTGGCAACCAATGCTAAAAATGCCACAATGTTTGCCAAAATAAATGTAAATATTTTAAGATTGCAATCTTCCTTAAGTGTCCAAGAGGAGGTCAAGTTTTCGGCCCAAGGCCAAAGACCTCCACAAGGTTAACCTAGTGTTATATTTACGTAAGACGGTCATAAATAGAAATGCCAAGCCACTACCACTCTATATAGTGGTAGAATTATTGATTTACCACCTCCCTAACACGACGAGCTTAAAGACAGGGAGGTTTCTCCCAACACGAAAGTGGCCGAATAAGCCCCCTTAAATGAGAGTGACTATGACACTAATAGGCTCGAAGTTGTAGTGAAACCACCCACTATCATGCCTTTCCCTCAATGGTTGGTTCTTCCTCAAAAAATTGCCTCCCCTGAAGGTGTGCTAAATGTATTTAAGAAAGTCAAGATGAATTTACCTTTTCTCGAGGCAATAAAGCGAATTCCTGCATATATTAAGTTACTTAAGGACTTATTTATGATGAAATGTAGACGAAAGGTTAAAAAGAACATTTTCCTAGAACAAAATGTGAGCTTAGTTCTAGTAAGTGACCTCCCACCAAAGTTTAAAGATTCGGGTGCACCGACCATTTCGTGCATCATTGGAGAGAACCACATTGAAAGAGCCTTATTAGATCTAGGGGAGAGTGTTAACATTATCCCTTACTCCATCTATAAGCATTTATATTTGGGGGGCATCAGTCACATTAAGATCACTCTCCAACTCGCAGATTGTACCGTGAAGATACCTCAAGGGATTGTTGAGGATGTGAAAGTTTAAGTGGACACTTTCTACTTCCCGATAAATTTTTTCATTTAGGACTCGGAGCACTACATCCCTTAGAGTAATCATGTTCCCGTCATCCTTGACCCCCCCCCCCCCCCCATTCTTATCTAGGGCTAACGCATTGATTAATACTCAAAATGGGGAAATGGAAATCACATTTAGGAATATAACTCTTGAGATAAATATTTTTAACATCACCAAGCAAGTGGGTGATGAGGACGATTTTCACGCAGTGGATCTTATCGAGGAGGTAGTAGATGATCACATCGAGGGACATATTAGTTTGGATTAATTAGGATCATGTCTTATTTCAGGTAGTTGTAATACCCCGTAATTTTATTGATTTTTATTTAAGGGATTAATTAAATTAAATGAGAATTAATTAGAAATTAATCCGGGTATAAATACTAATGAGATGTGAGTTGGTATTTGATTATGATGTTAAAATTGAAAATTTCATGAGTATTGAAAATGTTAAAATTATCGCGAGGCAGAAATACGACAATTTGGAAATTTAGTTGAGACGCGCATGTCAGTTGCGTCAGGAATGAAATTATTTGAATTAAAAAGTGAATTATATTTTTATCAATTGAATGGTCATTTTGAGTGAGCCAACATGTCTGGAAGGATCGAAATAGTCAGAAAACACTAGTCGGGGATTTAGTTTGGGTCCTGGGGCATTTTTGGGCCATACCGGCAACCTATAAGGGTATTTTGGTAATTTTAAAAATAGGGAAATTAAAACCCACGAATTTTAGAGGTTAATTTTATATTAGAAATAAACCCACTAAGTCCAATGTCAGCATTTAACAAGTAGTGGGCTACGGGAGTTATAGGGAGAGTCTTAAGAGGTTCCAAAAGAAACCCCTAGCCACCATCACCGTCTTCGGGAGAAATCTGAAGAGAGAAAGAGGAGAATCAACTTTCACCCTTCAACATCAAATCAGAAAATCTAAGGCAAGTGGTTTAATTACATAATTTCAAGCGAGTGTTTACTCCATGCTTAGGATTGAATATATGTCTTGTATTGAAAGTTTGATGAAAACCTATGAAATTGGAGATAGAATTCATAATCTTGGGTAGGGATTGCATGTAGAGTGGTTATGGAGGAATTTCAGATCCAAAATATACCTTTTGATGATTTAAAAAAAATGGATTTATAAGGAGTACTTGTAGACATTAAAATTCTGGGTTTATATTTATAGGGTTTGGGACAAGGTTTGGAAATTATGATGATTACATGTTAATTTAGGAGGTATTGACCCCAAATATATGTTAAAGAGTGACCTGGGAGGACTTAGAGTAGTTTATTTACGTTAAAACTCAATTGGGATGATCTTAGTATGGATTTAGAGGAGAGAAATCTGAAGAAAAACGAATTGGTGGAATTTCTGGGCGCAGTCTGCCATCTCGTTAGAAGACCTGCCCAGGTCGTTCGAATGACCTCGTTCGAACGAGCTTCTAACGAGATGACAGTATCCCTTCTAATGAGTTGATAGTTCATTCGAAGCCTTTTATTCGAACGACACTCGTTCGAACGAGACTTCTAACGAGTTGACAGAATTGCTTTTTAGGCCTGATTTATTTCAAATATCCCGTAGACTTATTTAATGGATTATTAACCTTTCCTTATCGACTAGTGAGTATATTTGCGAGATTTGAGTACGTTGAGGAGTGAAACTTAGAATCTTATAGTAAACCGGATGACATTTGTGGAGTAGGAAACGAATACCTAATTACAACGGCAGAAGAGATGACAACTTAATTGTATACAAAACAGGGACTTATAATGTATAACATTAAATGACGGTATAAGAACGAGAAGCATACCTATATTAATAATTCGAGATATCTAAGATGTGAGAATGCTTACTATATGTGGCTTTATGTGTAAAACATACCTACCATACTTGCTATCACAGGAGGTATGCGTTCGATTAGGGCCATCTAATCTTTATGTGCCTACGGGGGGATTGAGATTGGTACCTCGAGGACATAGGTCATAGAAGGACTTATTGAGAAATTAATAAGTCTGCTGATCTTGGGAGCGTAGGTATGTGCATGAACCATGTGATGTGAACTATGTTCGCCTCCATTTTGTGTGATTGTTGTTATTTGAGAACGATTCCTAAGAGATTCGAAATGAGTGGTCCTTTTGTACGTGATGTACTGGGATTGGATAGCAGAGTATGTGTGCACCACAGCTTAGTCTCGGGGTGCTAGTATTGTATATTTATGATGAGAATAATATATTGTTAATTGAAATGAATTGTAATGTATAAATGTGAGTATCTATAATATCAATGTTTTGTAAAAGATAAAATGGAAGATCTCTAGTGATTAGTAGTACTAAAATGGGAAACTGTGTAGAAGAGTAAAACACTCTGTTTAAAATAAGATGTCGGGAATTAAATCGTGAATCGTATAGTAACGTTAGAATTTTTATTGGACCAATTAGATACGGGCATAACTAGATTCGATTACGGATACGTTAGGAGTGCACAGATAGTCGAGAGGTGAGTATTTCATGTGAGAGCACGTCCTAACATGTATTTTTCATTCATTGTTTTATGTCATTAAAACACTTGCTATATTTTAAACTTTTTTCACCATCGGGCTGTGACCCGTTTGCTTCCAAATCTATTTTTTGTAAAACCTTTTAGGTGCCTAGCCATAAGGACACCATGCATAGGAGTTCCATTCAGGTGACGTACTGTAGCTGTTGTGGAAGTTGCAGGACCTTGACAATAGATGCCTCCACTTTCGATCTTGACTCTATGTTATCATATTTTTCTCATATGTTGGGCATGTCGCCCCATTTCTCTTAAACACTTTATTTATCCAGTTATATCAGATTTTGGGTTGTAATTAATATAGTGATGCATACTTAGTATTGGTTTATTCCTGTATTTGGATTGTTGTGAGGAGTATTCCTCCAGACTCATTACTATTCTATGGTTATTCTATTGTCATTATGTTGTGGTGGTTATGTTAGAAGTTCATAATCTTCTTATTGCATGTTAATCAGATTTAATTAAAAATTGACAACTCACTTTTTAAATATTAGGTGGCTAGTAATTGTTAAAATGTTTTTCGACAGTGATGCTATGAACTGAACAAACTTGGCATTTTGTATTAATTTAATAAAGGAGTAGCTACCCAGTATTTACTTAGTCGGGGTGTCACAGTAGTGAGAGTGACCGAATGTGCATCGATTTTGAGAGGGAGGTAGAAAAGTTGAGAGCGATCTTAGATGAGAGATCATCGGATGAAGACGTGAGATATGTTAATTGGATTTCTAGGTTTGAGAATTACCACTGAATGAGTCATGCACGATTCCCTTCGATGGAAAATTTCCCAGCCTTGAACTTAAGAAACTACCCTCAAATGTAAAATATGCTTATTTGGGAGAGCGCAAGACATTTTTCGTTGTTGTCTCCTCGAGCCTAAATAAATAGCAAGAGAGTAAACTATTAGAAATTTTGAGGAAGCACCGTTGTGATTTTGGTTGGTGCATCGTTTATTTTAAGGGTATAAGTCCCCTTATTTGTGCCCATAAAATCCATCTAATAGAGGATGTGAAGCCTTCGAAGGAGATGCAAAGGCGATTAAACCCCACGATGATAGATGTCAAGAGAGAAGAGATTATTAAGCTATTGGATGCGGCCATCATTTACCTTATTTAGGATAACAAGTGGGTGAGTCCTATAAAAGTCTTCCCTAAGAAGTTGAGAATGACTATGGTCGAAAATGCCAAGGGTGAGCTAATTCCCCAACGCACCACCACCGGGTGGGGCGTTTGTATCGATCACTGGAAGCTCAATGCTGGCATGAGGAATGATCATTTTCCCTTACCGTTTATCGACCAAATGTTAGAGAGAGTAGTGGGACACCCATTCTATTACTTTGTTCATGGTTATTTCGAATATAACCAAATTGAGGTAAATATTCTAGATCAAGAGAAGACGATGTTCGCATGTCCTTTTGTCACATTTGCTTATAACTATATGCCCTTTGTATTATGTAATGCACCCACAACCTTTCAAAGGTGCATGCTTAGTCTTTTTAGCGATATAGTCAAAGGGACGTTGAGGTTTTTATGGATGACTTTAGTGTCTTTGGCCCCTCTTTTGATCTTTGCCTCTCTAATGTAGAAAAATTATTAGCCCGTTGTGTGGAAAATAACTTGGTGCAAAATTGGGAGAAGTGTCATTTTATGGTTATCAAAGGAATAGTTCTTAGCCACATAATGTCATCCAAAGGTATTGACGTAGATAGGGTGAAAGTAGATGTCATAGCCAATCTTCCCTCACCCAAGTCATTAAAGGATGTGCGCTCTTTTTTGGTCCACACGAGTTTCTATCGGAGGTTTATTAAGGACTTTAGTGCCATTTTTAGTCCCGTGAGTAGCCTACTTGCGAAATATGCCCCTTTTGAGAGGAATGAAGCATGGTAAAGAGCTTCTGAAAAATTGAAAAGCATGCTCGTGTCCGCTCCCATTATGCAAGCCGCGGATTGGTCCCTTCCATTTGAGCTCATATGTGATGTGAGTGATTATGATATAGGGGTTATTTTGGGCCAAAGGAAAGGCAAGAAGGCTCACATCATCTACTACGCTAGCTGGAAGTTAACTGGACCATAACTAAATTACTCCATGAAAAAAGAATTGCAAGTCGTAGTTTTTTCCTTGGACAAATTCCGCTCTTATCTCATTGGTTCGCCTAACATATGCTTTACCGACCACGTGACTCTTAAGTATCTCCTTTCCAAGAAGGATGATAAGTCGCGGCTCAAAAGGTGGATCCTACTCCTACAAGACTTTAATCTCTCCATAAAAAAGAAAAAACAAGTAGAAAACATCGTATCGGACCATTTGTCCCTTCTTTCGTTCGACGTACCTAGCGATCCCATACCCATTGATGAATATTTTATAGATGAATAATTATTTGACACTTGTTATATCACTTAGTCTGCGGATATAGTGAATTACCTTATCACAAGGACGTTCCCTCCGATTGGACACCACAAGAGAGGAAGAAGTTCTTAACTTGGTCGCGCATATTTTTCAATGGTGATCAATATTTGTTCAAATATTACTAAAATCCAATCATCAGAAGATGTTAATTGGATGATAAAATGCATAAGGTCATTCTCTTTTGTTCTACAGAAGCTTGTGGAGGCCTCTTTTAGACGAATAAGATGGCCGTTAAGATTCTTCAAATCGATCTCTTTTGGCCCATAATTTTTTGTGATGTTAGCGCGTATTACAAATCTTACAATAGATGTCAAAGGATGGGAGCCATTACACAGAGAGATATGACGCCACTGATCCCTATTATTGTCATTGAGATATTTGATTGTTGGGTCCTTGACTTTATGGATTCCTTCCCTACCTCCTTTGGTTTCTTATACATACTTGTCACGGTAGATTATGTCTCAAAATGGGTGGAGACCATAGCTACAAAGACAAATGATAACAAGGTGGTGATAAAGTTTTTACAAGAACACATAATTTCTCACTTCAGAGCTCCAAAGGAAATCATTATCCATAACGAAAAATACTTTTGCAATTTCCCATTTAAAAAACTCATGAGAAAGTATGGGGTCGTCCCCAAGGTTAGGATAACTTATCACCCCAAACGAATGTGCAAGCCAAATTAGAAAGTCGTTAGATTAAGCACATTCTAGAAAAGGGCGTCGATCCAAATCAGACAGATTGGGATCTCCATTTGAACGATGAGCTATGGGCTTATCGAATCGTGTACAAGGACCCCCTCGGGATGTCCCCTTTTCTCTTTGCGTATGGCAAGACTTTCCATCTTCTCATGGAACCACAGGCCAAGGCATATTGGGCAATCAAGAGGTTGAATTACAACATGGATCAAGACAGTGAAGCATGCAAGCTTCAATTGAAGGAGTTGGAAGATATTCGCAACGATGCATATGAAAGTGACAAAATGTCCAAAGAAAGAATGAGGCTCACACATGAGCAAATTAGAAGTCGAAAGGAGTTTTATTCGGGCCAAAAAGTGCTTCTATACAACTCACATTTACACTTATTTCTCGGCAAGTTATGTTTGTAGTGGATAAGCCTGTTCTTTGTGAGAAAGGTATTCCCCCATGGAGTCGTCGAGTTATAAGATCCTAATAGGGAAGACATGTTTTAAGTGAATGGACAACACCTAAAGCCATATCTCGAGGCGCGTGTTGAGGAAGCCGACATAATTTGGTTGTCGAACCCCATTAACGAGGTTGATTGAGCTTAAAAGGAGAGGTCGTCGCACCCCTAATGTGTATCAGGTGAGTATTATTGTATATTAGTGAGTAGAGTAGTTTTTAGGTCCTTTAGAAGTCCGTAGAGGTCATGAGTTAGGAAATGTTTGAGCATTACGTTGAGTGTTCACGTATGGGAGAGTGTGCATGCATTTCAAGAGTAAGGCTGAGGAGTCCCCATGGTCCCGAGTGTTTAGGTTGGTTTCTAGTGTATTAAAGAGGAAGGGAGAAGGGTTGGAACGCTTGGAATAGGAGAAACAAGGCAAAACTATGTTCCAATGCAGCGAGTTTACTCGAACCGCAGGCCAAACCGATTTGCAGCCAAACCGGTTCACCTGGATGACCGAATTAGTTCGGAGTACCTGATTAGGTTCACTCCCCTTTTCCAATTCATTCCCTATTTTTCACCACTTCCCTCCTATACCAAATTCATCCCTCCCATAATTTCCCCCACCAATTTTCAAACCCATATTCTTCACTCCAACCTTTCCTACCACCACCTATTCATTTTCCCTCCAAATCCCCACCATCCCCACTTATAAACACAACCCCTTCTCCCCCACATTTCCTTCACACCTCAAATACTCTTCACCTCTCCTCTAAAACCCTAAATTCTCCACATCCTTCTTCCTCCATGGCCCCCACCGCCACCTCTGACCAAAAAATTATGATTCCATCACAATCCTAGATGAGGGGGTGGCACATAAATTCCTCTCCAACCAAGAACGATTGGTTTCAACAATACTTTCATGCCCCCCTCCCCATCCACATTGAGCGATCGATCCTTTGGGATGAACTTCCCAGAGAAGTCGCCGCCCTCTTCCACCACCGAGGGTGGTGCACTTTTTTGTTCTCGACAAGTGATCGGGTCTACGAGGAGCATGTGTGATACTTTTGTGCGATTCTTGTTCTCAAATCCAACACCATGAATGAGGAATTCATCCACAACACCCACATCCCGTTCTTCGTGAAAATCATCGAATGCAAGATGCGCGAAAAAGTTGTCACTCTACCTGCACCATTTTCCTACCCCACTAATGGGGCACCGTGCATAAATTTGAGTGCATCGATCGCATGGCACCGGGTGAAGAATGGGTGAAATATTCATTACCAATTATAGGATATCGTAGATGGTGTGCTAAGCGCACCTCATCACTTGCGGTGCAATCTTACAAACCACCAATGATTCGGTAGTTCATCAACGACATGGGAATTTCCTTTATCACTTCCTCGACCCGGAGAGCACAATAAATATTACCCAGCTCCTTTATACGAAAATCCTCCATGCCACTTATGATGAGACTGGAAAATCACTATTCCTTATGTGGTCCTCATGATAGAGATCGTGCACGACGTTGGGTGCGGGACCCTAACGCTCATGCCAAAATTCCCAAGCCATTGGAGCTACGTCCGCTACACGACGAGACAAAAGTGCGTGGGCCACCCTGCACCGTCGATTAGTATTGATAAGGAGGAAGAAATAGGGCATGTCACCCCAATGCAGGATGCAAGGGATTCTCCCGATGAGGAAGAATACGATGAGGATGAGGACTCCGATTATGAGCCAGAGGGGGACGACCTTATGCAACACATTGATGTACTCGAGGCGCATTTTGACGGATTTATGAATGAATATTGAGCAGGTCTCCAAGCCAACTAACGCAAGACATGTATGATGGACTGCCTCCAAGCTGAGCTGTAGCGATTACAAGTGGGGTTGAATGTCGCACTTTCGACTTATTTCTATAATCCTTATGACCCGAGTGCTCCTGGTACCTCCCACCCCCCGTCATAGTAACCATACTAGTGTGACATTTTTTAGGTGTTATTTTAGGTAGTTATTCTATACTTTAACTTGCTAAATTTTTGTCAAAAAAACTATGTAGTTGCTTTTCTCTTTCCCATCTTGTATGTAATTATTGGTTCGTAATAAAAAAATCTGCATTTTATATATTTGTTTGTTTTCCATATTTCACTTATTATTTTTTTCTTATTTAGATTTAGTCCTTTTGATTGAGGACAATGCAAAAGTCTAAGTTAGGGGGGTGATAAGTGCGTCTTTTAGAAAAACTTCACAAATTTTTAAAATGCCAAAAAAAACGAAAAAGCCACAAATATTTTTTTTCCTAAAATACCACTAAAATTTTGTGTGAAGTCTCAAATTATAAAAATCAAATGTACAAAGCCGAAATTGAACAAAAATTGATGACTTTATGAAAAGTGTGGAGATTAATCAACCCAGTGAGATTTCGAGCCTATCATTTTGCGAGTTTTTAAATGAATATGAGTTAATGGTTAACTCAAAGTTCAATTTAGCTTTAAATAAGGCATTTAAGATCTCTATTCCCTTGTTTTTATTGGTTACAAAAAAACGGGTGAGATGTTGCCTTGAAATACGTGCTAAAAATATCTCTAAATTAAATTTATTCTCGAGATGCATATGATAAATTGATGAGTAATTCGGAAAAATGAAGTTAGACCATCGTTTGGTAACCCAAAAATATTACCCATAAAAACTTCATGAAAAATTATCTCTTTTTGCAAACCCAATTGAGCCCAATAAAATTCCCAATTCGTTTGATAATCCGGAAAACCCATTTAGCCCGAAGTTGTGAAAATCGGAAAATTCATCAATTAAGTCCAAATCGTGCAATAAGAAGGGGAAAGAAAAACATAGAAGAAAAATGCTCAATAAAAAAAGAAAAAATAGAAAAATGAGAAAAAAAATAGAAAAAGAAAAAAGACGAGCAAATGCCCGAAAAATCCAAAGGACGTGTTTGCAAAAAAATATAACTCTGAAATTCTCAACCATTCTCCTTTTACCCAATGCTCCTTTTAACCCCAAAAAGTCCTAATCGAGTCTAAATAACGAAATTAATTGCCGTGTGGAGAGCTAAGACACGAAAAGATAATAAGAGAGATTAATTGGTGTGAATAAGAGGCAATGTTTCTCGTTTTTCAATAACCGTATTCTAATGATGAGATCTTGTCACCATAAAAATATAGTCTTTCAAATTTATGTGCGTGAATTCATGTTCCATTGTATTTGCTATTAAGAATCACGCACATCGAGAGACGTAGCCACATTCCGAGTGATTTGTGTGTGAGAGTATCCCGTGAGAATTGAATCAAAACGAATTTTCGAAAAGTAACATAGTGATAAATCGGTGGAAGTTAGCAATGTAACTCTCGACTTTGCACACACACATACTATAAATTGAGAGTATTAAATATAAATTTACGGTGATTATTTTGTAGGGATTTAATGTAACACCTCGCATAATCTGATAAATGAGGTGGCCAGCTGTCGCTGCCAAATTACACTGATAAAAAACTATTCTTAGCATATGACATATATGAGACATATAAAGTTCATTCCACAAGATAATAATTTGAACAATACCAATATGAATAATCATTCATGTAAAAATACATGCTAATCTAAGGTAAAAAAAATTCAATCTCCAATAATATAAATCTGAATAAAAGATCCAACAATGAATAATCGAATAAAAATCGTAAACAATTATGGAACCGAATGGCCAACCAAATACATAATGTAAAGTAAAAAATAAAATATGATCGAAAAGAGAATCTAGACTACTAAGCATCAAAATTAATAAACTCCAAATGCACCTCCAAAAGATCTCCAATAACTCCTATGCAGCCATTCTAACGCTAAACCTGAAATGTTAGTCAACGCAATGGGTGAGAGTCCACCACATGAATCTAAGTTATTCTCCCCAATTAGGGGTCGTGAACCCAGACAGTAGCATTATGAATAATAAATATCATAATAGAATATTTTAAATTAACGCAATAATGTTTAACGTGCAAGCAAAAAAAATCATGACCACCTAATCACGTACTTATGCTACCCCAAGTTGAATTCTAATTATCTAATTTATCGAAAGAAATCCATCTAATTTGATTCAATTCATCCGATTATTTATTTTCATGATTAATATCAATTGTAGGACTCCCGTTTAACGTTTTACTCCATTTTATTCATGGGACTCCCACTAAATGTTTTACACCACACCCATTCCCCTCATAATAGTCATTCGGCTCGTATTCTTTCAACCCTGCAGTTATTAACAAAGTTCCACGCACGACACGTCATAATATCCAGTCAACCCATTTAACTGTCAGCCTGCACTTATTACGCCATCTCACACCCACACGTAACAATAGCCAGCCAACCCATTTAACTGTCATCCCTGCACTTATTAACGATGCCGATATATTTTAATACCCGTTTATTATCTTAGGCCTTAATTCTCAATTTCTTATTTTCTCATCATCTCAAATTTTTATTATTTTATTTTATCCCACCCTATTTTAGAGCATAAAACTCAACCTACCCTCAGTCCCATGCCTAGAGGTCTACAAAACACAATCGCAGCCTATCCTATTTTATAGGATGAATTTCTAAAATTAATTTCTCCCTAGTCCCACGCCTAGGCTAACCAAATCAACGAAACGACACCAATATCAGCCCCAGCCCCGAATATTCCATCCCTAAAAATCAACACTAACTACTCACATACCTAGAAAGTGCTAATCGCAAGTAAAGTCTACCTACTAGTCCTATACCTAGCAAGTATTCCTAAAATTGAGGTGAGAGTATATTACCCAAAATTCCGGTATCCCAACGATGATAAAAATAATCAACACAATAATTCACACATTTCAATGTATCAATAATCACACAATTTTCACATGCGGTAGCTATTAATTTTAATTTAATTCGTTCAAGTCGTCGATATTATAAATCTAATTTATTTTATTTGACAATTATGATTTCAATAAACATGCGAGTTTATGGCGCACCCAAAAATATTTACTTTTATCAAACCTACACAATTCTCAGTGATTTTCCAAGTTTCGTTTAAATAAAATTCAATTTCTATGGTTCTACATGAAAACCTACACCCATATTATCCAAAGTCCAAACTCTACCCAAAGCACACAAGGGTTACAAGTATTAAATCAGATTAATATTTTTAAGAAAAAAAATCCCGAATTAGTTTTCACTTTTCCTAATTAGATTGCTAATTTAGTTTGAGAAAAACACATGAATTAAAGTATAGGCGACACTTAAAATGCATAATACTAAAGAGAGAGAATAGAAGAATTCATGCATACTTGAAAGTCGATTGAAAATTCTTATTATATGGTTTCGTTCCTCTCGAAAAATTGATAAACACTCGTTCTTGAACAATCTTGAAAAAACTTGATTTAGATCTTCAAAACTTGGGTTGAAAGTTATGTTCAATGGGGTTTAGATTTTGTAGATGAAAGAGAATGAAATTACAGGAGGCTACTGATTTTTGAGAAGGCTAAAATATATTTTAAAAGTCCTAAACCCATAATTATATGTTTATATACCAAAAAGAATGAGTCCTAATCAAATACAAACACTAAAAAAAACATTTTGGATGAGTGGGCCGTTAGAATTGGTTGAAATTTTAGTACGTTGTAGGGAACGGCGAGATGGAACTGCTATAAAAGAATTCAACTCGATCGAACGGTCGAATTTTTAATATTTTGTTTTGTTCCTCCTTAGGCCGGATCCTCCCCTGATTTTTATACAACAAGTTATAATTTCAAAATTTTAAATCCCGATTGAAATTCCACTTAAAACCTTGTCTTCATATATAAAAATCAACATTTTTACGCACCAAAATTAAATAGGTTCCAAAATTTAATTTTTTCAAAAATTTTAATTTATCAAAGATTTTTATGGCTAAAAAATCTCGGAGTGTTAAATATTTCCCCACTAGCACAAGAATTTCGTCCTCGAAATTAGATGAAGCGTAAACGAAGTCACACAAATAAAATATGGCTTACATATACCTACCCATAGAATATCACGATTGGGCATCCATACACCCAATCCTACTCGCACTTAATCCTATTATCAAAATACAATATATATATATATATATATATATATATATATATATATATAAAAATAAAATAATGGTGTACCACCCTCTTCTACGAATCACCACCCGATTCTATCTCCTAAAGTCATCGCGACGCCTAAATCCTCAAATCAAATCACACCACTACATCAATACTAGACATACCCAAAATTTATACTAACGATCTTCCAAATAAATATTATTTCCCAAATAAATATCATTTCACATCTAACACATATGCCAGACCCACTACCTCTAGGAATACGAATAAACAAAGGGAATCAAAGATTCGTAACGCAGAAGCTAAACAGACTTTAACCTACGAGACCTAAGACCATGCTTTGATACCATTTGTAACACCCCTCACAATCTAACAAGCGGGTTGGCTAGCCGCCTCGGCCAAATTACGTCGGGAGTCACTAAATAAAATATCATTGTTAGCGTGTGACAGATATGAGACATATAAAGTTCATTCCACGAGATAATAATTAAATCAATCCTAATATGAATAATCATTCATGTAATAATAAAATCCATCACCATGCTAATATCCAGTAAATAAGTTCAATCTCTAATAATATAAATCCGAATAAAAGATCCAACTATGAATA
This sequence comes from Sambucus nigra, assembly GCA_949130495.1. NCBI lineage: Eukaryota > Viridiplantae > Streptophyta > Magnoliopsida > Dipsacales > Adoxaceae > Sambucus > Sambucus nigra. Next base: position 215,777,605 of record OX422218.1, on the reverse strand, counting down.
ATTGAATAAAAACTGTAAAACAACTGTGGAAGCTAAATACTGTAGAAATTCTCATCCTTGCAAAGTGTCAAAATGGTGGGGATAAAATACTTGGAAGAGAACGATGGATATTAGAAGTGAAGTTGAGCGATGGATTAAATAGAGAATTGTAGATGGCAGCTCCAATGCCCTATGGGATAATTGGTCCAGTTTAGGTTCTTTACATCAATACACATCTAGAGTTGATTTACTTCCAGTGAGGGAACTGTCAGATGGCAATAGGCATTGGGACAAGGGAAAACTTCAGTTTTATTTCTTTTCAGAGGTAGTTTCTACTATAATGGAAGAAAAAAATCAAACTTGAAGGTTACATAGATGGGATGATATGAACAAGTACTTCAAGAGGAAATTTTACTGTTAAATCGGGTTGGAATTCTATTAGACCTCATTCGTGAATTTCTTGGGAAGATTTTATAGTTTCGAATAAATACTTGACTCTTAATATGTCAGTGTTTACATGGAAACTTCTTAGAGGTTTGCTTCCTTTAGATTACAAACTATATTCCATTGGTTGGAAGGGCCTTTCTAAATGTAATTGTTGTATTAATCCTCAAATGGAAACCTTTGATCATGTGTTGTAGAAGGAGATTTGGCCAGTAATCTATGGATACATTCCAATGGTGTGTTTGGTATAGCTTTAAACAGGTCCACAGTGAGAGGGAGGCTTATTTAGTAGTGGATTAGTGCATCCAAATCTTCTGTTGGCACATTTCATTTGATAATTCCAAGTATTATTTGTTGGTTTTTACGGTCTCGGAGAAATGACAGTCGATTTAATGGAAACTCTCCAAATAGTAATATGCTGATTGATAGAGTTAATAACCTTTGCAGCTCTATGTTGAAAACTATTACAAATGTTTCTAGAGGATGCTCTATTTATAATGCAAGTGATTTTCCACATCCATCTTCTAGATTCATTCTAGTCCATTGGCTTTATCCCCTAAAAGAAATGTTGAAATTGAATCCTGGATCAAATGGTGGTGGAGGTATTCTAAAGAACTACAAAGGAGATTTTATTTAGGGTTTTACTTATTTTTTGGTGAAAAATCAAACGTGGAAGCTAAAGCTTTAGCTATTCTTCAAGGTCTAGGTCATTATGTTGATGTTAATGTATATTCTTTAATTGTGGAATATGATTCTAAAGTTCTTATTGATATTTTAAATAACCTTACAAGCTACCCCTGAAGTATTAAAGATGAGATTGAGAAGATTTGTAGTATCAATCAAGACTTTGTTATTTCATTTGTTCATGTATATATAGAGAAGTTGATTTCCCTGCTAATATGTTAGCTACTTAAGGAGTTGAGAAGCAAGTTTCAACATTCTAGAATGATATTGATGATTTCCCAAAGAAGCTAAGAGGTATGCTAAAGGTGGACAAGTGGAGGTTAACTGCAGTTAGGATTCCCTTATTAGTTTGGTGTTCTTTTAAGTTTGTCATTAGTTTTTATAAGGGCTTTAGTATAAAAATCCTTATTTTCTTTGATTTTAAGATTTTTATTTTCTCTTGTGAGCTACCTAGATGGGTCTATTTCATCTTTAATAATCAATAATACTTGTGGGGGTTTCGACTCTCTACCCCCAAAAAATCCATAATGTAATGTCTCATAATAAAATACGACGAAAAAGAGAATCTAGACTACTAAGCATCAAAATAAATAAATTCCAACTGCATCTCCAAAAGATCTCCAATAACTCCTATGCAGCTACTCCAGTGCTAAACCTGAAATATTAGTCAACGCAATAGGTTAGAGCCCACTTCACGAACCTAAGCTACTCTCCCCAATTAGGTCCCCTGGACCCAGATAGTAGCATTATACTTGATAAATATCACGATAAAGTATTTTAAATTAACGCAATAATTTTTAATATTCAAGTAAAATAAATCGTGACCACCTAATCACGTACTTATGCTACCCTAAGTTTAATTCCAATTATCTAATTCATCGAAAGTAATCCATCTAATTTAATTCAATTCATTCGATTAGTTATTTTCATGATTAATATCATTTGCGGGACTCCCGCTTAACGTTTTACTCCACTTTATTTGTGGGACTCCCACTAAAAGTTTTACACCACACCCATTCCCCTCGTAATAGCCAACCAGTCCGTATTCTGTCAATCCTACACTTATCAATGAGGTTCCATGCACGACACATCATAATATCAAGCCAGCCCATTTAACTGTCAGCCTTTTTCTTATTACGCCGTTACACACCCCCATGTCGCAATAGATAGCCAACTTGTTTAACTGTCAGACCTACACTTATTAACGGAGCCAATATATTTTAATACCCATTTATTATCTTAGGCATTAATTTTCAATTTCTTATTTTCTCATCATCTCAATTTTTCTTTATTTTATTTTAGTACACTCTATTTCAGAGAATAAACCTCAACCTACCCTTAGTCCCATACCTAGAGGTCTTCACAACATAACCCCGTCCTGTCCTATTTCGTAGGATGAATTTATATAATTAATTTATCCTTAGTCTCGCGCCTAGGCTAACCAAATCAACGGAACGACACCAAAATTAGCCCCACCCCAAAATATTCCATCCATAAAAATTTACACTAACTAGTCCCATACCTAGAAAGTGCTAACCGCAAGTAAGGCCTACCTACTAGTCCTATACCTAGAAAGTATTCCTAAAATTTAGGTGAGATCATATTACCCAAAATTTCGTCGTCCCAATGATGATAAAAATAAGCAACACAATAAATCACACATTCCAATGTATCAATAACCACACAATTTTCACATTCGATTGCAATTAATTTTAATTTAATTCATTCAAGTCGTCGACATAATTTATCTAATTTATTTCATTTGACAATTATGATTTCAAACAATATGCGAGTTTATGGCGCACCCAAAAATATTAACTTTTATCAAACCTATACAATTCTCGCGATTTTCCAAATTTCGTTTATATAAAATACAATTTCTATGGTTTCTACATGCAAACCTACACCCATATTATACAAAGTCCAAAGTCTACCCTAAGCACACAAGGGTTACAAGTATTAAATCAGATTAAGATTTATCAGAAAAACAGTCCCAAATTAGTTTTCACTTTTCCTAATTAAATTGTTCATTTATTTTAAGAAAAACACATGAATTAATGTTTAAGTGACACTTAAAATACATAATACTAAAGAGAGAGAATAGAGGAATTCATGCCTACTAGAAAGTCGATTGAAAATTCTAATTTGATGGTTGCGTTTCTCTTGAAAAATTGGTAAAGACTCATTCTTGAACAATCTTGAGAAAACTTATTTTAGATTTTCAAAACTTGGGCTGAAAGTTGTGTGCAATAAAGTTTTGGTTTTGTAGATGAAAGAGAATGAAATTATAAGAGGCAATCGATTTTTGAAAAGGCTAAAATATATTTTAAAAGTTCTAAACCCATCACTTTATGTTTATACACCAAAAAGAGTTTTGAGTCTTAATCAAATAGAAACCCTAAAAATAATATTTTGAATAACCAAACTGTTATAATTAGATGAAATTTTAGTATGTTGTAGCGAACGGCGAGTCGGAGCTCCTATAAAAAATTCAGCTCGATCGGACGGTCAGATTTTTAATTTTTAATTTTTTTCCTCCTTAGGCCGGATCGTCCCCCAATTTTTATACAAAAAGTTATAAGTTCTAAATTTTAAATTCCAATTTAAATTCCACTTAAAACCAACATTTTTACACACCAAAATTAAATAGATGCCAAAAAAATTCCAAAATTTATAATTTATCAAAGATTTTTATGGCTCAAAAATCTTGAGGTGTTACATCTAAATTGTATAGTTTTTTATTATTTTAATTTTTCGTTGAGTCGAAAATGAATTTTGTGAGTATATTCACTACAAACCCTCACGAGACACCACTCGTTCTACTGAGGTAACCAAGGGGTTTAACGACTTGTTGCAAACGTTGAATGCAATCGATTACCCACGAAAGAGGTATTCTATCCTAATAAAGTTTTTGAAGGGTCCTAAACTCATACTCTAATGCTTTTACATTGCTCGGGACACAAACCATTTTAAGTTTGGGTGATTTGATAAGTCTTAAATATTTCATATTTATCCCCATAATTTCGGCCCTTATATGACCCTGTGCATTCTAATTAACTTGGATTTATCTCATATTTATGCTACTAACTCGTATTGGTTAGTGTATCGTGTTTTGTGTATCTATCATGTGTTTTACAGGTATTTCATACAAGTTAGTGCGAGAGAGAACTCGAAACAGTGAAAGAAACCAAGAAATAGAGAGTTAAAGGGCATTTAGGTAATTTTACAGCCTTAGTCTAGAAGCGAAGCCAACTGAAAACTTGAAGGGCTTGAAGTCACAAGAATACTAGATAAAACGGAACCTCAATCCAAGCTATGGTGAAGAAGTTATGAGCGATCGAAGTTGAGAAGGAAATCCAAAGAATAAAAATAAGAATAACCAAGCAATGTAGGAAGTTTCCCCAAACTGAAATCCAAATTCGTTCCCTTGCACCTAAACCGGTTCGACCCACTTGATGCGCTAAATATCTTTTATTGCTAATTTTTTTTAGAAGTTGTATTAGGGTAGGACTCTTGTAAAAATGACTTTGTATTGTTATAGTTTGACATTAGACCAAGTTTTGAATCTAATTTTAAGTTAGAATTAGATAGGATAAGAGGCAAGAACCATGGTCTTAATTCATGCACTAAAGCTACATTATTGGGATTAATTATTAAGCTTTTAATAAATAAAGTTTTTCTTTATCTTCCTTGTTCTTGAGGTCAATATATTAACATGTTTTTATTTATTTTTCTGAGATTCTAAGACTTCCATGCAAGTTTAGCAATAGTTTCATCAAGATTTCTAACACATGCAACATTAGAATTTTAGTGATTTCCCACGTAGCTATGTCCGACTAAGTTTTTAGAGTGTTGGGGTACATGAACCCAACCTAAATGTTAGAAATGGATTTAAAATTGAATAAAATGTAATTAACAATTCAAAGGTTTGATTTTTATCAAAATAAAGATTGTAGGTCTTTTAATTCCGTTTGCCCTAGGTAACCAGAATGTTTAAGGGTGCAATTTGTGTTTTGATAATTTATCATTCTCGTTAAATACAATTTTGATTTAATATTGTGAGGAGTAAAATTCGCATATGTCAAATGCTTAGAGAGTATTTGATGTTTCATTAAATTGAGAATTAGGTTTTTGAAGTTTTTATGTTCTAAGTAATTACTGACGGTTGGGGAGAGTGTACCCGAACTCCATTTTCCCATATTTATTTAAACTTATTTAGTTATTCTTGCATGCGTAGCACATTTACTAGTTTAATTAAATTGCATTAGTTGATAGGAAAGTTACGGACAATAATACTGTAGGGTTCATTGTCGTTCCTACTTGTCGTCATGTTCTGTGTCCTATTCCCTGAGTTCGACACCCGATTTACCGGATTATTACTTGAGCGAACAGCTTGCACTTGAATCGTAAACACACGCTTTAAAGACAAACCTTTTATGTTTCTTCACCCCACTTTACTAAATGTAAATCAACTTCGCCCAAAGACATAAATTTTTAGTTCATATAACAGGTGCACATACATGAAACCTTTTAGCGTGCACCTAAGATATCATTTACCTCCAACTTTTTTCCTTCTCTATGAAGGATAAAGCCAAGACTTGGCTATGGTCTTCGGCACCGAACTCGATGGGAACATGGATATATATACAGGCTAAGTTTCTTCTGAAATTGTTTCCCCAACATCGATCCAATTCCATAAAAGCTCAAATTCAAAAGTTTAAACCACATGAAAATTATCCTTTCGATAAGTATTAGGATCGGTTTAATGAGTTGCTTAATGTCTGCCCACACCAAAAATTTTAGAAGTGGATACTTATTGCTTTCATTCATTAACGGTATAACTTCAGTTCCAAATAACTCGTGGAAACTATGTGCCAAGAGAAATTTCTAGTGTTAGATGCGAATGATGCCAAGGCTCACCTTCCGTATGTCTTTGAGACTACTCAACCATGGGACACATTGAATCCAAATGCCCAAACCTAGGCTTGACAAACATCCACATCTACTACTGCATCCAGACTCTATCAATTGGACACAGAAGTCGAGTTAAAACTTCAAATCAACCAACTTGCTAAAAGATTGGACGACGTAGTCAAGTCATGAGGAAGAGAAACATTTGTCTCCACTCAAGCATTGAGGGAGAAGGTGTATGCGATTTATGAGGTGGTCCATTCAAAGAAGGAATTCCCGAAAATTCCCGCTTACAAAGCCATGCTTTAAGAGCAAGTGGAAGCGGTAGCAGCTTTTAAGGGTAATTTTAATGCCCCTCATGGAAATTCTTATAACCCTTTGTGGAGGAACAATTTCGGTTTTAGCTACAGGCAACAACATAATGCGTTGAATCCTAAATCACATGCTTCCCCTCCTTCATCACTGCCTTTGCATTTCCAATAAGTTAGACAAATGAAAGCACCACCTCCATTGCTATATATCACCCCAACATGGAGAAATCTCGAGGATACTTTGAATCAATTTATGCAAGCTCAATCGGCAACCAACGCTAAATATGCCTTAATGTTTGCCAAAATAAATGTAAATATTTTGAGATTGAAATATTCCTTAAGTGTCCAAGAGAAAGGAAAGTTTTTGGACCAATGCCAAAGACCACCACAAGGTTAACTAAGTGTTAGATTTACGTACGGCGATCATAAGGTGAAATTTCAAGCCGTTAACCCTATATATAGTTGTAGAGTTATTGATTTATCACCTCCCCAACACAACGAGCTTAAAGACAGGGAGGTTTCGCCCAGAACGAAAGAGGCTGAATATACCCCCTTAAATGAGAGTGACTATGACACTAACAGGCACAAAGTTATAGTAAAATCACCCACTATCATGCCTTTCCCTCAACAGTTGGTTCGTCCTCAAAAAGGGGCCTCCCCTGAAGCTGTGATAAATATAGTTAAGCAAGTCAAGATGAATTTACCTTCTCTCGAGGCAATAAAGCGAATTCATGCCTATGTTAAGTTCCTTAAGGACTTATTGATGGTTAAATGTAGACTAAAGGTTAAAAAGAACATTTTCCTAGAACAAAATGTGAGCTATGTTCTAGTAAGTGACCTCCCACCAAAGTTTAAAGATTCAGGTGCACTGACCATTTCGTGTATCATTGGAGAGAACCGCATAGAGAGAGCCTTATTAGATCTAGGGGCGAGTGTTAACATTCTCCCTTACTCCATCTATTGGCAATTATATTTTGGGGACCTCAAGAACACTAAGATCACTCTCCAACTTGCGAATTGTACTGTAAAGATACCTCAAGGGATTGTTAAGGACGTGATAGTCCAAGTGGACACTTTCTACTTCCTGGAAGATTTTTTCATTTGGGACTCGAAGCCTTCCATCCCTTCAAGTAATCATGTTCTCATCATCCTTGGCTGCCCATTCTTGGCTTGGGCCAATGCATTGATTAATACTCGAAATGGGGAAATGCAACTCACATTTAGGAATATGACTCTTAAGACAAATATCTTTAACATCACCAAGACAGTGGGTGATGAGGATGATTTTCACGGGGTGGATCTGATCGAGGAGGTAGTAGATGAGCACATCGAGGTACATATTAGTGTGGATTAATTATTAGCATGTCTTATTTTGGGTAGTGAGAGTGACCGGACGTACACCAATTTTGAGAGGGAGGTAGGAGAGTTAAGAGCGTTCTTAGATGAGAGACCGTCAGATGAAGACGTAAGAGATTTTAATTAGATTTCTAGGTTTGAGAATTTCCACTAAAGGAGTCATGCACGGTTCCCTTCGATGGAAAATTTCCCACCCTCGAACTAAAGAAACCACCCTCAAATGTAAAATATTCTTATTTAGGAGAGCGTGAGACATTTTTCATTATGGTCTCCTCGAGCCTAAATAAATAGAAAGAGAGTAAAGTATTAAAAATTTTGAGGAAGCACCATCGTGCTTTTGGTTGGTGCATTTCATATTTAAAGGGTATAAGTCCCCTAATTTGTACCCATAAAATATACCTCGAGGAGGACGTGAAGCCTTATAGGGAGATGCAAAGGCGATTGAACCCCATAAATATCGTAATTTTCATCTTGTCATGGTCCTTGATCATGACAAAGAATGAATTTTTTATCGCGATTTTGTACCGTGACAACACCTAGATGGAAAAGAGTGATAACTCTTCTCTTTTGGTGTAGTGACTATACACATAATTAATATATTTCCCTTGAGTAACTTGAAACCCTCCTTATTTTTCAACTACCTAATCTCTCCAATTCTGTGACTTTAGTTTAAAGATCATTGGAATGTTTCTTGTAATTGGAGAACTCTTTGAATGTATAATCTCCTGACTTAATTATCAAGTGAATTTTGTATTCCTCTAACAACAATTCTACACAGATTTTCAACAACCTTGCTTCCAATGCTTATGCACATCTAAAGACTTTTCTCATAAATGTTTAATGCCTTGCATCAATACTTTTCTAGTCTTTTGAATATCTTAAGCCAAGTGTGTTAAGGTAAATTCATTGTTATACCCCATACTTTTGTGGATATTTAAATTATATAAGTGGGTGTAATTTGGAAATTTGAGGAATTCCTGTGAATAGTAATTTTTGGAATTTATGAGTATAATTTGATAAATTGGGAATTTAAAGTGAGTAGTAAATATTAGTTTTCAAGTGTCGGATTAGTATTTACATGGTTTATATTTTCTTACGAGACTAAGTATATATTAGTTGGATTGTATTTATTACATGTCGCAGTTGGGTAAAGCGACGAAGAATAATGTTTTATTTGGAAAACACGCGTATTAAGATGTGGTTTTAATTAGTGAATTTTAGTTAAGTGACTCGGATGGAGATTTCTAGTGCACGGCTGCTTCTGAAATGGCCGAGATAGTCAGAATAGAGTATCCGAGAGCAGTGTTTAGGTTTCGAAGACTTTTGGACTAGTAGAGACTCGCAATTGAGTAAACGAGTCATTTTTGGGTTTATAAGGGATAAACCCTTGTTCTCTCTTATAAAGGCACGAGGGAGAGATAAAGAGAAGAAAGAAAAGAGAGAAAAATAAAGAAGAGGATAAAGAGAGGAAGAGGAAAAAGGATTTTCGGGCCAAACTCCGCGGGATTCGACTCGAGGTCATCGGATTTTATCAACGAGGAAAGTGGTTACCTTTCTTTAATGATTTAGTGTGTTTATTTATCATATTGTAGTTGGTGTATAAAACTATAAAGATTTTTGGGTTGGGTTTTTGTGAATAAAAACGGGTGTTTCGGAAGTTGAACGATTGAAATCGAATAAAATCTCAAATTGGGGAAACATTGGGATTTCTAGAAATTAGTTGTTGATTCTTGGTTTTAGGATTATTATAACCTATTTTCCTTGAATAAATATATTTGGTTGTGATTGAATAAGGTCGGGAGAAGAAATAAAGCTTGTGGTATGCTAATGGCCAAAACAGAGTCTCGGATAAGAAGCTGGTCTGATCGATCAATCGATCGATTGACGGCCAGGGCTCGATCGATCGACCATACAGGAATTTTGACAGTTTCAGCTTGTTTAGTTTAAATGGGATAAATTCCTAAATTAATTATTTTTAGCTTATTTATTTGAGATAAATGTCCAACTAGGGGAAATTATTCCTCGCCATTTAAGTGAGTTAATTGGGGTTAGGAGGGTGCAATAATTGTGAGGCACTAATTGTGTAGTTTTGAGGAAAATAATTTGTGGATTAAATATTTTGGGTTCCTAAAAATAGTGTGGGGACCTCTAAATTACTATTTGAGTGAGAAGTGTACCTTGGGTTAATTGAAAGTAAAATCCAGGACTGACTAATTTAGGGATGTTTGGGACGAGTAGCACTCGGGGTGGCATTTCGGCGGGCGATTATATATATAAAATTGTGTGCGTAGAAAATGTAATTATATTCCGATTATGTTTGAGTAAATCCTACGACGCGACTAGGATGGAATTTAGAATAAGGGCTAAAGATGATCGAGCGGTTATCCTATACGTCTATTGACGACTATTGTTGGAGGATGCGATACCTACGGGACCAAATAAGTCGATAGTGTACTTAATTGATTATTACGAATTGGTATATTCGGGATTATATATAAATCCTAAAAATATATTAAGAGAATACTTATAAGTTTAGTATTTTAAGTGTGCGAATACTTATATACTGTTACGAATAGGGGCATTTGAGGTTATTGGCTATCGCTATGAGAGTTTGGCAATTATAGCCATATATATTGAGAAGTGATATAATATATATATGAAAGTTGTTAAAGTATGTATATGTGATGATACGGAAAAAAATATATATGTGTGTAATTGGTATATTTCTATCTTAGCGGCTGGTTCCACAAGCTTCCCCGAGCGTAGGGTTGAATAATCGAATTATATATTTTCTCTAGTGCGATCCGGGGAGGTTACACGATGTGGGTGAATCCCCTGGCTTGAGGAGCAGAGAGAGTATATCCGAAGGTCATATTATCCCGTATACGAGTGCGATGTTTGTATTCCACTTTCAGGAGGGAACATGACCGCCTCCACCATCGTGTATTTTTACCATGACCATGAGTAAGTATGGCTTGGTGCCGTGGTTGAGTGAGTAAACTTGGATTCGGATAGGCACTATGAGACTGCATCCTCGAGTTATAGCTCGATGAGATGGTTATTATACTTATGATTGAGATATGTATAATTATATTTATTGCGTATAATATATATTGCTTGTATATGAAGATGAGATATCATATAAGGTAAACCAATATAAAGTGAGAAGAATGATAAGGTGTTATTCCCTTTTCGATAGATTTATATCCAGATTTATATGAATATGAATCATAGGTTTTAGTGAGAACTATACATATACGAGTTTTTATATATGCGTTATGAGCTGAGGGCCTAATGAATCTCGACGATCAACATTTCCAGTAGTAATGTATCGGGGGGTTACTTGTTTGGATTTCTCTTTGCAAGACACCCCACACACGAAACGTAGCGCAGTGTTGGGAATGGGGAGAAGTTTAGTCCTTAGTACTCGGGTTATGAGGACTTTTAGAATATGGGTGAAACTGATTTGTTAGGTAGGTTAGCTTAACTAGGTTGTTCAAAAGGTATGCGATAGGTGTGCACTATTAGAAGAGGGGTGAGGTGTATCTCATTGGAGTGCGATAGCAATTTGAATATAAGAGATTTCATAATTTAAAATATGGCATTTAAGAACATGCTAAAATATTTTCAAAAACTCATGCTTTAACCCGTTTCTCTATTCTCTCTTGCTATATATGTTTATATATTAGGTGTCCAAACACAGGGACGCCTGGATGATGATCCATTCGAGTCAGACGTTCGCTGCAGCAGCTGTGAATACACGCAGGTTTACTGTAAACGCTTCTATCGTTTTGATCTAGATATAAGGTACTGTAAAAACATTCGGGCTGATAGCCCAACTTTATTTATTTATTCTTTTACCGCCTTTTCGTGCGAAATTTGATTTGGATGTATTATATTAAACAGAGTGTTAGGTTATTTTATTTCATTTCAGTTTTTGTATATATAAACTGTGTGAATGTTTTACTTAGTTGGTTTGGACAAAAACATTAGATTAATTAAATTTTGACGCCAGCCTAATATGTTATTAGTAATTAAATTGGTTTTCGACAGTGATGCTGAGAATGAACCATATGAGACTCCTATTTTAATTTGGTATAGGATTGATCACCCGGTATTTTATTAGGCGGGGTGTCACAGATGGTATCAGAGCATCAGGTTCTAGTGTCCTTAGGAATATGTGCGGACGTACTATGCTTTCTGCGTTGCTTTTGATTTGATATAGAGCCTTATGATTAGGATTGTTGATTCCTCTTGTGAGATTTTATTCTCCTACTATTATGTAATATTATAGTAAATATTTTGCACGCTCGTTCGAGATTCGTGTGCTGATCGATGAAGGGCGACCAAGGAACGCCGTTATGAGGGCTGAAGGAGGCATGGCTTAGTTGGAGCTATAAGTTGAAGTTAGGAATGAGGGTCGCAGTCGTGGTCACTCCCTTTATGGCATTTTTATGGATCGCTGCAATGACTACTAGAATGTAGTAGTTATATTTATTTATGTACCACTATGGTATAGAGAGTGGTGCTAATTTGAATTACCCGGTGAAGTAAATTAGGAAAAAGGTTTGAAAGGGTCTTTGATAAGGACCATACGTTGAAGTTAAGTCATGAGGAGGCACTGTAGCTTTATTTAGTGGAAGTATAGGGCTTAGAAGCTTTGTTTTAGAGCGGGGGTATAGGAATGCCCATATGTGAAAATTTGAGGAAAAAATTTCACTCGTTGGAGCAATGTCTGAATGGTGTGGACGGTAGTCACCATATTTGGGGGAGCATAATGTTTTGCTCATCAAGGAATCTTATGGACGGTTTTAAATGCGAGTTCCTTTGAATTATCATAAATGAAGATAATGCATTTCCTGAATTATTCACATGAGGATCGGTCAAAGGCCGACAGTGAATAAAGAGTTACATTGAGAAGTGAACCTTGTACCAAAATAAGGAAGGTACAATGAAGAGAGAGTCCTTTAATGGAATGATATGCTCACTAGTTAGTGTTGCTAACACTTATAGAAAAGTTGTGTTTGTGGAATCCCATTGGTGGACATCCACCCGGGAAGTTCATTAAAACAGGGTAGTTGAGGTCGGTAGCGTGTTTCCTTTAGTAGGAGGAGATGAGGGAACTACGAAGGTGATTGCAGGATCGAGGCTATAGAGTCTAAGATACTGATAACCTTAATATGGTCAAGGTGGACAGAGAGGGAGAATGTTGCAATATGGAGTGTAGAACCACACGGTTAGTCCTTGCCCGGTAGGAGTTAAAGGACAAGAGTAGGGTGCCTAGATAGGGAATTGATTAGAGTAGTTATTGGTTCGGTTAAGACAAGTGTACTACGTGTGGGAACTATATAGAGCAGTCAAGGAGATTGGCAGAGTTGTTGTTATGAGTTTCACCTTGGATGAAGGAGGTATATTCCATGTGGCAAGATTAAGTCACAGTATTTTATTTTCCCTACATTCGTGTATGATTCGAGTTAACTGGAAGTATCGGTAATATTATATAGTGTATGTCTATATGTTTTTCCACGGTAGCGGGGTTCTATTTTTCTTCATTCATTATGAAAACGAGTGTTGATATTTTGGATTTATATCTGGTTTGTACTCCTCATTTTGTGTGTGTTATACGAGTATAGAATTATTCTGAGTATAATATATTCTTAGTTGATTAGAGTGATAGCAGGCTAATGTTTGCAAGACTATCGTATCCATGGTTCCGGGGTAGAACGGGTTGTTATTGTGATATCTCACTTAGATACAGATTGATATCACCTTTATTATATGTTTAGATGGAACTTCAGTGAGTAGATGTTTCATTATCATGATTCAAGTGCATGGTGGCCTTATATATATGATTTAAGGTATGTAGGATTTATTGTTAAACTGTGAGTTTAAGCTCGTTGTTAGTTGCGCAAAGGACTTAGTGTTAGTACACGCGCTTTGTGGTGTGGCTCCTGTAAAGAATTAGGAGATCTGACCACATTTTGTTGTTTGATGGGATGGGATGGGATTAGCCCAGTGGTATGTTTGAAGCTAACGGACCTCCACGATTGACAAAGTTAAGTAGTAGTGTATAGAAGGGGTTCATTGTTTGGATTTTTCTTGCGAGACACTCCATGCATAAACCTTAATGACGTCGGCAGTGGAAAGATGTTATGGGATGCAAGGACGTTAGTTTTGATGATAAGTTACATAGTGTGGAGAAAACACTATAAACTGAGAGTCATGTGATGATTGAAGGCTAATTGAAGTGGAAGTGCTGTCGAAAAGCACTAGAAATGTTTCTCCCACTGCAAGTACGTGGGTGAGGCAAGGTAAAGGAAGTCGGGTTGAGGCTTATAGCCATAACTTGAATAGAGAGAAAATTCAGAGGAGATATGTTTTGGGGAGGTAGGATTTAGAACGTCCCAATGGTGTGCCTTAGGCCGTTATATCTCGATGACCGACGATGTGAGGAAGTAGTGTAATGAGAGGGTTCCTTGTTTGGATTTCACTTTGTGAGGCATCCCACACATGAAACCGAGCGAATGTCGAAAGTCGGTAGAGGTCTTGGGCACTAGGGACATGGTTAGTATAGTGTTCATTTTACGTGTGTAGGAAACACATTGATCTTAGGGTTATTAGGAAGTAAGGCCATTGAGGCATGTGGCGCGCTTTTAAGAAGAGTGTAGTGAGTTAACCACAAGATGATTGGTGGGTTAACTTTAAGACGGATTGGAATTCCAGGTATAAGAAGAATTGAATTTTGAGTTGTATGGATTGGGAGTACCTAGGTGTTAGTACCAGGCCAAGGAAAATGAGGCCCATTTTTAAAGAGTGTTACGTATGGGATGTTTATAATAGTTATGCAGAGAGGCACATGCAAAAAGGTGTATGGGCACCTTGGTAAGTTGGTTTTATATACCGTCCAAAATAGAAGAGGCATATTATATAAGCTGCAGAATATGTTGTGGGGGAAGTTATAAGTGAGATTAGAGTTTGTTGGATGGAATGTCGCAGGAGGCACGTGATAATCGAATTGTATAGGTGCAATGGGAGGTAGCACGCCCAAACTAAGTGATGAGACTGACGAGCGTAGTCAAGCGTTAGTGTAATTTCCTTTTTGAGGGAAATTAGATGTCCTGATATAGATGAGTGGATGCCTAGTAGAGGATCTCCAATGGGATCAATATGTTAGAGCGATAATTATAGGCTCATTTTCTTTATATGCAGTTATAAAAGCACCAAGTGCGATGTGACGTTGTTAGAATCAACCTTATGAATAGGGTAGTGTTGTAGCATGGGGAGACTTAGTCAAGCTTGTTGTTAAGATAGCGTGTTAGAATAAGCCTTGAGATAGGTGGGTACCGTGAACGAGTATATGAAAAGGTACCATTTGGTTTAGTACCTTTCAACTTGTGTATGCAGGATGAAGTGTGATTAGCAATCCTAGGATGGTAATAGCAGTCGCATCTGAATTTTGAGGAAGAAATTCCATTGTAAGGGGGGGGGGGGGGAGAATGTGATACCCTGTACTTTTATGGATATTTAAATTACACAAATGGGTGTAATTTGGAAATTTGAGAAATTCATGTGAATAGTAATTTTTGGAATTTATGAGTATAATTTGATAAATTGGGAATTTAAAGTGAGTAGTAAATATTAGTTTACAAGTGTCGGATTAATATTTACATGGATTATATTTTCTTACGATACTAAGTATATGAGTTGGATTATTTTTATTACATATCGCAATCGGGTAAAGCGACGAGGGATAATATTTTATTTGGAAAACACACGTATTGAGATGTGTTGGGTTTAATTAGTGAATTTTAGTTAAGTGACTTGGATGGAGATTTCGAGTGCACGGTTGGTTTCAAAATGACCGAGATAGTTAGAATAGGGTATCCGAGGACAGTGCTTAGGTTTCGGGGACTTTTGGACTAGTAGGGACTCACAATTGAGTAAACGAGTCATTTTTGCATTTATAAGGGATAAACCCTTATTCTCTCTTATAAAGGGACGAGAGACAGAGAAAGAGAAGAAATAAAAGAGAGAAACAGAAATAAGAGAAGAAAGTAAGGAAGGAAGAGAGGAAGAAGAAAAGTGATTTCCGGGCCAAACTCCGCAGGATTCGACCCGAGGTCATTGAATTTTATTCACGAGGCGAGTGTTTAACTTGCTTTAATGATTTAGTGTGTTTATTTCTCATGTTGTAGTTGGTGTGTAAAACTATAAAGGTTTTTGGGTTGGGTTTTCATGAATAAAAACGGGTGTTTCGGAAGTTGAACGATTGAAATCGGATAAAATCTCAAATTAGGGAAACATTGAGATTTCTAGAAATTAGTTGTTGATTCTTGGTTCTAGGATATTTAGAACCTATTTTCCTCGAATATATATAGTTGGTTGTGATTGAATAAGGTTGGTAGAAGAAATAAAATCTTGGGGACATGTTAATGGCCTAAACAGAATCTCGAAGAAGAAGCTGAATTGATCACAGGAATTTTGACAGTTTCGGCTTGTTTAGTTTAAATGGGATAAATTCCTAAATCAATGATTTCTAGATTATTTATTTGAGGAAATAAATATCCAACTAGGGAAAATTATTCCTATCCATTTAAGGGAGTTAATTGGGGTTAGGAGGGTGCAATAATTGTGTGGCACTAATTGTGTAGTTTTGAGGAAAATAATTTGTGGAGTTAAATATTTGGGGTTCCTAAAAATAGTGTGGGGACCTCTAAATTATTATTTGAGTGAGAATTATACCTTGCGTTAGTGAAAGTAAAATCCAGGACTGAATAATTTAGGGGTGTTTGGGACGAGTAACACTCGGGGTGGTATTTCGACGGGCGATTATATATAGAAAATTGTGCACGTAGAAAATGTAATTATATGCTGATTATGTTTGAGTAAATCCTACGAGGAGACTAAGATGAAATTTAGGATATAGGCTAAAGATGATTGAGCAGTTATCATATACATCTATTGACGACTATTGTTGGAGGATGCGATAACTATGGGACCAAATAAGTCGATAGTGTACTTATTTGATTGTTACAAATTGGTATATTCGGGATTATATATATATCCTTAAAAGTGATAAAGGTGCGTGTTATATATTAAGTAAGAGAATAATTATGGGTTTAGTATTGTAAGTGTGCGAATAGTTATATATTGTTACGAATGGGGGCATTCCGGGTTATTGGATTGTTCTTGAATCAAGCATTTTTTATTTCAGGAAAATTCAAAATTGTTCGGATTGTGTAATCGTCAATTACTGACATTGGTAACCAACCCAAAGCAATTTGATTATAATTCAATTCGTGACGATCATACGTAGAAAGTTCATATTCTTCAGTCATTGATAAACAATTTGTTGGACAATACTCAACGCAATTACCACAAAATATACAGATTCTGAAATCAATAATGTAATTAAGCAATTGTTTCTTTCGAATATCAGTTTCCAATTTCCAATCAACAATGGGTAGAGTTTGGCAATTATAGCCATATATATTAACAGTGATATAATATATATCCGGAAGTTTTTAAAGTATATATATATGTGACGATATGAAAATAAATATATCTGTGTGTAATTAGTATATTTGTATATTAGATGTTGGTTCCACAAGCTTCCCCGGGCGTAGGGTTGGATAGCCCGATTACATATTTTATCTCGTATGATCTAGGGAGGTTGCGCGATGTGGGTGAATCCCTTGGCTTGAGGAGCAGAGAGAGTATATCCGCAGGTCATAACGTCTCGTATATGAGTGCGATGTTTGCATTCCACTTTCAGGAGGGAACATGACCGCCTCTACCGTCGTGTATTTTTACCATAACCATGAGTGAGTCTGTCTTGGAACCGTGGTTGAGTGAGTAAACCCGGATTTGAGTAGGCACTATGAGAATGCATCCTCAAGTTATAGCTCGGTGGGATGGTTATTATACTTATGATTGAGATAGGTATAGTTATATTTGTTGCGTATAGTATATTGCTTGTATATGAAGATGAGATATCATATAAAGTAAACATATATAAAATGAGAAGAATGATAAGATGTTATTCCCCTTCCGGTAGATTTATATCCGAATTTATATGAATATGACTCATAGGTTTTAATGAGAACTATACATATACAAGTTTTTATATATGCATTGTGTGCTGAGGTCATAATGAATCTAGACGATCAACATTGCCAGGTAGTAGTGTATCGGGGCGGTTCCTTGTTTGGATTTCCCTTCACGAGACACCCCACGCACGAAACGTAGCGCAGTGTTGGGAATGGGGAGAAGTTTAGTCCTTAGTACTCGAGTTATGAGGACTTTTAGAAGATGGGTAAAATAGATTAGTTAGGCAGAGTAACTTAACTAGGTTGTTCAAAAGGTATGCGATAGGTGTGTACTATTAGAATAGGGGTGAGGTGTATCTCATAGGAGTGCGATACCAATTTAAATATGAGAGATTT
This sequence comes from Sambucus nigra, assembly GCA_949130495.1. Lineage (NCBI taxonomy): Eukaryota > Viridiplantae > Streptophyta > Magnoliopsida > Dipsacales > Adoxaceae > Sambucus > Sambucus nigra. Next base: position 215,759,475 of record OX422218.1, on the reverse strand, counting down.
CATATTTTAAAATATGGCATTTAAACACTTGCTAAGATATTTTCAAAAACTCGGGGTCTCACCTATTTCTCTATGTTTCCCCTCTCTTGCTATATATGTATATATATTAGGTGTCCAGACACAGGGAAGCCTGGATGATAATCTGTTTGAGTCAGACGTTCGCTACAGCAGCTATGAATGCATGCAGGTTTACTGTAGACGCTTCTATTCATGTGATCTAGATATGAGGTACTGTAGGAACATTTGGGCTGATAGCCCAACTGTATTAATTTATTCTTTTACCTCCTTTTCGCGCGACATTTAATTTGTATGTATCATGTTTAAACCGAGTGTTCAGTTATTTTATTTCATTTCAGTTTTTGTATATATAAACTATGTGAATGTTTTAGTTAGTTGGTTTGGATAAAAATATTAGTTAAATTAAATTGTCTCCAGCCTAATGGGTTATTAGTAATTAAATTGGTTTTCGACAGTGATGCTGAGAATGAACCTATGAGACTCCTGTTTTAATTTGGTATATGATTGATCACCCGATATTTTATTAAGCAGGGTGTCACACTCATCTGCATCCATAAATAACTTTGAATATACTATTTGTGCATCTCTTCTTATATAGGGACACTATTTGGTTCTAAATGAGAGTACAACGAGTAATCCTTTCCCGTGCGGGTTTTTGAGAACACTCCCAACCTCAAGTTCTTGTCATTAAAATGAACTCCAAGGTACTCCACAAATCTATTAGCATGATCTTTAGGGTTTTCACCCTTGCAATTAAATTTTATGAACTTTGGTGGGATGTACCCCTAAGGATATGAAAGATCATTAAGACTTCCTAGAAAAAAATTTCAATTCCTCATAGAGATAGGGTAAAAAAAATTGTAATGAGATAATTTTCTTTTCACGCTTAAAATTAACTGTATTAAGAGGGTTTCTCTACTTGCGCTCTCTTAGTTGGATAAGGGTATATCAAGTGAGCATGTGGATGTTTGACTAATACCACCTTTGTTAAAAATTCTTCTTATTATGTGGTTATTACCATAATAGGAGTGACCAACAACATTGATCCAACTTTTCTTAAGACACATAAATAAATGTTGTGCTTCTTCACAAATTCAAAAAATATTCCCATGATATTTTGCACAGTTAGCTGTGGAATGTCGTTCGAGTTACTCATTTGGCCCACTGAAGGACCAGATTCCCGATTGCCGGTGTTAATCAACTTTTCATTAAAAGTTTTGTTGTTGGATTATTAGTTACCACGGGCGTAACTTCAAAATCAACTTTCTTAGAGATATTATTACATTCTTTTTTTACCATCGTGACAGCAACTCCCCAGAGAAATTGTCAAATGTAAGAGGGTAGTGATAATGGATCTATACATAATGATTAATACAGAGGCGTAACTCGTGCTTATAAAAGACCTTTCTAACGTAATAATAGATAGCACTTTAAATGAATTAAATAAACTTTCTTTATAATGACTTGAGTATTTTACAATAAGAAAATAACAATTATTGGAAAATAAAAACTACTTTATAAATGTGACTGAAGCTAGATAATTATAAATACCAAGTATGATATTAAAGAGTTATAGTCTTTTGAGATAGGAGGCATAAGGACTTTAATAACTCTAAGAGAGAAGGAGGTAAATAGCACTCATGTTCTTGTTTGTGGTGAAATTTGTGTAGCATAACAACTCTTTATTAATGTGCAAGCAAGTTCCCACATGTCGACATATTCAAGGGCTTACGTGTCCTTACGTGATTTGAAAAATATTTTACTGTATTTGATATAATAAATGTTTGGGCCCACTTTGTCCCCCCACATGTGTCTATTGTGGTTAGACCACTCCTAATTTTGAGCGGGTGAGACATCTATTACAAAATTAAAAAAAAAATGGTATATTGTCTTTCAGTGACCTTTCGACGTGAAAATTGTTATTTGTACCTTGTACATTGATATTGTGTGAAGACTTCGCACATATATTAAAACTTGTTGTGCAACTAGATCTTGGGAGCGACTGGGTTTGTCACTCTACTCATAACTTGTGTGACTGCAATAATTATGTTCGTACGGGTGACCTCTACAGTCTCTTGTTAGGTCATTTATTTTTTTATACGAGTAACTCAAATGGTTAATATGTCCGTGTATTTGTGCGAGTGACCCAGGGGTCTCTCGTTGCAATATTCTATTTCTTAGGTTATTGAAATTATTGAGTTTTAGCTTTCTCAAAAAGTCTTACTTCTTAGCCTTCAAGCCAAAATTCTAAAAAAATCTCATAAGACTATAATGGTCACTTGAGCCCTGTTTTCTCAGTCAACATAGCCTCATAGTCTAGCATATCACATAAATAAAACAAAATTAATGCATTGATAACCAAATGGTTATTCGTGTACCCCTCTACAATTAGAATAAGTAATATCCCAGACAAATATAATGGGCCTGATATTAGTTAGTGGAGTTAAATCATTTGCTTTAGTAGGGCATGATATATGTTTGTTATTTAGAGCACTCTCGCTTCAATTTATACTGAATGAGAGTTTGTATTTCCAGCATCCATTATATTGGTTCTCTATCTCTCTCTCTCTCTCTCTCTCTCTCTCTCTCTCTCTCTCACACACACACACACACACACACACACACACACACACACACACACACACACACACACACACACATTATCTAAACATAAAACTTTAATAATTGTGCATTGTGCATCACATTAATTGTTGAGAATCAGATTCACCACATATGATCCTTTCACACTTAGTATCTATTCTTCTACACTCATTATTGTTCAATAGTATACAAAACTTCCTTCAAACATAATGCTTGTTGTGAAATTTGCATCCAATTAATTTGGTTAACAATTATTTAGTAATTTCAAATTAAACATTAGACTTGATCCATCTTATCTCAATTTTATAATAAAACTTTGATATCTTCCTCAATACTTTTAGGCATCCTCCTATATATTTGAGCTCCTCCTTTATAGTAGTTGATTTCATATTGACTTTTTCAAACATTATTACTATTCTTCTACATGTTTGACTTTGATCCTTGAAAAGTTTTTGAAGACTTTTTTATACCATTGTAGTTGGGATTGACAAATGTCCATTAAACTCTCACCCTCTTTCACCTAATACACTCTTTGAGGTATACATTTAGAATTAAGAGAAATCTCACCCCCTAATAAAAACTAACAATTCAGTTAATACATGTTAAATGTGTATGGAGTGAATTGAGTGAAAAGTAATGGAGAGTTTCAACACAAAAAAAATTACTAATATAAATAAGATAATTATATGAATATTGAAACAATATAAAACTAATAAAAGTCAGACAATGATGTATTTTCTTACTAAAGTTGTGCAACGAAAATAAGGATTACACGTAAAGAAAACACTTCAAATTAATGGCAACAACTTCTACAACATGTATATACAAAATATTAAAATGGACTATTTGTGAACCCTCTCATTGTACCATGAAACATTTGAAGTCTCCACTTTTATTACTCTCATCAATCTCCCTTCCTTCGTTTAGTTATCTCTTTCTTTCTCCCTCCATTCATTTATATATCTCCAATATTAATATTTTCACTAATATTTCTTCCTTCAATTATCTCTTTTTTCTCTATCTTTCATTTATTGCTCATTATGTCAAACGATTATTTCCCTCCATTAATTTTTATTAGTTTCTTTTTTATTTTTAATCATGCATTTTGGTTCAATAATATAAAATTGTTTTTGACACTGTCAAAATAAAATTTGATCTAAAATAATTAAAAGCTACCAATAAAAATTAATCGAGTTAAACACAAATTTTCCCGAATACCCCGTCATAAAAAAATAAAAAAATGCAGCATATGAACGCACTTCTTCTGTTAATAAACTGAGCATCATGTTGTTACTCGAATAAAGTGAACTGACACGGTCAAAATTCGGTTAAAATTTCGGCTCCTGCAGAACTGGTTTTTATAAAATCGAGAAGTTGATGTCCACGAGTTACTGACAAGTGTAACTAACTCCATCAGTTATCAAGAGGAGAGTTACAGATGCAGTTACGATGAGACATGCTTGAACATTATCAACTTGTCAGGCCACATACGTATCCTGGTATAGTGCCAATGCACGACCAGGGATACGGTGAAAGCAAAAAATTGCTATGGAACAATCGCCTATGTAAATTTTGAACGTGGTAGAAAAATGTGAAGGAAAAAAAAGCAGGTGAATATGAAACGGAATTAAGACACCCAGCAAACTCTCTGACGTCTCATTTACTTTTCACCCAACTGATACTGACAGCACAGCACGTTGTTTGTATAGTATATCCTCAGACACACTGTTCAGTGGTCACTCACTGCCATAAATTTAGGGCAAGCTGTCATCACTTGCGAATCATTTTTATCTTGCCGTTCTAAGATGAAAAAATGTGTTTGGTTGGCTTAAATTGTAGGTTTGCCGGGCATCTAAATTTTTCCCATGAAAGGATTTATAAACTGTTTTTGAAAAAACTCTATATTTTTTTATAATTTTTCTTGAATTATATATAAAGAAATTATTACATAAATATTAGCATTTAATATATTTATATAATAAATAATTTTTATATAAATATAAATATATTTTTTTAAGAAAAAACTGTTTTTTAAAGTAATGTTACCATTAACCTTATTATATCAAAATAGTTTTTCTTAAAAAAAATTATATTTATATTTATATTTATAAAAACAGCAATTTAAAATACAGTTTATATAAAGAAAAGAAGTTAAAAACTACAAATTTTAGAAAATTACTTTATAAAAACACAATTGTATATATATTATATGACTTTATACTTATCTTTATAAAATAAGGTATTGTAAAAAATCGAATTTAAAAAAAATAAGAGTTAAAAATATGATTTTATAAAAAATGATTTATATTTATAAAACAGAATATTTAAAAGATTATATATATATATATATATATATATATATATATATATATATATATATATATATATATATATATATAGGGAGAGGTTCACAGGTGGACCAAAAGAATGAATTTTTTAATGGACCTTAACAAAAAACATATAATAACACATTAATTTTAATTTCTATAGTGTAATTGGTCCGCGCCAGCGGCACCCGAGACCACACCTTCACCCCACTAATCCCCCCCCAACCCCCACCTACCCCCACCGCCCCCCACCCCCCCCCCCCCCCCCCACCACCATCACCATAGCAGCCCTTGTGGCAGCCCTTATGACAGCAGAGCTGCCATGGGGGGGGGGGGGGGGGGATCGATCGACACGAGTATTTGGTGCCGCTGGCGCGGACCAATTACACTATAGGAATTAAAATTAATGTGTTATTATGTATTTTTTGTTAAGGTCCATTAAAAAGTCCATTCTTTTGGTCCACTTATGAACCTTTCCCTATATATATATATATATATATATAATAATAATAAGGAACAATGGTGTTTTCACTATTCATAAGTTGGGAATACACTTCACGGTTCATATCGAAGCCACCTAGTAGGGGTGTGCACGAACCCGAATAGACTGAAAAAACCGAAATGAACCGAACATACTTTTGCGACTTTTTTTTGTAATTCGGCCCAAAAATATATAGGACCGCATAATTCGGGTCGGTCTCGGTCCTGAATTATAAAAACGGTTTTGGACCGGACCAAACCCGCTTTCATTATATATATATATATATATATATATATATATATATATCGTCACACACGCACACAACACACCCTTTCACAAAACCAAGTCAGTTTAAGTCCCAAACATTTAACCCTACTTCTCTCTCTCTCTCTCTCCCTACGAGACCCTTCCTTCCCTCTCCGTCAGTGGCAAACAACCCCCTTCCCTGTACGAAACCCGTCCCTCCCCTCCCCTCCCCTCCCCTCCCCTCTACGAAACTCGTCCCTCCTCCCCTCCCCTCTGTCCTCCTGCGCAGCAAACAGGTAACACGTCGGCAATAGCAGCAAACCCTTCTGTTAGGGTAACACGGCAGCGGCGGCGGCATGCAACACTCAGGTAACTCACTAACCCTATTTTCTGTTAGTTTAGTTTTAAAACTAGGTACAAAAAGGCAAGGTTTTTTTTATTAAAAGGATAAACTGAAATGAGATTTGGAAGAGATACAGTAAAAAAAGAATGGAACACTTGTTTCTAGTTGAATAAATACGTAATAGAAGAGGGAAATAGAATATGTCAATACTTTTTTGTTTTACCCAGAAATTATGGTTGAGAGTTTGTATGTAAGGGTAATACACTAAGATTGACAATTTGTGTCAATGTTTTGAACCTTTTAATGTCAACATTTGAACTTGTCTGGTGTGTGTTTTATGCTCTGACAATTTGTGTGTATGTTAAGAGTTTATATGATACCTGATTGTTTCTTCATTTGAAGTAGTTTTATTATTTTTAAAGGTATAGAAATTTTCTGCTTTCTGTTAGTTTTAAAGGTATATAAAAATGGGTACTCTGTTTCCTGTTTCCACTTCCTCACACTCTGTTTTCTGTTCATAAAAATCGACTTTTCTGGATTGATATTTTGTGATATAAATAGTGTGCGATTGAGATATAAATTGTGTGATATTTCTGTTTTGGAATATATTTGAGTTAGTTTTTAGGAATGATTCACTCACAAAGCTATTTTAGACTTTAGTTATTGCTAACATAGTTTGTAATTATTGACCCATATTTGGGTAATATTGAAATGTTGAAAATATTGAAATGCAAATGTCACATATTGTTATTTGTTTATTTTGATTGTAGATTGAATCTTACCTCACAAGTATCTAGGTATCCTTTTTATGGAGGAACCACACTTAAAATCAAAGGTATGGATATATTTTTTTTATGGAGATATCTTGTTTTAATTATATTATTAATTTTTGAATCTTTTTCTATTATTGTGAACTTGTAGGTTGATGATCCAAAGTCCATCAATGCTACCGTGCATGGACCAATTGGCCTTGATGCCGAGCCACCTACATCACCATAGAAAAAAAGAAAAAACGGCTCTAGGGTATGGGATCATTTTACTAAGAACAATGATAAAAAAAATCCTAGGTCATCATGTAACTATTGTGGTATTACGTATGCTTGTCATGCTAGAATAAATGGGACTAAAAATTTATTAAGCCATACTCCCTCATGTCGAGAGTATAAAAAATTGTGCTTGGATATTTTAGATGATGACAAAAATGGACAACGAAAATTATCTTTTATTCCAAAGAAAGATGATGGGGGAAATGGTCCAAGTTTAAATATTTTACCCATGTCGTTTAATGCCGAAGCTTATAGGCAAGGACTTGCGAAAATGTTGATGATTGATGAACTTCCATTTAAGTTTGCTGAGAATGAAAGTTTTAGGAGATTCATGGCACTCGCGCAACCGAGGTTAATTATACCGAGTCGTATGACGATTACACGGGATTGCATCAATCTTTATAAAAAATTGAAAAAAGAGTTAAAAGTTGAATTGAAAGGGTAAATGGTTTGTCTTACAATCGATACATGGACATCGATTCAAAAAATAAATTATGTGTCTTACGACCCACTTTATTGACAAGGATTGAAAGCTTCACAAAAAAACACTTAACTTTTGTAAAGTTAAAAGTCACAAGGGTGAGGAACTTAGGATGGTTGTTGAGGATTATTTAATTATTTGGGGAATTGAAGGTATTTTCACAATCACTGTTGTTAATGCTAGCTCTAATAATTGTACATTTCATCATTTAAAAAGAAAGAGAAAAAATTACAAAGGCACCGTATTAGAGCATGAGCATTTGCATATGAGGTGTTGTGCACATATCTTAAATCTAATTGTAGGTGATGGTTTGAGGGAATTTGATGAGTCAATTGCGAAAGTGAGGAGGGTCGTGAAATATGTTAAGTCTTCTCCATCTAGGTTGGATAATTTCAAGAAATATGTTGAAAAGGTAAAAATAGAATAAAAAAGTCTATTATGCCTAGATGTACCAACTAGATGGAACTCGACTTACATGATGTTGGAGTCCACTTTAAAATTTGAAAAAGACTTTGAGAGGATGGATGAGGATGAAGAACAATACAAAAAATATATTGGTGAGGAAGATGAAAATGATGTTGATATTGGAGGGAGAGGGGTGGGGGCACGAAAATTGGATTCGCCAAATAGTGAGGATTGGGATAATGTGAGAAGTTTTGTGAAATTTCTTTCGATATTTTATCATGCAACTTTGAAATTTTTTGGAACTTTATATGTCACCTCAAATGCCTTTTTCCACGAGCTTATAATGATTCAAAGAAAGTTGATATCTTGAGAAATAATGGAGATTATTTTTTGTCTACTATGGCGGCGAGCATGCAATCAAAATTTGACAAGTATTGGAATGTCGAAAAAATAAACTTTCTCTTGTTTGTTGCGGTGGTTCTTGATCCTAGATATAAGTTGAAGTATGTTGAATACTTTTTTGGAGAGTTGCATGGCTTTGTTTTGGCAATAGACTTGACTAGGAAGGTAAGAGAGACTTTAGTTCAACTTTTTGATTGGTACCATGGAAATAGTTCTAATACAAATCCAAGTTATATAACTCCAAAACCAAATTTTATCGTGCTTAATGATGATGATGATATGGATGGGCGTGCGTTTTTTTATCTCAATATAAAAAACATTTGGAAGCGGCAGATAACTTTGGCGCCAAGTCGGAAGTTGAAAAATATTTGTTGGAAACATGTGAGATGGATAGTACAGATTTTGATATTCTTAGTTGGTGGAAAAATAATCAAAATAGATATCCAATCCTCTCCCTTGTTGCTCGTGATATATTATCTATTCCCGTGTCTACCATAGCTTCTGAATCCGTATTTAGCATAGGAGGTCGTATTCTTGACCCTTTTCGTAGCTCATTATCAACAAATACGGTGGAAGAACTTGTTTGTGGTCAAAATTGGCTACGCTCCTCAATAAAGCCAATAAATATTTGAGATTCGTTGGACGACATTCAACAACTAGAGAAACTTGATTCGGGTAACAAATTGTTATTTTGTGATATTTCATCTTATTTGATTGTTTAAATTTTATTATTGATAAACTTGTTTTTAATAATTTGTAGAGTTGTTGGGAACTAAAAGTGGAGAAGTTTAATGCGTGGCGTGGGGAGCGGCATGGATACGTTGGATATTTGAAGAATTTGGTGAATTTGTAATACTTTAGTTAAACATGACACTTTGTTATGGATTGTATTCATTATGTGGTGGACATATTTTTGTATGTGGGTATTAGTTATTTGTTATTTTTCGTGGATATAACAATAGTGTTGTTTTTTAAAAATAGTGTGTTGTTTTCTAAAAACTAGTGTTGTTTTTTTAAAAGAAAAGTGCTGTTTTTTTTTAAAAGAAAAGTGATGTTTTTTAAAAGAAAATAGCTGTTTTTTAAAAAAGAAAATAGTTGTTTTAATGCAGTTTTGAAAAAAACATGTGCTATTTTTTAATGCAACTTTACATGTGCTGTTTTTAATAAAAAATGCAGTTTTACAAAAAAAAAGTGTTGTTTTTAATAATAAAAAATGTGTTGTTTTTTATTGGTATGAACCGAATAGGACCGAGATCGAACACGGACCGTTTGAAAATCGAATAGGACCGAGACCGATAATTTCGATCTGGTCTCGGTCCGTAATTTTTTAGGACTGATTAATGCGGTCCGGTCCCAAAAATACCCCAAAATCGGACCGGACCGGACTTGACCGCAAACACCCCTACCACCTAGGCACGAAATGAAGGGTTAAGATTAACATATATCCCGTAATACCCTTCTTGACCCTCAAATTTTTGGTTCCCCCTCTTTTGTTACTTCCCAAACCTACAATTTAATTCAAAATTGAGTGTTTTTTTGGTGAAAATAACAATGTTCATCTACTTCTCTCACAAACCCTATCTCGATTCTCTCATTCTCTCCCCCTCACAGATTTTGGTTATCTCCTAAAGAAAACCCTCCTCAGGTTGCCTTCCTCGACATCTATTACAGACTCCGCATCCAAGCTTGCCACCCTAAGGTAATCTCTCTTGTACAGTCACACACACACACACACACTCACACACTCACACATGCACATACACGAACCCGACTTCCTCCACCATCTCCATCCGCCTCTTTCTCTCTCTCTCCCACCCTCTTACACACGCGCACACGCACAATCACACAACTGGTTGATTTTTGTTTTTTTTTAAATTCGCATTTAGTTTTTTAGTTATAAACCTAGTTGATTTATTGTTTTGTTTTCAAACTTCAATTGGGTTTTTTGAATTAACGTAGTTGATTTTTTGGTTTGGGGGTTTTTGCAACAGGTATATATAGCTTGCAAGAGTTATTTAATTCAAGTTTTTTTTAGTTAACATAGTGGATTTGGGGTTTTGCAACAGGTATGTTTAGTTTGCAAAAGGTATATAAGATCTTGCAACAGGTATATTGAGCCTGCAATGGGTATACACTATGGTGCCAACGATATGAAACCATGTTAAGCATTTGATTGGTAGGGTTTACTTCTTTTTATGGAGATTTTATGGCTTGCTATTATTTTACATTTTTGGATACCCACTGAGCTTTTGGGGTATTCTTTAAATTTAGGGGTTTTAAAATTTCATTTTGGGTTTTCTTGAAATTTATTGTTCTAAACTTTGAGATATACATTTTAGCAATTAATTTTTTTGTTTATGTTTGTGTTTGTGTTTGAGTAATTTGTGTACTTTACTTTATCATCTACTAATTTTGTATCTCCAATTTGGTTCTCAAGAAATCTCAGGTACTAATTTTATTCTCATTCCATAAGAAGTACCATGGTTGATTATGGTACTCTGTATTGTTGATTACATATCCTTATTTATATTCGATGGATTTCGAATTGTTCTTTAGTTTATTTAGATTTTGGATTTGTATTTGATGATTATGTTTTTGCTTATATTTTGTAGAAATCAGGTTTTCATTTGCAATACTAATCTTTGTGCTTTAACTCTCTATCACTGCCATTTCCATTTCATGGTTTTCAGAATTTTGGGGTATATTATAGTTGAATCTGGGGTATATCCGCCCATTTTGAGTTGCAAGTTTTGAGATACTCTCTCTCTCCCCCTCTCTTTCACACACAAATTGAATTAATTTTGCACAAGAAGCTTTAGTTTTGGAATTTCTTATTTAATTTTGACATTTGTTAGACCTATGCAAGGCCTAGAATGCTTCTACACAAGAACTTTTAGTATCGATTGGCTACTACTATGAAAATGTTGTGGTTTTGGTATTTCTTTTAGGTCAAACTCATATACGATGGAGAGATTTAGTAACTTTTTATATATTTATTTCATATATCACTCAATAGTATAACTTTAATTATGATTTCAGTTTCAATTAATATTTATTTCATTATAGGGTTCAATATACGATGGAGAAATTTAGTAACTTTTTTGAACTTTTATAATCTTATTGCTTCAAATGAACAATGTACCAATTGATAAAGAGGAGGCAAAATTGATAAATGTAAGGACATTTTTTTCCATTATCAATTTGTATGTCGTACGCCGTTACACCGTTGAAGAAACTCAAGATCGCATCAACATCAACGGATCCGAATATCAAAGCGTCTTCAACATCATAGCCCCTGCGAGAATGAACTTGGTAAAATTTTGTTTTTACGTTCCTTAAAGTTCATATTTAGTATTGGGAAATTTTTATAAAATGTTTTTTATAAAAATAAGAAGTAAGTTTTTTAAAGCAAAATCAGGCTTTTAAAAGGATTTTATTTTTCTGGGAAAACCGGACCGATCCGGCCCCATACCAGACCGATCCGCAACCGGACTGATCCGTCCCTCAATCGGACCGATCCGCTTGCTGCAGATCCAGTATACCTCGAACCGCAAGCGAACCGATGAAGGCCAAAATAAAAGAACCAATCCGCTTGACCAGACCGATCCGCCTCAGAACCGGACCGGTCCGTCTGGGATAAATTCGGCCAGATTCGCTGGAGATTTTTTAGGCTCAAAGTTTTCCTATTTAAAGCCATCTTCGGGGAGTTATTTTTTAAGACTTTTCAAGACGATTTTCAGAGTCCTAAATACTCTAAGTCTTCACCTTTTTGAGTCCCAAGACTTTTTTTGATTCACACCAAAAATCCCAATTACTTTTGTGAATCTTTTGGAACCCTAGAACACAAGCTTTGCTACTGTTCATCTTTGTGGAGAGATCTTTGCAACCGAGGGCTGCGTGCCATTGCTGAGGGAGTCTCTACAAAGTGTTATGACTGCGTGTCATTGAGGAGAGCTGCGGTTCTACCTTTGTTGTTTGGGTTACGTGTCCTTGGAGGGTGCTGCGTGTATTCTCTTGCTGAGTTCAAGACTGCGTGTCTTTGTGGGTTGGCTGCGCGTTGATCCATTGCAGATTTCTCTATGTAATTGTAAGTTGCGGCTTGTATATTCATAGTGAAATAAAGGTTTTACCCGAAAGGGGTTTTTTCCTGAATTATGTGTCTCAGCATAATTTTTTGTGTCACATGCTTTATTTATTTATGGGTTGACACTTGCACTTTAGATGCATGATTAGGGGCTGAAATTAAATAAAGTGTGCTATATTAGAAAGTTGCGAAGTTAATTAATTATCACATAGTCTTGTCTTTTCAATAAAGAGGAGTTCAAATGAACTTTTACAATCTTATTGCTTCAAATCGATAAACAGGAGTTCAAAATATAGTTGTTTTTCATTTGATGACTTAAGAGATATGGCAGTTCCTATTTAAATTATCGATACTAGTTGTTGTTTGGTGATAACTATGACCATACAAAAGACTGATTTGGGTCTTAAGGTTGTTATTGATTATTGCGAATGTCTGACTGGCCAACAGGAATGCAAGGTTGTCTGCATCAGTAAACTCTTGAGCACAGCTATACTTTGGCATTAACTTTTATGACACCCATTTGGCGTCAACTCTTGAGCACAAATGTTCTGCATCAGTTCGAACTCAAATACATTGCAGACAAGACAAGGCTTAGTTACATTGTAGACAACTATTGCATAAGTGTGTACACCGACTCCTAGGTCTCACGTTTGAATCTGAAGGCATGTCGAAGACCAAGAGGTATATGATAGTTCTACAAAATTTACACTCATGTCTATGTAGGTGTATATAGGAGTTGTTTCTAAATTCGAGAGGCCCCATTTGAATTTGGTATATATTCTCCAACTCTCTCTCTCTCTCTCACTCTCACACACATAAACACACCCACACATACATACATATGGACAGACCTTTTGTTCTCAACTGTAGATTTCCTAAATTTGAATGAGTTTATTATTATTTGGGTATAAGTTTGTCCGATTTATACTGATAATGATGCCGCCTATGCACAATTAGTTTTTGCACAATTAGTTTTCTACATAGTTGTTGCAGCATATTGGATTGGGTACTAATAAGGTGAAATATGGAGTTGAACATGATGGTGGCCTCCTAGATTAATATGTCATGCTTATTTTGCTACATATTCTTATTGAGATGACTTCTAGTCGAAATCATTTGGTAATATCTCATTCCTAAACTTCTAAAATAGAACGGTATTGATCAGGTGTATCTTTTGTTGTTTCTTTTTATAAATTGTATGTATGGTGTTCAAGTTTGGTATGTGCATTTTGTTATTTCACTTAATTTCAAACTCATATAGCGCACATTTTAGACAATTCTTAAAATCCATTCGGTATGACCGTTTATGAAAATGGTTTGCCACTTTTGTAAATAGTTTAGATTGTTTTTACAATTTTAATGGTTAGTTCCAGTAACTTATGTGATTTTTGAAATTACCATTCGCATATTGGTCAGTAAGCAAGGCAAACGAGATAGCGGGTTTAGTTGCTTCCTCAGGTGAGATATTCTCGGACCAATCAGTCATGGTTGTCTTCTCCGAACTAGGATAATAGCAATTGATGTATATCTTCTTACCATCAGGTTGATTTGAAAATACACACTACCACTTGATATCGTTTGGTTGCGGCTTATAATGAGGTTTGCTTTTTAAAGATTGGGATGATCCCTGCTTCAAGATTTAGTGATAGTTTGGAATTTCCAGTCTCAGTTATTATGGCTGAGTTTATGATATTGAATTTTATAAAGAATGCTCCAATCTTTCCACGTGAATATGATTTGATGCAGTGACATCATATGAAGCATGACATCCTATGTGTCGGATGGAAATGGATAAATGGTGTCCTCATTTGTGTTCATGAGGTCTCATGTGATCTCATAATTGTGTTTATTTTTTATTTTCAGCTATAGGTGTGGTAGAAGGGTCAAATATAGGTGCACTATGGAGAGGATTTGACGGGCGTGAGGTACAGTTTAGAGCAGGTAAAATAGACAGTGTATCTCTATTATATTTGTAATAACAGACATGGGTTTAGACTAAAGTCACTATCACACACTACCACTTGATATCGTTTGGTTGAGGCTTATAAAGAGGTTTGTTTTTTAAAGATTGGGATGATCCCTGTTTGAAGATTTAGTGATGTTTTGGAATTTCCAGTCTAGGTTATTATGGCTGAGTTTATGATATTGAATTTCATAAAGAATGCTCCAATCTTTCCACATGAATTTGATTTGATGCAGTGACATCATATGAAGCAGTGACATCATATGTGTTGGATGGAAATGGATAAAAGGTGTCATTATTTGTGTTCATGAGGTCTCATGTGATCTCACATTTGTGTTTATTTTTTATTTGCAGGTAAAATTTTATACGGATATAATTTTTTGGTGTTCATATATTTATGAATATGGGTGTTCATACAGGTGAAAGTCCATTTAAGCAATGTTATATTCTCTCCTCAGACACACTCACGCTTACTCATTTATCTCACTACCCTCTACCCCTCATGCTCACTCATCTCTCTACCACTCCCGCCCTCTGACAACTGTCTACTACTCCAAGCCTTTGACAACTAAAATTTCCAAAGTGAAAAATGTTCGAAAAAGGTGGGACACCCCGTAACCATTGGCGAAGATGGTGTTGAGTCACAAGAAGCTATTCCAGATGTTAGAAGTATCAATAAGAGGCTTATATCTTTGAATGGTGTTGAGAACCGGGAAGGTGTATAGCCAAGTGGATTGTCTTAAGCTTACTCAATCTCATCTTGACTTGGAAGGATTAAAAGGACAATCAAATAAGAGGCTTATATCTTTGAATGTAGTAAAGTAACATCAAACGGAAGGCTCTATGTATACTGTTCTTAAAGGCCATGTTTATAATATAGCGCCATACATGAAATTTCATCCAGGGGTGTTGATCTACTAATGATGGCAGTTGGAAAAGACTACTTCTTTATTCAATTACTCTTTCTCAGTTGCTTACAGTTTCAGATTCGGGATTTCTATATCTTAGCACCCAGGTATCTAAAGTATAGCCGTTTTAATTAAAATTTACAAGTCACTTTATGAATCCAAGAAATTATGACACCCATCTCGGATATACATCATTCTGTTTTTAGTCCTCTTTTTAAGAGGAAATCGTGTCGGGTGTAAAAAAAATAGCAAGCGAGAATGACCATGGTCATGTTGTAGTTTTTTTTTCAATTCTGTAAATCGTGTATTGGAACGAGGTTGGATAGTATCGTGTATTGAAAATATACGCATAATTTTGTAATGTACAAGGAGCGCATTAGTGTAATATATGAAGACTGATACATTTCATTAATTATTCACTTTGTGGCAAAGAAAAATGACTGTTGCCTCTGCGTAACTTGGAAATATTTTATAATATAGTTGGTTATTTGTTTAGAATAGTGTTCGACCATTTGACTATTCGGCCAAATATTTGTTTAGAATGCATTTTATAATATAGTTGATGATTGGTTGTTTTTATACATTGTTTATAATCCACATATTTGTTATAGTTTATATGGATAGTATTTGTGAACTATGCATTTTTTTTATTAAATAGTGGCTTTCATAGGTAGTACTTTACACATTGTCAATAGATATAATTAATTATGGTATCCCTAATTTTCTTTCCTTACTTTTTTATTTAAAATTCTTCAATCCTATCAACGGCGTACACTTTTGTATTTGAAGTCTTAAACTAACGAACTTTCTATTTTTGTTAATGAACTTTGTAAGTTTTAAGGTCTTTTCCTATTTCACTGAACTGTGTAAGTTGATTCAATTTTAATCATTTGATTAGGATTTAAAATAGAGGTTTGATTCAATTTATAGCATTCACTCCTCACACTAATTTTGTTGTACAAGCAATTGATAGAGAAAACAAATCTCAACCCGGGTGAAGTTGGATACATTATTATGGGAACAGTGCTCGCTTTCGACTCCCGGAGATCCTCACGCAATTCTGTATAAAGTCTTTACAAAGTCTATTATAAATTCTTATAACCCAAAAAATCCATCCCAACATTTCCTTATGGAGATCCTCACACAAACCCCCTGACCCACCCACTGACGTTGACGAAATCGACAAAGTCCGCCTTAGCCATGAGGTTTTAACCTTCGTCGTAGCCGACGGTAACATCTAACAAACACGCATTTTAAATTCCATTTCCATTTCGTGCTCGTCACTTCAATTAGTATTTTTTTTTCGCTGCTGCAGATTCCACGAGTGCTAAGATCAGTCGTATTTCCTGTTTGAAAGAAGTTCAGGCTGTGATTTTGGCACAATTGTTTTTAATTGAGAAGCGCACTCGGTAAGACGAAATGCAAAGCTACCTGACCGACTTTAATCCTATATCATTTTTATGGTTGATACCATGGGGGAAGGCTTGATTTATGTTAATGTATCAAATATATGGGCTTATTAGGTTAACATTTTCATTTGTAAATGTGTATACTTATTTTGGAGATTGATCATTTCCCATTCTGTTCAGAATTCAGAAGTTGCAAGTTTCAAGAAAAAAATGATATTGGATTGCCTTTTATGGGTCCATTTGTAACTCCATTATATTTAATATAGTATAAATTGCATATTTTATGATCCATTAACTCTTATCTTTCATGTGTACGAATTCTTATTGGGAGAATTGTGACTGGATTGTATGGTGATGAATTTCACCAAATAGCAGAGGATTTATGTGCTCTATGCATAGGAGGGAAGGATTTTGCCTACCAAGGTTACGCACTCCATCGCATCATTAAGGATTTCATGATTTAAGGGTACATAAAAAAAGGATATGTCACTGGTGTTAAACTCATATATGGGTGTACATTTAAATATGATAATTTCAAGATGACTCATGTTGGACCTAGAGTTATTAGGATGGAAATCGTAGGCCAAATACTAATGGTAGCCAATTCTTCATATACACTGTGAAGACACCTTGGCTGGATCAGAGGCATGTTGTGTTTGGCCAAGTTTTAGAGGGAATGTACATTGTTAATCTCATCGAGTCAAAGTAGACGGACATGGGAGATCGTCCCAGAAATAAGGTTGTCATAAGTTATTGCAGTTGAGCATCCTGTGGCACGGGCATATTATTATTCAACTCTATTATTGGCTCCTCAATTTTCCCAGGCATGACTGTAGAATCTCCTCGGATAGTTTCCTAAGTATATTCCTATTCTCTCCTCGTTTTATTGCATCCGGGAGTGAAACTAGATTGATTTTGTCCCCAAACACATCCTATTTTGGTTCTAGATCTATTGTTTCTTTATTATTTTTGTGTATTAAAAATCACTCAGTACATATGTTGAACTAACTTTTCTTAATAACATAACTTTATTATACTAAGGAGGCCAGATTCACCATATTTCTTTTTATGTTTTTTGTTGAATATTTGATTGTTTACACTTTTCGTGTTTCAAACTATGGATTGTTGAGTTCGTATTTGGATCCGTAGTGGACTTACGCTGAATCTTTTTACTAAATTGAAATGAAATTCTTCTTTATAATTCTGTTTCTAAAATCAATTTTTGTAATTTTTGCTCTTGATTTCTTTTATTAAGGATGCAATTGTTTTTAGATTGTATAATAACGTGTGATGTAATTGTAGGTGGAATGTTAGTGTAGCATCTATAGATAGAATAATAATCATGGTCATTTCATCTATTTCAACCAGTGTATTGCTCTTAATTTCAGCCATTTCAAGAAGCCATTTCAACCATTTCAACAGAAGTCCAGCTCCCCATTGAATACAATCTGAGATATATAGAGGAAACAGAGGCTGCCAAAAAGCTCCTACAAGAAAAGAGGCTTATGTGTCGAACCAAAATAGGTTACATCATTCCCTCAAGTTATAGTGTCAACCAAATATAGGGTGGCCTGCTAAAAAAGGTGGACTTCTCTAGACTCATTAGAGTAAAGATAAATGATGTAAGCAAAACATCAGGTTGCTCCATGAGGTAGTAGCCTAAAAGAAGGTATGGATTGCAGCCCCAAAAGGTCCTAAAATAAGGATCAGTACTAGGTCTACTCATTCTTCCATACTACACCCTCATGTATACACCGTGGGAACTTGCAACGGGTTTGTTAATCTTGTGATAATTGTTCAATTTTATTGTTGTAGTTTGTTATAGGTTTTAATTATTAATTTTTTTTATATAATAGGGAAAAAGAAACAAAGGTAGTACCAGCGCCTGAGCTCCCACCGAATGTCACCAAGGACGAAAATCACCGAGGATGTGAGACTCACCTTTCGCAATGCCATGACTTATAGTCTTCCCATTCAGCCATACCGATACTGACAAAGTCAAGCTTCCACTATTTCAGTGATAAAAAATTATTGCCAAATAGTCGAGGTACACAGATTGACTGTTTCAGTTTATCACCATGAATTGAAGCGTCATACATGAGATACTGAGCCTATAACTTTAGCAAGACCATAAGCGTATAAGTTTACTGGAAAATTATGTTTTTAATCATGTTATATTCTTTTAGTTTGGTTTTAAATTCTTATGCATTGTAGTGATTGCATAGGGTTTGTTATTCTAACCCCAAGTGATTATACTAAGAAATCATTTTCTTATTGGCATCCTACCTAATTGACACGTCATTTTAGTTTTGTGAAATAAAAAGAACTCGACCTCAATTAATTGTTCTCCCAAGATATTTTTTTCCCCAATAAGAAACATGTTTCGTGAAAAATTTATGCAGAAATTTTTTATTTCATTTTAGAGCAGGTACAATTTTTTTTAGTTCATTTGTCGTAACATGTAAAATTTATATATGGAAGAACAATTAATTAAGGGTGCCAGAATAGTTAATTTTAATATGGCATGTCATTTCAGTTCATTTGTGTTACTGTCAGTAGATAATTGAGGGTTGACTACATTAGTGAAGATTCAAATATTGGTTATTAATCTCTCTTATGTTTGATGAGTTACTTCCAGTAGTTCGTGTTTGATGTTTGATGTGTAGTGGTAATTAATCTCTCTTATGTTTGATGTGTTCTGGATTTGTTTGGGTCAGAAGTTCTTGATAGATGTAGATGCGTGGGTGGATCTCCGAGCAATCGATAAATCTGATAACTTATCATATACTATCTGTTATACCGATATTTACTGAATTGTTAGAGATGTTGTCAAGGGACCACCTCAGAATTTTCTAGAATCGGTGGCGAAACTCATTACATCTACGACTGTGTTGAGAACAACAGTTAAGGGGTTGAGTGACAACAATTTTGAGGGGTTGAGTGATAGCAGCGGTTAAGGGGTTGAGTGACACTAGCGGTTAAGAGCACATCACACCCTTTTGAGTGAATTTCTGTTTATGGTGTGTGAATATGGTTGGTCTTTTCTCTAGATTTTCTGTATGCAAAAATGGTCATCGTCGGAACCAAAGTGCCCCGGATGAGGGGGAAGTATTGCCACAAAATACAGAGGCTATAGGTGTCGCTACAACGGCTGGAGTTACCTCCACTGCTGCTCAAGGGATTGAATTAGTAGTTGAGTTTAAGTCCAATTAAACATGCTATTGAGCCTCTCGATAATGATCGACCAATTCAATGGACATTGCCCCGAGTCTTCAATTCTTAATGTCAGGTGTGCGAAGGAGAGGTGGTCTGGATGTTATGCAAGAAGGAACTGACCCCATTGAAGCCGCGCCAACTGCAACAAAACCTCAACCCCCTTCCAATCGCATGATTCTACCTTCAATCAGTGCCCCTGAACATAATATCCTTAAATTGCTTGAAGAATGTAATGCATTTGGGGTTTAAATATTACATGTTACTATTTTTGGATTGGAATTTTTGGTATAAAATTTTTATAAAGTTCCATTTGTTTTGTAATTTAAAAAAAAAAGTTTGTGTATTAAAAATAATATAAGCGTCATTTTTATCATGAAAATGCTATTGGAGATTTTGTTTGATTCAAATTTAATGTTGATTGAAAATAGATCCATTTTTAATTTTTATCTGTTATTTGACGAGCTATAGTCTTCAATGCATACGTTTTAGTGAGGTTTACTCATTTATCTCTTTTTTTTGTGGATGTAAGATGCATTTCACGGACTTACAAATTCGCACCCGATTATTATCACAAGGTTTAGACCCGAGGCATACATACTTTGGAGCATGGGTACTTCGTTAGAGTCCTCCATACAAATATCGGATACTTTGGAGCACAGTGAATGCTGCTGCTACTTTATATTTGTTGTGCCGCTGTTGCATATTTGATGTTGCTAATGCTGCTACTGTTGCATATTTGCTAATGATGCTGCTGTTGCATCTTTTTTCCAAATTCTAATACTGTTGTTGTTGCATATTTGTTGTTTCATATTTGTAACAGTAGTTGTAACAACATTTCATTCTCTTTCAAACTTCGTTCCTTTTATCATGCCAAATAATTTGGTAAAAATATTTTGCAGTACCTAATACAGATTCTCTGTTTTATAATACTATATCAATTAATTGAAGTTAAGGATACGATAGCTTTGCTATTTTGTTAGTTGGATCAGAGGATGATGGGGAATTTGTACTAACTATTTGTGTTTACATCTACCCCAACTAGGTGCCACATCTACCCCAACTAGGACGGATAAGTAAGCTTTTACTTTTCCATTGTTTGTTGTTAGGTGTTTGATAAACATCCTAAATAAGTGTTTAACTTTGTTTGTGACTATATATTTTCACTTAGATGTTTTCTGCACTACATGAACCAATGAGAAAGCATTAACTTAAAGGTTCGATTGGTGATATATATTTAAGTTTGTGTACTTGGATACTTTCAACTTCATTAAAAATGAATGTTTTGTGTGAATTTCATTGCAAGATAAAAGTCATGAATGTTTAGTGTCAATTTTATTACATGAACTCATGATCTCATATTTGTTCTTCATTGACATGTCAATGTTAGACAAGTGTATCCAATGTATGGAAGTCGACCGGTTTAAGAATGTTTGTTGAGAGGGATTTGTTAGATAACGCCAATCACACAACTTCAGTAATAGGCGATGATGTTGTGACCGCGGGACATGCATACGAGGCAATGAATAATCCAGGATATCTCGACTCTAAAATCATAAACGTCATATGTGGAATATAGTTGTTATGTTATTTTTTTATTTCTTAAACAGGGAGGATAATCCTATAAATAGAGGAATCTCTGTTCAATTTTTTTTACAATTATTTGTGTGATGTAACAATTTTTTTTGAATTAAGTATTGTTATTACTTTCACGAATTGAGTTGAATGTGTTATACAATGTGTAGGACGAATTATTAATAATATTGTTGAAGTATTTTTTCTTTCTTAAATAAGGTGGGTAGTTTTATAAATTGTGAAACACTATGTCTATCATATTTAAAACTTTGTAACTTAAATTATATACGGCTTAGCATTTTTTTTGTTGGGGGAACGAAATTGCTTTCATTTCGCAATTACGTACTTTGGAAATTTTTGTCGTTTTGCGATTATGTATTTTTTGGAAATTTTTGTCGTGCCTTCAGGCACGTGCATACCCTAGTGTGTGTGTGTGTGTATATATATATATATATATATATTAAAAGAAGGGTGAATACTAGAGTTTTTATGAAATTACTTATTAACAACCGTGTTTATTGGAAAATAATTTTATATTTATGTTCAGAAAAATATTTAAAAAGCAGTTTTTGTTAACAAAAAGTTAAAAGGCTTTGGTTTGCTCCTCCAGACATTAATGTGGGGAAATATGAGTCGGCTCAATGTAAAGAGTTTGTTTTCGTTATTTATATTTAAATAATTGAAATGGAGTAAGGGAGGAAGTTGATGGAATGAGAATAGTGGCTCACTAAGTATTATATATCATTCATTAGCGTTATCATTCTCAAAATTAATGATAAAAATAAAAGATGACTGTACACTATTTTTAAATCATTGGGCAAAATATTCTTTCTTTTTACATGATGCTTTACAAATTACACTAAAAACATTAATCAAATAACATTTTGTAACAAGATGGATTAAAAATCATACTCCAAAATGCTCTTAAATTTGCCATGGCATGATTTGGTATGGCAAATATGATTTTGGGATAACATATGGATTGTTGTGCAAGAAATTCTCTTCAACTCTTAGTGTTTTTTAACATTTTTTCAATCTTAATTTTGATTACTAAATGACCCAGATGGTCTTATAGTGAGAGGATACGACTCCTCTATGGTGATTCACGGTATAGTTCACTTTGAAGCCGTTGATTTTGCATTGGGATCATATATATACCACTCCAATGTAAAATCTTTGAATCCAAAATGAATATAACCATATCATTGCAGAGGAGATCAATCCATAGTAAGGGGAGTATTGATTTTTATAATAGAAATGCATATAAACATGTTATAATTGTGTAATGAAATCTTTTTAAAAAAAAAATTGGTGTGGAATCCTCCAGTCTAGTATTATCAATGTAACAAGATAAGAGATAATTTGTGAGTTAGACTGATGATTTATTATAATACCAAAAAGGACTTTATATAGGCTATTATATGGATGTGAATACAATGTGAAAGATTGATCAGCTAACGCTAATAACAACTAATAAGGATAGAATATATTCAGAATATACAACTGATATCCCCTATAAAACTCAAGGTGGTAAATAAGATGTGAACTTGAGTTTGAAAACTAATTGTTGAAATCTGGCTGGGCGATGGTCTTTGGTAAATATATCGGTTATCTGATCATTGGAGGGAACGGGAAGAAGATGAACAGTACCATGAGCTACATATTGCCATGTGAAATGACAATCGATATCAATGTGCTTAGTTTGCTTAAGGAATACATCATTGTGCGTTATTTGGATGGCATTTCGATTATCGCAGTAGATAGTGGTGGCATCATTTTGAGGGGCACCCATATATGTGAGTAGCCATCGGAGCCAAAGAAGTTCTTATATCATGCCATCAAGAGCACAATATCTATCCTTGGTACTAGATTTGGAAGTAGCAGATTATTTCTTGCTACGTTAAGAAATGAGTGAGTTTTCTAAGAAGAAGCAATACCCAGTGGTGGAACGATGATTAGTAAGATCACCAGCCCAATCGACATCAGAATATGCACTTAATTGGAGAGAGGAATCAATAGATAAATGAAGTTCATAAAATATTGTGCCTTTTGTGTAGCAAAGAAATAGAACAATATAGTGAGTGGACCTTAGTGTAGATATGAATAAGTTGCTAAGATTAAATGTAGAGGTGATGTCAGGATGAGTAACAGTGATGTAGACAAGGCTCCCAACCAACTATTCGTACAAAGTAGGATCACTGAGTCGGCTTCCATCAAGCAGAGTGAGCTTCGAATTAGTTTCTAGTGGAATTGAAGTTATTTTTCAATCGGTGAGACTAGCACGATCAAGGATATCTAAAGAATATTTGGCTTAAGAAAAATAATATCCACCAGAGTAGAGAGTACTTCAATACCCAAGAAGTATCTTAGATTGCCTAGATCCTTCATTTCAAAATGAAAACTGAGAGAGTGCATGAGAGTAGTGATGTCAGTATGATCATCACCGAAAATAATCATATCATCAACATACATGCAAAGAATAAAATTCCATACCTCAATTTTGCCGATGAAAATTCTACAATCGTAGTCACTAGAAGAAAATCAAAATTGGCTCATAGTGGAACTAAATTTTGCAAACCAACCACGAAGGTCTTGTTTGAGCCCATAAATATCTCAATTGATCTTGCAGACCTGAGATGCCATCTGAGGGTATCCAAGGTAGGTTTCATATAAAACTCTTATGTGAGATCACAATTTAGAACTGCATTTTTCATATCCATCTGAAATAATGCCCATTTTTTTGCAAGAGTAATGGTAATAAGACTACGAACTGATATAAGTAGGGCAACTGGGTAAAATGATTCTTCATAGCCAATGTCATATTCCTAATTGTATCCTTTATCAACAATACATGAGTTATATATTTCCACTGATCCCTCTTATCGAGTCTTGATTTTGTATACCCACTGCAGCTTTTCTAGGAGGAATAATAACTAAGTCCCAAGTGTGATCTATATCTCGGGTTCTAATTCTTGATTCATAGATTGATACCAAAGAGGATCAAAACTAGCCTTGATAAGATTGAGGCTCACGGTGAGAAAGAATATCAGAAAAATAATGAAATTCTTGAAGGTGAAAAAATGGTTCTCTTACTCTGATTGATTTCCAGGGAAGAGGATCAAATTGAGGAGGATAAAATCAATCAAGCGAAGATGATGTAATAGGATGTGACAACCCCGCCTAATAAAATACCAGGCGATCAATCACGTACCAAATTAAAACAAGAGTCTCATACGGTTCATTCTTAGCATCACTATTGAAAACCAATTTAAATTACTAATAACCTATTAGGTTGGCGTCAAAATTTTAGTTAACTAATCTTTTTAAACAAACCATTCGAATAAAAAATTCACACGGTTTATATAAAACTGAGAATGAAATAAAATAACCGAACACTCGGTTTAACATGATATAATCAGATCAAATGCTGCACTAAAAAGGCGAAAAAGAAAAAATAAATACAGCTGGACTATTAGCCCAAATGTTTTTACAATACCTCCTATCTAGATCCCAATGATGGAAACGTCTATAAGACACCTGTATGCATCCACATATACTGCAGCAAACGTCTGACTCGAAGGAATCATCATCAAGGCATACTGAGTCTCGACACCTATATATATACATATATATAGCAAAAGAGGGAATAAAAGATAAACGGGTCAGAGCCCGAGTGTGAAAATATTTTGCAAGTGCATAAATGATATATTATTAAAAATATGTTCCACCTCATATTTAAATTGGTATCACACTCCCATGAGATACCCCTCACCCCTCTTCTAATAGTGCACAGTTAATGCGCACCTATTAAATAGCCTAGTCAGTTACCATGCCTAACTAATACGTCTAGATACCCCCCACCCAATCTCTAAAAAAATTAATTATCCCGAGTACTAAGGGCTAAACTTCTCCCCATTCCCAACACTGCGCCAAATTCGTGCGTGGGGTGTCTCGCGAAGCGAAATCTAAACAAGGAACCCCCCGATACACTACTACTTGGCAATGTTGTTCGTCGAGATCCATTAGTCCCTCAGCACCCTATGCATATATATAAAACTATAGGTCTCTTTATGACCCTTGAGTCATATTCATATAAATTCGGATATACATAACTACCAGAAAGGGTATAATAATTTATCATACTCTCCATTTGTAACACCCCGCCTAATTAAATACCGGGTGGCCAGTACCATACCAAATTAAAACAGAATATACAGTTGGCTCATTCTTAGCATCACTGTCGAAAACATTTACAACTCACCCAAAACTCAATTAAGCTGGTGTTAAAAAAACTTTCCAAATTTTAATTTAACAAAATCCATTTCCAGTTTAAGAATAACACAACACATTTTATTCTACAACACATATAACACAATAAATAACTCAAAAGAATTTAAATTCAACTGGAATAAACATTCCCAAATAATATAAATCCTTTACAATAATTCCAACAATGATAAATGTATTAAAAAGTCCCGAATACAATAGAAATTGACCTCGCTAGAAAAGATAACTGAATCCTTTGTACGACATGCCCTAACTAAGAATACTGTGAATCAAAAAGATGACAAGCGTCTAAGCAAAACTTCCATAGCTCCATAGCTCTTCACAATCAACTATGGTTGGCGTCCCTGTTGCTGGACACTTGATATAGAGATACAATAGAAGAGAAAATATGCAAGGAAACGGGTCAGAGCCCGAATGTGTAGCTTATTTTTAAAACAACAAGTATTTAACAAGTGCAATAAAGCATTTATTATGTAGATGTTAGATCCAACTCTCACTTGCAATTCTCACCTCTCAACTAGAGTGCACACTTAACGTTTCCTATTAACCTCCTAGTTAATGGTTCCTCTTTTCTAGTCTCCATATTAAAATTCCATTCCCATATCATAATCCCCGTATGTACCATACCATACGTCGCATTATCATTTATTTACATTTTTCCTTTATATGATTAGTTTCTCATTAACATGAATCATTACTCATTAATATGAATTATTTCTCATTAACATGAGTTAAGTTTTTCAATTCTAAAAGCATATACATTCATTAACTTAATTCCATTATCTTTCTCTATTCACCGTTATCTATAATTATCATTGTAGATAGATTTAACCACAATATATCCATTCAATCATTTAATCCATTATATATATATTCATATATAATACAGCATCCCGAGTCACAGCTGCGGTGCAATGCATTACTCTGCTATCATGTCCCATCATCGCAGGTCGCCGAATAGGGAACTACAGGTTCGGTAAGATTCCACGAACCACAATCAACAACAAACAAATTGGAGGCTAGCATAGTTCTCGTATCCATGGGTCACGCACATACCTACGTACCCATAGTCAGCGGACTTATCAACTCCCCGATAAGTCTTTCATAGACCTATGTTCTCGAGCGAAAAATCAAAGATCCCATGGATTCATCAGGATATGACTGCCCTCACGCGCAAACCTCCCACCGATAGCAAGTAAGCTAGGTATGTCATATACATAAATCATCAATCAATCAAATAGGTATTATCATACCTATAATATAATATCTATAAGGTAATTATCACTACCCGTAGCATTATATCTCTTTTCAATTCCACGTATTAAAATACCATATCTTTACTTCAAAATTTAATTATCCTCGCATCCTATAACATCTCTCCACTCCCGACGTCGTTAAGGTTCATGCGCGGAGCGTCTCGCAAAGCGAAATCCAAACAAGGAACCCCTCCAATACACTACTACTTAACTTTGTCGATCGAGGAGGTCCGACAACTTTAACTATGCGATCGGGATAACCTCATACCTATTTCAACCAAATGTGTTCTAAACTCCCATATCTATCCAGGAGACACACCACTACGCTCTTGTACTACACTTAGTCCTTGCGTAATCAATAATGAGTTTAAACTCAGTCCTTGATGTTCAAATTGTAACCCTAAGGCTACCCTCACTCAATACACATGATTCAAATAGGTTTTTTCCTCAATATATATTCAGTAAGAAGTCACTAATATCCTACTGGTCCATAACATTATTTCTCCCGAACTACTACGAGTTTAGTTCTCCTTTTAATTAAGGTTAAAATCGATAGTTTCAAATCTCTTATAAACACATATTCTTTCACTTAGGATTAAACCCTCTTGTAAACTTAAGGATGCCAAAGTTTTATATTAAATCACCCCTACTGGTCCTATCTTAAATCCTCATACATCCCCATTCGGAATTTAACAAATGATTTTAGCAACCGAAATTCCATTCAATACAATTTTCATCATTTAAATCACTCGAATCCAAATCAAATAAATTCAAATCTTATCAAGGGTTTACTGATATTTTCGAGGTCCCATAATCTCCAAATAATAATCACGAAAGATCAACAAAAGGTTTGGGATAAGAATTAACATTTAAAAAGAAACAACTTTACATAATCTGGGGAGGTCGATCGATCGAAGGCAGGGGTCGATCGATCGATCCCTCAGGTCCAAGCCTGGTTTTCTGCATTTGTTTGCAACTACGGGTTTCACCAGTTTTACTCATTTAAACCTTCATATTAACCTCCAAAACGAGTTATAATTATTTCTACATGATATATCAACATATATGAAAGAATTCCAATACTCTAAACATCCTAGAATCATCAAGGGATTTGATTAAAAGCATGTTTATCTCCTCATTTTCAGAAAATTTATCAACATAGCATCTTCAAGAACTCATCAATGGTTATCATAATTTCTTCAACCGATTCATGACTATTTCATGGATTAATATCAACCTAAAACATGAGTTTAATTCCTATATCATTTCAGTTTCCAGAAATCTATTTAATGCTCCATTATTTCTTCCAAACAAGAATAATCTTCTCTTTTCATACTATTCTAACATGGACAATATACAAACTTAAATTGCCATTATCAAACACTTGCCTTTACTGTAGGTCTGATCCTTTGGTGTAGTATATTTTAGTTGGTTGTCCCTTCTCCGGTCAAACTCCGGTGGTGGTTGGTGGTGGTGAACCTTGGTTCTTGTTCTTCTCCTTCCCAAGTGGCTTTTTCTTTCCCAAGCACTCTTACACTCTCTCTAGGAAGATGGCTGCTCTTATTTGTGAAGATGAGAAGAATAACTCCATACACTTAATCTACCAATACTTATAATAGTTCCAAATCCGAAATAACTATTCACCCCCCCTAGAAAAATGACCAAAATGCCCTTTCGGGTTGTCTATTCATTTCCAAATGTACCGAGACTCAAAATTAACATCCAAATAGACTTTTCTGACTATTTCAAACCTTCCGGACACAACGACGCTTGAAATGACTATTAGATCGATAGAAAATAAATTTCCTTTTTAATTTAATAAACTAGTCCCGACACGTCCCATACCGCGTCTGACTAAAAATATAAATTATCGAATTTATATCATACAGTCATATCAATGACATCACGTTCATATATTACCTAAATACCTTTAAGTAATATTCAGAATCATCCATTTTAATATCCATCGTTCGGATAAAACCCGAATGAATTAATTAATAATAAAATCTAATTAATCCATTAATTTAAAATATAACCCATTTTAATTGGCATTTAAAATTACGGGGTATTACATACTTCCCCCCTTATAACAGAATTTCGTCCCGAAATTCAGGAATATAAGTCATACCTGTAAGGTCAACTCCGAGTATAAATCTCACATCGCGAGAAATCCAAGACCTACCGCCCATACAGTACATTAACAAAAATCCCCATCGATGTTATACACCAAGCCTCACCATATAGTTTCAACTACATCGAATTTAAACTTTACCCAATCTTTTCTATACCGTCCTCGCGACAAACGTTGGGAAAAATGATCCGCTCGTAGTGAAAAAATAAATCCTGAAGTCACAATTACTTACCTTTTTCACAATTATGAAAAATACTACAATTCAATCATCCAGGGCGCCCATACACCCTCTCGTACCGCTTTCAATATTAAACGTTTTCGCAAAGGTTATAAAATCATTTTCCCAAAGACCTAACTTATTTCGACTCCCAACAGTTATTAGTTTCATGCGTGGGGTGTCTCGCAAGCGAAATCCAAACAAGGAACCACCCCGATACACTACTTCCTAAAGTAGTCGGTCATCGAAACTCCTAAGGTCTTTAGTCAACAGTATAAAAATTTTGGTTGAAAAATAATATTAGGTTTATCGATTTTAAAACAAAAATTTGGTTTTTATCGATTTCAAATAAGGTCTACGCATCTACTCTTTTATAGAAGACAAGATGCAGACATATTCTCTCATATACCACAAGTCAATGCACGCCGATAGTCAAATCACACTCGGACAGGCTTAAGGTAAGTAATCCCATGATACAAATCAAGCCCACGTGATAACATGTAATATAAAGGTGTCCCACACCCCCCAGTGAGTCAACATAAATAACGATGCCATAGGCTAAGTTTAACAACCCTTTTGCCCACACAATATTAATCACTACAAAAATCAATACGCCTCATACTTCCTTAGATAGGAAACATACCCTCATGTGCGGGTGATGGTTTTTGAATCCCAATATTATAACTGTGCTCCGATGAGTCAAGAAAAATTTTACCCCAAATTTTCAGTTCTAGTTAACCACACTCCACTATATACCCAAGCCTTTCAATATATTGCCTTCGTTAGGGAACATACACAATTCACACATTTCAAGAACTTCTACTGATGACTCTCCTCAATTTTTCCATAATAGGGGTGACCTCGACTACGGTCATCATACTCGAACATACTTCATAACCTCCTAAGTACGATTTCCACTATTTGTCCAATGGCCCTCTTCTGCCATACGTACGTAATGAAAGATTCCCCAATAAATGTTGTCACATTTTATAGTTCCACCCATCAGTGAACATTAGGACTCTCCTCTCCTCAGTAGCTACTTCAGCTGGTACCAAATTAGTTAAACTCGTAAACTCTTCCTGTTTCAAATCAAGTAGCTTCCTACAATTGCAAAGCTGCCCCTACTAACTTGAATGTAGCTAATATCTTACGTTGAACCTCAGTGCATTTGATCATTCTCAAGTGCCGTTGGATATCTTTCTTCCATTGGCTAGCAGTCACAACATCTGATCCTCCCTGAAACTCAGGTGGGTGCTCTTTCTAAAAGGCATCCCTCGCTCGTTGTTATGCAGTAGGAAACACTTGCCCTTGCACGGGTGGCACAACCGGTGCCAGTGCTGGAGCCTGCTGAACAACAGCTAAAGCCGCATTGACTGCCCGAGCGACAATTGCAGCAACTTCGGACGTAGTCATCGTACCTTTGTAGGCGTAAATAGAAAAGCAATAATCCTACTCATAGGGCTCTACATCAAAGAACGCTAAGCTGAAAATACAGTAAGCCGTACAGATCCTAAAGGACACTAGAACCTGATGCTCTGATACCACCTGTAACACCCCGCCTAATTAAATACCGGGTGGCCAGTCCCATACCAAATTAAAACAGAATATACAGTTGGCTCATTCTTAGCATCACTGTCAAAAACATTTACAACTCACCCAAAACTCAATTAAGATGGTGTTAAAAAAACTTTCCAAATTTTAATTTAACAAAATCCATTTCCAGTTTAAGAATAACACAACACATTTTATTCTACAACACAGATAACACAATAAATAACTCAAAAGAATTTAAATGCAACTGGAATAAACATTCCCAAATAATATAAATCCTTTACAATAATTCCAACAATGATAAATGTATTAAAAAGTCCCGAATACAATAGAATTTGACCTCGATAGAAAAGATAACTGAATCCTTTGGGCGACATGCCCTAACTAAGAATACTGTGAATCAAAAAGATGACAAGCGTCTAAGCAAAACTTCCATAGCTCCATATCTCGTCACAATCAACTATGGTTGGCGTCCCTGTTGCTGGACACTTGATATAGAGATACAATAGAAGAGAAAATATGCAAGGAAACGGGTCTGAGCCCGAATGTGTAGATTATTTTTAAAACAACAAGTATTTAACAAGTGCAATAAAGCATTTATTATGTACATGTTAGATCCAACTCTCACTTGCAATTCTCACCTCTCAACTAGAGTGCAAACTTAACGTTTCCTATTAACCTCATAGTTAATGGTTCCTCTTTTCTAGTCTCCATATTAAAATTCCATTCCCATATCATAATCCCCATATGTCCCATACCATACGTCGCATTATCATTTATTTACATTTTTCCTTTATATGATTAGTTTCTCATTAACATGAATCATTACTCTTTAATATGAATTATTTCTCATTAACATGAGTTAAGTTTTTCAATTCTAAAAGCATATACATTCATTAACTTAATTCCATTATCTTTCTCTATTCACCATTATCTACAATTATCATTATAGATAGATTTAACCACAATATATCCATTCAATCATTTAATCCATTATATATATATATATTCATATATAATACAGCACCCCGAGTCACAGCTGCGGTGCAATACATTACTCTGCTATCATGCCCCATCATTGCGGGTCGCCGAATAGGGAACTACAGGTTCGGTAAGATTCCACGAACCACAATCAACAACAAACAAATTGGAGGCGAACATAGTTCTCGTATCCATGGGTCACGCACATACCTACGTACCCACAGTCAGCGGACTTATCAACTCCCCGATAAGTCTTTCATAGACCTATGTTCTCGAGCGACAAATCAAAGATCCCATGGATTCATTAGGATATGACTGCCCTCACGAGCAAACCTCCCACCGATAGCAAGTAAGCTAGGTATGTCATACACATAAATCATCAATCAATCAAATAGGTATTATCATACCTATAATATAATATCTATAAGGTAATTATCACTACCCGTAGCATTATATCTCTTTTAAATTCCACGTATTAAAATACCATATCTTTACTTCAAAATTTAATTATCCTCGCATCCTATAACATCTCTCCACTCCCGACGTCGTTAAGGTTCATGCGCGGAGCATCTCGCAAAGCGAAATCCAAACAAGGAACCCCTCCAATACACTACTACTTAACTTTATCGATCGAGGAGGTCCGACAACTTTAACTATGCGATCGGGATAACCTCATACCTCTTTCAACCAAATGTGTTCTTCAATAGTTCCCACGCAAAAATTTCGTCTTCCACGATACCTGTCCATAACACTCGACTCCACGAATGTCTCGGTGTCCACCGATTGACTTTAATTCGTCTACGATGTCGAACAGTAAGTCCTTCTCTTTTCTTCATCATGAAACCCTTTGATGTTCAATGATAGAACAAACTTCTTGGTGCAGCAAGATCACGTAAACATAAACTAATGATATCTCAGATCTTTTCAAACTCTAAGGATGTGTTTATGCCTTTTTAAACCTTAAAAAATATGTGCAAACACGTATTGGATGATAACTATTTTTTCCCGATTGCACACTTACGAAATTCTGATAGAAACACGCTTTAAATAACAATTTAGTGCTGCCTCAAAAACCATGTCGCTCGAATGATAAGGCCACAAAGTTTGCGCGACATAGGCATCTCGCTCGAACGATTTAACATGTCTTTTGAACGACCCTGCGCCAGTTTGACTTTCTTTGATGTTTTGTTTAAAATGTCTCTTTTGAAAGAGATCCAAATTAGTCAAACTCCTTTTTGAGCTTATCAGAATAAAACGTAGTGTAAACCTTTAAGACACTTTTAAAAACATTTTAAAACATTTTTCTTTATAAAAATACATCCTTATCTTTTATAAAAATAATTCTGAGCACCATTAATTATACGCATTCATACCTGAGTGATCTCGGAATGCAATTAACTTGAAGACTAGTAAACTTGCACCAATTAAACTTAGGCATGATTTAATTCTTTGAAGCTTTGCTGCAACGTCTTCAATTTTCTTTAATACGTCATAGACCTAGTGGGATCATGACAAAATAAAATCTCCCTATGACATATTACAAACACTGTTTTGTTCACATAATTAAGTCAAAACAATACAAGGACTCATTTGGAAATTTATGTCCTAACAATTTACTAATCAAATATAAAAACCAACATGTTTAATTATTAAAACCCATTAGATCCAAAATTTTATTTCACTCCGTTTTTCTCCAAATTAATTAAAATCATTAATGAATAAAACACGGGATGTTACATACTTCCCCACTAGCAAAGAAGTTTCACCCTCAAAATTCGACGAAAACGTAAATGCACAAATAAAAGTAAGGCTTACATATGACTACCCGTAGAGTACAATGATTAGGCACCCATACACCCAATCCTGCCCGCACGTAATCCCTCGATACAAATACAATATATATATATATATATATATATATATATGTAACAACCCGCGTAATTTTGGGTTATTTTAATTAATTTCTGGAAAATGAAGGAAAATAAAGTTTTTGATAAAATTATTTATATTGCTCAAATATGTTGAATATAATTTTTAAAGGCGATAATTTGAAACGGTTTCGAAAATGGAGTTAAAACGGATTTTAAAATGATTTTAAAATGTTTTTAACTCTTGGAGTTGTTTTGACTTCCAACTCTTCATTTCTTTGCCTTATTTAAAGGAGACTTTTGGAAATAAAATATTTAAAACTCCGCATTTACACTTAGGATAAGTTTCATTAACTCAATAAAAACATACCTTGTTGTTAAACCATGAAATAAAAGAAATCGTTTTTAACATTCTATTGTAACTCTGATTTAATTCTGGTTGAAAATTTACTACTCAAATATAAAGGCCAACATGCTTAAATATTAAAAACCATTAGATCCAAAAATTTATTTCACTCCGTTTTTCTCCAAATTAATTAAAATCATTAATTAATAAAACACGGGGTGTTACAGTATGCTCTACCAACTCCTTAATACCCACCTCGCGACTACTAGTTGCTCATAAAGACACTAGTCAATGAGCTTCTACACATGGCTCACCTTGACCATTCAATACCTTAAGACGTCACAACAAGTCGATTTGTATTCCTAATGATGCCACACAAAATCAATCCTACGAAAGCTCCAAGATGCCCTTAAATACTTTTACACTATGATTACCTCGTATCTAACCATTAATTAAGCCACTAAAACAGTCCTAACACTTAGATAATAATCTTATCTTTCTATCAAAGGTTGTGACCGACCACATATTAAATGACAAACTAACATCATTAAAGATTCTGGAAGGACGCAGGACGTTGCCTATAACCTATAAACCCCTAGGTCTGCATCGTCGACATCACTAAAGATCTTATCCCTCAAAATCGCATCAAAACTCCTAAATCCCTGACATGGAATACTGTATAGAGTTCACTCCCAAGTCTCCCTAACTATCATTATTACGTATGTCACATACTTACCACAATTTTCCTGTAACTCTCATCATTATATCTTGTGAGGTACAAGTTTCAGTCAACAACCACCACAACACTTACCCACAACAATAATAATTCACCGACTCAAATTGAGTACACATCTCCAATTATTGACCATCACGGTTCCGCATGTCTAGCAAATCACCAATTGTCATACAATACGATACTACTGCAAGGATCAAATTTTCCTAATTACATCATCATTATTATCCATCCGAAAGTACCGTACCCCAAAACTCAATGCATTCTTATCATAACCAACATTGACTGCGTATGACATTCCAGTCACCGAATTTACACAATTGGCTCTACAAAATTCATGTTTCTAATTCAATAGACATCATTAAGCTCTATCAACACCTCAATAGAACTCTCATATCATCAAGGGTTGACATACACACCCCACACTAAAAACTGCGATGTCACCACTATTGGCTCACACAGACACTCATATGTTAAAAACATTTCTTCATCAGAAGCATGGAAGCAATTAATAATAACTAACTTGGATATATGCCAATTAGCAATAAATTATTTGTTGTGCACGTTTCCTTGACTTTACTGTCGAGAACACGAACTGAAACTGTCACTAATATACCATGATCGACCAAAAACCAGCATAGATGTTGAAAGATCCACCACCAACCTCACCACATCATTCTCGAAAGGAACCTTGAACCTAAAGCAATGATACCATTTGTAATGACCTGACCCAGATTTATGGGTTACGTGTTGCCAACCCGGTCTGCCCCAGACGTTAGGTTTAAAGTGCAGTGAAACAACCTATATAATATTGCAAATCCAGTTAGCTTTAATTAACAATTCACTTATTCAACATGTGATTCCCTTTTAAAATCAATCTACATGACGGCCCCGTGGGAAGTGCCCCCTGGTTCCAAGCATACAAAGCTACTAATGTAACATAAAAGGAATACTCACAAGTGAAACGCTCTCAAAATATGGAACCGCACCCAAATTTTCGTAACAAAGATGAGAGAATAAGTCGAATGTCTAGTGGAAAATTATAAAATGCAATATATAATCGAATGGTAGAAAGAAGACTTTAACATGTTATACCTACGTGCACATGAAACTACCTTATATATATATATATATATATATATATATATATATATAATGTGTGTGTGTGTGTGTGTGTACACTTAATGCATGGAACCATTTTATTAATTTTTAAAATGTTACTTGTGTCAATTAATTTATCTTAATCTCGTAAAAGAACTTACTTTGAATTAACTCAACATTTATCCCTTCATTTAACACACCCGGTTAAATTCTTGAAACAAACACACTTTATTTAACTAAAAACCAGTTCTTTACCAAAATTATACCTCTTACTTACACCAATTCACATTAGTCTCTTCAATGAAAACCGCCCTTTCAACACACATAACACCGTGTTAGAAAATACTTGTTTTTCTTTTAAAAACATGTCATAAACACACCCTTGTGTTGATTATGGGTTAAAACGTCTTAGCGTGCTTAACTTACCCATTTAAACAATACACATAACCTTTACTTTACTTTATGGACATTGATCAATTTTCACATTACTTGTCCACCTAATCATTTAGCAGAATATTTATTAATTCTTTTAAGTTAGATTATCTTTAGATATTTTCACCATACAACTCATTTGTTAACATGTTCCATATTCCTTTGTACTTTTATCAGAATCCTCTAATAACCTACATACTTTAAGGGGCTCTGTATCATCGGCTATGCGCACCATATGCTCTAACTAGTGATTTTAGGTTTCACCCTAGGTATTCGGGCCCTCCTTAATTATCCAGTGTCATTCGATTCCTTATTAATGTGTTGAATATTTTGTACATGTCCACATTATTCCACTTTCCCTTTTATCATGCTAAAGCCAAAATCTCAGGTTTCACCCCAACTTTTGTTACACTTTGAAAATCATCATTTCATGTCCTTCACATTTAGCATTGATTTTTATTCCAAAATCATGTTGACTCAGGACCATTTTATGTAACACATTTTTCAACATTTCTATTTCATAAAAAATGTTCCACTTTAGATAAAATTACCATTTTATCCTTTTTGTATCCAAACTTGTCATTTTCTTCCAATTTCTTGAGTGTCAATCTCCTAAAATATTATTAAGTCATACACACCAACTTCTCAGTGTTTTAAACCTTTAACACTTATTTAATGCCCAGTATAACCATTTTCCAAGTTAGATATTTGTTCACTTTCTTTATCAAAGAAACCCAATTACATTTGAAAACTACTTTATAAGAAAATATTATTTTTCCTTATTTATACATGTAGTCTTATAGCCTTACACTTATTACACTTCAACATCTTTATCACACACCTTAAAGACTAAAATTTCCATTTTCCTTATTTTATGTCTAAACCCACTTAAACCTTCATTAAACTCATTTATACGTAGGGGTGGCAATTCGGGTTAGTTGTGTCATTTTCGGTTCGCGTTGA
Organism: Sambucus nigra; assembly: GCA_949130495.1. NCBI lineage: Eukaryota > Viridiplantae > Streptophyta > Magnoliopsida > Dipsacales > Adoxaceae > Sambucus > Sambucus nigra. The sequence continues at coordinate 215,722,107 of OX422218.1, read as the reverse complement.
TTTTAATTTTTGTAGAAGTTTTTGATACTCTAAAATCTATATAAACTAATCGTGTCATGTTCGGGTCATTTCGAGTTATTACCATAAATAGGTTATCGCGTCAAAAATTTCCACCCCTATTTATGTGTTTATTATCAAAACACTACAAGTTTACATGCATAAAAGTATGGATTTTAAATTCCAAAAATTCCATTAAATGGGTCAAATAAGCATTTCATTCTAGAAATTCACAATACTTGCAAAATATACTTTTTGAGACATAAAGGACATTCTTATTTCTTCAAAACTAAACAAATGTCCCATTTTTATAAATCTTCATTTTGTAAGAAAAAAATTATTTTACCAACATATTCTAGGAAGATAAATATCATTTTCAAAACATTTTATTTCATAAAATGTTTAGCATCAGACCTCAATAAATACCAATTTTTCTTAAAAATTCCAATCTTTATTTCAAGGTGACTTTGAAATAAATATTTAAATTTAAATTTCAATAAAATAGCATTTATCCGACATTTTAATTCCACAAAAATGTTTAAGACCAAGTTTACTTGAAATATATTATTTTACTTGAATGCATCCTACTCGTATAATATAACAACAAGACTACTAATATGCAAATAGAGTCTTAGTACTAAGAGTAGAGTTGTCCCACACCAAATGAAGCTCTAACAATGGTATGATGGAATTTTTAAGAAGATGGAAACCTCCTACCTACTAAGGTGGCCTCAAGGAGGTTGCCTAGTTCCACAAGCATGCTCCATGAAAGCTCCAAAAAAACACTCTTTAACTATATTAATCTTTCCTCTTCGTCTTCTCAAAAAAAAAATCGACAACGCCATAAATTTGTAGCTCTACTAAAATATGGTGTAAATGGATATGTATGGCTCAAATATGGACAAATACATGTAAACTAAAGTATTATAAGGTGGAGGAATAGTGATTTCATGGTGGTTTGTGGTGGAGAAAGGGAATAAAATGCTGAAAAGGTAGGGGAGACCTACCCCCAGTCTCTCTCTATCTATCTTCAAGCTCAAATAAACTCAAATAATCAATAAAACCCTTATATAAACACCCATAAACCTTGAAATTCCATTTATGCCCAATTTAGGCTCACTAGAGCTTGACACCTCATCAATTTAATGACCCAAAATGTGACAGCACACAAGGGCAACCTGAACTTAAAATTTCTGGTGCACTCATTCGAATGAGAATGGCCTCTTGTTCGAATGAGAATGGCTTCTCCTTCGAACTAGCCTTTAAACGACCTTGTAATGGGTCTGTTATAGGTATGCAGTTGGATCCCATTTGATCTCTTCTTTGAATGACATGGGCCTGTTATTCAAATGACATATCTTCGTTCAAACGAAACTTCAATCGCGTTCCAACGACCCTTAACTCCTTCGAACAACCATCTTCCTGAATTTTCCAATATTTACCCACAATCTTTCAAAAATTATCATTAAGACCCCCAAACAATCAATCGCATCTATAAACTCAATCATAATGACCTAAGTCCCAAGATTTTCATATTATTATAACTTGTACAGGAAAAATAATAAAATATTGGGGGGGGGGGGGTATTGTGGGTACCCCTTTCGTCGACCATGCCCATGAAAGCAGTCGGCCAAGCCCAAATGAATAATAAAAGGCACCCAACCCAACTTATGTGTCCTGAATGATGGTTAGGATAAAAGGATATGACCAAGTCCATCCCCAAAAATCTCGAATGAGATATTCAAGGGATACGGGGTTAACATGTTGGTTACCAACACCCCCTCTCTTTCTCAGCTGAATAAATATTGTACCCCTTGCCCGGGGCATAAGGGCATTTGAAAAACATTCTCAACAGTTACTTAATACAATAGTAAACCTCTCCGTGGACATAGGAAATTTTACGAACTATATATATTCTTGCGTTGTGTGATTGTGATTATTGATGTTCTTATTATCTTGGTGATTGTTGTCCTTCATTAATTGTTTATGATGAGATTTTTGTCACCACAATTGGCACCATCCATGGAAATAACTATTGTTTTTCCTCAGAAAATCTTCACCAATAAGAATCAGCGATGTCCCATCATAGAAGTATTGTCCCTCAAGCAGGAGACATTCAACAGCAGCCTACCCTCCAAGGGTAAGGTCTAAAATTCAACATTCAAAACCAAGACTTCGCCAGGAGAGACATGTCTTCGAAGAAAGTTAGGGGCCACCCAGGTCCACACAGACCTCTAGTGTGATAGACTCCTATAAGGCCAAACTCCATAAGTTGGATAATGCTACTCGCCAACAGTAAGATGAAAATGCTTTCCTTAAGAGGCACCTAGAAAGGATGGAGAGAGAACTCTGTCGAAGCACGAGGTGATGCCACAACCGAACTGCTAGCCCTCAGGTGAGCAAGTCTCGTAGCCGAGGAAGGAGCCCGAGGCATGGGTTAAAAGAACAAAAAGGAACTTGTTAGATGATGATCATTCTGAACGAGTGCAACTAGCTCACTGTCACAGGAGCCCTGGTTGGCAGAATAATGACATAAGAAGTTTGGTCTGAAGGGATATGCACTAGCAGCCAGCTCATCACAGTGCTAGATCTACGAGAGAGCTAGCTAGGCGAGATCTCAAAACCTAGATGAACTTCCCTTTTTCAAGGGTAATAGAAGAAGAAGATGCTCTAAAGAAGTTTGCAATTCCCAGGTTCAAGATTTATAATGGGAAGACTGATCCCATTGACTATGTCAGGAAATACCGATAAGATATGATTTTATATAGTCACAATGATATGCTCATGTATCTAATATTCCATTCAAGCTTACACTATGTGGTCCAGAAGTGGTTTGAGAATATACCTCACAGGTCCATCCAAAATTTTAAATCCTTGGCTGAGTAATTTATAGCTTGCTTTGTAACAAGTAGCTCCCACCCGAAGAGGATGGATGCAATGCTTACTATGAAAAAAAAGCCACAGGAGAACCTCAGAGAGTACGCGAAGAGGTACTGGTACGTATTTAATAAAATTGAGGATTGCTCGGAGTAGGTCGTTAGAGCAACTTTTAAAATCAGTTTGTCGAGCTCCTACATCCTACACCAGTCCTTGACTAAGAAGGAGGTTATATCCATCGATGACTTGCTGGCTTGTATTGAAAAATAAGACAAAGTAGAGGGTATGACCCATCTTATTGCAGGGGAGAATAGTCACGCAAAGGTTGTAAAAGCTTCATGGGATTGATCCTAACATTGCTTGTCATCGATTGCATGTGGACCCAAATTTTAAGCCAGTCACACAGAAAACTCACCAAAAGGCCCCAAAGAATGCTAAAGTAGTAGAGAAAGAGATCCCGTATGGACGTAGGCTTCACACGGGAGGTTCAGTTCCCTAAATGGTTATCTAACCCAGTAGTAGTTCCAAAGAGCAATGGAAAGTGGAGGGTTTGTATCAACTTCACCGACCTTAACATGGCCTCTCCCAAAGACAGTTTCCCCTTCTAATGATTCACCAACTGGTAGATGCTATAGCAGTACATAAGAGGATGAGCTTTTTAGATGCGCACTCTATATACCACTAAATCCACCTTCACATGCCAGATCAAGATAAAACCTCCTTCATAACCACTTTTGGTTTGTATTGTTATAAAGTTATGCCTTTCGACCTTAAGAATGTAGGAGTGACCTATCAACAGCTAGTTATGAATATATTTAAAGATTAAATAGGGGATACTATGGAGGTTTACATCTATGACATGCTCGTCAAGAGCAAGCTCAAGGATAATCGCCTCTCGAACCTGGCAAGGACTTTAGAAATTCTCAAGAAATATCGAATGAAACTCAATGAAAGTAAGTGTTCTTTTGGTATCCAGTCAGGAAAATTCCTTAAATACTTAGTCAGCAAGAGAGGAATAAAGGCAAACCCCGATTAGATTGACGCCATCAATAAAGTTCATCCCCCTCAAACAGTGAGAGATGTACAGAAGCTCACGGTAATGCTCGCCACACTCAATCGGTTCATTTGTAAGTTTTCAGAGCGGTGTCAACAATTCTTTCAGTTGTTAAAAAGAAATAAGGGCGTGTCATGGAATAAGGAATGCTCGAGGGCCTCAGAATAACTCAAGGCCTATCTCAATAGGCCCCCTTTGCTCATAATTCCCAAAGAAAATGATACTTTATATCTTTACCTTGCAGTATCAGACCATGCTGCGAGCTCTACCTTAGTATATGAGAGAGAGGGGAGCGAGCATCCAGTCTACTAAGGCAGTATCAGTATCATGCACCTTTAAGTCTTCGGTGACTCATAGCTGGTATCCAACTAGATAAACGATGATTTTAATGAAAATGATGAAAGGATGGAAGCCAATCTCGCCATTGTAAAGGGACTAATAGACAACTTCGATCAAGTGGATGTTTATAAGTTCCCCAGAGGACATAACACCCATGCGGATGCCCTAGCAGCTCTAGGTTAAGCAATAGACTCTGATCTGAGAAGAACAATCCAAATATATTTCCTCGTGCAGTCCAGCATTGATCAGAATACTGAGCCGCTGAATCCCAAGTAGTTTCTCCATATTAAAAATGCTCCGAGATGGATGGACCCCATCGTAGACTACTTACGAAGTGATATACTACCAAGTGATAAGAGAACGTCTCATAAGATAAGGGTCAAAGATAATCGCTTTCACTTATCTCCTTATGGGAAGTTTTATAAGAGATCCTTCACCGGGCCCTACCTTCATTGCGTTCATCCACAAGACGTCGAGAAATTTTTACATGAACTTCATGAGGAAATTTATTGAAGTCACACAAGAGGAAGGTCGCTAGCCTTTCGAGAAATGAAGGAAGGGTATTGGTGTCCATACATGTAGAAGGACCCTGAACTCTATGTTCACAAGTGAGAGAAATTCCCAAAACACTCACCCATGGTTCACCATCAAGACAGAGACCTAAAGTCACTAACAAGCCCATGGCCCTTCGCCCAGTCGAGTTTGGACATCCTAGGTCCTCTTCCTACTGCGATAGGAAACTGGAAGAATCTGTTGGTCGCCACAGACTACTTCACTAAGTGGATTGAGGCATAACCACTGGCGAACATCAAGGACGCAGATATGACGAGGTTTATATGGAGAAACGTCATTACCCGCTTCATCATACTAAGAACGATCATTATTGACAACGAGACCCAATTTGAGAGTGGCCCCTTCCAAAGTTTTTACAAAGATCAAGGAATAAGGCACTATTTCATCCTAACCTTTCTTGAAGTTTGCCCGGCTGATGTAGTCAATTTACTTCTCAATATCTTCATACGCTGCCTCCTATCCCTCATTATAGCCACTCTCTCTAACTGTGGACACATCTACCTCCTGGATCTTCACCTTCTCAGCGAGCCCTTTATTTTTATCTGTGATGACTAGTTTTCTTAACACGACTAGCTCGTAGGCTTCACGAAGTTCCTTTATCTCCTTGGCCACCCTAGCCCTATTCTTGGCAAAAGAATCCTCATCCTTTGTGAGAGATTTCTCATAATACTTATAGGCCTCCTGAATAGTCTTCAAGCTCCACTTAATCTCAGTGTTCCTCCTCGCCATCCCATCTCAACTATGGCGAAGGACGGTGTAGTCAAATAAAAACTACAGGAAGAAACATATGTGAGTCAAAGAGTATGAAGAAATTAAAAAAGATAGAGAAAAAGAGAAAATGGACTTACCGAAGCAAGCCCCTGATCTACCTTCAGGGCTAATAAATTTGGTCCCATATTTGAAGACCGTTCATGATCCTCCATCAACACTGCTCTCTCGAGCATCATGGAGCAAGCTGAGGGGATAGAGCCACAGAGGCCCCTTCAGCTGGGATAGCCACAGGCACAAGAGAAGCTTGTGCTTTCTTTATCCTTTCTTTCCCTCTTCTCTCTTCTTTTTCTCCTCTTATATCTAATTTTTCTCCTTTTCTATCTTCCTATCTTCCTCCTTCTCTCTCTCTCTCTCTCTCTCTCTCTCTCTCTTCTCTTCTTCTTTCCTCTTCCTCTTCAGCTCTTTCTCATGAGTTACTGTCTGGGAACCACAAGTAGTATCCCCATACCTTGTCTTCTGGATCTTCATCCTGTTGGATAATAGGACATCATCATCATCACGGATCAGTTTTTTTCTTCTAGGGGAGACATGTCTTCCTCTCTAGAGATCTCCGACCAAGAACCTCTTGAACTAAAACCGCCTCGTTGGACCTCTCTCCACTAGAATCTTACTCACTGTATCCCTCCTCATTGGATCCTACCTCACCACTACCACCTCTATCACCTGTATCAACACTAGACTCTGAGTTGCTCTCCTCCTCCTCATCTAGCTCAATGGGTTGGAAAGCACCTTCTTCCTCTTCTTCTTCCTCTGGGATATCAAGATGAGGGATGGATTCAGATGGACAGGAACTGAAGCTGGAGGTTGTGTTCTTATATTCCAACAAAAAGGGAGTCGACTTGTGGTGTTCACCTTCTACAATTGAGTCCCTTATCTGCTAGGCTTTGATTAACTCAGCGGCACGGATCTTGTGGAGAGCAGGCTCTTGATTCTTAAACTTAATTAAAAAAGAAAAGAAAATATTATAGGAAGAACACATTAGAGCAACAATAAAAAAGCAGCAAGATTGAACAAAAACGTATGTATTCCTCCCCATAAGTAGGGATTTGAGGTCCCCTGTACCTTGCTCCCCGTACTTGGGAGGTAATTGAAAGTTCCTAGCAATAAATCCCTCAAACTAATAGTCCTTATGGGAATCAGGTAGGTTCACTACCAACACCCTATCTGGACTCCTCTCTTTCAAATAAAAAAGACTAGAGTTGGTACGAGAGAAGGTATAGCAGAAGTATATTTCAATAAAACCTAAATTAGTGCCATAGAGTTGGTTTATTATATGGATGCCATTTACAATTTTTCAAATGTTTGGAGAACACTAGGCTGGGACTATATCGAAATACTGAAAAAAGTTCAAGAACAGACGATTCAGGGAAAAGGTTAAACCCCCTTGAGACAAGAGAAGAACATGAATCTAGTGGTCATCCTCGATGTCACGAACATTACGAGGAATAGGGGCACACTCAATATCCACCGATTCGGGGATATTATATATTTCCTAAATTCTACCATAGATTTGTTGTCTATCCTAGCCATGAACAAACTCTAACTACAATACAAAGGAAAGAAACGCAGAAAGAGAAAATGACTGAGGACTTACGAAGCAGAGATAAAGCTTGAGACGATGAGAAACCACGGGTAAATGAGGACAAGAAGAAGGAAATATCTTTTTAACAGTGAAGATCAAGCTTGAAAGCAAGAGGAAACTTGAGAGCAAAAAAAGGTTTAAATGTGAGAGAAAGTAGGAAGTTGAAGTGACGAAGTGAATCATCCAAAACCTCGGTTTAAACCCCTCAATGATAGTGCACGACAGTTGTAGAACATCTGCCACCTAAATTCACTGCAAAAATGGCAATTCGTGCCCCTATCAATTCTAAAAATAAAAACAATGCCATCGGAGGAAAACCAGAAATGTTATTTAAAATTTGTGAGCCCAAATTGTGACACCAAAATTTTTAGGGGCAATTGTGGGTACCCCTTTCGTCGACCAGGCCCATGAAAGCAGTTGGCCAAGCCCAAATGAATAATAAAAGGCACCCGACCTAACTTATGTATCCTAAATGACGATTAGGATAGAAGGACCCCAAAAATCTCAGATGAGATATTCAAGGGATACTGGGTTAACATGTTGGTTACCAACACCCCCTCTCTCTCTCAGCTGAATAGATATTGTACCCCTGGCCTGAGGCATAGGGACATATGAAAAATATGCTCGAGAGTTACTTAATACAATAGTAGACCTCTCCATGGGCGTAGGAAATTTGCCTAAACACGTATATTCTTGCGTTGTGTGATTGTGATTGTGATTATTGTTTTTCTTACTATCTTGATGATTGTTTTCCTTCATTAATTGTTTGTGTCGAGATTTTTGCCACCACAGGTATTTAAAGACGTTTAGATATTGGATCCCAGCATCTTTACCTTATGTTCAATACCATACCCCAACAAACAACAGAGACGAGAAGAAGGTTCTAATTTATTGTGCTCACGAGATTGATAAAGAGCAAAATACACATATCCAAAGGGTCTAAGAAGGTTATAGATAGGTATAGTACCGTAAAAGTGCTCATAAGGAGATTTTTTGCTAGTACTGGATAAAGAAATAGGGTTGTTAATATATAATGTAGTGAGAGTAGCCTTTCCTTAAAAGTTCTCAGGATAAGAGCTAGAGATGAGAATGGAACACACTGTCAAGAATATTCATGTGTTTCTTTTATCTCAGCCATTTCTGTTATGAGGTGATAAGGTGTGAATATTTAGAAACAGTGTAATTATGACAAAGAAAATTATGGAATTTTCTATCTTTTTATTCCATAACATTGTCATTACGAAAGATTTTGATATTTTGATTAAACTGAGTTTTAACCATGGCTACAAAGTTATTTTAAATTCGTCGTAGTTTAGAACATTTTTCATTAGGTATAACCAAGTAAAATGAGTATAATCATTAATAAAGATAACAAAATATTTGGACCCCCCCCCCCCCCCCCCCCCATTGTAAAGTTTGGAGCAGGACCCCATACATCAGAATGGATTAAATCAAAAGGACCAAAGGAAACATGATTTCTTTTATTAAAATGTAAAGATAGTTGTTTGACAACCTAGTAAGATGAACATTTAACATCATCATTATTGGTTGAAAGGAGGCTAGTGAATGAATACGGTTGGAAGAGAGAGGGCCTAGTCTCAGGTGCCATAAGTTGAGTGAAGGAGCAAATGCAGAGAGAGCAGATGTGAAGGAGGTGTAAAAGGAATAAGGTATTTGGAGTTTAATTAATTTAAATAGGCGTTTAATTTTACATCATATCCTAAAAATCTTCCTCGTCTGAGGATCATGAACATGGAAACTGGAAGAAGAGAAAATAAAATATAAGCTAAGTTCACAGAGTTGACCAATAGATAGAAGATTTAAGGTGAGTTTGGGTATGAGATAAGTGTTTGAAAGTGAAACAGTTGAGGTGGAGGCTTTTCCCACATGACTAACATTCAAAGTAGATCCATCATCAATATGAATGTTAGGTAGATGAGAAGAAAAATGTTTGTAAGAGAACATACCCACATCAGAGGTCATATGATTACAATAGGAAAAGTAAAATAACCAAGAGGATTTACCTAAGAGAGTAGATAAAACAATACCTATGTTGGATTTGAGTTGATGAAGAAGGGCTTCAAGATCATTGACACAGAGAAAAGAAGCATTGGGCGTTGTATGTTCTTCAGCAGTGGAAATAATTATGGATTTGGAATTACCTACAGAGGAAACTCCTTTGTTGCTGTGGGATTTCCTGGAAGGATTTCGAAAATAATCACGTTAATGATGAGTGGGACCTTTATTGTGGAAAAACTTTCATACTGTAGCTGGGTAATTTGGAAGCATATGTCATGGTTCATGGTAGTAGCTATAGAGAATTGGGGTAAATATATCTTTAGGGTGTTATGTGGCTAGAATTACCTCAGTATATTAAAGTTTACCCAATATTGTCCCGTAAAAAAGAAGTTTAGAAACAACATCATCAAGTGTAAGCAAGGGTTTTTGGTGAAGCAATGTGGATCGAATAGGCTCAAAGGTATCATGGAGAGACATAATAAAATGTATTAACTGTTGTTAATCTCTATAGGCAATACATTTGCTCACATTAGCTGGGTATGTCCGAATTGGTTCACACATGGAAAATTAATCCCATATTATATGAATTTCTTAAATGAAGTGATGAATAGATTGATGAATTCAATGGGCATCTATGTGGACTTAAACTGATGGCAAAGATCGATAGTGGTATATCAGGTTTTGAGAAAATCCCATATGCTTAGAGCTAAATCGAAACAACCAAATTGATTATTAATTGATGGGATGGAGGTGTTTCGCAGGCGAGTGATCATTTGAGAGGGGTGTTCGCGGTCTGGTCCAGTCCAATTTTTAGGATTTTTAAGGACCGGACCGATTAAACCAGTCCTAAAAAATGGACCAAGATCAGATCGATTGTACCGGTCCTCCGACCCTTGTCGGTCCAATTTTTTATAGGATCGATTCGGTCTAACTTGTCGGTCCTAAGATTAATAAATTAATCATTTAAAAAATGAAAATCACGTTAAAAAAATGTCCACACTTGTCCAAATTTTTACATAATTAGTGTCCATTTTTTAGCATAAAACCTGTCATTTTTTAGCATAAAACATGTCCATTCTTTAACACAAGTGATGTGCTGTCCAAAGCAAATTTTAGTATAAAAAGTGTCTAAATTTAAGCAAAAAATTGTCCAAATTTAAACAAATAAACAAGTTGTCCAAAAAATCCAAAATTATCCATAAAGGGCTATCCAAACCATCCAAAATTAGCCATAGAAGGCTGCCCAAACTGTCCAAAATTAGTCGTAAAAAGAGCTATCCAAAATGCAGTCCAAAAGCCATAAAATGCAGTCCAGAAAGAGCCATAAAGAGGGCTGTCCAAAAACTATAAAATGCGGTACAAGTCCATAATAAAGTCCACAATAAAAAGCTAAAAAAATAAATGAAATATCCACAATAAAGTCCGCGATATTGCCAAAAATTGTCCATAACGCTGCCTAAAATGATCTCCATCAACCTGAAATTCATCACAAAAAATTTCAAATGGATAAAAAACAGTCCAAATTAAATGAGAAAATATATCTGAAATATATTTTAGTTACTCACTATACCTCAATAGCTTATCCATATCAAATAATGTCAATCCACTTTTGGTGATGTTCCCAACAAATCTGAAATAATAACAGGATATGAAAGATGTTAGTTAATAATATTTTACATGAAAAAAATAAGTATTTAATATGATAAATTTAGTCAATCCACCTTCATTTTCATCCGTTTGAGCAACCATTTTCTATAATATACAAGATAAATTTAGACAAATTATTATCTACCATATATACAGAACCATAAGAATAATATATTATCTATAATATAGAAAGTGAAACATCAACATAAACTGATTTTGGAGAGCTCTTTTTAGGAAGTTCTGTGTATGTAAAATCAGTCCAAAAGCCATAGTGTAAAAAAGTTCTGTGTATGTAAAGCATCAGTTAATAAATGTACTAGTTAAGGCTGCGATGAGGGAAGGTTGCGCCGATTCAATCCTCCCAGGTGCGATAAAGAACCAGCGGCGGCGGAGAGAGACCATAGCAGCGACGGCGGCGGAGATGAAGATCTAAGGCAACGGCGGAGACAAGCAGAGCTTAGGGCACAAATGAAGAAAAAAAGAAAATAAGGGAAGGGAAGGAATGGATAGGTTAAGTCTTTAGAGAGAAAAACGGCTGGGCACAAATGAACAAAAGAAGGGAAGGTTTTTAGGTTTAGTTTATTAGGCTTTTTTTTTATTTACGATCGTACCCTCCCCCTTTATTTAAGTTATTTTATATAAAAATATATAGTAATATGAACAACCGGTCCGAGTCGGTCCAAAAAGGTTATTTAATGTGGCGGACCGAGGACCGGACCGACTAGACCGGTCTAGAAAAAAAAACTAGATCGGACCGGTGATAAAAAAATCGGTAAAAATAGGGCGGTTCGGTTCGGCCCAGTTCGGTCCGCCGGTTCAATCGGTTTTTTGAACACCCCTATCATTTGATGATTCTTTTTGTCCAAATCTTTAATACATTCAATAAATTTGGAAGAGGATTAACCCTCCTCTTGTGTTGGTTCAGTAATATCTACAGTTACTAGAAGTCAAAGCTTACGTCCTTTTAAGAAACTCGTTATTTCTTCAGCCTAAAGGATGTAATTCAATCCATTAATAATAATAGTGAAGGGGCCAAAGACTTCATAATGGTCCATGATATGGAAAATAAGGGTTGGTTAAGGATTATCTAAGCAAAATTCGGTCAAACGGACCACAAAATTAGACTCGGAAGGCCAAAATTGATTACGAACGAGATGAAAAATTGGTCTGAACTAGTGGAAAACATGTTTGTATTACGATGAACCAAATCTGGTCAAGCCTGCATATGGCCACAAAAGGTTTTCAGGGACGGAATAGTGGCGGGGGTGACTGGATCTTTATAGCGGTGGTTTTTTGGGGAGCTGATGATGTTTGAGCTGGTGTGTTTTGGATGATAAAGGATGAATGAAATGGACAGAGAATTAAGAAGAGAGACCGAGTAACAAATAAGTAAAAAGAGTTAAAATAAATGAGCCTGAGCTCTAATACCTTGAAATATGACAAGAGATAATTTCTGTATTAGATTGATTACAATACCAAAAGAGGACTTTATATAGACTATTACATGGGTGTGAGCATACAATGTGAAAGGTTGATTATCTAAGGTTAATGAAAACTAATATACATGTGTTAATTGTGTGTACATCTAGAGGGATCTAGAATATATTCAAAATGTACAACTAATAATCAATAATACAAAGCTCACATGAACAATTAATAAAAAAGTTAATATATATATATATATGTGTGTGTGTGTGTGTGTGTAAATTTTTTACTTAGTTAATGACAATTAACATAACTTTTAAATGTGATGGCGTGAATCCCTCATTTTTTAATTAATTGTTTATTTTTTTTAAAAGGGTCAACAAATTAAAATTCTAAATATTTTGTTTGGGTTTGATTGGTAGGTACCATTTCACATGTTGCATTCTTTTTCATCCCTTATTTTCCCAATGTTTTCATGCAAAGAAAAAAATAAAAAATCTTTTATTAGTCACTTATTATTACTTCCTTGAATGAGAGACTAACACTTTTCACCCAGATTCGATTCTTTTTTATACGTATGCATGTGATGTGTTTTAATCTTCCACGTGATGTTTCATAGGTACTGTGAGGCTCCTTCATTCACTAACCTAACAACCTGACTTCAATGTCATCACGAGGCATACAGCTGTGCATGACCCCCCACCCCGTATTTTCCCCTTTAAAAGGAGATTCACACCACGCACAAAGGAGCAGCACTCAAAGATAGAAGAAAGGGAATTGTGAAGAAAGAAAAAAAGATGGCAAGGTGGGGTATCATGTTACTTCTTGCTGTAGCAGTAGTGCACACTAGTTCAAGAGATTTGCCTAGTGATAAGGGACTAGGTGACCAAAAGAATGTTGTCACGTTCGGTGGAGTTGGAGGTTACAGCGGCCTTGGTGGCAATGGACTGCCAATCGGTGGTGTTGGGGGTGGAATAGGTGGTGTCGGTGGGTTAGGTGGACTTGGGGGCTTGGGTGGTGGTGGTGGCTTGCCTACTCTAGGTGGTCTTGGTGGTGGCATTGGTGGTGGTGGCTTGCCAACTCTGGGCGGTCTTGGTGGCGGTGATGGTGGTGGCTTGCCAACTATCGGTGGTGGTGATGGTGGTGGCTTGCCAAGTATTGGAGGTATTGGTGGTGGTTTGCCACCTGTAGGCGGTCTTGGTGGTGGTGGCAGTGGATTAGGTGGTGGGGGTGGTGCCCTTCCATGTCCTCCTTGAAGTTGTGTAGTGTCCAGTTAGGATTTCATAACTGTTTTCGGATTTATTACTCAAAGTTAGTTTGTGTAATAGGGTATTGTTTGTTGACTAAATTTTATGTCTTTCCTTTCCAAGTTCATTGCTTTGGAATGTCTTTGTCACCTTGTTTTTTTTGGAAAAAGATCTGCATAAATATAAGTATTGCTAGTGTTTTCGTCATTTACTTCTTTTGATAAGATTACTTTCCTCCTTTGTTTGGAACGATATCCTGAAAAGTGTATATACAACCATAAATCGTGAATCGTCACACGGGTGAGATGTCTTATTCAAGAAAAGAAGTGGATCAGTGTGACAAGCACAGCCAAGAATCATAAGAGACAAAAGTTATCAAAGAAAAAAAAAATCTAGGAGTGAGTCTTACGAGATGGTTTACTTTACGAACGAGCAAGCCTAAGAGTTGTTTGTTTTCGACTCCGAATCTAACCATTCAAATTGAGGTTACACCAGTTTTTGTTTGTTTAAAAACAATAAGGCCTAGTTTGGTTGCGCAAATTGTTTGATTATGTAAATTGTTTCATTGTGAATTAGTGAATTATAAATGAGTGAATTTGAAATGAGTTAAATCCAATTTTACACGATGTTTGGTAATTTGAAATTGATGTTAAGGTTCTATGAAAAAAATATAAAAACAAATCAAGAGAGAGGGAGAGGGAAAGAGAGAGGGAGAGGGGGAGGGGAAGAGGAAGGGGGAGAGGGAGAGGGAGAGGGGACATGCACTTAATGTGACTTCTATTTCAAATGGATTCATTTCACATTTTTTGTGAAATGATCCAATTTTAGATTTTGCACATGAGCTAAAATGGGACAATTAATGAATCATTTCATTAATGAAACCAAACACAATTAATGAATCAATTTGTAAATGGGACAATTTATTAATGATACAATTTATAATTTTGGGACAACCAAACAGGGCCTAAGGGATTGAGAGTTATATTTGACTTTAATGACTACTAAAAATAATTACTTTCGAATCTACACACATAAGCTCCATCCAAACATAAAACAGACATATTTTTAAGATTTAATGACTACCGATTTTAAATTATAATTTTAGTTTTAAAAAAACAAATGCAACCTAAACAAAAAAAAAGTGGAATAATTCTTAATTATTCAACCTGGTAAACGAGTTTACCACATGAACTATAGGGTTTGAAACTATCTATGTTTATTTCTCCTGGATATTTTGGCTAATGTAAAGTTAGGCACGTTTTTGGAATTAAAGTCCAACTAGGAAACAACTTGTGAACCAAGAACATTAGGATCAAACATAGATTTACCCTAGACGGAGAAAAATCCATATGAGCAGAACCAACAAATTCATCAATTTCACCTAAACAATCATGATAAATATTTCTTCTTCTTCTTCTTCTTCTTCTTCTTCTTCTCAGTGGTTAAATCTGAGATGGGACTTGTCATTCAAGGATTGGGATGGTGTAGGAAGATTTTTCCCTAACTTATTTGATCTCTCTTCAAGGTTAATTTTCACCTTTTTAGAAGTCATTCTTTAGCCTATAATTTCAATTATTTTACAAGCTTCAAGTCTAAAAAGACTGAATAAGCGCCTTCTTTAGATTAATGATCTCATCGTGCAAAAGATCACGCTCTACATTGCCCTCCTTAAGATTCTAAGTATGAGTTACTTCACGGGTCTTCACTTGGCTCACAAGGGCCTCACCTTACTTCATGACACAAATCTCCTCCTTACACTTCTTAAGTTCAACGAAAAATCTAAGATTCACCTTCTTCAATCTCTTCTTCTTCCAGGAAGCTTTAGGAATGGGACCCTATGCCATCACCTAAACCTTATCATTAGAAAAAGAGGAAATATGACTAAACACATCTTAAATGGCAAAGAATGCAATGAAAGAATATTCAATGAATCACTCACTCGCTACGTTTAGTGGGGCACTCAAGTGACTTTTGAAAAAACTTTTGACATTCAAAGCATCTCCCCAAATCCATTCCTACTCCAAATTTGTCTTCCTTTGATTACTTTAGGCTTTTCTAACCTTATTGGTTCTATTTTTGTCAAACCTTTTAGATTTATCAAATTTATTAAGTACGAGAATGTTCTTCAATGTAATAGCCCATTTGGTTAAATCCTATTCCTCACTATTAGTCATGTCAGATCATAAGAATATGCGTTTTGGACATTATAATAATACCCTTCCTCTTGGGTGGAGAACAATTATCTAACACAAAAGTCTATGGAAATCCTAATGTTTATTCAGCCATCACGTTGTCTAAAATGCCTATAGTGTCTAAGGAGGTAATGTGAGGAAGGAAACTAAATGGAAAAATCATTAATATCGTTTTAAACTACCCCTAATTTCTAAATCTCCTCATGCAAATTAAAGTTAGAGTTCACAATACCAAAGATTTTTCCTTGAAACCCATCAAAGGTCTCATTGTGAAGCATCTTCAATAACTCAGACAAAATGGAAAAATGTTGGATCTTTGAGACCCATACGATATCATTACCCTCATGGGTGACTTGTAAAATATTCCACGCCACCTTAGATGTAGTACACCTTGCGATCTGACAGAACCCTTCTCAGGTGAATCCATAGAAAATTACGTTCAACCTCCTAGAGTTGTAGTTGGCCAACCTATACTCATCCATGTTCCAAGTCTCTTCTTGTTTAGGGACATTTTTAAAGTAATATTTGGATTTTAGCCCTAAAATAATTATGAATGCAGAAAAATAAAGGACATAAGATATATGTAGACACCCCATTATAGCACCCCCTAACCTATTCTTAGGATCCTAGTACCTCCCTTCATCACTACAAACCTAAGTCATACCCCGGGTACTGACCCAGAGGCCATAGGGCACTCCCTGGCTCCGTTTGACCAAAAGTCAAACTCTTCAGCTCGACTGAGACTAAATGAATCTTCGAAGGACACTGAATCCCCTTTCTAACGGTCTTCCTCGTGCACGATTCTGACTTACGGTGCGGACGAACGACCCGTTTTCCCTTGAAACTTGATCAAGAGGTCACCGGACGCTCCCAGGCTCTGCTTGACCAAAGTCAACTCTTTAGCTTGATCGAGACTGAATGAATTTTTAAAGGGAAATGAAATCACTTTACAACGGTCCGCTCTGGGCCCAATTCTGACTTACGGTACAGACGAACGATCCGTTTTACTCCGAAAGGTCACCGAACGCTTCCAGCCCTGGTTGACCGAAGTCAACTCCCCAAACCAAGTCAAACTATTTGAAATGTCGAAGTAAATCTTCTAACCTTTACAAACGTCTGCTCCGTGCGCGATTCTAACTTACCATGCGGACGAGCGATCCGTTTGCGTCCGACAACCCCCTGTCCAAAGGATCGACAAACGTTTCCAAGCCACATTTGACCCATAGTCAACTCCCAGACCCAGGAGCTGTCCAAAAGACTTTAGAAGGTCTCTGAAGTACCTTTCCAACGGTTCACCCCGTGCACGATTCGAATTAACGGTTTGCGCTCTACGATCAATTTTTTGAAGGAACCTGAAAGAGACTGCCAAACGGCAGGTTCCAAACCCTGCCAGGAACAGGCCGATCAGCAATGCCCTGGGCCTATAAAAAGGAGGGTATGACCTCATTGTAAAGGAGGAACAAGATCTGAAATCCATCACTCTCAACGAGCTCAGAAAACCTCTCTCGAAGTCAACGTGATTTTCCCATCCAAATCCCTTTCCAACCTTCACCTTTCATCATCTTTTTCATCAAACTTGGTGGATTAATTACCCTCCATCATCACTCAAGTGCAAGGGATGCTCTCCAACATCCAAGATCTAGCTCAAGATCTTCAAGAAGATCCAACTCTCTCAACTCTCTCTTCAAATTCTCCTAAATTAGCATTAACTTCTTTTATTACTTAGGACTTTTATTCTCTCATCTCATATATCTTAATATACTTTTTATCTAGTATAATTGCACATCTCTTATTTTCATATAAATAGAACCCAAAAAAATAAGAAAAAGAGGGTTTGCTCATAAATTCTAAACGGGAATTCTCACACTTTTCTCATAACTAAAAACACTCTTTTACACACACACACACACACACACACACACACACACACACGTATAAGAGAAGTCTCTGGTTGGATTTATGGGATAAATCCCACCCCTCTTTTTGCATATGAACTACGTGGACTTTGATGCCTCTATAGGCTACGTAGGCGTCTCGGGGTAAAACTCGAGACTCAAGTCTTATTCCTACTTTTTTATATCTTTCTATATTATTTAAACTTAACCCTCTTAGATTCTATATGTTTATATATACACATAGATTTGTTCTTAGTGGTGTATTATCCCTCATGCATTATCGTTCCATTATAATGATCAACGCTAGGATAATCACGTATATTCTTATTTCTAATATTACTTTTGGGAACATTCCTACGGATGACTCGCTTTATCTCTTCCATGATACAAGTCAATGATTATTATCTCTGCTACATATACACATGCACACATATCACGGAGAAATAAAGGAAAATAGTAATAACCTATGAGAGACCGTAAGGGCGGAATGGGTGCCTAGCACCTTCCCATTTCGTAACTTAGCCTCCGGACCCTTCTCGAATAATTTTGGTTTCGTATGTATCAATATGTCTTTGGATGCTGTCGGCCTGGATGATTCCCTTTTTTCTTTTGTCTGTTTTGAGTAAAATAGATTGGCGACTCGATCTTTCTATATTTTTCACCTCATCACCGACGCCGGCCGAAGCGCTCCCGAGAGGGATGCGCGGGACCAAGATCCTCTCGACATTGAAGATAACCTCTTCTCCGTCTCTCCCGCCACGAGGATCGGGGATGGATAGAATGGCGACTCTGCTGGGGATTTTCATTTTAAGGGTTAAACTCTATCTACATGGGTGTTATATTTGCTTATATTTTCCCCTACTTTTCATTCCCCTTTACTATTTATGCATACCTGATGCTTATGCTTCTATTCATTCACTTGTAGAAGATTCTCCATGTACAATTCACATCACGTGCACCTAGGAGCACATATATCCACATGTTGCACGCATCACCCATCCATACTTGGTATACCATTGGTACTTATACTTTGCTTCCTGTTGGGCATGATCAAGAAATATACTCTCATCATAAGATACTAATAAAAGAATTATGCATGATTCACACGACATCACCAAAGAGCATTGTGATTTACCAAATTTTTCCCAGTAAGTGGAGGGTCACTTCGTGATGGACGCTGGTCCGGTAGGGCGCAATTAGCCTAAGCGATATGACTCTCACCTTCCATTGTCCAAGTACCTACGATGTATATCAAACGGTTCCCCCACATCGTACCGCATGACTGAAGTTATGACGGGAGGTATATCGTAGGGAACTCGTTCACGTATGTCGAGTATATCAAATTCGCTCTCACGTGTACCGTCCCCACGAGGTATATAGTGAGGCAATTCACGTACACTCAGGTATATCAAATGGCTTGTCCACACATACCGATTGTGGTAAAAGCAAGACGTATATCGTGGAAGCCACGCCAAAGGGGGAAAACCTTTTAGATTCACCCAACCAACTTCATACCCACATATAGGTGTCAAGCCTAGGACACACATGTTAGATTGTCGGTTTTGACCCGAAAATCTGCCAAAATTTTGGGTCGGCCTGCTGCCCAAATTTTTGCGCATTTTTAAAATGGGACACTGCCCGTGAGCCTAGTTATAAGTACAGCCATAGCTTTGCACATGCTACAAACCCAACTTTTCCAGGCTCGTGTCCCGTCCGGTATTTCATTTTGCATTTAAGAGAATTTGATACAAGTGAGAACATAATAATTATAATAATCATAATGAGACCCGTCTTCCAAAAACATTTCTCATTTCTTTATCAAAAATCCAAAAACATTTCTCCCTTCTTTATCAAAAATATCCAAAAACATTCCTCTTTTCTTTATCAAAAATCCAAAAAACATTTCTCTTTTCTTTAGCAAAAATCCAAAAACATTCCTCTTTTCTTTAACAAAAATACAAAAACATTTCTCCATTCTTTATTAACAATCCAAAAACATTTCTCTCCTTTTTATCAAAAAGCCAAAAGTATTTTGTCTTTCAATCCCAAAAAGAAAAAAAAAATGTCAAAAATATTTTCATCCTTTTTTTGTAAAAAATAAATCCCATTTTACGCCTTCTCAGGTCGATTGCACGCCCTTGGCCTGTCTCCTTATTGGCTTCGATCTTCAATCAAATTACCCCGTAGTTTCGTCCGTTCCCCTGCTACTTCTTTCGAGTCCGGTATCCATCCACTTTCCATGGAGAACACAGATTAAGTACCAGTTATGCAGCCAGATCTGACGACAGTCTTAGCTCAGCTCGTGTCTAAGATTGACAACCTCCAAACTGAGGTTCGAGAGATGCAACGAAACTAGGTTCCTATTCCTCAATATCCCAAGGCCCTATTCCCTCATGCTATGGGTCCACCCGATCCTATCTGGGTTCTAGAAGAGTATCAGCACGCTCAACATTTCCTTTCTAGTAATGGGTTGCCTCCTTCCCAGCTTCCTATGTCGAACCTTGCACATCATGGGGCTAACTTGCCTATGATCATTGATCCAAAAGAGGAAGAGTTGAACAAGGTCAAAGAGGATCCCAAGATACTAACTAAGAAGTTTAACCAAGTTATAATTTCTGGAAATTACATGGACTATAACCACATGTCTCCTTATCCTAAGACGACGTTACTCGAGAAGTTCAAGATGCCAAATATCAAGAAAATCGAAGGGAATGGACCCCCGATTGTTCATTTTTGCAGTTATCACTATTCCATGACTCTCCTAGGGGCTTATGAAGAAGTGATGGCCCAATTATTTCAGCAAACTTTAAAAGATATCTCCCTTTGATGGATTTATCTCTCGAGGAGTCCAGAATCCGTAGCTGGGAGGATGTAGTTCAAGAATAAATGTCGCAGTATAAATACCACGAAGAGCTTGAGGTCACCTGTCGTGATTTAGAGATGCTCAAACAAAACTCTGGGAAATCAGTCAGTAACTTCATAGCCTGATGGAGGGAAAAGGCATCCACCATGACCAATCAACCATCCTAGGAAGAACAAGTCAACGTAGTGAAGAAGAACTTCTTACCCCATGTCCGAGCAACAATGGGAGGATAATACTATCCCTAATTTTGAGCTCTCAGAGAGGCAGAAGTAAAAATCGAGGAAGGTCTTGCTAAAATAAAAGTTGAACCAAAGAAAGTGTTCGGAGAGTTCACCCCCAGAAAATATGATAAACCTGCCAGTGCTGCAGTCTTAACCATCAATAACATCTCTGAACCAACCACTTCGTGGGAACCAGAAAGTCGACATGTCCGAGCCCGAAAGGAATACACCGAGCTCCATGCTCCCCATTCCAAATTTTATCAAGCCCCGTTAAGCCGAAACATTATCAAACTCTTGGATCCCCGTCCATTATCAAATCCACTCCCATGAAACTTCAAGGCAGATTCCTATTGCGCCTTTCACCAAACTGCTGGCCATACCACCGATTAATGCTTTCACCTTGGAAACATAATCCAATTCCTAATTGACCGGGGTACCATTGCCCCACTAGCCAATCCTAAGCCAAACACTACTCACAACACACTCCCAAATCATGCCAATGCCATCTTCCTAGAAGAGAACCCATAATTTGATCCCTCAACTCAAATCACACCTATATACTCTCCCAAACCTCTCCAAACTTGCCCATATTTCCTCCTACACCCTGTTAGCCTCGCTGATCAGGCACTGCCACTCCTTACCAGAGCATGCATTGCTATCCGTACCCGTTCTGAAAATGGAAGTATGGAATTATCAAAAATGTTAAATCAACTCCTAGAGTTCGGGCTAAAATTGCCCTCACAGATGATCATTAATTGCCAGAACTTGCATTCGCTATTCTTAGAAGCATGAAAATGGGCTCGAGAGTCAGATAGTTAGGTGGTACCAACTGATGAAGTGATCTTAGATGATGTTGTCCATATCATGACGAAATAATTCAGGCAAACCAACGATATTTGCAGTATGGCCGAGTTACTTGATACTCTAAAGCTATAAGGACGCCTAGTCCCTTCACCCTTAATTATCCCCACAGAATGGGAAGACCTGTATGAAGAAGCCCTTAAAGTTATGGAATGCATTGACTTTACATGGAAAGACAAAATTATTGCCTACGGATGGGCGGAAGAATTCGAAGATTAAAATAAAGGGAAAGCTTTAGAGAAAACTGGCCCGATAGTCGATATGTGTGGGATGATATCATTTGAAGAACTCCTCGTAGAAATAAATAAGATCGCAGAACAACCCGAGATTGACGAAGAAATAGGGTTCATGTTCTTCCCTTCTTCAGTAAATCATATGACCAGGTCAGGGAGGCATTACCAGATCCCAAAGTTAACACCAGCCAATGACAAAGGGAAAGGCATTAAAAACCTTCCTATGCTAGAAATGACCCTCGAGGAAAGTAAGATACTCGATCAACGGAAGAAAACTCAATCTAACATCACTCTATGGGGGCTTTCATGTCTTCCCAGCTACACATAATTGCTTTGATCAAGTTGCTCACTGGACCCACAGTTCCTCCTTCCACCACACCAGAAGAAGCGATAAATTTAATCGAGTCCTTGACCTCTACCCGAATGCTATCCTTTTCTGAAGAAGAAGCCCCCAAAATTGGGCCAAATCACAATCATGCACTCAACATCTCCGTCGAAGTTATGGGGAATATCGTACCACTCTCTCTTGTCGATAATGCACCCGTCTTGAATTTTTGCCCATTAAGTACCTTCAAATGCTTAGCACTGAAGGAAAGTGACCTCTCTCTAACCTTCGCTGCTATATGTTCCTACGATACTCGTCGAGAAGTGATGGGATCCATAAAAATTATAATAGGGGTTAGCGCTATAAACCCTATCGTTTAATTCCAAGTTATTGACATCCCACCTTATTTCAACCTGTTTCTCGAACGACCTTGGCTCCATAGTATCAAGGGTGTGTCTTCCTCACTCCATCAGAAATTGAAGCTCTTTACCGACGGACGAGTCATCACCATCTTGGGCGACGACGATAATGCCAAGGGTGAGAGCACCAGTAATCCAATCCTTGAGATACAGCACGGGACACATGATATGCTCCTATCAGGATTCTGAGTTGAGCCACTTCTACTCCTAGTAGGGGATAATTTTAAAGAAAGGGTTTGTCTAGAATACGACCCTCATGGCAATGTCAATGTGATTCAGATTTTCAGAAACAAGCACTTCATGCCCGGGCTGGGGCTAGGGATAAGAAAATAAGGGATAGTTGAGCTCATTGTGCTGAAAAAAGCTTTCCCTTCTTGTGATTTGGGGTATCAACCATCAGAATAAGATCTCAGAATGATCCGCCAGTCTATACTAAAGAGAATATTAGATTGCATCCAGACTATCCTAGGTGATTCCTTAAATGAACGAGTCATTAAAGAGGGAGAAGGCTTCCCCTTTTTTGACTTCCTAAAACCTTGGTATGACCATACAGACAAGAAGATGAAGCCTGGAATGGAGATCTTTTCTAGGAAAACTACCCATGGGCCGAAAGTTTCCAACACCATGTACAACCGCTCATTAAAGATACTGAAGAGGAAAGTGACTCCGAGGATTCGTTCAACTTACAGAAACTAGGGCTGACACTCTACATGGTTCATTTAAGCAGTACATCACTGGATCCGTCCCACCTAATTAAAGGTGCTGATATATCTCTCCTCAACTTTCATGCTACGCCAGTTCTACCCATTGAAATCCCACCTGACCCCAATGTTTACCCCATTTCCTCTTTTGTTATCTATCCTTGTTCAAATGTAATTGAGACCTTCTTTGATTAGGTTCTCAATGCTATTTTTTCTATGAATGAAATCACTGAAGATTTTGAGTATCTTGTTGTGCCTTACATTAACTGTTTGGATTCTAATCAAACTTTTGACGATGATGATTTTGCAAATGAACAATTCTTAACTGATCTAAATCAGGTTAATAACAAACAACATAATCGCGTCCAAGGTAATGAAGAAGAAACTATTATTGTTAACCTCAGTTCTAGTAGCCAACTGCGCGAGATTAGGATAGGGGCTACCCTCGACGAGCATGAGCGCGTAAAAATCAAAGAATTATTGAAGGAATTTGTGGATGTCTTCGCGTGATCGTATGACGATATGCCCGACATTGATCCTGAAATAGCTCAACATGAGATCCTCACTCTTACAGATTACAAGACAGTTAAACAAAAGTTAAGAAAGTTCCGCACCAAATGGTCGCTCAAAGTCAAAGAAGAGGCGATCAAATAGCTGAGCGTGGGTTTCATTCGGGTGATCGAATATCCCACATGGCTAGCCAACATAGTGCCTGTGCCAAAATCAGGAGGGAAAGTTCAGATGTGTGTAGACTACGAGGACTTGAACAAAGACTCTCCAAAGGATGACTATCTGCTACCCAATATCGACATGATCGTGGACAACACAACCAGTCATGCTCTCAAATCATTCGTCAATGGGTTTATCGGATACAACCAAATTAAAATGCACCCAGATCACCAAGAAAAAACCGCATTCATCACCCCATGGGGAACCTTTTGCTACACTATTATGCCATTTGGTCTCAAGAATGCTGGGGCTGCCTACTAGAGGGCTGCCATAACCATCCTGCACGATCTGATTCACAATGAAGTCGAGGTCTATATAGATGATATGATTATCTAATACAAAACTAAAGAAGGTCATGTTCCCACCCTCCGAAAGTTCTTCGAACGATTAAGACGGTATCAGATGAGACTCAATCCACATAAATGTGTCTTCAATGTTACAAAAGGAAAAATCTTGGGATTCATGCTCAGTGAGAAAGGGATAGAAGCAGATTCTGCCAAGATAAAAGCCATGCTTGAGATGCCACCTCCCCGAATGGAGAAAGACGTCCATGGTTTCCTTGGAAAATTACAATACATCAAACGGTTTATCAACTAACTAACCTCCATCTGTGAACCAATTTTCAAACTCCTCCGAAAGGATTCAACCAAATTTTGGAACGAGTTCTTCCAAGAAGCTTTTGATCGAATCAAACAATATCTAACCCAACCTCCGGTACTCATGCCACCACAACCTGGTCTCCCCTTGCTCCTATACCTGACCATAACCGACACTGTAGCTAAGGCTTTACTTTCCCAATACTATGAAGATTCCCATAAAGAAAGATCCACTTATTACGCCAATCGTAAATTAGCCAGATACAAAGTCAAGTACACTGCTTTGGAAAAGGCATGCGTCGCGCTTGTCTGGGTCACCCAAAAGTTGCGACACTACATGCTTGTATTCCCCATCAAACTTGTATCCCGAATGGACCCCATCAAGTACTTACTTGAGAAACTCGGATTATCCAGTCAAATGACTCGTTGATTGATTCTCTTAGCTGAGTTTGATGTCATGTATGTCATGCAGAAAGCCATGAAAGGAAGAGCCATCTCTTACTACCTTGCTGACTACCCCATAGAAGAAGCTGATGACTGGATCTCTGAATTTCTGGATGAAAACATTCTCTGCGCTGATCAAAACGACCTCCGTTGGAAAATGTTCTTTGACGGCGTGACCAACAAAAAGGGATATGTCATTGGGATACTCCTAATCGCCCCAGATGACTCCCTCACTCCCATCACCATAAATTTGGATTTCCCCTGCACTAACAACATGATCGAATATGAGGCATGCATGGTAGGCCTCAAAATTTATCTCAAGAAAAGAATTCAATGCCTAGATGTCTACGGGGATTCGTCCCTCATCATTGGTCAAGTGCTCAGAAAATGGAAAGTCAAGGACGAGAAACTCCAACCTTTTTATGCCCAATTAGAAGAACTAGCCTCTCAATTCCAAGATATCACCTTCCACTACCTACCTCGAGCAAAGAACAACCTACCTGATGCCATTGCTACCCTAGCCTCCATGGTCGACATTCCCGAAGGAATAAAAATGACCCCCTTCCGAGTTCCAAAGCAAGACAAACCAACCCATTGCTACCACATTGATCTCATCACTAAAGAATATCTCGAGCTAGTTAATTGTTGGTACTGTGATATCTAGCTTCTCCTCAAGAATGGTAAGTATCCCGAGGGTTCTAATAAGAAAGATCGGGCAACCCTCCGAAGACTAGCCGCCCAATACATCATTTGTCATAAAGCCCTGCTCAAGAGAAACTTCGATGGAACATCTACACTGCATCCCAGGGACTGATATTAAAGAGGTAATGTAGAAAATCCACAGCGGGGAATGCGGGTCCCACATAAACGGTCACATTCTTTCTAAGAAGATCATTCGACAAGGCTACTACTGGTCCATCATGATCTATGATTGCAATGCCTATGTCCGGAGATGCCTAAAATGGCAACAATTTTCCAACTTTCAACACTTGTCTTCGCGTGAATTGTATAACATGACTTCTCCCTGGCCGTTCTCCACCTGGGGCATCGACATCATAGGGAAGGTTACACCAGAGGCTTCCAACGAGCATGAGTTCATTCTAGTTTCCATTGATTACTTCACCAAATGGGTCGAAGCTGAGTCATACGTAGTCCTGAACACCAAGAAAGTGGCCAAATTCATCAAGAAATACATCATCTACCGATATGGGGTCCCGCACGAGCTAGTGTCAGATAATGGGTTACACTTCGAGGCAGAAGTCACATAAGTGGCCAACGAGTATGGGATTCAGAGACATAAATCTTCTCCCTATCGACCTCAAACCAATGGCGCAATCGAGGTCGCCAACAAAAAACTTAACACCATCATTAGTAAGATGACTAAAAGCTATCGAGATTGGGCCGACCGAATACCTTACGCCCTTTGGGGATATCGAACCTCAATCCAAACTTCTATTGGGTCTATCCCTTACTCTCTAGTCTACGACATGGAAGCAATCATACCCATGGAGCTGGAAATACCCTCATTGCGCGTCATGCTTGAAAGTAAGTTAACGAAGAAGACTGTTGACAAAGCCGTCTTGTCGAGTTGACCCTCCTAGATGAAAGGAGATTAAAATCTCTATACCACATACAAGGGTACTATCGCCGTGTGGTGCAATCATTTAATAAGAGAGTCAAGGATCACGGTGTTCGAGAGGGGGATTTATCCCTCAAGGAGATATTAGAGCCCATATGGACCCGAGATGGAAATTCAAGCCCAATTGGAGCGTCCCATACATCGTTAAGAAAATCTTATCCGATGGTGTCGCCACGCTCGCCGACCTAGATGGAGAAGAGATAGCGCATCCAGTCAACCAGGACCGTCTCAAGAAATTTTACCACTAGTCCGAAATCTCGACGCGCTACGACTCTTCTCATCTCCCTTCTATTCTAAAAAAATCTTCATTTCCCTCCACCCAGAACTACGTGGGCCTCATCCTCTGCAAAAATCATTCTGAAGAAAAATTAAAAAAGTTCGAAAACCCTTAGAGGTATGTAGGCAGCTCACACATCTTACATGAGCCCGACCCTTTCTTTTTCACAAAACTATTCTTTTCCTATCTCCGAGAACGACAGTTCATTCTAACATATACTTGAACAAAAGGATTATGCATGCCTTAGCGATCGATATAGATAATTCAAAATACAAAATTAATCAAAAGGAACGACTGGATGATCAAAAACTTATTTATTTTAGTAATAAGATATTACAGTGCAATTACATAAGAAAAGGAACAGATGACTCCCTTCCCCTATCTTCCTAAAAAGCCAAATAAAATTCCTAAATTTATTCCCCATAACCAAAAAACTCTCCAAGAGCCCTACCCACAGCTACCAGAGGAGCCCGCTCCGTCATCATCTACATCCTGGGATCCCCAAGCTTCCCATACCTGAATAGAGTGCCACAGACGCTTTATGGACCGATAAGCTCGAACCAACCTCAAAAAACTACCACACCTCCCTCCATGATATCAGATAAAACAAGACACCTTTGTCTAGTCTCCACTACCAACATCTTGCTAACTACTCTTCTCCACAACCACTTCATATAATCCCTGGTGATGTGTCAAACTCTCCCAACAGACTGAGAAGGATGGGCCGATGGACGTCGACTCTCCCACAAAGAGCCAAGCCACATGCGCAGACTCTCTGTCAAACATTCTACTAAAAAGAAATACAGTGTCCGAGGTGGCACAATCTGCTCCCAGCCAAATTATCACAAAAGCATGCAAGGAAAATAGAAAGAGGTCTGTCTGAGACCAACCAGCTGAACGTATGGGTATTCTCCCAGTTCTAGAATAGGGAACAGTTGTCCCCACCAAGGCAATGACCAATACATATTTAGAGCCCCATGATCCACAAACCAGTTCTCCCAGCTCTCGATATCCAAACCAACACTAATAAAATGGCGCGAAAAGATGTTGGGTACAGCCGATAAAGGGTATTCCAGATGAGTCACCAGGAGGAATCTTTCAGACAACTACATGAACAGTATCACAGGGCTAACTCTCAGAAAGTCAGAACGACCTTCTCGCCAGGCATCCAGGCCATTCAGAGTCTTCTCCAATATCACCATTGCAGGATTACGACGGTAGGACATCTATGAAGTAATAGCATCACCAATCACCAACAGTAATTTAGAAACTAGGTCCAGAACGATGGCTCTGGCGTATCCATCATCACCAACCTCCTGAAAATGCACAGACTGCAGCACCGACGAAAGAGAAATCATTCCTCTAGTAACCAAGGATCTACCCATCGAGGGCGAGACATAGAGAAGTCCATCCAATAAATCCCGGGGAGATCGAGAAAACTCATGCATAGCAACCGCCACACTAGGATTTACTCCCAACATCATCATAAGTTGGACAGACTTTCTCCAAGACAAAGAGGAATATATGGTCTTCGGGGTACCAAAATTGTACCGCCGCCATCAGCATGTTCCACAATATGGGCCGATTATGCCATAAAGAGACTCGACGCATGTTGAAACCATCGTAGTCGAAGTTATAGGAGCACATTGCCTCCAAAGTCTCGAGGTAGTTGGCAAAGTCAACACTATGAGGGAGAGCCATCTCACAGAATAATAAATTTAAGATGTAAAGGTGTGATGAAAACACTCCACCCTTACGCCTTTTTATACTTGAAAACCCTCACAAAATACATAACCCCTGCAAAAATTGGAAGAAACCCTGCCCCAGAAGGTACCAAAGGCTGAAGAGGGTACCAACCAAAGTTTTGAATTAATGGAACCGGACTGACCTGTTGATAGGCTAGACAAGGTGCTTATCGATCGACAACCCCCTGTTTTTAGAAACTTACCTTTTTCCTCTTTTGTCAAAATCAAAAAACTCAATAAAAATAAATCGATGTTCTCAACACAATTTCAAAAATCCCTTTTCCATATTTATATGAATTCTTATTGTGAATAAAGCTTCCTTTCAAAATTTCTAAAAATATTTATTTTTACGGTCTCAGCAACAAAGTAAAAAGAACATATGTATGGATTCATTCATTCATTCATCATTAAACAGAAGATAATAAAAAACTCCATTGCATTGCATAAATATATTTCTGTGTTACAACATTTTGCAGGAAAATAAAGAAAAGCAAAAACAATGGGACTCAGCCCGAACCCACATTCTCTCTCTTTCTCTCCCTCTCCCTCTCTCTCTCTCTCTCTCTCTCACTTACCCTTCCCCCTCTCTCTCGAAGATCTTCCATCCCTACAATGCGCTCTCTTTTTCCCCTGCGATGAGATGACGCACCACCGCTACCCGAACCAGTCTCCTCCCCGGATGAGGAAGACGATACCAAGTAAGAAGGAATAGGAATCGCGTCCCAAATATAGGCAGTCGCCGAAGATATCTAGTCCCTAATATACCTCAACCAAGTGGTGGACACCCGAACTTGCTGCAAGAAAAGGCAAAATCAGTATCAAGCAGAAAAGTTCAAAAGAAACCAAAAAGAAGAGAATAATGGAAAGATATACCAAAGGACGAAGAACCTACTCTGTCAAGCCCAACTCCTCCGGGTCCATCGCATGAGGACGATGAAACATAGGCACTATCCA
Source organism: Sambucus nigra (assembly GCA_949130495.1). NCBI lineage: Eukaryota > Viridiplantae > Streptophyta > Magnoliopsida > Dipsacales > Adoxaceae > Sambucus > Sambucus nigra. The sequence continues at coordinate 215,692,482 of OX422218.1, read as the reverse complement.
TCCATCTGCCCGCCGAATGTTGTATGAAGGGGTATGCAACCTCACAAAGGGGACATCCAAAGTCGGCATCGCCGTGGATGTTGACGGACCTACAGCTGTATCGGTATACATAAAATAGGACTCTCCAATCATCACCGCGATCCTCACATCCTCCGACAGCATCCGCTCCTGCCTCATAGACATAGGGGGCCTTATAAGAGGAACCACCACCTCATCCTCAGCAATATGCTGAACCACTCTCTCCCAAAGATACCAAGAGTGGACAAACTCATGCGTCAACAAGCGTCTCATCTGTGCATTCACTCCAGTCAACCCTATGTCCTGAACAGCCGTCCCCCAAGGGTAAAAGGTTACCTGAAAAATTTCCATTAAGATATCAGGAAATATGGAATCAGAGCACACAAAGGCCTTAGAATGAAGAAAGGAAAAGTCTTACCCTATCACTGGTTAGGACATTCAAGACCAGTCGAATCGCCTCAAGAGAAGGAGACTTCCTCGACTGTCGATTGGCCTTCTGCCATCGATACAACCGGTAAAAGTCCCCAACAGTCTCATCCTTCAGAGAAATTAGCTGGGTATTACACCTAATCACCTCATTGAACCACATTTGCCAAGGACGAGAAACCATAATTAAAAAAGAGACACATAAAGAAAATGCAAATGCATGAAAGGAAAATGCAAAAAGTAAAGAATACCTCAAGACGGTACGTGGCTCCAGCAAAAGTCTGCCGAAAGCACCAACTAAATGCATCCAGAGAAAAATAAAGGGTCGCCAAAGTCAGGATCCACCAATCATAATGAGGGATGTTAGAAACATCCTCAAATATGGTAAAAACCATAAGTGGACGACGTCGCTACTCGATGCCACCAAAAATCCCCCCAGCACTAGTAAAATGAACAGCCGGGCCATCAGGCTCACCTATAGCCCATCCTCCACATCAATCACCATACCCAACAAAACATCCGCCAACAACGACAGATGAATAGAGTCCCCAGACACTATCCTCCCCACATCACCTAGCGCCACCCGCACCGCCTCTGGCCTCACCCGCTGGGAACTATCCACCTCTATCCGCTTTCCATCACAATCCAACCACAGTAGTTGCTACACATCTATGGGAGTCATAGTCATATCCCCAAAGAAAAAATGAAAGGTGTGGGTAGTGTCCCACCACCTATCCCCCAGAGCGCATAAAATCTCCATCGAACGAGGCGTCTCATCCAGCATAAACGCCAACCTCCCAAAGGCTGCTGATGATACTACCCAATGCACCACAGGTGGAACGTGCTCCCGGACATCCTTAAGCCCCGTCGTCCCACGGACACGCATGGTCGATAAAGAAACATCAAACTGTCAAAGAAAAACCTTATCGGAATCCAAGAAAAAAGGAAAATCACCAAAAAAAAGAAGCCAAAACTCATCTTACTTACATAACCGTCAGGGTTCACCACCCTCGAAGAGAGATGACGTGACGGCTCCTGCAGCAAGGTCCGCTCATCCACAACTGGCTGAAAAGCATCAAAAGAGTTCTAAATCCCCAAAGAAAGAGGCGTCTTAGACCTCCACTCCACATTCGCTCAGTCATCAATAGCCAACCACTCCCTGTGAAAATGGCCATTTTTTTAGGTTACGGAATGTTAAAACGATTCGGAGAAGAAAATTACAAAAAGAGAGAAGGTAAGAAGCTGTGAAAAATGAGGGGAACCCTCCCCTTTTTATAGGATGCCAAGGGTCATGCCGATCGGTACTGACCCCAAACCTATGCCGACAGGCACCCCCTTTATTTTTTGTAAAAAATCCCCAGAAAATACCAAAAACCCTGAAAAATCTTCAAAAAATTCCTAAAAATCCCGGGAGGGATTTAGAACATCTTCACCAGGAAAATTTCGCACCCTCTCTAGAGAAACCCCTATTTCCCCAACGATACTCTCGAAATCCAAGTAAATCTCCTCCCGGCAACGTCCCCAGAGGACACTTAAAGCATCGTCAAACTTCAGGATCATCTCCTAAGGTCTCAAATTTCCCCGAGCAATACGTCGAATCCATGGACCACCTAATTACTTCCTCAGTCAAATTCATAGTATTAGATTGGTTGTTCCCCCTACAAAGTCTTCAAACAATATAAAAGTTTCCCCAGTAATCAGCTCCCCAACTCAAATAAAAGTCACAAGGTAATTTCCCCGACAGAGTTCCCCAAGAACATCTCAATTTAAGACCTCAGAATTGGCTTCGACCCGCAGAATTGGTCATCTCAACTTATGCCTTCAGAATTGGATTTGACCCGCAGAATTGGTCATCACAATTTCAGCCCTTAGAATTGGCTTCGACCCGCAGAATTGGTCATCTCAATCCCTCAGAATTGGCTTCAACCTGGTAAATTGGTCTCTTAATTTAAGCCATCAGAATTGGTTTCGACCCGCAGAATTGGTCATCTCAACTTAAGCCCTTAGAATTATCTTCGCCCCGTAGAATCGATCATCTCAATTTAAGCCCTAGAAATTGGCTTCGACCCGCAGATTTGGTTATCTGAATTTAAGCCCTCAGAATTGGCTTCGACTCACAGAATAGGTCACCCTCATCTTCAAGCCATCAGAATCGACGTAGACCCGCAGAATTGGTTATCTCAATTTAAGCCCTCAAAATAGGCTTCGACCCGTAGAATTGGTCATCTCAATTTATCCCTCAGAATCGGCTTCGACCCGCAGAATCGGTCATCTTAATTTAAACCCTCAAAATTGGCTCCGATCCACAGAATTGGTCATCTCAACTTAAGACCTCAGAATTTCCTTCAACCCGCAGAATCGATCGTCTCAATTTAAGCCATCAGAATTAGCTTCGACCCATAGAATTGGTTATCTTAACTTAATCCTTCAGAATGGGCTTCGACTACAGAATGGGTCATCTCAATTTAAGCCCTTAGAATCAGCTTCGACTCGCAAAATTGATCATCTTAATTTAAGCCCTTAGAATTGGTTACGATACACAGAATCGGTCATCTCAATTTTAGCCCTTAGAATCGTCTTCGACCCATAAAATTGGCCATCTTAATTTAATCCCCCAGAATTGGCTTCGACCCACAGAATTGGTTATCTCAATTTAGTCCCTCAGAATTGGCTTCGACCAGCAGAATCGATCATTTCAATTTAAGCCCTCAGAATCGGCTTCAACCTATAGAATTATTCATCTCAATTTAAGCCCTTAGAATTGGTTTCAACACCCAAAATTGGTCATCACGACTTAAGCCATCAGAATTGGCTTTGACCCGCATAATTGGTCATCTCGACTTAAGCCCTCAGAATTGGCTTCGACCCGCTAAATTGGTCATCATGACTTAATCCCTCAGAATTTTCTTTAACCCGCAGAATCGGTCACCCTCATCTTAAAGCCCTCAAAATTGGCTTCAACCCGCAGAATCGGTCACCCTCATCTTCAAATCGACCTCAACCCGCAGAACCGGTCATCCTCATCCTTAGGTCCTCAGAATCGGCCTCAACCATCTGAATTGGTCATACTCTTTCAAAATTCATCATGCAATTTCTATTCGATGGTTATCATTTGTTCCAAACTCACCCGTCAAGGGGCTCTATAGACACCCCATTCTATCACCCCCTAACCTCTCCTTAGATTATTAGTACCTCCCTTCATCACTACAAACCTAAGTCATACCTCGGGTATTGACTCAAAGGCCATAGAGCACTCCCTGACACTTTTTGACCACTAAATCCTCTTTCCAATGGTCCACCCTGTGCGCGATTCTGACTTACGGTGCAGACAAACGACCCGTTTTTACCTAAAACTTGATCAAGAGGTCACCAGGTGCTCCCAAGATCCATTTGACCAAATTTAACTTTTCAGCTCGATCAAGACTGGATGAATCTTTGAAGGGCATGAAAACACCTTTCCAACGGTCCACTCTGAGCCAAATTCTGACTTATGGTACGAACGAACGATTCGTTTTACTCCGAAAGGTCACTGAATGCTTTCAATCATGGTTGACCGATGTTAACTCCCCAAACCAAGTCAAACTCTTTGGAATGTCTAAGTACATCTCCTGACCTTTCCAACGGTCCACCCCATGGTTGATTCTGACTTACCATGCGGACGAACGATCTGTTTGCGTTCGATAATTCCCCATCCAAAGGACCGATGAACTCTTCCAAGCCAAATTTGACCCAAAGTCAACTCCCAACCCCGAGAGAAGTCCAAAAGACTTTCTAAGGTCTCTAAAGTACCTTTCCAATGGTTCACCCTGTGTAAGATTCGGATCAACAATTCGCGCTCTACGACCGATTTTCTGAAGGAAGCCGAAACAGACTACCAAACGGCAGGTTCCAAGCCCTACCTATCGGCAGTGTGCCTAAACACACCTGTCGATTGGTAGGACCAGGACCATGCTTATTGGCAATGCCCTGGTCCTATAAAAAGGAGGGGTTGACTACATTATAAAGGAGGAACAACATCTGAAATCCATCACTCTCAACGAGCTCAGAAAACCTCTTTCGAAGTCAGCGTGATTTCCCTATGCAAATACCTTTCCAACCTTCACCTTTCATCATATTTTTCATCAAACTTGGTGAATTAATTACCCTACATTATCTCTCAAGTGCATGGGCTTCTCTCCAACATCCAAGATCCGACTCAAGATCTTCAAGAAGGTCCAACTTTCTCAACTCTCTCTTCGAATTCTCCTAAATTAGCATTAACTTATTTTATTACTTAGCACTTTTATTCTCCCATATCATATATCCTAATATACTTTTTGTCTAGTATTATTTCACATCTCTTATTTTCATATAAATAAAACCCAAAAAATAAGAAAAGTGGGTTTGCTCATAAATTCCAAACGGAAATTCTCACACTTTTCTCACAACTAAAAACACTCTTTTACACACACACACACACACACACACACACACACACACACACACATAAGAGAAGTCTTCAGTTGGATTTATGGGATACATCCCACCCCTCATTTTTCAAATGAACTACATGGACTTTGATGCCTCTATAGGTTACGTAGGCGTCTCGGGTAAAACCCGAGACTCGATTCCTATTCCTACTATTTTTTTCTATATTCTTTAAACTTAACTCTCTTAGATTTTATATGTTTATATATACACATATATTTGTTCTTAGTGGCGTATTATCCCTCATGTGTTATCATTCCATTATAATGATTAACGCTAGGATAATCGCGTATATCCCAATTTCTAATATTACTTTTGAGAACATTCCTACGGATGACTCGCCTTATCTCTTCCATGATACAGGTCGATGATTCCTATCTATGCTACATATACACATGCACACATATCACAGGGAAATAAAGGAAATAACAATAACCCATGAGAGACCGTAAGGGCGGAATGGGTGCCTAACACCTTCCTGTTTCGTAACTTAGCCTCCAGACCCTTCTCGAATCATTTTAGTTTCGCATGTATCAGTATGTCTTTGGATGTTATCCTTTATGATGGATCCCTTTTTTCTTTTGTTTGTTTTGAGTAAAATAGACTGGGGGCTCCATCTCTCTACATTTTCACCTCATCACCGATGCTGGTCGAAGCGCTCCCGAGATGGATGCACAGGACCAAGATCCTCTTGACATTGAAGATACCATCTTCTCTATCTATCCTGCCGCAAGGATCAGGGATGGCCACAATATACAAGATTCATCAAATTGTTCTGCTTACATCCACGAGGAATGGAGGGTGATGCATTTACTTCATGGAAGAATAAATGGCAATTAGAGTGTTAGGGTTTCTACCTGAGAGTCTAAGTCACTACGAGCATTTTCCAATCAAAACTCTCAGACCGGGTGAGGTCGTCCTTATTTATAAGTACACAAGTCCTATTTTTCTAGTTCTTTTTATGATAATCCTAATTATAAGTTATAAAGTCCTAAAAGGACTTGTTTAGAAACTCACCTATGTAATCTTCTAACATTTGCACATATACACCCAGCACTCGATCGATTATGTTGTATGCAACTATTGATATGAACCCCACCAGCAATTGTGATGAAACCCAATAACAATGATGGTTAAAGAACCCAAGATCATATAAACTAAGTTTGTTGAGCCTTGACACGTTACCTAGTAAGATAAGAACCAAGACTACAAAGGATTAAAAAGCCACACCAAGAAACCCAATAATCTCTCACGAATCAAGGTGATAAGTTTTGTTATTTGAACGCCACAAGATTAACTTGATAAGTTCAGAAAGTTTTCTTAAGAACCAAGAGGAACAAAAATAACTCACAATAATATTAGTTTATATAAAAAGGTGCTTACAAAATTCGTATCTCCCCTCATTTATACTTGGAATAACCCTCCAAGAATACTAAATGAAATTAAATACAACATTAAAATATCATAATTGCCAAAGTAAACAAGTTCTCACGTTTTTAAGGCCACTTGGACTTGGAAAACAACAAAATATGACTAAATGACTAAGTTCAATGTATTTAAAGGTAACCATCCAAGAGTAGATTCATCCCCCATTTATTATCCTTAAAAATAGATAAATTCATGCCCATTTATTGTGTGAACATGATGGTCACGTTTTTGCATGATAATTATCTCCCCAAATTGCTTTAATGACATGGACTAAGCTTTGATTATCATTTGGGTCCATCTTGGTCTCCATCTTTTCAGAATCAGCCCATTTCTCTTGGATCAGCCCAATAAACGTTTCCTTAAAATGTTTGGCTCTAAGTCTTGTAATTGGACCACTAGAAAGTGACAAAGGATCTTGTGCAAATTTATATGCACTCCCATGTGTATGATCAGGCCCGCGTTCATCTTCATCATATTCATCTCCTTGAATTGCATCAGTAGCGCATCATATGGGCAGTACAGGGAAGCTAAAACTTTTGTGGTTAGTATATTCATATGTCTAGTTAGACTGGATAGCATATCTAGGTAGGAGACGTTAGGTGTGTACTTTAGTTGAGAGGTGAGGAACCCAAGAGAGTATACATGGAGCTTACGTGTGTATCCAATAACTGAATTTAAAATGTGATTTAAACGCTTGCAAAATATTTTCAATTTTTTTGGGTGTGACCCTTGTCAAATCTATTTTTCAAAAATATTATAGGTGTCCAGCCACAGGGACGCTAAGATTGATGACTCATTTATGATATACGTAGCTGCAGCACTTGTGGAGGCTTGCAAGATTGATGTAAATCTTCAGTTATCATTCCTAAATTAGGATTTACATTTCAGTATTTCATTTGCGCATGTTGCCGCTTCAGTTAATACAGTCTTTTCAGTTTATTTAATAGACTCTGTTTTGGATTCAGTTTATTCCTTTAGACATATAGTTGGATTTTATTTTGGGAACCGGTGGTTTATTTGGTTTTGTTTATTTATCTATTTATCGTGGGATTATTTCAGACTATTATATTTGTGTTGATGGTTTGGTTGTTGTATTTATATTCTGCCTGTTTTTATATTAATGAATGATAAAATCTGGCACCGGTTTAATTTGACATCGATGATTAGTAATTTAAAAAGATTTAGACAATAATGCTAAGAATGAACCAAATGAGATTCCTATTTATTTTGATAAAGGACTGATAACTCGTGGTTACGGGGTGTCACAGATGGTTTCAGAGAATCATGTTCTAGTGTCTATAGGATCTATGAGGTTTACAACTATTCCAGCATAGTGTGCCTTGATATAGGGCCTTAATATTAGGACTGTTGCATGCATGTTTATGTATTTGAGATTATGTTCTTATGCTATTATGTTTTTATTTATTGTGAACTCATACAATTCGATCTGGTTTCAAATACCATCCAAGAGAGAATGACAAACGAGGGAAGCGATGAGAGCCAATGAGAGAGAGGCTCAGCAGGATCCACATGCACCACAATCACAACAACTGTAGGGGATAGTGTCAGTAGCAGAGGTGGACGTTATTGTGGCCCAAGCAGTTAAAGTCGCTATGACTGACATGGTTCTCCATTTTTCTCAGGCCTGGAAGCCACCACAACCAGTGGCACCGGTTGTCGAGGCCCACCTGGGGCCATCAAATTGACATAGAGTTCGGGAGGCATCTCAAAGGGTCCATTCACCAGAGTTTTAGGGTAGCTATGACGTGATCTTAGATCGCCAATGGAAGAAGGATATATAGTTCTACCTTTTCATGGTTGAGTGTAACAATTTACAAAAGAACATGTTGGCCACTTTAGGCTTGTCGGAGCACCTCTATAATTGTGGGAGTCTATTACCACTGCTGAGGAGAGGGACATTATGTCCATTCCTGCGTTCTGAGTACGATTTCACCGCAAGTATTTTCCCCTAACCGTTGAGATAAAGATGCGAAAAATGTTCATTTTGGTTGTTCAGGGTGACCATTCTGTAGCTGAGTACGAGGAGGAGTTCACATGTTTGTCCAATTATGTGCCATATGAGGTGAACAATGAAGAAAATAATAAGCTAAAGTTTATAGATGAACTAGCCTGGAGGATCAGACAACACTTGATAGGAAACCCCGCGATGAGGACTTATACTAATGTCATCAATGTTGTACTTCTGCATTGTTAGGATCATCGATGCCATCAGAAGGGGAGTAAGAGAGGAGATGATCCTAGACAGTCGGGAAGGTAGGTGGGAACGGTGGGGGAAGGATTTCTAATTGGGGGATCCGGCCAAGAGATTTAGATCCAGGGGTTACCGACCCAAAAGATGTTTTAGAAAGGGCCAACAAGGTCCGCAACAATAGCTCTAGGTTCCTCAGGGCCACCAGGGCTAATGAAATAATGGGGGTAGACACTAGGACCAAAAGTAGGGTCAGAGGTAAGGAGAATTCTCGAGGTAGTGTTTTATTTATGGATAGATGGGCCATAAGAGGAGAGACATCCCACAGTAGGGTAGAGCACCGCAGTAGCAGGGTGCCTAGCAGGGGTAGTAGGCGTAGTTATCACTTGCAGCACCAACCCCACCGTAATAGGGGCAGTTACAGTATGGGCGTGTGTACAATGCCAGAGATGTAGTTCTACCGCAAGCACCGCAGGCTACACCAAAAGTTGAGGGTATGTTTCCTATTCATGGATGTAAGGGTAGGATTTTATTTGATACGAGGGAATCACACTATTTTAAAGCCACCAGATTTTCATGAGCTATCGATCTATTAGAGACAATCGGTATTTTATTTATGTGTGTTGAGTCACCGTTAGGTAGTGGGTCACTTATACACTCTATTTTTAGGGGTGTGGACATTAATGTGGGGAGACTCTGTTTAGCCGTCGACTTCCTAGTGTTAGACATGGAGGGTTGTGATGCATTTTTGGGATGGATTGGTTAGCTGGTTACTGGGAGATGGTAGATTATTTTGGGAGGACTATAATGTTCTCCATCCCAAGACATGAGATGTTCCTTATGGTAATGCCTCTTCCAAAGGGAGGGTCGATCACACACCTATATTATATTGAGGAGAAGACCTCACACGAGGTGGTAGTCTCTTTGGATTCAATTTCAATAGATGGGGAGTTCGAGGATGTATTCCAGGAGATACCTAGGTTGCCACCCATTTGGTAGATTGAGTTTTTCATAAACCTACTACCGGGTACAAGGCCACTTTCCCGAACACCTTACAGTATGGATCCTCAGAGATGTGGCAATTGAGGGAGTAGATTCAATAACTTTTAGGTCAGGGTTTCTTTCGATGGATTAGATCACCGTGGGGTGCGCTAGTGTTATTTGTCAAGAAGAGTGATGGGTCGCGTTGTTAGGATCATACGAGTTCAGGGTGATGTCGTCTGGCCTCACCAATGCATCGACAGTGTTCATGGATCTTATAACCCATGTTTTTAATCTACTCTCATTCAAAGGATGAGCACGCAGAGCATCTATATTTGGTTCTACAAATGCTATGAGACCATCAGTTGTACACCAAATTTAAGAAGTGTGGACTTTATCTATATAAGGTACAGTTTTTAGGCCACATTGTGTCCGACAGGGGCATTGTTGTTGATCCGAGTAAGGTATCAATAGTGAAGGAGCGGGGACAACCCATGACACTGATCGAGGTTCGTAGTTTTTTAGGGTTGGTCGAATATTATCATCATTTCATTAAATATTTATCAAAGATTGTGGGTATGTTGACGAACCAGACTCACAAAGGGGTGTTATTAGTTTGGCATGACCATTGTCAATTAGCGTTTGATGACCTAAAAGATAAATTGACTTTTGCACCTGTTCTTGTATTTCCTAGGGGAGGAATGGAGTACCGTATTTATACAAAGGCATCCTTACAGGGACTTGGGGATCTACTACACTAGGAGAAGAAGGTTGTAGCATATTAATCTCGTAAGCTTAAGTTCATGAGAGGAATTACCCCACACATGACCTTGAGTTGGTAGCGGTTGTGTTTGCCTTACGGATATTAAGGCATTATCTTCTGGGGGAGCAATTTACCTTGTTTACGGACCATAAATCACTTTTGTATTTGTTCACACAGAAGGATCTGAATATGCAGTATAGGAGATGACTAGAGTTTGTGAAGACTTATCAGTTTGATATTCAATATCAACATGGGAAGGCTAACGTGGTGGAAGATACACTGAGCCGACATCTTACTGGAGAGATATCAGAGGTTTGGAAGGAAAAATTGAAGGAGCTTAGACATGACAATGAGGTCTCTAGAGCTTGTATGTCTTTTTTTGGCTATCACTCAAAATATTGTTAAGCGGGTAGTGAAAGCTCAAGCAGAGGATCTGCTTTCCTAGGACAGATTACGCTTGTTGCTAGCGGATGGGCCGAATATTATTCGATTAGTTTCGAGGGAGGCTTGCACTTAAATGGGAGACTCGTGGTTTTGGAGGATGAGGATTTGAGCATTGCGGTGATGACAGAGTCTTACAGGTCAAGGTTTGTTGTACATCCCGATGGAGATAAGATGTACCCGAATATGTGTAGGCAGTACTGATGGTCAGGGATGAAGAGGGGCATAGATGAGTTTGTCTCAAATTGTTTTACTTGCCAACAAGTGAAGGTAGATCACTAGAGACCAATGGGGATGTTGCATCCATTAGAGATTCTAGTGTGGAAGTGGGAAAGCATTTCCATGAATTTCATTATCGGGTTATTGACATCGCAGAGAGGTCACGAATCCATATGGGTGATAGTGGATCATTTTACTAAGGTTTCCCCTTTTCTACTAGTTCATACAGATTATGAGATGAGACAGCATGCTCATTTATTCATTACAGAGATAGTGAGACTGCATGGGATTCCGATTAATATTGTGTCCAATTGGGACAAGATCTTTGTGTCACATTTCTAGCATAATTTTTAGGAGGCTATGGACACAGATTTATGTTTGAATACATCGTATCACCCACCGACAGATGGGAAGATATAGAGAGTTTATCAAATGCTAGAGGATATTTTGAGGATGTGTATATTGGAATCCGAGGGTGGATGGGAGTAGTAGCTTACTTTGGTGGAGTTTTCATAACTCCTACCAGTTCACCATCTGCATGGCACCATTAGAGGCACAATATGGAAGGCCTTATCTTTCACCCGCTTGCTGGTTAGAAGTGAGGAACAACAAGTTATTAGGTCGGAGATCATTCAGGATAATACTGCTAAGATTGAGCTAATTCAGGAGATGTATTCGTATATCTTTAGACAGGAAAGAGAGTTACACCAATGGAGAAATGAGGCATATAGAGTTAGAGATTGGTGACCAGGTTTTGGTGCTAGTATCTCCTATAAAGGGAGTCATGAGGTTATGTAAGAAGGGGAAGCTAGCACTGAGATATGTTGGATATTTTTCGATCATTGAGAGAGTGGGACCGGTTGCATACCAAAGAAATTATAGCGTATTTACGATGTGTTCCACGTGTCATCGCTGAATAGAAACCGAAGGAGCGAGAGAGATTTTTGGCATGTTCTATTAGAGGAGATTGACCTACAGCCATATATCTCGTATGAGGAAAGGCCAGTGGCTATATTTGATCATAATGAGCGTAAGCTACGTTATAAGGTGGTACCCTTAGTTCGAGCTTAGTGAGGGAAAAGTAATGTAGACAAGTCGATGTGAAAGTGGGATGATGGCATGCAAAAGCAGTATCCAGAGTTATTCACCGCATGTACATCCAAATTTCGAGGACTAAATTCATTTGTAAGGGGGAAGTATGTAACACCCTATCTTTCTGAGTAATTAAAATTTAATTTATTTGGTTATTTTTTTAAATTACACGTGTACCATAATTTAATTGAATTAAGTATTATGTGTTTAATAAAATATTAATCGGGAGAGAAAATGATTAATGTTTATGGATTAAAATTACTAAGTGAGTAGTAAATAATTAGTATATGTTGTAGCGAGTGATATCGACGTGATTGTATTATATCTCAATCGGGAGTCATATGCAGACTATATGAGGTCGAGATAGGAAATTTGATTAGAGTGACTCGGATGGTGATTTCGAGGTCATAATTGGTTCCGAATGGGTCAAAATAGTTAAAATAGTGTACCCAGGTGTATAGATTGGGTCCCGCGGAGATTTTAGACCAACTCGACACCATGTTAGAGTTTTTCAGTCATTTAAGAGTCTATGGTAGATAGAACTCCAAAAATTAAAGTGTTATATCCGCACATTTGAATGTGATGCTAGGGTTATAACACTTTGTAGAGAGAGAAAGCTATAGGAGAGGAAGAGGAGAAGAAACATAGGACAATCCACACAGTTTTGGGCCACGAAAGTTGCTAGAATCAAGATTGGAGTAAGGAAATGGCATCCTCACCATATCAGAATGTAAATCAAACCTACACATATAAGTCAAGTTCTTATCTTTCATTACTTGAGCATGTTAAAATGCCCATGTAGTATAGGTTTTTCAATTAATGATTTAATTGATGATTATTGGGATTTGGGTGGGTAAAACTCTTGATTTGGAGTTGGAATTGATGTAGAACAAATCCTCATATGTAGATAACACGAAATTAGTCAGAATGGATGATCAATATGAAATAAATATGGGTTAAATGATGAATATGCATGAAGAACACATCAATTACGGTTTTGAGAAATAACGGGTTTTGATTTGTTCTTGGGTAGATTTTTATTAGTCGTGATGTGTTATTTACGTTTAATATTTCCCCTACACTTGTAGTTAATGTTTGAGTATGTTGGATGAGAGTTTGGGAAATTTTCATGGGGTTTTGTTGATGTTTAAATGAGGAAAAGACGTAACAACAACGAAGAAGATGATACAGTCAGGTCCAAATCGATTTGGTGGGAAAATTGATTCAGAATCCCTACCGATTCGATTCGGCTGCCCATGTTTGATGAAATTTTCATTTTAAGTTATACTTCCTCCTAAAATTAATTGTGAAAAACTTTGGTGATAGTTTAATAATTATACAAGAGTTAGAAAAGGTTAGTAGGTATATGATTAAGGCTCGGTTGATCTTAAGGAGGGTAAAATTGGGATTTGGGCCAACCATGCTTAAGCGATTACGAGGCATATCGTGAATTTATGATTTGGGTTACAGTAAGAGATAACAATAACCTAAGACTTGTACCAGTAGTATACTGATATATGAATTACTGGAATAACTTAAGGAATAGTTGGGGCCCTTCAGGTAGTAAGTGATACTCAAAAAATAAGAATAAAATATTATGTGAGAATTATTAGTACATTGAGTATTTGAGAGAGGTAAATACTACCTACGAGTTTATATGATGGATTGTGTGTATACCTATAATGAATATATGTATAGTTAGGTTATATGAATATCAATTATGTGATTGGTTATGTGTGTGAAAGTACCTATGCTACCTACTATCACGGAAGGTTCCACACAGAGGGCAATCCCACCTTGACGATTCAAGTGAGGTCTAGATGTGTCCCAAAAAATATAAAACTTAGGTAATCTCACTATGTGTTGTGTATTATTGGTACTGTCACGTTATTTGGGTACGTTAGGTATGTGTGTATCCCAGAGGCTTTGAACTATTTTCGCCTCCATTGTTTGTTGCTTGATTTAGGGTTTTAGGAGACATTCCTAATCGATAGTCCTTGATTTGGTACAAGTGGACATGGACATGATAACAGAGTATGCAAGCATCATGGTGGTCATTTCGAAGGATGATTTAGTTGTATATAATATAGTGTGACGTATATATACAAGTATGATTATTTTACTAATGCGATGGTAGAAAAGATAGATTGTGCATATATAAAAGTAAATTAGCAGAGAAACTTAATAAACGATTCAATAATAATATAGTAGTCCAATAGAGTATGATATGGGAAGTATGGGGGAGTTAAAGCTTTTGTGGTTAGTATATACGTATCTATAGTTAGATTGGGTAGCATAGTTAGGTAGGAGACGTTAGGTGTGCACTTTAGTTGAGAGGTGAGGAACTCAAGGGAATGTACATGGAACTAATATGTGTATATACTAACTGCTTTTAAAACTATTATTTAAATGCTTGCAAAATATTTTCAAAAGTTTTTAGCCTGTGACCCTTGTCAAATCTATTTTTTTTTAAAATTGGGTGTCCATCCACAGGGGTGCCAAGCTTGATGACTCATTTCAGGGATGCGTAGCTGCAACACTTGTGGAGGCCTACGGGATTGATGTAGACACTTTAGTTATTCATTCCTAGATTAGGATTTACATTTCAGTAATTCATTTGGGCATGTTTCCCCTTCAGTTGCTACAGTCTTTTCAGTTTATTTAATAGACTATGTTTTGGATTCAGTTTATTCCTTTAGACTTATAGTTGGATTTTATTTTCGGAACCGACGATTTATTCGGTATTATTTATTTATCTATTTATCATGGGATTGTTTCAGACTATTATATTTGTGTGAATGGTTTGATTATTATATTTATATTCCGTATGTTGTTTTATTAATGAAATATAAAATTTGGCACCGACTTAGTTTGACATAGGTGATTAGTAATTTAAAAAGATTTCTACAATGATGCTAAGAATGAACAAAATGAGATTCTTGGTTATTTTGATGAAGTACTGATAACTCATGGTTAAAATAGGCGGGGTGTCATAAACTTTACCATGTCCATACGTAGGAGAAAGTATGAGGTTTTTGCAATAGATGATTTTTAGGGAATTTTGTGAAAAATGTGTAATTTCGAAGAATGTCCACGTTAGTGCTTCACCGGAAGAGGATGCTATTTTTTATCTCTCCAATGGTGAAGTTTCTTTCGTGATTGCTGCCATATTATAAGGGGTTTCATTTTCTCTTCACCCATGGCGTGTGCGAGTACTCCGTTATTATAGAATACTCCTAATCCATGCAAATGGTAGTTTATGCCGGATTGTGACAAGCAGAATAGCTATTAACCGATTGTGTGACTTCATAGATCCCTTATTCTTTTATATGTTAATGTTCTGAATTCGTTAGATGTAGTCCCCCTATGTATTTACTGATAGGCACATGACAATGTACCCAAAGGTTGAAGCCTTCGTTTGGTGTATGAGATTGATATTTTGTTTCGTCCACTATTGAACGTGTTATATGAAGAGATTGTGTTACATTATTGTGATTATTATGATATCTCATAGATCTTACTGTTTCGTTGCCACAAGTGGGGATTTTAGTGAGTCTTACTCTTAGCTTATAGTTAGGATTACAATATGATGTATTTGGAGGATTTTATGTGGCATCTTTCACTACACCAAATCTTACTATTAGTCACAGCTTGGGAGTCATGGATTAAATCCATGACCAACGAGGCACTGCCCAAATTTGTGACCATAAAAAACTTTGGTGTGACTAACTCCATGACCCAATGTTGTCATGGATGCTCTTAGAGATAATCATGGATTAAATCTTTAACCATCCGGGTCATGAACTATAGCCGTGACCATGGCATGACCATCATGAAGCCAAATTTGCAATAAATTTCCCTCCAGGGGTGATCACGGATGGGTCACGAACTAAGGCCTTCACCAGGTTCGTGATTAAGGCCATAATTGAATTCAATAGGCTCACAGATTGGGGTGTGACCATTTCAATTTTTTTGCATGTGTTGGTCAGGGACTAGGACCGCAACCATCTCTATATCAACATATTGGTCACGTTTATTGACGTGCAAAAAGTTAGGGTCACTAAGGTCGGTCAAGGTTGTAACAACCTGAAATTTTATCTGGTAATTAATTAAATTAATTCAAAAAGTGAGCTTGAAAGACTCCTAATATGAGCATATATAATTCTTGGGTCGTTTAGAGGAGTCCTAAAAATAGAAAACTTTATAGGCTAAAAAATAGGGCCAAAATAAAAATCCAACTTAAGATAATTTGTCATGGCTTTAAAGCGTGACTAACTGTTTGTCACGGTTCTAGAGCGTGACTAACATGCAAACTGTTTTACTTTTAATAGGATTATAATTCCACTTAAATTCTCTAATCTTTCTCCGCTTATATTAATACGGGGTTAGGACTTTTTAAACATGTTTTCACAACCTCTAAGAGAACTAGACCCTTATAATTTTCATTATCTTCTGCCTATAAACCCTAGCCCTAAAGTTATCAAGTTTCAACCCATGATTTAAAGACTTATTTGGTTTTTTCTAGAGTTTAAGCTAGAATGAGTTTTTATTATTTTCGCACGAGGAACACAGTGGTATGATAAGAATTTTAAGCCAGAATCTTATGAGTTTCTTGTGATGATTTTAAGGTACAGGGTTTACCCAATATGCTCCTTGAATCTCTCGAGAGTAGTCGTTTAATTCCTCATTTATTTGTACTCATATTGTTGATATCATAATGTTTATTGGAATCTAAAATATTGATTCGATTTGAGATATTGTATTTGTTGATGGTCATTGTGTCATGAAATTTTAATGGTCACCCGCTAATTGTCCGAAAGTCCAATAGTCATGATGAGGCTTTACGAAGCTTAGGTGAGGTGAGGCTAAGTGACCTATTTATGTGTTATTGAGAAATTAAATTGGTATAATGCTCGGACGCCGCATTGGACTTGAATTCAAATTCATGTTATTGCATTTTATTCACCGTTGTTATTTTGAATATCTATTCTTCTCATATTGTGTAATTCCCCATATTTTTCTTTTAGTGGCAGGTTAGCGTGGATTTGGAAGCTATGGATTTTTGGAGGATTTTAGTGCACGACGTTTGGAGGATTTTATTTTTATATAGCTTGGTAGTGTAATTTATTTGGAGAGCTTAGTCTTTGTTTCGAGTGAAATTTAATTTTAATTATTTGGGAAGTGTAAATCTTGGATTCATTATATTTATTTTGTGGAATATAGATGCTCTATACTAGTTTTTAAGGATTTAGTTTAGTTTTAATTGTAGTCGCACCTTGTGTTTTACGTGGGGTGTTACAAATTTGTCAAGATAAACCAGCGCTAATAGCAGGGACAGACTCATCAGGGCCAACAGGGTTAAGGACATGAAGGCTTTCAGAGGCGATGTTTCGTATGTGGCCATTCGGGGCATGTGAATAAAGAATGTCCTCAGACAGTAGCAGGGGGCCAATAGGGTAAACAGTCATAGAGGCCTCAAGCATCACTAGAACCACTAGCCCCATAGCCCCATAGCCCTAGAGACAAATGCAGTATGGGCGTGTGTATAATGTCCAGGAAGTTCCTATACCAGCAGCACATCAGACGCCGCCAACAGTCGAACCTACATTTCCTATTCATGGGCATGAGGTTAGGAAGTCCCCCGTTGGGTAGTGGGTCACTTATACACTCAGTATGTAGAGGGGTGGATATTATTATTGGGAGTCTGAGCCTATCATCGAACCTTCTGGTATTAGACATGGTGAGGTACGATGTCATCCTAGGTATGGATTGGTTGGAGGGATAAAAGGAGATAGTAGATTGTTACGAGAGGATTATAGTATTCTGCATTAAGGGTTAGGAGATGTTCTTGGTGGCGATGCCTCTTTCTGAGGTAGGGTCGCGTACCCACTTATACTACATTGAGGACGCGAGATCATAGGATGTAGTGATTACGATAGAATCGATTCTAATGGTGAGAGATTTCGAGGATGTATTTCAGGAGATACTAGGGTTACCACCCAATCAAGAGATCAAGTTTGTCTTCAACCTAGCACGGGGTACGAGACTGATTTTCCAAGCACCGTATCACATGGAACCTTCAGATATGAGGGAGTTGAGTGAGAAGATTCAACAGTTATTGGGGCAGGGTTTCATTCAGTGAAGTACATTTCCATGGGGTGCACCGATATTATTTATGAAAAAGAGGGACAGTTCTCTTTTCCCGTGTGTGGATTACAAGGAGATAAACAAGGTCACAATACGGAATAAGTATTTATTATCGAGGATCGATGACCTGTTTAATCAGTTGAGAGGGGCTACATACTTCTAAAAGGATGATTTAAGATCGGGATATCACCACTTACGTTTTTGGAGAATGATATTACCAAGATCATTTTCCTATCATAATATGGTTTTTATGAGTTCAGTGTTATGTTGTTTGGGCTCACTAATGGGACAATAGTGTTCATGGATGTCATGAATAGGTTATTCAGGGAGTTCTTGGACGAGTTCATAATCATATTTATTGACGGCATACTGGTTTACTCTTATACGGAGGAGGAGCATGCAGAGCATTTATGTATGGTCTTGCAGACACTCCGGGACCATCAATTATATGCCAAATTTGGGAAGTGTGAATTTTGTCTACGGGAGGTACATTTTCTTGGCCACATCGTATTTGACAAGGGTATTAAAGTTGATCTGAGTAAGGTATTGGTGATGAGAGAGTGGGGATAACCCATGACACAGACAGATATTTTCATCTTTTTAGGGTTGGTCGGGTACTATCATTGCTTCATTAAGGGATTTTTTAAGATTGCGAGTCCCTTGATAAACCTGACTTGCAAGGGGGTACCATTTTTGTGGAGTGATCACCGTCATCTAGCCTTTAATGATCTGAAGGATAAGTTGACGTCAGATCCAGTTCTTGCATTGTCAAGGAATGGGGTAGAGTACTGGGTATACACGGATTCATCCTTATAGGGACTTGGAGGTGTATTGTAGTAGGAGGAGATGGTCGTAGCTTATGTGTCTCGAAAGATCAAGCCCCATGCAAAGAATTACCGCACCCACGACTTTGAGATAACAGCAGTGGTATTTTCCCTGAGGATATGGAGGCAATATTTGTTGGGGGAGCGGTTTACATTGTTCATGGATCATAAGTCACTTCAGTATCTCTTCACACAAAAGGATATGAATATGAGGTAGAGGCGGTGGCTAAAAGTCGTGAAGGATTACTAGTTTGACATATAGTATCATCCTAGTAAGGCTAACACAGTTGCAGACACGTTGATCCAGAGACCCACTGGGAAGTTAGTCGAGGTTTAAACAGAGAAGTGTAGTGAACTTCGGCATGATGATGAGGTGGAGAGAGCGTGCAAATCTGTATTAGCTATCACTCCTAAGATTATCATAAGATTATCATGCGAGTAGTGAAAACATAGGTAGAGGCTGAATACTGTCAGGACATAGTACAACAGTTACTAGATGAGGGTGCAGAGTCTTACTCTATTAACTCAGAGGGAGGCTTATATTCTAGTGGGAGATTAGTTGTGTCTAAGGGTAAGGATTTTAGGCATGCAGTGACGGATGAGTCCTATGGTTCGATATTCGCGCTACATCTTGATGGGGATAAGATGTACCAGGATATGAGGAGACAATATTCATGGTCAGGGATGAAGCGAGACATGGAAGATTTTGTCTCCAAGTATGTTACCTATCATTTGGTTAAGGTAGACCATCAAAAGTCATCTGGGATGCTACAGCTGCTGGAGATTCTCGTGTGGAAATGGGAGAGCATTTCGATGGACTTTATTATGGGACTACTGACATTGTAGAGAGGTTACAATTCCATTTGGGTGATAGTGGATCAGTTGACCAAGGTGGACCATTTCTCACATGTCCACACCACTTTTGAGACAATGCAGTACGTATAATTATTTATTGTGGATATCGTTAGACTGAACGAACTACTAGTTAACATTGTGTTTGATAAAGATGAGATCTTTATGTCTCACTTATGGAAGAGCTTTCAGGAGGCCATGGGCATAGACTTGCGATTGAGTACCACATATCATCTGCAGATAGATAGACAGACTGAGAGGGTTAATCAGATGCTTGAGGATATATTAAGGATGTGAATCCTAGATTTCGGAGGAGGATGGGAGCGATGTCTTTCACTGGTAGAGTTCGCGTACAACAACTCTTACTAATAGACTATCGACGTGGCACCGTTTGAGGCACTTTATGGGAGGCCTTATCGTTTTCCCATCTGTTGGCTAGAGGTGGGGGTCAACAAGTTATTAGGGCCAGAGATAATACAGGATACTACTTCCAAGATTGAGATGATTCGGGAACTAATTCGTATAGCTCAAGACATGTAGAAGAGATATGACGACGCAGACCGGAGACACATTGAGTTAGAGGTTGGCAACCATGTGTTGGTTCGGGTGTCTCCTATGAAGGGAGTTATGAGGTTCGGTAGTAAAGTAAATCCAATGTCGAGATACGTGAGACCATTTACTATTATTGAGAAAGTGGGGCCAGTGGCATACATACTAGGTTTACCAGAGAACCTTCAGTGGATACATGACGTGTTCCACGTGGCTTCACTGAAAAAATATCAGAGAAGTGATATATTTTTGGTATGTTCCACTCGAGGAGATTGATTTGCAGCCAGGCATTGCGTATGAGGAGAGACCTGTGGCTATTCTGGATCATAGTGAGAATAAGTTGCGATCTAAGGTGGTAGCACTAGTCAGACTCCAGTGGGGACACCACAGTGTGGATAAGTCGATATGGGAGCAGGATGATGACATGCTAGAGCAATATCCGGAGTTATTCACCGCAGGTATGACCTAATTTTAGGGATGAAATTCCTTTGTAATGGGGGGAGTATGTAAAACCTCGTATTTTTAAGAATTTTATATTTAATTAAGTCGGTGAATTTAAATTACTTGCGTGTCATAATTTAATAGAATTAATTAGTATGAATTTATTTAAATATTAATTGAGAGAGTAAATGTTTAATGTTTACGTAATATAAATTACTAGGTGAATAATAATTAATTAATTTATGTCATAGCGTATGATAGTGACATGGTATTATTTTATCTCAATCGAGAGTCTGGCATAGACTATATTGAGGTTGAGATAGAGATTTTTAGTAAAGTAATTCATATGAATTTTCTGAGTGCACATTTGATTCTGGATAGGTTGAGATAGTCATAAAAGAGTACCCAGGGGTAGTGAATGGATCTCAGGGCATTTTTAAGAATAACCGGGGCCACACAATGGTGTTTGCGCCATTTGAAATTAGCCCACAAGCATAATTTCGGGAATAATATTAGAAAACCTAAATTTGAGAGTTTGGAGTAGACATGACTCTAAAAGAAAAATATTATAAAACCCAAATTAGAAAAGTTGGAGCAGACACAATTCATAAAAAAATCATAATTCTGCAGAGAAGAAAAGAAGACAAAGTAAGGAGATTTTTGGAGAGCCAAATCAAAGGAATTTGAGTGTGTTCTTCGTCGAATCAATATCTACACCAAAGGAATTTAGACTCTACAAACTAGAAAGGCAAGTGGTTAACTTGCTTTTAAATTAAATTACAGTCTTTATTTCATATCATAGTGGGTGTGTTATTTTTGGGTTGGGTTGATACATAAATTGGGTTTTTTATTTATGGAACATCCCGTACGAATCTTCGTATTAAGGAAGATTATTATACCAAGTCTACTATTGGAGGTTTAGTCTTGTGAGTGTAAGACCCAAATATTAGATTGTGAAATTGATGTTAAGTGAAATCAAGTTGAGGTAGAGTTTTTGGTAAATCTCATGTAATTTGATTGATAATTTTTTGGAGAAATTTTTTTATATTGTAAGATGATAAAGGTTTATAAAAAATTCAAATTTGGATTGTTAGTTAAACATGAGTTTGGAATTTAAAACCAGTAGAAATCTATTTATTATAAAGGAATGATAGTATGAAGAATTCTGGGTTTAAAGGTTGCATAAGTCTCCCATGACGGACGATCTTAAGAAGGAGAAGAGGAGGGGGGAATCGCTCGAACGACCCTGGACCTGTTTCACGCGATATCACCTGTCGTTCGAACGACATGGTGTGTCGTTCAACCGATGGGGTAACACTCAGACCAGTTCGACTTGTTTTATATTGGGCCAAAGATGGTTACTTTTGGGTGGATTTAAAAAGGTAAAATGCAGTAGGGGAAACTGCGTTCTTTTACATTTGTGGATTTAAAAAGGGGGATGAGTATAATTAATTTTATAGGGGAAAAAAGGGCGAAACCTGGGATATGGAATTTACTGGCGATAAATTTCAAAGAATAAACTATGGGCCGAGAGATTGTGTCCGGGCCTTTTTAGTTGAGTGACACCATTTTGATAAATTAATTCTTGTGAAAATTAATTAACTTAGACTGGCAAAAATTGACTCAGAAATTTTAGGCTGGTGCTACATGGGTTAGGCATGGATTAGCCGGGTTTAAATTAGT
Source organism: Sambucus nigra (assembly GCA_949130495.1). NCBI lineage: Eukaryota > Viridiplantae > Streptophyta > Magnoliopsida > Dipsacales > Adoxaceae > Sambucus > Sambucus nigra. The sequence continues at coordinate 215,669,942 of OX422218.1, read as the reverse complement.
TATATATATAAGGAAAGTGTAATAGTATATATATGTTATTGTGTGCACTTTTATTATCAGTGTAGATATTATTATAAATACATACTCTAAGTACCTCGTTCATTTATCTTGGCCCAGAGAAGTAGCCCGACTAAGCCATATCAAAGATAAATAAAGTACGACCCAAAATCTAAGGTCTCATAAATAACTAATTCAGTAATGACCCATTCAACCCCTGAAATCTCTCAAGAGATATTCTAGGGACTATGGACTAACGTGGACATGCCCAACACCCACACTCTATGAGAATTACATGTATGTATTGAATCCCTAAACTCGGGGCAAAGGGTATGTAATTGTAAACACTCCCCTAGAGAAAAGAGAAATACAACCATAGAGCACCACTGTGGACATAGGCAATTTGCCGAACCACGTATATCTTATGTCATGTGTGATTGAAACTATTCTAATTTATGTTCTTTACTTTTTCTTGTGATCGCATTTGCTTATAATTTGTGTTGAGATTTATTGTCACCACAATTGGCACCGTCTGTGGGAAGTGATTGTTCTTCCTTTAAGAAAGCCTTCACCAACAAGAACCTAGAGCATTTGGTCACAGCAGAAATGCCCCTCAAGCAGGGTATATTCAAGAGAAACCTACCCCTCGTAGGGTTAGGTCTGAAGTTCAACGCTCAAACCCAAGGCCCCGCCCAGAACAGGAAGCCTCAGAAGAACGTTAAGGACTAGCTAGGTCCACGCAAGTCTCCAGGATGATCAACGCCTATGAGGCCAGGCTCGAAGAGCAAGAGGAAGACACTCACAAGAAGGAAACCAATAACGCTTGCCTCAAAAGTATATTAGAGAAGATGGAGAGACAACTCCATCGTAGCACAAGGCAACATCATTATCGCACTCCTCCCCCTCAGGTGAGTAGATCTCGCAGTCGAGGAAGGATCCCAAGATGTGGGTCTCAAATAATTGAGGGATACAAGTTAGGTAATGACTGGTCCGAGCAATAATAATCATCTCACCATTATAGGCGCCCAGGTCGAGGAAATGACGACATACGAAATTTGGTCCAGAAAGAAATGGACCAACACTCAGCACATCGGGGTGCCAGGTCGAGGAAGAAGAAGCCCCCAAGAAGTTCTCTATGCCTAGGTTCAAGATCTATGATTGAAAGACTGATCTTATTGACCATGTCAGGCAGTATAGATAGGCCATGACCCTTTGGAACCATAAGAACACATTGATGTGCCAAATTTTCCCATCGAGCTTGTATGACGTAGCCCAAAAGTGGTTCGAGAAAATCCCTCACTGATCCACTAGGAACTTTGAGTCCCTCTCAAATCTCTTTACATCTTGCTTCATTACCAATATCTCCCATTAGAAGAGGATGAATGATTTGTTGATAATGAAGAAGAAGTCCCAAGAGAGCCTTAGAGACTATGCGAAGAGGTATTGGGAGTTAGTCAACGAGGTCGAGGACTACTCAGAGCAGGTCACCGTGGCATACTTTAATATTGGTTTACCCAACTCTTTCCTCTTGCACCAGTCCCTCAGAAAAAAGGAGGTCGCAACCATCGACGACTTGATGGCTCATATTAAAAAATATGCCAAAGTCAAAGATGTAACTCATCTCAGTGCAGGGGAAAATAGTCACATTAAGGTCGCCGACAAAAGAAGCGACAAGAATGAGGGACACAAAAATTGGAGTAATAATGGGGGCAAGAATGTCCCTAAGAATGGGAGAAAGAGTGATGCCTCGAAGGCATTCCAAGAAGTAAATACAGTTTTTAGAGAATCGATATACAAGATTCTGGCGAAGATTAAGGACGAACCGTTCATTAAGTGGCCGAGGAAGATGGGTGGCGACCCTTCAAAGAGGAACAATGCACTAAGGTATGCCTTACACAAATAGGGCGGGCATAAAATCGAGCATTTTAAGTATATTAAATCTCACCTTGAGGAGCTAGACCAAGCTGGACACTTGAGCGAATTCGTGGAGAAAAAGGTAGAGAAGGTAGCTACCAATGGAAATCAAAGGCCCGACAACGTGCTTGAGGAAGAAGTTGGCTATGAGTTATAGTAATTCATGGAGCTTTCGACCTCAAATAGATTCAAGGGAACACGACTTGGATGGAAGTCAAAAAGCTTACAAGAGTAATGCAAACTTTTCAAATTGATCCATCTAAAACACTAGCACGAAAGCGTCGGCTAATAGAGGATGTCGACTACTGCAAGCACATTATGTTCGCGGATGAAGATCTAGTAGGAGTTAGAACCCCGCATCATAATGGATTAATCATTACACTCAGGATATCTAACTATGACGTCGATGGATTACTCATCGACCAAGGTAGCTCATCCGAAGTACTGTACCTATACCTGTTTAGGAAGTTGAACTTGAGTGTCACCAACTTAAAGGAAGCCACATTTACTCTAGTTGGCTTCACTGGAAAAATAGCCATCCCATTGGGAAAGATTGTGTTTCCAATAAGGGCAGGAAACGTCTCGAAAATGATTGAATTTCTCATGGTCGATATTGATTCACCCTACCGAGCAATCCTTAACAGAGGATGGTTGTACGCAATGAAGGCCGTCCCCTCTACCTACCATCAGAAGCTCAAATGTGTGACTGAAAGAGGAGTTGTGGAGATCCATGGAGATCAGGTGATGGTTAGAAAGTGCTTCATAACATCCATCCATCTCAAGCCAGAAAAGAAGGTTGAGAAAGTTATGAGCAAGGACGAAGAGCTTGAGAGGCTAATGCCCTCCAAATAGCAACTAAGATATGGTAGACTGGGAGTGGAAGAGACCAGGCTCCTCCCCTATGAAAGAGTCATCGAGGACTTGGAGGAAGTTACATTCAGTAGAAGTTAAAATGAGAGAAAGTTCTTGATTAGAACCTCACTCACCGACCAAAAAAGAGGGATTTGGTCATGCTACTCCGAGGTAACCTAAATGTCTTTGCATAGGAGCCTTACAAAATGCCTATGATTGATTAAAACATCACTTGTCAGCGACTGTATGTCCATCCAGTTTTCAAACCAATAGCATAGAAAGATTTCCAAACTGCTCCAAAAAAAGTCAAAGTAGTGGAGAAGGAAGTTGAAAAAATATTGGACGTAGGATTTATACGAGAAGTCTAGTTCCCCAAATGGCTATCCAACCCAGTGGTTGTCCCTAAGAGCAACAAAAAGTGGAGAGTTTATCGATTTCATCGATCTCAACAAGTTATTCCCTAAAGACAACTTCCCCCTCCCAAAGATTGATCAGCTGGTGGATGCCACTGCAGTACATGAAAGGATGAGGTTCCTAGATGCATACTATGAGTATCACTAGATCCCTCTGTATGAGCCAGATCAAGACAAAACAACATTTATAACCACAGTTGGGTTATATTACTACAAGGTTATGCTCTTTGGGCTAAAAAATGAATGAGCAACCTATCAGCGATTGGTCACCAAGATGGTCAAAGACCAAATGGGAAGCACTATAGAAGTCTACATCAATGATATGCTCATTAAGAGCAAGCTCAAGAAAGACCACCTCTCTGACCTATGAAGAACCTTCAAAATCCTCAGGAAGTACCGAATGAAGCACAACGCAAGTAAGTGCTCCTTCAGTGCCCAGTCAAGAAAATTCCTTAGGTACTTGGTCAGCAAGAGTGGTATTGAAGCCAACCCAGACCAAATTGGCACCATCAATAGTGTGCAGCCCCCTGGACGAGCGCAGAAGCTCACGGGGATGCTCGCCGCCCTAAATCGGTTCATCTCAAAGTCATTCGAAAGGTTCCAACTGTTCTTCCAATTATTAAAGAAAAGCAAAGATGTGGATTGGAACGAGGATTGATCGAGAGCGTTAGAGGGGATCAAAGCTTACCTCAACACACCACCCCCTGCTCGTAATCCCTCAAGAGAATGATTCTATATACCTTTACCTTGCAATTTCCAGTCATGCTGTAAGTTCTGCACTAGTATGAGAACAAATGGGGATCCAGCACCCAGTTTATTATGCGAGCAAGACTCTCTTGGACGCCGAACAATGATACCTACCATTAGAAAAGCTCGTCTTTAAACTAGTGGTAGCCTCAAGGAAATTGAAACATTACTTCGAAGCCCACTCCATTATCATAATTACATCCCACCCTCTTAAAGCAGTCCTGAGAAAAGTAGACCTGCCAGGAAGACTATCAAAGTGGTCAATCGAGCTTGGGTGATTTGACATTCAGTTCTAGTAGAGGAATGCCATCAAAGGGCAGGCCCTTACTGACTTCATCATAGATTTTATAGGATAACATCCTTGCAACCAACCTCAAACTATTCACCCGAATGAAGTTACACCAGCATCAGGAGTTTGGAGACTATTCGTTGAGGGAGCCTCCAATTCCAAAGGGGTAGGAGTAGGCATCATGCTGATTACCCCTAAAGATGCAATACTCGAGCAAGGATTCAAGATTAGATTTGAAGACACCAATAATGAAGTAGAATATGAAGCACTGATCGCAGGCCTACAAAAGGTACGAACGCTCAGAGCAAGACGACTTCAAGTGTTGGGCAGTTTATAGTTGGTGTCGAACTAGATAAGTGACGATTTCAACGCTAGGGATGAGAGAATGGAAGCCTATCTCACCATTTTGAAAGAATTGATGGACAAATTTGAATAAGTCAGAGTCCAACAGTTTTCTAGAGGACACAACAACCATGCTGATTCCCTAGAAACCTTAAGCTTAGCGATCAACTCCGACTTGAAAAGGACAATTCAAATCAAATTCCTTTCCCAACCAAGTATCAACCAGATCAATGAGCTACCAGACACAGGTCATATTCTTTAAATTTAGATAGCCCCCAGTTGGATGGACCACATAAGGGATTATTTTAAGGATGGTGCGCTACCAGTAGATAAAAATACCGCTAATCAGATAAGAGTCAAAGATGCTCACTTTCACTTATTTTCTGAGGGAAAGTTGTACAAGAGATCTTTCACTGGACCGTACCTTCAATGCGTTCATCCAAAAGATATCGAGAAAGTCCTAAATGACCTCCATGAGGGAATATGTGGGAGTCACATTGGGGGCAGGTTGCTATCTTTCTAAGCAATGAAAAAAGGTTGTTGGTGGTCGTACATGCAAAAAGACGTTGGAATCTATGCTCAAAGATGTAAAAAGTGCCAACTTCACACACCTATGGTTCACTAACTGACTAGTGACCTGAATTCACTTACTAGACCATGGCCTTTTGCCCAATGGGGTATGGACAGCGTGGGCCCTCTACCTACCGCAATCGGTAATCGTAAGTATCTGTTGGTCATAACCGACTACTTCACAAAATGAATAGAGACAGAGCCAGTAGCAAACATTAGAGATGCGAACATGATAAGATTCATATGGATGAACATCATTACTCATTTAGGGATCCCCAAGACTATGATCACTGACAACGAAACTAAGTTTGAGAGTTACCTCTTCTAAGGTCTCTACAACGACCATGGGATCAGACACTACTTCAACTTTGTGGCATACCCTGAGAGCAATAAACAGGCTAAAGCTTCCAATAAAACAGTGATTGATGGATTAAAAAGTGTTTGGAGTGAGCTAAGGGAGCATGGGTAAATGAACTACCCCACATCATATGGTCTTACCGCACCACCCCACGGCGAACAACTAGAGAGACACCATTTGCACTGACATATAGGATGGAGGCAATTATCCCTTTAGAAGCTGGCCTCCCTACCATGAGGTCCACTCCAGTCGATTAAGGCCAGAACGATGTATTATTACTCGCTGAACTTTACCTAGCTATGGAGCGAAGGGACTTAGCTCTAGTGAAACTAGCAGCCTACCAGTAACAGCTAGCAAAGCATTATAATAAAAAGGTCAATCCAAGAGCATTCTGAGTTGAGGACCACATCATGCGAAAAGTTCTTGGCAGCACTGTAAAACCATCAGATGACAAGCTAGGACCAAACTGGGAGGGGCCATTCAAGGTGATAAAAGACGACCTACAAGGTTCCTATCACTTAGAAACGCTGGAGGGTAGGGAGATACCTAGAGCTTGGAATGCAGACAATTTGAAGAAATTCTATGTCTAGAGCTTAGAATGCAGCCAATTTGAAGAAATTCTACTTCTAGTTTTCTTTTTTCTTTTTGAACTCAGTGTTGAATTTATAATTCATTTATAATTAATGAAATTTGTTTGGCAGTGTCATTTTATGGCTATCTCAACTACATTATAATTCATGCACCCTTTCCAAGTCATAGGCTCCCCTTTTTAACATATAAAACTAAAAGCTGGGTCAATATGTAATGGTCGTCCTAAGGCATTCGTCAACAAACACGAATGACCTCCTAGCTTGCCCCTGGAAATACATGAATCCCTACAGGGGACCCTTAGGCAATAGGGCCAACCTAGGGTGGTTGCCAACATTGTTTGGATGAAAAATCCTGCTCGGATAGAACATCCAATACCAGGTGTATCCTCGCCATCGCATCACTTAGGCCTAAGAAAGTGTGACGACATAACCTAAAAGGTAAGGTAAGGTAAGGTATAATGGTACGCTAAAAGCATATTGGACTCGGGGTATACTCACTCAATAAACCAACTCTGCCAAAATCAAATCTAGTGAGTTGGAAGAGCCAAAGATAGTTGAACAAGAAATCAATGAAGTAAAAAAATACCCAACACATGTTTAGTTGGCAAATCGCCCAAAACATAACTATTTTATTACATCATTACATATACAAAGAGTTACATATGCTGAGTAAATTAAATCCAAATGAGAACTAGGTTGTTGAGCTAGATAGTTAACCACTCGTGCTCTTCGATCATCATCCGGGTGAGGAACTAATTCCTCCTCGACTTCATCTGAATTTGGTTCAATGAGTTTTCTTACGATCACATCTATGGGAACCCAGCGATCGTCCCTCCTGAATGGGTTCAACATCAAAGTTGAAGGAGAGATCTCATGTCAATACCAGAGAACAGATTTCCTAGGGACTTGTAAATCCCTAACAGCACTCAACAACCCTCTTATGAAAGCTAACTCCTCAACCTCCTTTAACTTTATTGGAGCATTAACCCAACCCTGGTCATAGCTGTCAGCCCACACCTGTCGAGGACCTTTATTCAATAGGTGCCTCAGTAGGGTTACATCTCTTTGAAGACCAGCAGCTATCACGTACACCCTGTGAACATCACCTCACAGTTCGACAATCTCCTTAGCTGAACCACTATCATCAGTACCAGCTCTCTACCCAGTCGATAAAGAGGAACCATGCAAAACTTGAGGGTCAATGCTCGGTGCATTCTCCCTAAGTCGCAAGACTTCCCTCCTTAGAGCATCATTCTCCTGTTGAAGCACTACACCAAATCCTACGAATGGTCACACCCAGTGGGTCACAGCCAAAGTTCGCGACCAGCTGGTGGCGAACTTGGGCCGTGACCCACTCAATATTTGGCGTGACCATATTTATTACCACACTAAATTATCAATGCTCTGAAAGTGGTCACGACCTAAGTCTGTGACCATAGTGGTCGCGGACTTGGGCCGTGACCGGGTCGTGACCATCTTGGCACCAAACTCGCACGAAAATTCCCTCCAAGCTTAGTCGCGGATGAGTCACGGCCCAAATTCGTGACCCATGGCATGACTAAAAAGAGAGTACACACATTGAGGGTCACGGCTTAGGGCCGTGACCATTTCTGGGTGTGGGTCACGTCTATGGGCTGTGACCATCCATCATTCAAGCACTAGGATTGATGAAGAAAGGTCGTGCATCATATATTGAGGGTCACGGCTATGGGTCATGACAATTTCTTGGTGTGGGTCATGGCTATGGGCCGTGACCATCCCTCAATTGAAGGTTTTCATAAGGGGTCACGACAACGGGCCGTGACCATTTGTCAATCAGCAGCAAGTTTGGTTATTGGGCTGAAGTTGGTCGCACATGGGGATCACGACTTCAAGCCGTGACCATTCATCAATCAGTAGCAGGTAAGGGACTAATGGGTCACGATGGTGGGTCACGGCTCTTGGCCGTGACCAGGTTCAACCATTAAAAAAAGGAAACGCGCTTTTCTCAGACCCTAGTCTATTTTTGGGCATTTGCAATTTTGTCAATCTGTAACAAGTTTGGGCGATTTTGGCTATTCGATTTCGGCTAAGGGTTTCTGCGATTTCAGCTCTAAGAATTTGTCAATCAGTAGAAGGTTTGGCCATTTTGATTTATTCATGTGCGGCTCATGTGTGTGTGTGTGTGTGTGTGTGCCTTTCGATTTGTAGATTTGTGACTTATGTGTGTGTATGTATAGATTTCTATTTGTGTATATCTGTGTCTGTGCGTATAGATTTATATTTGTGTATATTTGTGTGTGTATATGTGTGTGTGTGTGTGTGTGTGTGTGTGTGTGTGTGTTAAGATTTATGTTTATATCTGTGTGTATGCATAAATTTATGTATATATCTCAATAAACCCTAAAAATTTTAGGGTTATTTTTTTTATAAAAAATATTTGAAACCCTAGACATTGTATTTTTTTTGGAAATACAGATATTAAGTCCCACTTTTAAAGATTTATTTGTATACACTCCTGTCATTTTAATTTTTTTAGTTGTAGGTCCTATTGTAAGAACTGTAAGACACGTGTCATTCTCAGTGGAGAGAAAGAGAGGCGGCTGAGGGAGTTTTTAAGTAGTTATGGGACTAAATACAATTTAAAAAATACATGGAAGGGGCGCCTAAAAAAACTTTGGACATGGGACTAAACCCCAAAATACTGTATTTTTTTTACAAAATCTAATTAAATGTTTTTGTAATAAGTAAAAAAATTACATTGACATTGTTGTGGATTATTTGCATGTCATCATATTATATTGGGGGTTATATGCGTGTCGTTAATTTTTGTTTTGACAAAATATAATTAAGTGTTTTTTATATTCTATTGGGGGTTATATGTCTGTCGTTATTTTTTAGGATAATTCTAGACTGACACACAAATGCTTTTGATATTGAATATGTTGTTCATTGATTTTAGGAAGAAGATGAAATTAAAGGGTATTAGCCCATATTAGCAAATATGGCTATTACAAAGTTTTCCATAATAATTATTATTGTTTTATAAATATAGCAAATATGGCTATTCGTAAGTTTTTCAGATGATCTTAATCTTTTAGTAGGAGCTATTTCGGCGATTTGGTGTGATTTTTTTATTTTCATAGATTCTTTCCAGTCAAAGAAGAATAATTAACCTCCCTTCCAGAGAAACTTTGGTATAATTTTTTTGGTAGTACGTAAACAGTAATGCAATATCTAAAATAGTTTTGGCACTCCTATTTCCATTTTTTATTTGTTGAAACTAAAGTCGATTGTGTGCAAACGTTGAATGATTTTAAGGTTACTGATAACTCTTTTTTCATTTGTATACAAAGTATCTAAAGTTTAGACCATGCCTAGTTGTCTTTGGATGTTTTTCTCGTGGCCCAAAAGCGTGTATGTACAAGGTTCTTCAGGTAATTGTCTTGGATAACTTGTATGAGAATGTGTTTAATGGTGAATTTAACATTCCTTTCGCTTCTATTACGAGTTCAGATAGATAAGTTTTAATAATTTTCTCTCTTTTGGTTGCAGATAATTGAGAGGAAATGTGAAAAACATTTCAATCTGGTATGCTTTATTCAACTTATACGTATGTGTCAACATTTTGTCTTGTGAACTTTGATATTTCAATATGTTTATTTGTGAGTAAAGGTTGTGGCTTTATTTGTTTGATGCTTGCTCCTCGTGGCTTGACTTCACTAAATTTATGTGCTAGAGGACAAGATCTTCAATAGGGGAGTGAAATGATAGTTAGTTTTAGACGCTCAACACTTGATTGTATCTTATAAAAGAATGGAATAACGGAATATCATAGTCTTTTCATAAATTAACAAGAAAAACGTGAATCCTTATTAAGCTTCTCCCTAATTGATCGAATATCATAGTCTTTGCATATTTCTAGACTTGGGCATAAAAATATGGCGTTAGGGAGTGAAAACCCAAAACATCACCCGAACGGCTCCATGAGTGGCACCAACACCTCGTATGGGACCAATGTAACTCGTAGGAACTGACCGCACGATCATGGGACTCCCGGTTTGAGAAAACGACGATAATTTGCATATTTCTAGACATAAACATAAAAACATGGCGTTAGAAGGTAAAAACTCAACACAGCCCCCAAACGTCCGGATGAGTAGCACCAACACCTCGCACGGGACCAATGTAACTCGTAGGAACTGAACGCGCGATCACGGGATTCCCGATTTGAGAATACGACGATAATTTGCATATTTCAAGATTTAGGCATAAAAGCATGGCGTTAGTGGGTAAAAACCAGAAACAGCTCCCGAACAGCCCCGTGAGTGGTACCAACACCTCGCAGGGGACCAATATAACTCGTAGGAATTGACCGCACGATCACGGGACTCCCAGTTTGAGAAAACGACGATAATTTGTATATTTATATACTTAGGCATAAAAACATGGCGTTAGTGGGTAAAAAATTGAAACAGCCCCTGAACGGCCCGTGAGTTGCACCAACACCTCGCACGGGACCCACCTAACACGTTGGAACTGACCGCGCGATCATGGGACTCCCGGTTTGAGAAAACAACGATAATTTGCATATTTCTAGACTTAGGCTTGAAAACATAGCGTTAGCGGGTGAAAACCTAAAACAGCCCCCAAACGACCTTGTAAGTGGCACCAACACCTCGCATGAGACCAATGTAACTCATAGGAACTGACCGCACGATCACGGGACTCCCGATTTGAGAATATGATAATAATCTGCATATTTTTAGACTTAGGCTTAAAAACATGGTGTTAGACAGTAAAAATGCGAAACAGGTCCGAACGGTCCTGTGAGTGGCACCAACACCTCACTTACGACCAATGTAACTCATAGGAACTGACCGCGCGATCATGAGACTCCCGATTTAAGAAAATGATGATAATTTGCATATTTTTAGACTTAGGCATAAAAACATAGAGTTAGTGGGTGAAAACCTGAAACAACCCCCGAACGGCCCCGTGAGTATCACCAACACCTCAGATGGGACCAAAACCTCCCACGGGACCAATGTAACTCGTAGGAGCTGACTTCGCAGCGACGAAACTCTCGGTTTGAGAATATGATAGTAATTTGCATAATTCTAGACATAGGTTTAAAAACATGGCATTAGTGGGTGAAAATGGGTGGCACCAACACTTCCCATGGGACCAATGTAACTCGTAGGAACTAGTCGTGCAGCCCGGGGACTCCTAGTTTGAGAATATGACGATAATTTGTATAATTCTAGACTTAGGCTTAAAAACATGGCGTTAGTGGGTGAAAACCTAAAACAACACCCGAACGGCCCCGTGGGTGGCACCAACACCTCCCACGGGACCAACGTAACTAGTAGGAACTTACCGCGCAGCCGCGGGACTCCCGATTTGAGAATACGATTTGAGAGTTAAGCTTAAAAACATGACATTAGTGGGTGAAAACCAGAAACATCCCCCGAACGGCCCCGTGGGTGGCACCAACACTTCCCACGGGACCAATGTGACTCACAGGAACTGGCCGCGCAGCCCCACGACTCTCGGTTTGAGAATACGATGATAATTTTCAAAATTCTATACTTAGGATTAAAAACATGGCATTAGTGGGTGAAAACCCGAAACAGCCCCCGAACGTCCCCGTGGGTGGCACCAACACCTCCCACGGGACCAATGTAACTCGTAGGAACTGACTGCGCAACCCCGGGACTCCCGGTTTGAGAATACGACGGTAATTTGCATAATTCTAGACTTGGCCTTAAAACATGGCGTTAGTGGGTGAAAACATGAAACAACCCCCGAACGGCCCCGTGGGTTGCACCAACACCTCCCACAGGACCAATATAACTCGTAGGAACTGGTCGCGCAGTCCCGGGACTCTCGGTTTGATAATACGATGATAATTTTCATATTTCTAGACTTAGGCTAAACATGGCGTCAGAGGGGGAAAACTCGAAATAGCACCCGAACGAACCCGTGAATGGCACCAACACCTCCCACGAGACCAATGTAACTCGTAGGAACTGGCCGCACAGTCCCGGGACACCTGATTTGAGAATACGATGGTAATTTGCATAATTTTAGACTTAGCCTTAAAAAATGACGTTAGTGGGTGAAAACTCGAAACAGCTCCCGAACGGCCCCGTAGGTGGCACCAACACCTCCCACGAGACCAATGGAACTCGTAGGAACTGACCGCGCAGCCGCGGGACTCCCGGTTTGAGAATATAATGGTAATTTGCATAATTCTAGACTTAGGCTTAAAAACACGACGTTAGTGGGTGAAAACCCAAAACATCCCTCGAACGGCCCCGTGGGTGGCACCAACACCTCCCACGGGACCAATGTGACTCGTAGAAACTGGCCGCGCAGCCTCGAGACTCCCGATTTGAGAATACGATGGTAATTTGCATAATTGTAGACTTAGGCTTAAAAACATGGCGTTAGTGGGTGAAAACCCGAAACATCCCTCGAATGGCCCCGTTGGTGGCACCAACACCTCCCACGGGACCAATGTGACTCGTAGGAACTGGCCGCGCAACCTTGGGACTCCCGATTTGAGAATACGATGATAATTTATATATTTCTAGACTTAGGCTTAAAAACATGGCGTTAGTGAGTGAAAACCCAAAACAGCCCCCGAACGGCCCCGTGGGTGGTACCAACACCTCCCATGGGACCAATGTAACTCGTAGAAATTGGCCACGTAGCCCTGGGGCTCCCGATTTGAGAATACGAAGATAATTTGCATATTTCTTGACTTAGGTAAAACATGGCATTAGTGGGAGAAAACCCGAACATCCCCGAAATGGCCCCGTGGGTGGCACCAACACCTCCCACGAGACCAATGTAACTCGTAGGAACTGGTCGTCCAGCCCCGGGACTCCCGATTTGAGAATAGGAGGGTAATTTGCATAATTCTAGACTTAGGCATAAAAATATTGATATGTTGATGATTTTAACTCATATATGCAATTTTTCAGCTTGATTAAATTTTTTGTAAAACTACTTGGTTATTGATATTTTTTTTATGTATCCTATCATTTGTAGGATTTTTGCACGCGGAACAAATGAAGGAGACAATGGTTTACAACATGAATATTTTTTATATGTTGTGGACATTCATGATTTTGTTTTTTATGTGTTACAACCGTGCGGGCTTTTATTGTTTAGTTTTATGGTCGTGCGGGATTTTATAATTTGATTGTTGAATTTTATGGCCGTGCGTGCTTTATAATAAGCAGGTTTTACATTTACAGGGTTTGGAATGTCAAGAAAATAGAGGAAACTCTGTCGATTTTTTTTTGTCTGTGAATTATTAAGACGTGTAATATTTTTAAGTTTGTATATATATTTTTTTATTAACAACGTTCTCGATTCGCAATTTGTGATTTTTTATTATTTTTCTAATAATAAATATTTGTAACACCTCGTACGCGTCCAACGTCACACGTAGCAATCGACGGTGCACTCACAGGATCCCCAATTTTAGGGTTGGACCAAAAAAATACATTTTTTTAAAATTATAGTTAAATATGGTCATGGACTTTGTCCATGACCATTTTTATTTTTTTCGTCGCGCATAATGATTGTAGGTCGCGACCATTTTTTTTGTCACGGTTGTGGGTTGCGAACTTTGGCCACGGCCAATTTGTAACAGTTGTGGGTCACGGATGAGGGACACGACCAATTTTATTTTATTTTTTTAACACGGTCGTGGGTCGCGGACTTTGGCCGCGATCAATTTGTCATGGTTGTGGGCCACGGATGAGGGCCGCGAACAATTTTCTTTTTATTTTTTTGTCATGGTCGTGGGTTGTGGACTTTGGCCGCCACCAATTTGTCATGGTTATAGGTCACGGATGAGGACCGCGACCAATTTTTTTTTGTCACGGACTTTGGCTGTGACCAATTTATCACGGTTGTAGGTCACGGATGAGGGCCGCGACCCGTCACGGCATGGGTCACGGACCAAGTCCGCGACCCCTATCGATCATGAAATTTTTTTGGTCACGGACTTGGGCCACGACCCACGAAAATGGTCAGGCCTGAAAGGTTCACGACCCAAGTCCGCGACCCACAGTTTTGGTCAGGGATTTGGGCCGTGACCAATCGCCAGTTTTGGTGTAGTGAAGGACCTCTCAAACTTGATTGATCTCAGAAGCATCAAGAAGCTTATCCTTCAGTACATCCATTTCCTCCCGAACATAAGCGCCGACCTCATTCATCTCCTTAAATTATCTTTCAGCTTGTCAATAAGCTCAGATAGGTCTTTAAGTCTTGATTCCTCGATCTAAGGGACTTACAGATTCTTACAAAGTCACGATAAACTTAGTTGCTCATATTAGGACCAAGTATTTTTCCTAGGCAAGAGGTAGCAGGAATATATTCCTCAATATCGATAAGCTACAAATCATACGAAGCATCAAGAATAAATAAATCAGTATATATGAAGAGGAACAAAACTTCATTTCATTAAAGCAAAAATAGTTCGAGTACATCAACGAGAAAAAACAAAGATACAAAAAATACAAAGGTCCCTAAGAAGACTAGCTGGCCACCTCAGTCTATTTGGAGGAGGCTAGTTGCTTCCCTTTATCAGAGGCAGCCCCAGGTACGCCTCCTTCAGATGGAGAAATCACCATTCCCTAATCAATGGGAGCGTCAACAACAGTGGTCGGGGCATCTTGGACACCTTCATTGGCAGTAAAAGGAGGCACCTCATCCATAATAATCTTGGGGCCAGGGTCGTGCTCGTCAAAGAGGGGGAATCAACATCCACCTCAGTAACAAGCAAAGCCTTATCCTAACCCTTCTTAAAGTTGAGATGGCTAATATAGTCAATGTGAGCCTCAGCATCCTCATACGCTGTGACCCGTCCAACGTTGTAAGAGATCTCACTGAGAGTGGCAGCCTCAGATTCCATCTTCTTCATGTTCTCGACAAGATCTTTATTCTCCTCAACCACTGCCATCTTGCTTTTACAGATCAAGTCGTAAGACTGCCTCAGCTCCTCCAGCTCCTTAGACATTGCCTCTTTTTACTTGTTAGCTTTATCCAAGGCAACGTCGAAAGACTTCTGAGTAGCACTGACACTCTTCAAGCTCGGCTCTAACTCAACATTTCTCCTCGCCAGCTCATCGCGGCTGTGATAGGGGACGATGAAATCAGACACAAACTGCAGAAAGAAAGAAAACACTTAGCTAAGAAGGTATTGAAGATAACTTTAAAAGTAGAGAATTAAGAACAGACTTACAAAGTCTATCCCCTAACTTGCCTTCAGAGCTAACTGGTCGGTCCCTATACTCGACGATCTCTGGCGATCAGCTGGTAAGACTTCGCTCTCGAGCACCGTCGGAGCCAGCTGAGGGGAAAGAGCAATAGAAGCAACCTCAGCCATAGAAGATACAGGCACCAAAGACTACCTCATCTTGGTACTCACTTTTTCATCTCTTCCTCTCTTCCTCTTTATTTCTCTCTCTCTCTCTCTCTCTCTCTCTCTCACCAATGCCTTCTCTTTCTTCTTCCTCTCCTGCTCATGAACAATAGCCTAGGAGCCAGTGGCAGTATCCCCAATCCCAGACTTCTTCTTCTTAAACCTGCGAGTAAGTTCGATATTGTCTTCATCATCATCCTGGATCAAATTTTTCCTAGGCGGGGCCATAGTTTCCTCGCTGGAGTTATCCGAACCCTTTGAGTCCTCCGAAATCGCTAAACCCTCTAAACCGTCCTCCGAACTGGAAGATTCTTCACTGCTTGAACTCTTTTTGCTAGAGTCACCTTCAAATTCACCTCTATCATCCCCCATGCTGTCTTCACCAGAGCTTCTCTCCTCTTCCTCCAACTATATTATTTCAGCTACAACCTCTTATATGATGTCAAGGTGAGGAATACTATCCACAGGTCGGGAAATGCAGCTGGATTCAATGTTCTTGTACTCCAAAAGTAATGCAGCTGATCGCGGATGCTCACCGCCAGCCAAGGATTCCCTAATCTTCCAAGCTTTAATTAGCTCAGCAACTCAAATTTCATGAAGTGCAGATTGTGAGTTCTTTGTCTTCGCTAAAAAGGGAAAAACTAAAAACATAATAAATATAGTACACTAACAGAAAATCAATGAGAATAATAAGAGTTATGCTTACCTATGTACTCCTCCCTATAAAAGGGAATCGTAGGTCCCATATAACTCGCCCTTTCAGTTTGGGGAGGTAACTACCAGTTCCTGGAAATAAACCCCTCTTGCCAATAGTCCTTATGGGAATTAGGTAGATTGACTTCCAATACTCTGTCAGGACTTCTAGCTTTTAGATATAGGAGATCAAAGCTTGTTCGAGAGAAATATTAGCAATAACAAATTTCAATAAGAACTCAATTGGTTCCATAGAGCTGATTGATCCTATTTACACCGTTGATAATCTTCCAAACATTTGGAGAACATTGGCCATGACCTATGTAAAAGTAACTAACGAAGTGAAAAAATAAGCGATTTGGGGGAAAGGCTAAACCCCCTTGGGATAAGAGGACATGAATCCAATGCCCGTCCTCAATATCTTGAACATTGCGAGGAACAGTGGCACATTCAACGTCCACCCAGTTAGGGATGTTATAAAATTCCCTAAACTTTGTTATTGACCTATTACCTATCCTTGCCATCAAAAGAAAAAAAAACTAGCAGCGATAAATAAGAAATCTCAGTAGAAAAGAAAAGGGAAGAGTTGTGGAAACCTTATGAAGTATAAATCAGTTTGAGACGATGCAAGGCCACAAGCAAAGAAGATGGGAAGACAATAAAGATCTCGAAGATGAAAGGAGAGCTGAAAGTGAGAAAATGAAATGAGAAGCTGGAGAAATCTTGAGAATGCAAGGAAGTTTGAAGCGACGTCAAAAAATGGCTTCTTCAAACAAATTTAAACCTTTTCAATGATTACGCACGGAGAACGAAATGAATCTGCCTCCTAAATCTATTTGGGAATGACGTTTCACTCCCCAAAGCTTCTTGCAATTCACAAAAATGCCACCAGGGCTATTATTTAAAATTATTGAACCCAAATTGTGACCCAAAATTTTTAGGGGCAATTGTGGGTACCTCATTTATTTGTATTGGCCCAGAGAAGTAGCCTGAATAAGCCATATCAAAGATTGGGAAAGTCCGGGCCAAAATCTAAGGTATCATAAATAACTAATTCAACATCGACCCATTCAACCCCTAAAATCTCTCAAGAGATATTCTAGGGATAATCGACCAACGTGGAGGTTCCCAACACCCTCACTCTTCGAGAATTACATGTATCTATTGAACCCCACCCCCCCCCCCAGTCCGAGGAAAAGAGTATGTAACTGTAAACACTCTCCTGGAGAAAAGACAAATACAACCAGAGAGCACCTCTTATGTCATGTGTGATTGTAGCTATTATAATTTATGTTCTTTACTTTTTTTGGTGATCGCATTTGCTTATAATTTGTGTTGAGATTTATTGTCACCACACATACCCCTCTAGTGTTATTATGGGAGGTTACGCGATGTGGGTGAATCCCCTAGCTAGTGAATGCAGGACGAGTATAATCCCTAGGTCATAAGCGTTCAGTATTTATATGTTGTGATTATTTTTGGGGGTGAGACGCTTTGGGTATGATTCAGTCTCACAACCGGGGAACTATGAACGCCTCCACTATGCTATTTTATTTTCACTAATTCGTGGAGGTAACCGTGTCGGGGATTCCGGGTGGATGAGTATACCTGGGATGATATCATTTTAGAGAAAGAATCCGGTGAGTTCTTACTCAGGAGGATGGATATTAATTACAACATGGGTGTATGTGTAGTATAACTATACCTATATAATAGAGTCAATAATTATATACGGGTGAGATACCTGGTGAAAAATGGTATTATTTATATAACTAGTGAAATCGTTATATAGTTAATTAAAATGATAAATTAGTTTAACGTGAGAAATAACTTGTCCATCATTAAGAACGGTTATACGACTTAGAGTAAGGTTTTAGACATAGGTTATAACAAGGCTAGTTAGATGGGGTAGTGTATCTAGGATGGTTATAAGGGAAGCGGTAGGTGTGCACAGTGGATGAGGGGTGAGTATCATCTCAAGTGAGTGTGACACTAGCTTAGATATCAAAAGCATTCATTCAAATTGTTTTGGATTATAACCCTTGATACAAAATATTTTCAAAACCTTTTAGGTGTCCATCCACAGGGATGCCAGGCTTGAGATTCTTTTCTAGAGACACGCGATTGTGGCATATGTGGATGCATGTAGGAGATTAGATTAGACACATATGTTCTTCATTCCTAGATTAGGGATCTTAATTATGTTACAACTTTATTTAGGTAGTGTTTCCCGTTTACTTTAGGATTCAGTTTTGGATTTGTTTATTATTCGTTGGTTTATTATGTTGGATTTGGATTCATAGCCGATGGTTTATTCGACCGGTCTTTAATTTATTTATTCAACATTATTTTCAAATTAATTGATGGTGTGTTTTGATCATTAGTTTAATTTATTCTGCATGTTTATTTATCTATTTAATTAAAGATAAAATTTGGCACCACTTTAATTAATCATTTAGGTGATTAGTAATTAATATATTTTTTGACAGTGATACTAAGAATGAACAAAATAGGATTCGTGTTTTAATTTAATAACGAACTGATCAATCGGTATTTAATTAAGAGGGATGTCACAGATGTGTAACACCTAGCGTAATTATGGCATCGACCGCCACCAAAACTATGGCGGGGGTCACTAAATTAAATACCATTCTTGGCATGTGACAGATATGAGACATATAAAAAATGTCATCCACAAGATAAATAATCAACTAAATAATCATCCATGTAATAATAAACCCCATCACCATGCTAAACTCCAAAATAATCAAACTCCATAATTTAATTAAAAAATTAAATGAAATAATCTAATAAAGAATCTTCTTAAAACCATAAACAACTGTGGAACCGAATGGCCCAATATAATCCATAATAGAGTCTCATAATATAAAGAGACTGAACAAGATAAGCCTATACTAATAAAGCAAATAAATAAGATGGAACTCGAGTTGCACCTCCAAAATGGTCTCCAATAAAACCTATGCAGCTACTCCAAAGCTTATACCTGAAATGTTAGTCAATGAAATGGGTCAGCGCCCACCGCATGGATACCAGCTACTTTTGCCAAATAGGGTCCTTGAACCCAAACAATATCATTATACGCAATAAACATGATACTAAAATATTTTAAATTATATGAGATATATTAATCGATACATAAAATAAATCACGATCTACCCATAGCGAAGTCTACCGAGAATTCAAGTCTTTATATTTAATTTCCAACTTCTTTCAATTTTTTTAATTTAATTTATTTACTCAAATTTATTATCATTCTCATTTTGTTAACATCAGTTGCGGTACTCATGCATTTAAGTCTTACACCATAATAGTCGTGGGACTCCCACTAAGTTTACATCATTTTATTTGTAGGATTCCCACTTATTGTCTTTCATTATTTGGTTGTGGTACTCCCACTAGTTCTACACCACACCCATTCCCCTCACTATGGACAGTCAGTCCGGTTCACTATCAGCTCTACACACACTCGTGAGGTTCCACAAATGACATGTCACTATAGTATGTGAGACCGTTTAACTGTCAACCCCACATACTCATGACGCCACACACACTCACGTCATTATAGACAATCGACCCGTTTAACTATCAACCCTACACATACTCGTGCCACCAGTATATTTTAATACTTGTTTTATCATCTTAGGTATTAATTCTCAATTTATCAAGATTTTTTCATTTATCCCAAATTAGCCCCACCCTTATAATCGACATAAAATCCTCAAATCACCCTTAGTCCCATACCTAAAGGTTTCTAACACACAAGTACTTTCCAATTGATCATCTATTAAGAAAACCGACTCACCAACACCACTTAGCCACACCCCTAGGTTTTCTAATCCAAGGAAAAACATAAAAATAGTCCCACCCTAGAATTTTTATCCGTAAACCGTCACCACTATTTAGTCCTATACCTAGAAAGAGATAACTATCCAAAGGTATACTAACTAGTCCCATACCTAAAAAGAAACTTAAATAAAGGTGGGCGTCTTATCTATCCCATAACCCCGTCGTTCCCATAGTGTCAAACATGTTAAAAATAAATAAATTTCATGAGATTAAATTTCCATTAATCATAATAATTTCACCAATTTAATCCACACACAATTAATTAGACAAATAATGCCCGTTTAATTATATAATTAATTAAACCATAGTTTTGCATCAAATTAGTCAACTTAATATCACATGCATATTTATAGAATTTATACAACAAGAATTTACTATTGTGCGACATCCACAAAATTTCCATTTTTAACGTCATAAAACTTATCAAGTGACATTCCTACGTAACAATCTACATGCGAATACCTTAACATCTACGACACCCAAATCTCTACTCTAACATGAAAGGTTTTGAGTCTTCATTCATATTATTATTTTTCATCAAAACAGTCTCAAATTATATTCCACTTTTCCTAATTAATATATTTAATTTATTATAAAAAAACACATGTATTTAATGTGTAGGCCATACTTACTATGCATAATACTAAGGGAAAGCAATAGAGGTAACCATGCCTGAGATTTATATGAAGAAATATGATTTTGAAGACGTGTTCCTCGCTAAAAAGTGACAAAGATTCGTTCGTAAATCATCTTGAGAAAACCCGATTTATCTTGACAAATCTTGAGTTGAAAGTTGTGTAAAATGAGGCTAGGGTTTGTAGGAGGAAGAAGATGAAAATTATAAGGGTCTACTGCTCTTAGAGGTTGTGAAAATATGTTTGTAAAGTCCTAACCCTATATTAATTTAAGTGAAGAAAAATTATAGAAATTAAGTGGCATTAGAATCCTATAGAAACATATACAGTTCGCCTATTAGTGACACTCTAGAATCGTGAAAAACAGTTGGTTGTGCTTTAAAGCTGTGACAAATTATCTTAAGCGGGAATTTTATTTTGGCCCTATTTTTTTCCTAGAGAATTTTATGTTTTGAGGACTCTTCTAAATGACCCAAGACTTATATATACTCATATTAGGAGTCTTTTAATCTAGCTTTCCGAATTAATTTAATTAATTACCAGATAAAATTACGGGTTGTTACAAAGCCCTAGAACCATGGCCAATGTCTTTATAGTAAAAGCCCGAACCAATTTTCATTTTTCACTCAAAAATTTCAAACCCTTAAAAATTTACCTTTCTCTAGCGATTTTCCAACCCCTTTCATTTTCAATCTCAATCTCAAACGTAACACTTAAACCCTAATATTTTGTATTAGGGTATTAGTGCATTTATGTATATATATGTGTATTTCTGTCTGTATGTGTGTATTTATATGTGTATGTGTTTAGATATGCATCTATGTGTGTATATATTTTGTGTATTTATGTGCGTATATGTGTGTTAAGTGTGGATTGTGTGTGTATTATATGTGTGTATGTGTGTGTGTGTCTATGTATTTGGGTATGAATGAATTTATATATGTATATGTGTGTGTATTTGACTTGTTTCAATCTAGATATTTGTAATATCTCGCCCCAATAAATAAATTAAATTATATATTAGGTATAATTGAGGAATAGTTAATTGTAAATATGGAGGAACTATGGGTGAAAAGTTGGAGAAAAATGAAAAGAAAAAAAGAAATAGGGTCATTCAAATGACAGGGGATGTAATTCGAACGACAGTGTACAAGTCGTTAGAAGGGTCGTCGAAAGCAGGGCTTCTAACCATATTTCGAATGGCGTATGTTAAGTCATTCAAATGACATAGGTTAAGTCGTTCGAATGATATAGGTCCAGTTTTCAGATCAGATTTCCATTGTGCACGGTCACATTTTGGACTGTTGATTTTGTGTGTTATCGAGCCCAGATAAGTTAAACAAGGGTAAAATGGGATTTTTGTTGTTAAGGGAGATTTATAAAGGTTTGTTTCGGTGTATTTGTGATTTATTTTTGTTGGGAGAAAATTAATGAAGAAGAAGAAAGAGAGTGGGAGAGAAAGGAGGAGGTGGGTGGTCTTCCACCACACTGACCACCAAACCACCACTCCTCCACCATAAAACAACCATATACCACTATTTTTAGGATGGGTTTCCACACATTTGAATCAAAAACACCCATTTTTACCATGGTCAATATAGAGCTATGAATTTTTGGGTTTTTGGCGATGAAGATGGAGCTTTAATGGAGTATGGAGTGGGTTTTGAAGGAGTTCTTAGCTTGGAGCTTAGGAGAATGCATTTGGTAACCCCTTGATGCCATATTTGAAAGTGGGGGTTATTCTTCCTATGCCAACACCACTATTGAAGCCATTAGAGGTGGATAAACCTTACTCTTAGTGTAAAATATTATTTTGCATTTGTAGTCTTTTATTTAGACTATTTGTGTAGGGTTTAATTGGTCAAATGGTATAATTATTGTGTAGAAGACAATAAACATTTTAATAGAATAAAAATGTTATTTGCTTTAAAAATAAAGAAGGGATAATTATTTTAAGGTTTTGAAATAATGTAAGTTGATGTTTTCTGAAAATAGTGTAGTTTCTAGAAATGTTAATGAAAAACATTTAATGAAATAAAATGTTTGCAATTTATGTAAATTGTTGAAAAATGATATCTTGTCGAAATTAGAGGATAAGTAAATATTTCAAGTTTTTAGAATATTGAAAATGGGCATTTCTAGAATTATTGGTGTTAAACATTTTATGAAATAAAATGTTAGTAAATGAAGTGATTTTGTTGGAAAAAATTAGTGGAATGAAAATATTTCAAAGTTATTGGGAAAATGAAAGTTTTATGAAAAATAGACATTCGTTGAGGATGAAAGAAATAATAATGTCCCTGTGCATTAAAATGTATTTTTCCAAGTATAATGATTTTCTTGATGATAAATATGTTTAAACCTTGTGGTAGGATTTTTGAGCTTCAAATCCACCTTCTCAAGTATATAAAGACTTGTAGTATTTTAACATTACCTGTATAATCAAGTTTAGAGAAGGTTTTGTTGAGCTTAAACATAAAATAAGAATAATTGGAAAGTTAGTCTTCAAGGTGTGTGAAATTGAGACTAAAGGGTATAATGAACATGGAATTATATGACTACACATGTTAAAGAAAAGAAATGATATTTTCTTGTAAAAGTAGTCTTAAAAATAATCAGATTTCTTGAAACAAGAAAGCAAAGAAATGTGTGGTTTGGGAAAATATTCATAAAAGTATTCATTAAGTGTTAATGGATAAACATGGAATGGTTAGTGAGTGTAACTTACTAATATTGTGGAATGTTAACACTTATGGATTTAAAAATGGGATTATAAGTGTAAAAGTATTTCTAATCAAGTAAAATATATTACTCCAAGTGTAAAGGGTTTTAAAGTATTAAAACACTAAAGAAGTTGGTATGAATAACTTAAAAGTGTTTTGGGGGAAATTAACACTTGAGAAATGGAGTAAAAGGTGATTTTTGAAACAAATGGGTAAAATGGTAATTTTGCTTAAGGTGAAGCATTTTTACGTAATAAAAATGTTGGAAAGAGTGTTACACAATGTCGTCCTAAAGGAATATTATTTTTGGAATAAAAATCAAGGTTAAAGTATGGTAAATTTTCTAGTGTAACACAAATTAGAGCGGTAAAGTCCTAGGTTTTGACTTCGACCGGGTAAAAAGAATAAGTTGGAACATGTGGACATTTGAAAAAGATTAAAACACATTAAAAGGAACTCGGATGACACTGGGATAAAACAAGAAGTTCCCATAGCCCTTGGGTGAAAAGCCCTAAATCCTTGGCCCGAGCATATGTTGCGCATAGCTAACGATGTGGAGCCCGTGGATGTATGAGTTCTAGGAAGATTTTAAGAAAAGATAAAGGAACCTAACTTGAATGACTATAATAAATGTTTTGGTAAATGTGAAATGAACAAGTTAATGCGTAAATCTACTAATGTCCCTTAGATAAGGAAAAAGGGTAAATAATGTGGAAAATTGGGTGGTTAAGAAACCTAAATGGTTAAATCCATATTTAACACAAGAATCTGTTGCAAAAAAGGATTTTTTTTTTAAAGATTAAATAAGTATTTTCTAACACGGTGAATGCGTGTGTTGAAGTGGTGATTTTTAATGAAAATACTAAAGTGTATTGAAATAAAGTGAGAATGCTAAGTATGAATAAAGAAAGCCTTTAATAAGATTAAGGTAAATCAATCTGGACAAGTAAGGTTTTCGGAAGTGAAATGATTAATGCATTGGAATATGTATTTTTCAAAGGTATACGTATGTAGATATATACATATTTTTCCATGCATGTGATTGTAGCATGTTAGTATTCATTTTTATATCTTGCTTCTATACTTCTTGTATAAATCCCACTGGGCATAAGCTCACATCCTCGCTTTGTTACGACAGGTTGGGAGCGGTTTTATATTTTGAGGGCGCTATACAGGTAAGTATATATTATATATGTTTACGTTAGTATCTCTATGTAATTTTACTTTGGGGTGCTCCCCGTGGATCCCGCACGTAGTTTATCTTGAAACTGGAATCGCATGCTAAACAAGTGAAATCTTAACTAAAATAAAATTGACTACCAAAATTAAGTAAGTTGTTCCATTGCAGTTCACACCTTATGCTCGGGATTGATCGGGTTGACACATGGGTAACCCATAAATTCTGTTCGGGGCATTACAAATGGTACCAGAGCTCTAGATTTATGGTTACTTTCTGGTGTGACGTGGTGAGGTCGGTATTGGATTTTTCGATGTCGTTGTGGTTTGGTCAGTCGTGCTAGTTTGATGATGATTTACTTCGTGTCCTCGACGGTAAAGTCTAAGAGGTTAGCATGACAAGCTATATTAGTGCCAAGTGGAACACGATTATATTGATGTTTATTAACCTCTTCCGTGTTTCTGATTAAAATTGTAGTAATTTATGGGTGTCCTTGCAATCTTATAGTGGTGACACCGTAGTTGTTAGTGTCAAGCGCTTACGTTAAAATTTTTGTGACATAGAATCAATTGGGATGTTGATAGAATGATATAACGCCTAGTGGTGACACCGTAGGTGTTAGTGTCAAGTGCTTACGTTAAAAATTTGGTGACATAGAATCAATTGTGATGTCGATAGAATGATATAACACCCAATGGGCAGGTGGCACGAGTTGTATATAATAATAATAAAGGTGTATGGTTAGGGTGTCTCGGCTAGACACTAATGAATTGTGATTAAAAGGCATACATCACCCTTAGGTACGACACTTATGGGTAGTTAACATCGGTGATGTAATTATGCAAATTCGGTCCTTGGGGTGATATCGCAATTGATGGCATTTCGGTGAACGCATGAAGTTGCGGAGGCTAATAGTTAGAACATCATAATCTTTATGTGATAGGTATCTTGAGATAACTTTGGTGGTGAGAGTAGCCTTGTAGTGGAAACAACAGTTTTTACTACGACTTAGCGGTGAAAGTTGTGTATTTCATGTATGGAGACTAGATAGGTGAATAACACTCACAAGTATAGAATATTGTGGTGAAGACGCATTAGCCCATTTGTTTTTAAAATTTAGTGATATACCCGTATATACCCTCGGCCAGGTCGAGGGTGCCCTCCACCAAGGCGCGCCTAAGATGGTCTCGTGACCCATCAAGGGGCCGACCCCTCATCATGGTCCAGACGACCCTTCAAGGGGCCGACCCTTCATCAGGTCTAGACGACCCTTCAAGGGGCCGACCCCTCATCATGGTCCTGACGATCCTTCAAGGGGCCGACCCTTCATCAGGTCTAGACGACTCTCCGAAGGGCCGACCCCGTATCATGGTCCAGATGACCCTTCATGGGGCCGACCCTTCATCAGGTCCAGACGACCCTCTGAGGGGCCGACCCCTCATCATGGTCCGGATGACCCTTCAAGGGGCCGACCCTTCATCAGGTTCAGACGAACCTCCGAGGGTATGACAGTACGAGGCCTAAATTAGGCCAGACACTACCAGAAGTAACTTTGCCCTCGGCCTCATATCATAGGCCGAGGGTAACATCATCACAGCACGTGGTTTGGGAGATGCATGGAACAGTGCGCGTGAGGCTCACATGGCACGTGGAAGACCATTATAACAATATCACCCCCTCACGTGAGGGAATATTATGTCATCATTTGGCATCTACAGGTGTCAACAGGAGATTGGCTAGATCATCATTCACATGCACCATGCATACTTGGGGGTACACTACACCCCCCAAGACTTATATATACTTATCACCTACAACCCTAGGAAGGGGATGGATCGATAATTATAACCCTAGAAAAAAATATTCTTATACAGACAATAGAGAAAGAAAGTGAGCTTATGTGTATTCTATCCAAGGCCATTAGTGCCCATACTTAGTGGATCGCACATTCACAGTGGATGAAGGCCTAATTGGCTGAACCACTATACATCATTATCTTGCTCCTCTTATACTCATCTCCTTCTACACACTTACACACTTAAACACTTAAACACATACATCTTTATGGCTGCCATGGTTACTACTGTTTGAGCTCATCATCACTTATCTGGTGGTGCCAGATTTCAGCATCATCAGTTTGGCGCCGTCTGTGGGAACGAGAAGACGTCTCTTCCTTTGTATATCTTGATCTCACTGGGCACTCTGGTGGTGAACCAGCTCTCCCCCTGAGAGGAGATGTTTCACCATTGAAAGAGACCCATTAAGGTTCTCAAGCTCACCAGTCTTTTCTTCAATTCAGCTTTTCATAGCTCAAACACATGGCACAGGAGATGCCACCACCACCACTTCCTCCACCAGATAGTGGACTAGGACCCAGTTCCAGTCAGCCACCACCTCAGTCGGAGATGGCTGATGTGGCGACAGCCTTGAAGTCTCTGGCAGTAAGACAGCAGATCATGCAGGAGCAGTTCATAGCTCTAAGCCAGAACATACTAAGACCACCCGGGGTCTCACCTGAGATGATTACTCCGACAGCGGCTCCAGGGCCGCATGAGTCCAGGGGACCACTCCAGGCACCACGCAAAGACTTACCGCCCCCTCAGCGGTGGAGGGATGTTGCTGACCCCCGACATTTACGCCTGGGGAGGCAAGGAAACCCTTGCCCTAAGGACATGTATGGCGATCTGGAGGGAGAGAAGGCCCCTATTGAGTGCTGGGAACCATATGAGGTCTCCAACAGTACTGTACGACCTCTCCAAGAGAGCAGAGGGAAGTGTGGAAGGCAAAATCCTGACGATCGCTTGAGAGGCTCTGCTTTCGATCGCCTGAGTAGGGGGTCGGCCTTTGAGAGGCTGGGCCCAATAAATGACCTGCGAGAAAAATTATCCAGATCAAGGAGTGCTGTGAGGTCCAAAAGGGAGGCAGAAGATGGCCGACCCCATGGGGGCCGATCCCAAGGATGGGACGACGGCCAGGGGGAAGTAAACAGTCACCACAGGCCTGCTGCAGCAGAACCCTCCATCCTCCTCAAAGAGGCGACAGGGGATAACATCGGCCAAAATGACCCGACGAGGCCTTGGAATGACTCGATCCAGCGACTAGAGGATAAGATCGGTGATATACTGAAGATCCGGGACCCTCTTCAGAGAGGATACTCCATAGGCTCACCCTTTTGTGGCAAAGATAGTCAACTTCCCTACGACATCAAAGTTCAAGCCACCTACGGTCACCCCAAGATATGACGGGAGTATTAACCCTGTCCATCAAATTGAGATGTATCAATCAGCGGTAGGCATATACTCTATCTCAGATGAGATGAGGTGTCATGCCTTCTCTGGTACTCTAACTGGGGTTGCACGTCTGGTATATGTCTCTTCCAAAAAACTCCATTGAAAACTTTAGGCAGCTGGAAGACTGGTTCATCCATAACTTTTGCTTTGGGGTGAGGCCACAGAAGAAGACAACACACCAGCTCTATGTGAAGCAGGGGAAGGATGAGAGTCTAAGAGACTACATAGCTAGATTCAATAAAGAAAATTTAGAGGTTGAAGACTATGAGGAGATCATAGCCTTGACCGCCCACATTGGAGGACTCCAGAAGGGGAAGCTGCTATGGAAGCTTGCTGAAGACCCTCTGAGGACGATGGTTGAATTGCTGTCGACAGCAGGCAGGGTGATGAACGCCGAAGAGGCGATGGCTGCAAAATACGAAGATGAAAAAGAAGGCACTAGTGGGGGTAAGTATCATAAGAAGAATAAAAATGGGAAGACGAGGTCAACAGAAGACAAGTTTGCTGATTATACCCCTCTAACAGTCATCTATGAACATATTCTCAATAAGATAAAGAGTGACCGGTCCGTGAAGTGGCCTGAGAAGTTGAGGGCAGCCCCAACAAGAGGAACAAAAACCTGTGGTACGAATTCCACCAATACCATAGCCATATGACAGACAAATGCTTTTCTCTGAATGATGAGATTGAAAAAATGTTAAAAGAAGGGAAGCTGAGGAAGTACGTTGACAAGAGTGCCTTCAAGAGGGGACGAACCCAGAAAGAAGCGAGACGATACATGTAGAGAAGGTCCTCAAAAAAGAGGGGACGACCCTTCTGACGATGAGGACTACCCTGACCTCCCGCCGAGAGATGACCACGGCCCTATCAAGAGACTTAATATGATCTCTCTCGGTGTGGGGATGATCTCAGGGGTCCTAGTAGGAGGAGGGTCAGAGGTCGCAGACAGGAAGGCCCATGTAGCTGAAGCCAAGGCAGTGACAAAAGATGTACACTCAACCTCCTTGGAGGCAAAATCAGAGAAGAGGAAGAAGGTTGATATGGATACGCTGATAGTGGGATTCTCAAGAATGGACTTCAAAGTCCTCTTAGCCCCACATGATGACCCTCTCATCATCACTATAAGGGTACATGGATGTGAGGTGCCTAGGATCTTGGTAGATGGGGGTAGCTCTGCATAAGTGATGTTTTGGTCATGCTTCAAATCCTTAGGTCTCAGTCGTGCTAGACTCGTCCTGTACCATCACCCATTAATTGGGTTCAGTGGGGAAAAGGTTCATCCCCTCGGAGTGTATGAGGCCGATGTCAGAATGGGGGACGAGTGGCCGAGATGGTTTACCAAGAAGGTCAGCTTCTTTGTGATGGATGAACATGTCTTCTCGGCCTATAATATTATACTGGGGTGGGTAGCCCTCAAAGGGTTTGAAGCTTTGCCGTCTACGGTCCATCAGATGACTAAATTTCCAACCCCTTATGGGGTGGGGGAAATTCAGGGAGACCAGACGACAGTATTAGAATGTTATTACAACTCCGTTGAAGAAAGAGAGGCACACAAGAAGGCTACAACCACTTACAATATTGATACCCTAGACCCCAGAGATGAGACGAAGCTGAAGAAAGGAGAGGCCGAGGAAGAGGTAGAATCCATCATCCTCAATGAGGATGACCCGGAAAAAACCGTCCAAGTTGGCAAGTCTCTGAAGACAAATACCAAGGAAGACCTCATTAAACTGTTGAGGAGAAGACATAGCATCTTTGCATGGAGTCATGTAGATATGCCGGGGATCGACCCTGAAATCATGTGCCACAAGATCAACGTGGTAGAGGGTGCAAAGCTGGTAAAGCAAAAGAGGAGAATTTACTCTAGAGAGAAGTATGAGGCCATAAGGGACGAGGTCAAAAAATTAAAAGATTCTGAGTTTATCAGAGAGGTCATCTACCCCGAATGGGTGTCCAATGCAGTCATTGTTCCAAGGGCCAACGAGAAGTGGAGAATGTGTGTGGACTTCACTAACCTCAACAAGTACTGTCCCAAAGGCAGCTTCCCTCTCCCCCGCATTGACCAGATGGTAGATGCTACCGCAGGCCATGAGCTCATGAGCTTTATGGATGCCTATTTAGGGTACAAACAGATCTTCATGGACCCTGAAGACTCGAAGAAAACAACCTTCATTACCGTTAAGGGGACATCCTATTATAGGGTCATGCCCTTTGGTCTGAAGAATAAAGGGGCAATGTATCAGCGCCTTGTAAATAAAATATTTGAAGACCAAATTGGGAAGTCTATGGAGGTCTATGTAGATGACATGCTGACTAAGAGTTTGAAGGCAGAGGATCATGTGGCTGACCTTGAGAGGACCTTTAACACGATGGACAAGTACCAGATGAAGCTCAACCCAGCCAAGTGTATCTTCGGGGTCAGCGCAGGGAAGTTCTTGGGGTTCATTGTGAACCAAAGAGGCATCGAGGCCAACCCTGAAAAGATAAAAGCCCTTATGGAGATGAAGACCCCCAAGACCATTAAAGACGTTCAGAGGCTCACGGGACGAGTGGTTGCCTTGAATAGGTTCGTGTCCAGAGCCACTGATAGGTTCTTACCATTCTTCAAAATTCTTAGAAAGGCCTTCAAATGGAGTGAGGAGTGCGATGAGGATTTCAGGGAGATAAAGTCATACCTAGGGTCTCCCATGCTGTTGTCACGACTAGTGCAGGGTGAATGACTCTATGTGTATCTAGCTGTCTCAGAGTCAGCCATTAGCGCAGCAATCGTCAGAGATGAAGACGGGGTACAGAGGCTAGTGTATTTCAACAGTAAGGCAATCCAGGGAGAAGAGAAAAGATACCCAAGGATGGAGAAGTTATCCTATGCCTCGATCCATGCATCAAGAAAGATGATGCCATACTTCCAGTCCCATACAATGGTCATCCTCACTAACTCTCCTCTTAGGTAGTCCTACACAAGCCAGAAAAATCAGGAAGGTTAATGGCCTGGGCTATAGAGCTGGGGGAGTTTAACATTGTGTATTAACCTAGGACGGCCATTAAGGGGCAAGCATTGGCATATTTTGTGGCCGAGTTTACTTGGGAAGATGATGAAGTCGAGGATAAGAGCCTCGGGAAGACGGATACCCAACAAGACAGGCTCACCGACACACCTGCAGAAAAGGCTGAGACAAGCACCACTAGAAGGAAAGTGGCTGAAAAAAATAGGGAAGATACCTCTTTAGAGAGGTATCCCTCACCGAGGGAAATTTCTTAAAGGAAAAGACTGTGTGGAGCCTCTTCGTTGATGGGTCCTCCTGCGACCACGGATGTGGAGCTGGACTGATTGTATCATCACCTGATGGCATAGACTTTGAGTATGCCCTAAGGTTCAACTTTAAAGCCTCCAATAATGAGTTCGAATATGAGGCCTTAATAGCAGGCCTCTCCTTGGCCAAGTCTCTTAGTGTTGACCAGATTGTGGTCCATAGTGATTCGATGCTAGTAGTGAATCAGATACTAGGAGCCTACGAGGCCAAGGATGAGAGGATGGCCAAGTACCTTGAGAAAGTAATGTCATTACTTAAGAGCTTCAGAAAAGTGAAATTTAAGAGGATACCTAGGCATGACAATGACCGAGCAGATGCACTTGCTAGGCTGGCCTCAGCAACTAGGACAGATATCAGGAGGACAGTCCCAGTGGAAATTTTTCTTCGACCAACTATTGAAGATGCCCAGGGAACACTTAGCAATTTCCTTAATGTTTCTAAAGAAGCTTCATCGATGGACCCTTTGATCAGATACATTAAAGAGGGGGAGATTCCAGAAGCAAGGCAATAAAGGAAGAAGCTGAGATACAGAGTTGCAAAATTCACTGTCATCGAAGACACCTTGTACAAAAAGGGGTTTTTTCTCCCCTTACTTAGGTGTGTACACCCATATGAAGTCCCATGCATTTTACGAGACGTGCATGAGGGGTCATGTTCAAGACACATTGGGGGCAAGTCTTTAGCGAAGAGGGTGATCACCCAAGGGTACTGGTGGCTAACCTTGGGGAAATATGCCACGGCATATGTAAAAAAGTGTGACAAATGTCAAAGATTTTCCACCATCCCACACCAGCCTCATCAGCCTCTTACCTCCATTACATTCCCATGGCCATTTGTAGTGGGGGGATCGACCTAGTAGGCCCCTTGACTAGGGCCATCAATAACTATCGGTTCCTCATCGTGGCGATTGACTATTTTTCAAATTGGGTGGAGGCAGAGCCAATGGTCACGATTACTGAGCAGAAGACCTTCCAGTTCATCTAGAAAAATATCATATGCAGATATAACCTCCCCAACACCCTCATCTCAGATAATGGGACTCAATTTAAGAATACATCTCTCGAGAAGTACTGTGAAAGGGTGAGTATCAAACAATTCTTCTCTACCCCAGGCCGAGCTCAGGCTAATGGGCAAACGGAAGTCACGAACAGGACGATCCTAGATGGGATCAAGAAGAGACTTGAGGAGGCAAAAGGAAGATGGGTTGAGGAGTTATATGCCGTACTATGGTCCAACAGGATGACATCAAAGACCTCTACCGGAGAAACCCCGTTCATGCTAGCTTATGGCTCAGAAGACGTCATCCCCACCGAGATTGGGTTTCCTACTCATAGGGTCCAAATGTATGACCCCCAGAGAAATACGGAAGAGAGGAGACTTGACTTAGACCTGATTGAGGAAAGGAGGGAAGATGCCGAGATAAGGCAAGCCGCCTACCAGTAGAGGACTGCAAGGTTTTACAATCAGAGGGTGAAGCAGAGACCAATTGCAATGGGGGAATTAGTCCTAAAAAAGACTTGGCAAAAGCCCAACAAGCTACACCCGAATTGGCATGGACCATATAGGGTCATCAATGATGTTGTCCCTGGGACCTATAGACTAGAAAACCATGAAGGGGAACCCTTTTCCAACCCCTAGAATGCAGATCATTTGAAGAAATATTATCAGTAGTGTTGTAATGTCCCGACGGACCATTATTGTAATGGGTGTTGCTCCAACAGAACACTTGTAATGTTAATGAGAAATATTAGTGTTTCCTCCCATTTTGTGTTTGTCAGTTCTAGTATGTCTAGGATCATTTTTGGGGAGCAACCCTCGGTTATAATGAGGGTTAATGGTGGGGACGACCCCACCTTTGCCCTCAAGAAAGACGAGGGAGGACTTTCTTAAAAACCATTAATTTGGTAAAAGAAGCCCTTGACTATAATGAGGGCCAATGGTGGGGATGACCCCACCTTTGCCCTCAAGAAAGACGAGGGAGGACTTGATT
This sequence comes from Sambucus nigra, assembly GCA_949130495.1. NCBI lineage: Eukaryota > Viridiplantae > Streptophyta > Magnoliopsida > Dipsacales > Adoxaceae > Sambucus > Sambucus nigra. The sequence goes on along the minus strand of OX422218.1, from coordinate 215,636,760 downwards.
AAAAACCATTAAATTGGTAAAATAAATCATTTCCACCGCTAATATGACTAGTGCCCACACAGCCTATGTCTTTGCTTCTTATGCCTTTGTTGCCCCTATTCCACCCGCTTATATCTTAGATTCTTCTGACTCAGATGCTAATGGTTTAACTTGAATGGAATTTGCTCGATCTCGATATGGAACTCGGATCTAATAAGGGTCAATGGTGGGGATGACCCCACCTTTGCCCTCAAGAAAGACGAGGGAGAACTTAAAAACCATTAATTTGGTAACAACAACCCTCGGCTATAATGAGGGTCAATGGTGGGGACGACCCCACCTTTGCCCTCAATAAAGACGAGAGAGGACTTAAACCATTAAATTGGTAAAAACAACCCTCAGCTGTAATGAGGGTCAATAGTGGGGACGACCCCGCCTTTGCCCTCAAGAAAGATGAGGGAGGACTTAAACTATTAAATTGGTAAAAACAACCCTCGGCTATAATAAGGGTAAATGGTGGGGACGACCATGCCTTTGCCCTCAAGAAAGACGGGGGAGGACTTAAACCATTAATTTGGTAAAAACAACCCTCGACTATAATGAGGGTCAATGGTCGGGGACGATCCCTCCTTTATCCTCAAGAAAGACGAGGGGGACTTAATGTAGAACATCATTGAGTTGCTATGAAACCACCCTCAGCCATAATGAGGGTCAAGGGTGGGGATGACCCCTCCTTTACCCTCAAGAAAGACGAGGGAGGGGGCTAGTGATATCGTTAATATAAAAAATTCACAATACAAATCGCACAAGAGACGAGTATGGAAGACAACAAGAGAGGTGATATTATAAATGAAGTATTACAAAATGATGTTTCTTCTACAAAAATAAGGTACAAAAATGGGGTAGATAAAGAGGATATTGGCTACAAACAGCCACCCTATTGAGCAACATCAGAGGGCAGGGCCTCAATATCGATAACAGAAGTCTCCTCAACAACCAAGACAGGCTGATCCTTAGACGTGCCGATACCCTCGACGTGCACTTGGAACTCCACGTGGGCTAAGGCCTCAGCAATTAAAGGGTTGTCCAATTGAACTGCCTCAAGAGAGGGACGGATTGAAGAGACGGCATCACCAAACTTGAGGATGACCCACTGATAGGCTGTCCTGATCCCCCTCTCCAATTATTCGAGACCGAAGCCTTGAAACTCATCTGAGAGTTTGTAAGACTCCATAGCATCGGCCTCTGCCTTCTTCACGGCCTCAGATAGCTCAGTCTTGAATTGAGCCCCCAGGTTGGTCAAGGCCTCATCCCTATCTTTAAGAAGTAAGTCCTTGGCCTCCAGGTCTGCATCATGCTGCTTCGTTATCTCGTCCAAGACCCTTGCATGCTCTGTCCTGTCACTCTCCAATTCATCCCTTGCAGTCTCAAGCTCTAACTGCAGATCAGCCTCCTGTTGAATAGCCCTCTTAGCTTCATGGAATTTTTATTGGTTCTCATCCATCCACTTAGTGGCCGAGGTAAAGGCACGGACAGACTGCATAAGAAAAGGAAACTCGTTAAGAGGTCGAGAAAACATTTTGTGAAAGAATTCAACTAAGGAAATGAAGTAAGAACAAGTACCTGATCCAGACTGTGCAGACCATAGTCATACACCTTCATCGAGGTCATCTTGGGCAAGAATTCATAGTCGGCAGCCGAGGGGGCAGAAAACATAGACACCTTGGCCGCCCTCAGGTTCGCAATCAGAGAAGACGGCTCGACCTTCAAAAATGCTAAGTTTTTGGACCAGAAGGCTCCCATACTGGAAGAGGATGTGGTCCCCTTAGACGCCTCCACCCTTGCCCTCATCCTAGAATCTGGCCGAGGGTCAATAGGGAATTCTGGATCTTTCCACTTTTGCCTATCGGTGGTCGGCTCAACATGCGTCGGCCCCATGGTCTTCGTCTTCCTCGGAGCTTACTGAAGCTCCTTGCCTTTCTTCTTACCCAGACCAGATAGTAAGCTCTGGGCAGTCATTTCCCAAAGATGGTCAGATATACCTGCAGGACGACCTGAAAAGAAGATGACACATCAGAAAAATGCAGAGGCAAAGATGAAACACTTGGAAAAATGCAAAGATTGGGAAAAAAATAATATAACTCACATAGCTCTATCAGGGGGCCGACCCTCAGACCAGGTTCTTTGACGAACCGAGGGGTCATCAGATCTTTAAAATTTGCAAGTTCACCCCCTTTCCCTCGTTCTCTCAGATATTTGACTATGTCCTTCTCATCCAGACTAAGTTCGGGGTCTGACATGGCCTTTATCGAGGAGTTAGACCATCTTCTTAGAACCCTCGGACAATCGACCAAAGGTTGAGCCTTGGCGGAAAAATCCCATTCTCCAGAGACAAAGAAGAATCTCTTCTTCCAATCATGGTTGGATGTTTGTGCCATGTGGAGAAGTTTTTTATCAGACTTCCTCGCCCACAGATGATAGTACCCAGGCTACTTGGATGAGGAAGTGATATTTATAACAAGCCAAGAACAGATCGGCCGAAGGCTCGTTAGTAAAGGCATTCTTCCATAAGGAGACGTAGCTGAGGATAGTCCTCTAGGAGTTGGGAGGAAGTGGAGAGGGGGCAATGTTGAGGGCTGATAAGATATTCACAATGGCAGGCTGCAAAGGGACCGACCTTAAACATCTGCTCATATACTGCAATCTCTCCTTCTTCACCCTCAAAGACCCTCTCAGACTCAGAGGGGACCCTCATACTTATGTTGAGGGGCACATCAAATGAATGCCTTCATAGCAGGAGGTCACGATCCCTGACTGAGAAAATATACGCCGAGGCATGGGAGGTGTTAACTTGGTCAATGTCTGAATCCTCACCATCATCCTCACCCCCCTCTCCCTCGGCCTCGTCACCTATCAGGGGCCCATGAGGAAAAGCCATATGGAAGGCATGAGGGGATAAAGTGGTCACGGGAACAACTTCAGAAGGGAGCACCCCCTCGGCCTCTCGGCTTAGGCTAAGATCAGATGTCTCTCTCCTCCCAAAAGGCCCAGCGCCAGTTGGCGACGACGCTCTCTCATCCATCTATTTTGAATGACTATCGGCTGGACGACAGGATGACCCACAAGACTCAGATGGTAATATTGTGGCTAATGGAATGGGAAAAATGGATCATACCCAATTAGGGTCGGCCCCTCGTCTTCTCTCCTCCTCTTCCTCTATTCGCCTAATCTCTATGAAGAACTTCTCTCTCAAGGATGGAAACTCCTCAGCTAAACTGTAAAGCCTCATAAGCATTAAGGGGAAGACCCTACACTTAGAAGAATTTGGCTAAGCCAACTACAAACAATCTCACAATTGACCAGGTTGGACTTTTCGATCAAAACCGCAGAATTAAAAGGTTTTTATCAAGAACATTCAAGAACAGACCACCAGAGAATACGCCAAAAAAGTTATGAAACAGCCTAGGGAGAATCCAACCCTACGAGCCCAAAACAAGAAAGCAAATAGAAATAAAGATAAAGAGGGTACTTGGGTAAAGAGATTACCTAAGAAGAAATAGCGGGACTGCCAAACTCATAATGTCAAAATTGCAGAAATGGCTAGAAAGCTGGTGAGAAGCTAGAGAGAGAGAGAGCGTCCAGACACGAAGAAGAAGAAGAAGGGGAGTAAAACTTTAAAAATTGTTTAAATACCTTAGTAATGAGTGGGCCCATTAACCAAGGCAGAACATAGCCCACGAGGAGGGCATCATTAGGGCACAAAGTCACAGGCCAAGTGTGTAGCCGCCACACCTTAGGAAATGTAATGATAGTGGAAATCTGCCTGGGTGTCACATCATCTTGACAGGTGTCATTCATCTAACTGAACATACACTCATCTCAAAAGCAACACTATCCCTTATCCATCTTAACATCATTTATGGCTAAGGGCTGGGGGGTTATTGATATACCCGTATATACCCTCGGCCAGGCCGAGGGCGCCCTCCACCAAGGCGCGCCCAAGATGGTCTCGTGACCTATCAAGGGGCCGACCCCTCATCATAGTCCAGATGACCCTTCAAGAGGCCGACCCTTTATCAGGTCCAAATGACACTTCAAGGGGTCGACCCCTCATCATGGTCCAGATGACCCTTCAAGGGGCCGACCCTTCATCAGGTCTAGATGACCCTTTAAGGGGCCGACCCTTCATCAGGTCCAGATGACCCTTCAAGGGGCCAATCCCTCATCATGGTCCAGACGACCCTTCAAGGGGCTGACCCTTCATCAGGACCAGACGACCCTCCGAGGGGCCGACCCCTCATCGTGGTCCGAACGACCCTTCATGGGGCTGAACCTTCATCAGGCTCAGACGACCCTCCGAGGGTACGACAGTACGAGGCCTAAATTAGGCCAGACATAACCAAAAGGAACTTTTCCCTAGGCCTCATATCATAGGCCGAGGGTGACATCATCACAGCACGTGGTATGGGAGACGCGTGGGACAGTGGGCGTGAGGCTCACATGGCACGTGGAAGACCGCTATAACAATATCACCCCCTCACGTGAGGAAATATTATGTCATCATTTAGCATCTACAGGTGTCAACAGGAGATTGGATAGATCATCATTCACATGCACCATGCATACTTGGGTAGTACACTACACCCCCCAAGACATATATATACTTATCACCTACAACCCTAGAAGGGGATGGATCGATAATTGTAACCCTAGAAAAAACTATGCTTATACACACGGTAGAGAGAGAAAGTGAGCTTATGTGTATTGTATCCAAGGCCATTAGTGCCCATACTTAGTGGATCGCACACTCACAGCGGATGTATGCCTTATTGGCTGAACCACTATACATCATTACCTTGCTCCTCTTATACTCAGCTCCTTCTACACACTTACAAACTTATACACATACATCTTTATGGCTGCCATGGTTACTACTGTTTGAGCTCATCATCACTTATCTAGTGGTGCCAGATTTCAATATCATTACTTAGGTTGGGTGCACCTGGGTTATGAGATGATATTGGGCGATAGGATCTCGTGTGGTGTCCATGGAGAGGGCCTTGGTGTTTATTGGCAATGTCCGATGCCTGTATCCTACCAAGATCAATTTAGTTGTGTTAACTCATGGATTGGCACATTGTGTGATATTCACATAACAAGGAAAGTTAGTTTCCATAGTCAAATAGTCCTTGAGGATTACGGTGAGGTAGACCTTAAGGGTTATAGCATGCAGGCGACGTCCTGTCTCCTTCCATGATCGAAATAACATTAATTATTATTTGTGCATGGGTTATAGTCACAAACGTTTAGAAGAAAAGTGATATTAGTATCTAAGTTTTGGGAATCATTTTAGACGTCGAGATGATGACTACGTGTGAGGTGATCCTTATGTGTGAGTAGCTCATAGGCATGTTGAGGTGCCCATAGAAAAAACAAATTTGTGTGGCATCATTGAGGATAAATATTGAATGTTGTGATGCCTTTAAGCATTTGATGATTAAGGTGAATTATAGATAGAAGATCATAGACTAGTGTTTTTACGAGAACTAAGTAATATTGATGTGGGTATCAAAAGGTTTGAAGAGTGAACCTAAGATGATAAAGATGAAGATGATGAAATCTCATCAAATTTGGGGCTTTCGCATGAAATGTGTTTGGTGTTATTAGGAGACCAATTAAGTCCATTAAGAAAAGGGCAATAGTATTCTAGTGAAGATAGTGCCGAGGATCAGGCGATGATCGCAGAATGTCAGCCGTGTAGTATACGTGTCGAGTATGGCTTTTCAATGGGCACAAATGGGTGGTGTAATCCTAAAGTTAGAAAGAAAGTCGTGTCTTTATGGGAATGATATCGGATGTCATGGAATGACTACTGTGGGTGTGGTAATACTCAATTTTGGGATGTACTAGGCAATGTATTCGAGACTTAAAGTGATGATGTCATGTGGAGAGATGACAATGGCAACTATGGTGGGTAGCATCGAACATGATTGTTATGTTAGGTTATCAAAAGTACATGCTATAGTAACCTTAGTAATGCAAGTATTAGTTATTGGTGCGTCCTGCTAAGATGGAACGAGTTAGGGGATGTATCCCAGTGTGATAATAATTACCCTTAGGGTGGTAATGACTAGGTGTATAAGGTGAATTGGTGGCAATCTCTCGTGGTCAAAAGGACACAGTTAGGTGAGTACTTCGCTTGAGCCAAGTAATTTCTGTGGAATTTGGGATTCGATCACGATATGTTAAATTAGATACTAACCTAGGTGTAATAGGTTCGTGATGTAGTCAGTAGTTTTTGGATGAGGTCGATGTAGACAAAGCGTGAGGTATTTGCCTATCATAATGATTCATTTACACCAAGGGTGTGAAAGGTTGGGCCTTTCCCCCAAGGAGGGAAGTCAAGAATTGACTTCCTCAAGGAATACTGATTCGTAAATTATGATTTCACTTGTATTATGAGAATGAATGGTTGGGATTCGATTCGTCATGGCTAGTGACCCTGGCCAGGGTAAATGGATAAAATTAATGCGCAGTGAGAGTTTTGAGAATGAGTGTCATGACTATAAGGATACAATGTAGGTTCATTTTTGTGAATCAGAATCGGTTGCCTATGGGTGAAATTCTGTAGGACGGTTACTTGTCCCTCTGACACCAGTGTGTTCCTTTTTATTTGGGTAATTAAGGTTTAGTATTCTCACCTGTGTGGTGACTCATATTGGTACCATGCCATGGTATGACACGATTAATCCTAAGAGAGGGAAGTGGGACGGGTTTGGTCAACGCATCTTGGTAACTGGGTGTGCTTATCTGGGGTATACTTTTTGTTGCATGAAATGTTACGTACGGGTGAATATGCTTTCGGCCACTAGGTTTATTCATAGTATCAATTTCTCTTTAGACTAGTGGACTCTCGACTGCCCGACTCGACAATGAGTGGCTCGAGATGTGAAGAGCGCGATAATGGTTAGTGGATACAGTATAGTGTTGGAAATCAAGGAAAGCACATTAGAGTGACACATCGTAAGGTGTAAACCGAGCGTACGATAATGATTTGATGGATTTATTCCTCCTTGGAGTGAGATAATGACACAATATAGTTATCGAAAAATTTATACGTGTTATATAGTCAGAATAACCAGGGAATTTGTGAGACACATGATGTGAGATCCAAAACTAGGAATTGATTTTGGTGGTATATATAACTGATGGTTGTATCACAATTGCTTTGGGTAAGCGCTAACAACTAGAAAGGGTTCACTCGTAGGGGCGCCGATATGACTTAGGTACTAGCATAGGTAGTGATAGTAATGGTTTGGACTTGATCATAAGGAAAGTGGAGACTCGGAGTAAAATACACAGTGACATGATTTAAGAAATAGGGAGCACTAAAACATGTTGCGGGATAAATGTTTGGTGACTTTAATGCGAAAGTCTTCGATGAATTGTCTTGGATGATTTCTAGAACTTATGATGGAAGTTGGTGGACCCTTTGAGTATTAATGGAACGAGAATTTCGAGGACAAAATTCCCCAAGGAAGGAAGTTTCTAATATCCGGTCCTGATAAATTAATTAAATTATATATTGGGTAATTGAGTAGGAGTTAGTTATAAATATGGAGGAATTATTTGTGAAAAGTTGGAGAAAAATGAAAAGAAAAAATAAATAGGGTCGTTCAAATAATAAGAAATGTCATTCAAACGACAGTGTACAAGTCGTTAAAAGGTTCGTTAGAAGCAAGGATTCTAATGATGTGCAACTGGTTTACAGTAGCAGGTCGCATGAAGGTTTACCCAAACCATATTTTGAACGACGTAGGTTAATTACTTCAAACAACATTGGTCGAGTGTTTAGATCAGATTGCCCTTGTGCGCTGTCACATTTTGGAGCATTGATTTTGCGTGTTGTCGATCCCAGATCAGTTCTGCAAGGGTAAATCGAGATTTTTTTGTGTTATGGGTTTGCTTGCGTGTTGTCACGTTTATAAGGGTTTGTTTGGGTGAATTTAGGGTTTATTTGTGTTGGGAGAACATGGAAGAAGTATTGGAGAGGAAGTCCAAGGGTCAATTGAAAATGCGCATAGATGGAACCACAAAAAAATTACATATACATGAAATCCGACAAGGAGGAATCACGATTTACCTTTCGCGATCTATTTTATTTGATCTCATCTTTGCACGAATAGAATATTTGATGGCTCGATTCACCTCACAGTCTTCTATTGTATTCCTGATATGGTCAATCATGAGTAGAGGGTGGGCTCATGTTTCGTGAACACCTTCTTATCTCCTCTTTCTTCCCTTCTACCTCTCTTTCTCATAAGTCTGAACTTAGGTCTTTTGAGTATCTAAGAGTGAGGGCTAGATTATGAAAGAATGATACTTAGGTTAATATGTATAGGCTACAATATGGACCCTAAGAAGAGATAAGGTTGTGGCTCTTAATAGGCCTGAGAAAATCTAATGCTTTGTGGATCCTAATATCATTCCCTTAATTATAATTAATACCACTAAATAATTATAATGGAAACTCCAATCCATAACTAAAAATTATATTTCAATCTCATCATTATTAATTACTTTATTCTCCACACATTAAGGTTAGAGAAACCCATTAGTAAAATAAATTACTGATAATTTATTTCATTAACTTCTTTAAGTCATTGAGCGATCCAACTTAACTTATTTGTAGTGTCAGATTAACATAATCCACCTGTAAGGTTTGACACATACAAAATTTATAAGCATCCTAAGGAGGTATCACCAGCCTTTATATCGAGACGTGGATTCCATCCAAAAAGACATTCATCATATATTAATCACCATTACCCAATTTATCAAGATTATTGATCCAATAATGAATCTCACCCGATAAGTCAAAATAATAAATAACTAGTGCATGTGTCCATCAATCATATCCGGATTAAGATCTTTAAGTAAACCTAACAATCACGAGGTCTATATTATCTTATAAAATCAGTATAAAAACAATGACCTCAAATTGGTCCCGTTAAATACACACAAAGTGTATGAGCACAATAAGTTTAAACTATATGGTTTACCATATTCAAGATAGACCTACAAAAACATTATGCTACCGCTTTACTGATGGTGTGTCCAATTCCATCTAAGACTTTGAACGATACAACTTACATTCTACAAAAACTGATGATTTGATCCTATATGTATAAGTCGTACTCTACACACTAGAACAGCTACTGAGCAGAACAAAAGACACTAGTAATATATAATATATTGCAATAAATTATGTCAATATATATTTCTCATTAAAATAGGAACAACTAATTTTATGATAAAAATAAATCCATAATTAAAATTATTACATAAAGCATGGTTTTAGTCTACATCTGTAATAAGAAAGAGAAAGAGAGTGTGAGAGAAAAAAGAGGAGGTGAGTGGTCTTCTACCACCCAACTACCACTCCTCCACCGGAGACCAACCATAAACAACCATTTTTAGGATGTGTTTCCCCACATTTGAACAAAAAACACCCATTTTTACTATGGACAAACTAGAGCTACGAATTTTAAGGTTATTGATGGGAGGGTTTCTGGAGATGAATATGGAGCTTTCATGGAGTGTGGAGTGGGTTTTGAAGGAGTTCTTAGCTTGGATCTTAGGAGGATGCATTTAGTAACCCCTTCAGACAACCTTTAGAGGTGGGGGTTGCTCTTCATGTACCAACACCACCATTGATGCCATTAGAGGTGGTTAAACCTTACTCTTAGTGTAAAATGTTATTTTCCATTTGTAGTCTTACGTAAGGCTTAATTAATTAAATGGCAGAATTGTTGTGTAGAAGACAAAAAATATTTTTATGGAATAACAATGTTGGAAAATGTTATTTTTGTTAAAAATAAATAAGGGGTAATTATTTCAAGGTTTTGAAATAATGTAAGTTGATGTTTTGTGAAAATAGTGTATTTTTTAAAAATGTTAATGAAAAACATTCTATGATACAAAATGTTGTGTCTTATTAAAATTAGAGGATATGTAAATATTTCAAGGTTTTGGAATATTAAACTTGGGAATTTCTAGAAATATTGGTGTTAAACATTATATAAAATAAAATGTTGGTGAATGAAGTGATTTTGTTGGAAAAATCAGTGGAATGAAAACCTTTCAAAGCTCTTGTAAAAATGAAGGTTTTATAAAAAAAAATAGACATTTGTTGAGGATTAAAGAAATAATACTGCTTTGTGCCTTCAAATGTATTTTTGCAAATATAATGATTTTTCAAGATAATAAATATGCTTAAACCTTGTAATAGTATTTTTGAGTTTAAAATCCACCTTCTCATGTATATATAGACTTGTAGTATTTTAACATTACATATACAAACAAGTTTAGAGAAGTTTTTTTTAGTTTAAATATAAAATAAGAATAATTGAAAAGTTAGTCTTCAAGATATGTGAAATTGAGAGTAAAGGGTATAATGAACATGAAATTATAAGACTACACATGCTAAAGAAAAGAAATGATATTTTCTTGTAAAAGTAATCTTAAGTATAATTAGATTTCTTGAATGAAGAAAGCAAAGAAAGGTGTGGTTTGGGAAAATGTTGATAAAAATAATCATTAAATGTCAATGGGCAAACATTGAATGGTTAGTCAGTGTAACTTACTAATGTTGGGGAATATTAACACTTGTGGAATTAAAAAGGGGATTAAAAGTGTTTCCAATCAAGTAGAAGATATTACTCCAAGTGTAAAGGTTGTTAAAGTATTGAAACACTCAAGAAGTTGGTATGATTAACTTAATAGTGTTTTTGGTGAAATTAACACTTGAGAAATTGAGTAAAAGGTGCTTTTGGAAACAAATGAATAAAGTGGTAATTTTACTTAAGGTGGAATATTTTTATGTAATAAAAATATCAAAAAAGGTGTTACACAAGGTCTTCCTAAACGAATATAATTTTTGGAATAAAAATCAAGATTAAAGTATAAAGGACATGAAATGATAAATTTTCAAGTGTAACACAAATTGTGGCGGGTTTCGAGTTTTGGCTTCAGTTGGGTAAAAAGGATAAGTTGGATAATGTGAACATTTTGCAAAATGTTAAAACACATTAAAAGGAACTCGGATGACACTGTGATAAAGCAAGAAGGGATCGGAGCCCTTGGGTGAAAATCTTTAAATCACTGGCGAGAGCATATGGTGCTCATAGCCGGTGGTGTGGATCCCGTGGAAGTATTCGATGTAGGAAGATTCCCAGAAAAGATAAAGGAAATTTGAAACATGTCAAGAAATGGCTTGTGTGATAAAATGTGTTAATACAACCTAACTTTAATGAATTTAATAAATGTTTCGATAAAGGTGAAATGGACAAGTTAATGCGTAAATCTACTAATGTCCATAAGATAAGGAAAAAGGGTCAAGAAAGTGGGCAAATGGGTGGTTAAGCAACCTAAATGGTTAAATACATATATAACACAAGAATGTGATGTAAAAAGATTTTTTTAAAGATTAAATAAGTATTTTCTAACACGGTGAATGCATGTGTTGAAATGGTGATTTTCAATGGAAATACTAAAGCGTATTGAAATAAAGTGAGGATGCTAAGTATAAATAAAGAAAGCCTTTAATAAGATTAAGATAAATTAATCTAGGCAAGTAAGGTTTTCATAAATAAAATGGTTATTGCATCGGAATATTTATTTTTCAAAGGTATACTTATGTAGATATATACATATCTTCGCAAGCATGTAATTATAGCATGTGAGTATTCCTTTATGTCGTTCGCTTCTACACTGCAATTGGTACCCTTCAGCTGGTCAGCCTTGTCACGATCATTGACCGTGATAAAAAAACATGCATTTTTTGTCACGGTCATTGATCGTGACAAGTTCTTGACAATCTAATAAAGTTGTCACGATCAAGGACGGGGACATGTCCGTGACAATGTTCATAGTAAAAAAAACTCACCCGCCTTTTTTTTCCACCGTTTTGGTTTCCCTCCCTCCCCTCTCTCTCTCTCTCTCTCTCTCTCTCTATATATATATATATATATATATATATATATATATATATATATATATGATTTTGGTACGTTTTCTCTCTCTATTTCTCTTCCATTCGTATATATGTGTGTGCATGTGTGTATATGTATATGTGTAAATGTGCGTGTATGTGTCTGTGTGTGTGTGGTGGGGGGAGGGTGCAGGAGTGGGGGTGGGGAGGGAGTGTATATGCCCGTGCGTGTGGGTGTATATATGTGTGTGTTTGTGCGCATGTGTGTGTGTGGTGGGTAGTGCTAGTGGGGGGAAGGGTGGGGGGTGGGCAGGGGGTGGGGTTGCACGTGTGTGTTTGTGTATATGTGCGTGTGCGTGTGTGTGGCGGAAGGGAGGGGGGGGGGGGGTAAATGGGGTGGGGGGGGGGGGGGGGCGCTTGTTAAGTTTTTTTTATTAAATTTAATTGGTTTATTAGATATTGCCTCTCATATGCAAGTAGTTCCCCTTGTAAAGGTATTGATTGATTAAATATTGATTGATTATTATTTTTTTTAATAAATTAATAATTAGTGCGCCTTTCATATGCAAGTAGGGTTGCCCCTCATTGTAAATTAGTAAATAAATAATTTTATACTTTAATTGGTAGTTTAATTGATGAAATGAATTCATTGAGTAGATGAATTAGAAGAAGTACGGGATACACATTTGGTATTGCTATTGCGGTTGGATTATAGTGGATCTATGTTCAGTTGGTTAATTTTAGAAGTGGCATGACCACTGGATTATTGTCCATATGGGGGTGGGATTTTTCATCTTTTTTTTATAAATTACTTTGTATCACGAACAATATATATATAGTATGATAATTAAATGAAACATACTTGAAATTACATATAGTGAGCAATGATACGAGCCTTTTAGTTCTTATGCGTACGCATTCAATAGGAGGTCAATTTTATTTGACTTGCCTTATTGGAAGAATAACCCGGTGCACCATGTATTTGATGTGATGTATGCAGAGAAGAGCTTCGGTGAACATATTATTGGCACTTGGCTTGGGGGGAGTCATTCGAAGGATGGAGAAAATGTACAAGAAGACCTTAAATCGTTGAAATTTAAGCCACAACTATGGTTGAAAAAAGATAGTAGGGGAAGGACAATAATTCCCCCTGGTGCATTTACTTTGACGAGTGGAAACTTATCATGGTCAATGACCGTGACAAGTTCCTGGCAACAAAAGTTGTCACCCCAGACTTGTCACGGTCATTGACCTTGAAAAGTTTGACTTGACACTGTCAATAATCGTGACAATCCGGAAGATTTGGTATAGTGAAATTCCACTGGGAATAAGCTCACACCCTCACTTTGTTATGGCAGGTTGAGAGTAGTTTCGTATTTTTGAGGGAGTTATACAGGAAATAATATTTTATTTATGTTTACATTAGTTGCTCTGTGTACTTGGACTTTGGGGTTCTCCCCATGCGTACCTAACGGAGTTTATCTTGAAACTGAAATCGCATGCTAAACAAGTGAAATGTAAACTAAAATAAAATTGGACTAGAAACATTAAGTAGGTTGTTCCATTGCACTTCACACCTACTGCTCGGGCTGGACTGCGTTGACTCACGGGTAACCCATATGTCCGGGTCGAGACGTTACAATTTAGGATATTGGGTATTTAGAAATGTTATTTTGGGTATATATATATGTCTGTGTATTTGATTTGTTTTGTTTCAAACTATATATATGTGTGTGTATTTGATTTTTTTCAAACTAAGCAATTTCAAACTAGACATGGGTTTAAAATTGGGTATTTAGGAAATTTTATTTTGTAGGTTACCAAAAAAAAATTCTTGTCTTTTTTCCATTTCACAATACCAAACATATACATTAGTTAATTTGATATGACAGTTTTTTGGGAATTTTTTTTTGTGAAATTATTTGTGAAATTGTTGGAGAAATTGGTTAGTAAATTCACAATTCTTTAATTCTTTTTGCAACGCTAAACATATAAATTATCCACAAATTTTAGCAATTCTTTATGTCTTTACTTTAAATATGAATCGCAAACACGTGTGCGCATTGATAATTGTGTCATTTATGAATTTATCTTCTGTAAAATATTTTGTAAGTTAATTGTTATATTTTGTGGTCGTGTGGGCTTTATGTTAGGCAGGTTTTGTATTAACAGGTTTTGGAATGTCCAGAAAATATAGGAAACTCTGCCCAATTTTTTTTGGGCCTGTGAGCAGTTAAAGAATTGTAATATTTTGAAGTTTGTATGTACATTAGTTTATTAATAACGCGCAATATTATTAATTTGTGAATTTTGTGCTTTCAAATATTTTTTTTAAATAAAAAAATTGGCACAGTTCAAAACCATGGCAAAAGTGTATCATATTTTGGCACGATTTTAAACTGTGCTAAATTTTTTTAAACTGTGCTGAATTTGGCACAGTTAAAAACTGTGCCAAAAGTGTGCCAGAAATATCAAATTCTGGCACGGTTTAAAAGTGTGCCAGAAGTGTTTCTCTTTTGCTGAATCTGGCACAGTTAAAAACTGTGCCAAAAGTGTGCCAGAAATATCAAATTCTGGCACGGTTTAAAAGTGTGCCAGAAGTGTTCCTATTTGCTGAATCTGGCACAGTTAAAAACTGTGCCAAAAGTGTGCCAGAAATATCAAATTCTGGCACGGTTTAAAAGTGTGCCAGAAGTGTTCCTATTTGGCTGATTCTGTCACACTTTTGAGCCATGCCAGAAAAAAATTCCCATTTTGGAACACCTGATTCTGGCACAGTTCAAAATTGTGCCAAATTTGATCTGGCACAGTTTTAAACCGTAACAGAATCCTGTTTTTGGTGCAATTAATTGAAACCCTAGCTTAATTTATATGTTTAATGTGAAATGAACCTATATAGTGACATATTGTGATTATTGGTATGTGTTTTATCACGTAGATGATTGAAGGAGTATGGGATAATTATTGATTGTTAGTTTGGTTATTAGATACTATGTTGGGATTATTTTGGAGGTAATAGAGACACATAAATTGATGCCTTTAATTATTTTGGAGTAGTGGTTGTCATGTACATGTTTGGATATAGGCCAGCTGGCAAAAATTTCCCACAGCTTGCGGGATTTAGAAATGGTGGGCACCGAATTTCTCATCGCAAAAGTCGGGGAAGTTTCAGAGCTTCACAGGTAGATATTGATCATGGACAATCAGTCGAGAGGTGTACCAGGAATAATTGGCGATGGATTTGTACTCCATGTCACATTCGGGATTTGCTATCTTCAGCTTTGCATGACATTCAGAACCTGGGAAAGTGTCAAAGATAGTGTAGTGTACGTATAGAGTAGTATGATATGTGTGTGAAATACAACAAAATTTAAAAACAGGAACATTTAGGCTTGAACTTGTGTTAGGAGGGGGGGTACCAATAGCAGCCCCCAAATGGCACTGCGAGTGGCATGAACACCTTGTGCGCATCCAACATAACACGTAGAATCCAACCCAATAGTTTTGGAACACCTGGTTTGAGGATAGGACAAGAATTTTAAAAAAGGCACACTTAGGCTTGAAAACATGATGCAGAGGGGGGAGGGGGCACTCTAGTCGCCCCCAAATGGTACCGCGAGTTACATAAACACCTCTTGTTCTTCCAACGTCACATGTAACAATTGGCTATGCAATCGTGAAACTCCCAATTTAAGGATATGACACGGATTTGAAACAAGCACATTTAGGATAGAAAACGTGTCACGAGGAGGCGAGCACTCCCACCTTCCCCAAAGATGGCATAGAGAGCGTCACCAACACCTCGTGCATGTCTAATATAACACGTAGCAATCGACCCCATAGTAACGTGACTCCTAGTTTAAGGATAGGACACAAATTTGAAAACTGACACAATTAGTCTTGAAAACATGACGCTGAAGGCGGGCACCCCCAACGGTACTCAAATGGAACTACAAGTGCCACAAACACCTCGTTATGTGCAACATAACATGTAGCAATTGACCGAGAAGCCGCGATACTCTCAGTTTGAGGATAGGATACGAATTTGAAAACAAGCAAACTTACGCTTAAAAACTTGTCGTAGGGGGTGGTCACCCACAGTGACCCTAAATGGCAACGCGAGTTGCATGAACACCTCATGCACGTTCAATGTAACACTTAGCAACCGAATGCATACTCGTAGGACTGTCATTTTGATAATAGTACATGAATTTGAAAACATTCATACTTAGGCTTAAAAAAGTGTTATGGGAGGCGAGCACCCACAGTGGCCTACAAATGATTTTGCGAGTGGAACGAGCACCTCGTATGCGTCCAACTTAACATATAGCAGTCGACCACGCATCCGTGGAATACCCAGTTTGAGAATAGGACACGAATTTAAAAACATGCACACTTAGGCTTGAAAACTTGCCTCCGGGGCACCCCTAGTGGCCCCCAAATGGGTAGCATGAACACCTCATGTGCATCCAATGTAACACGTAATAATCAGTCATGCAGTCATAACTCCCAATTTGAGGATAGGATACAAATTTGAAAATAAACACGCTAAGGATTGAATACGTGTCGTGGGGTGGGCACCCCCAGCAGCCCCAAACGGCACCATGAGAGGCACAAACACCTCGTTGCATCCCAATAACACGTAGAAATTGGCCAAGCAATCACGAGACTTTCAGTTTAAGGATAGGACACAAATATGAAAACAGGCACACTTAGGCTTGAAAATGTGCTGCGGGGGTAGACACCCTCAACCACCCCAAACGCCAATGAGAGAGGAACGAACACCTCGTGCACTTCTAATATAACATGTCGCAATCGGACGTGAAGTTGTAAGGACATTATTCGTCACATTTTAGTATGTCATATACCGCTACAAGTTGCTACAAATCATCGAAGGATTGAGAAGCGTACATCTACAACGACAAATCTGAATTACAAGAAGCCTTCAACATTCAAGCCCAACAAGGATGAATTTGGTAAAATGTGTTTAAGTTACATTTCATTTTACATTAAAAGTGTTGGCATGTTTTTAATAAAAGTTCAAATGATTTTTGAAATAATTTTAAATGGTTTTTAATTTTTCAAAATCATAAAAGGACTTGATAAATATCTCCTGATCCCGTGAAAAATTTTAAGATTTGAGGATTCGAAGTCATTTAAAACTTTAATTTTTTTAAGGGGATCAGTGGCTGTTGTTCAAACGACGTCACATCTCGTTCGAATGAGATGGAGGTTCGCTCGAACGACGTCGCATGTCGTTCGAACAAAAGATATTTTTAGCCAACACGTAACAGCCTTAATTTTTAATATAAATAAGGGTGTCAGGCTACTGATTTTCATGTGGAGAAAACATTGGTTTTAACAGAATACATTTTGAGTGTCTTTATTTATCCTCCAACACATTTCTGAGGGTTCAAATTGTGTTTTACAATTCACAAATCCCAAACTTTTTGTGTGAGTTATTTTATGGAACTCGAAGCCTATTTTTGCTGGGACTTTTTCTACTGAATCATAAGGCCTTAGAAAGGTACTGGGTTGACCATAGGTGCCAATTGTGGGAGGTACTAGTCTGATCAAATGCTTGTTATAGGGAGTGTTGCGCTGTTCCTGGGCTGAAAACTACAAATCGACACCTATGGGTATTTCGTAAGCCAATTGTATTTTCTCTATAATCCTATTGTAAACCGTTCTTTTACAAATTGTAGTGGAAATAAAAGATTTTTGCCATACGGGGATTTTTTTCCTGAGATCTACTTTTGGTAGTATTTGTCATTGCATGATTTAATTTCAGATTTGAATTGTCACGTAGTTGCATGTTTAGGGGCTAATTTAATTGGTATTTGGTTTGAGCAAATTTAGATATCCAATTAAATAAGTCTGAATTGGAAATTGCGAATCAATTTGAATCAATATCTCACAAGCCCTTTCAAATTGATATCAGAGCGGGTTACGCTAATTTATCAAGTATTCTTATTTTTCGCAAACTTGCGAGGTATTGATTTTTTTTTTAAATCTGATTTTTAAAAGTTTGTTGCAATGTTTCCAAATGAGCACTTATATAATCGAATGCCAATTTTTTAAGGGTCCAATTATACCTATTGGAAAGCTCGTATGAAATCACAGTTGAAAGCCAGTGACGAATGTGTTTGGCTTCTTTGTGAAAGAGTGTGGACTCCTCCCACTGTCACTGCTAATAACATCACCTCTTTGAAACATGTGTCTGATTGCACTAAAGATGATTTTTAAATGTCTAAATTTAATTCCCCTAGTTTGAGTGCTATTTCTGGAGCCCTTACTCCCAACGAATTTCGTCAAATTATGATGTGCACCATGTCTAAAGAGGCATGGGATGTCCTCCAATTGACACTTGAGGGTAGGAATACGGATAAAGAATCAAAGTTACAAAATTTGGCCACCCTATTTGAGACCATTTCTATGACCGAGTTTGAATGTTTTGAAGAGTTTTATGCACTTTGTCAGACATTGTTAACTCGAGTTTTAATTTAGATGGGCCGATTGATAACACACGTGTCGTTAAAAATATTTTGAGATCTCTTTCAAAGCGTTTCATTCCTAAAGTCACTATTTTGAATTCATTGGGAAAGTTAAATTCACTTAAGTTAGAAGAGCTCGTAAGGGACCTATAAACTTATGAGATTGACATGTTTCCCCAAATCATTAAGGCTAAGGATGGAGGCATTGTTTTAGAGACTCAAGTTATAAAGAAAAAGAAAGAGAGAGTGTATGAGTATAATTCTGAGGAAGAGTTTAGCATTGACGATGTGGCCATATTTGCAAAAAAAATTAGAAAGTTTCTTAAAATGAAAAAAAATAATTCTTTCAATAAAAAGTCTTTTGAGAAAAAAAAAAAAAAAAGAAAAGACCACATAGGGCAATGAAAAAAAGAGTGAGCGAGAAAAATAGGAAGAGAGTGGGGAAGATGGGATGATTTGTTTCGAATGTCAAGCCAAAGGTCATAGGGATTTTTAATATCCTACTAGGTTAAGGAGAAAAGGGAAGAAAGTAGCCATGCCCGCCACTCTTAGTGATAGTGAGGGAGATTATGTGAAAGACGAGTCTGAAAAGGGTTTAGCTCATGGGATTTCTATAGCTTTTTAGAGTCATGTGAGCGTACCTAATTTGTCCCACGATGATAGTGTCCAAGAGAGCGACGACGAAATGAGAGCGAGTTTGAGAGTGGAGATAAAAGTGAGCTCCAAAAATATTTTAGGGATTCATCCACCGAGACCTTGAAAACGAAGAAATATAATAGGCATTTAGGTCATCAGGTTTTAGATTTGAAGAGGGAGAATGAAGTTTAAAGGAGGGAAAAGTGTGACTTGACTGACACGGTGTCTAGTCTGATGCACGTATATCCCAACTCGATAGTGATATCGACCATGTCCAGGAGATCAAAGTCCCTTTAGAGAATGCATCTAAGAAAGTTGAAAAGATGGTTCTCAATCCCGTTTTGGGTAGTGGTGAGAAAGTAGAAAAAGGTCATGACGGTGCGTCCACTTATTTTTTTGCACCCGAACCCGCTCCCACTTTGGTGATTGATTCACATGGTTGTCATCCAAACCCACCTAGGCGTCCCATTCCAGTTAGGAGAGAACGTCCTAGAGTTTATGAGAGAGGTGTTCCTAGGCCGATTTATGTTTCCTCCCATTGCAAAAAGAGAGGGTACCTTAGGGAATGTTGTTTCAAGTTGGGTTTCGTTCCACGTTATGCCACTACACATGCTCATTCGCACGCACCCACTCATGATACTTTTCTTGCACATAATGATAGAGAATTTGCACATATTCGCGAGCAAGTAAAGTTTTTGGTCAATACTTCACATGATTTCAAGGAGTTATTTCAAAAGATGTCACCATCTTTGGATAACTCCACCACACTTTCTAGTTGAGGTTTAGACATGTTTACTAGCATAGGGTGATTTACATGATGTCATCTTTGCCTATTGCTCGTATGTACCATTTGTTTTGTTTTTTATTAGCATTTGTGTTTGCTTTTCTTATCTTTTAACACTGTTTTGGATCTGTTTACCCTTTTTAGGAACTATTTTTATGATTTTCTCCCACTGGTCACATCAACATGACATTGAATAATCTGGGAAATTTGTATTTTCTAGTTCTAACGAGATTGCATCTTGCGCAAAAATCTTCTCGCAAGATCGCTTTTCGTTCGAATGACATAGCATCTCATTCGAACGACTCCTAAAATTATGTTTGTAGTCCCTTGTTTCTTCCTATTATATGTCATTTGTACTGTTGGGTTGTTTCGAAATATTGTTTACAAATTCAAAAAGATTTTCTCTTTTTAGAAAAAAATCAAAAAAATTCAAAAAGAGTTTTGTATTTTTTTTACACCTTTTATGAATGCACATTTAGGATGACCAAGTATCAAATTAATGCCATATCCCTGTAACAACTTGATAGTGTTTAGAGATAATATGTTGTGTCAATCATGTGCTTTACAAAGTGTGGAGTCTTTAAGATGATAATTAGTGTTACTTCCTACGTGCTTGGCTCTATTTGTCCTTTATTGCACACATACACTGATTTGTGTTACTTTTGTTCTTGTCTATCACATGTTAGTTGAGTTCTTTCGTCTCAATTTTGTCTATACAACGAACCAAATGCGATAAAACTTGATAAAAAGCAGTGCATGATATAAACCTTTTGTGAGATTTATGAGTTTTATTTTAAAAAACGGTGAAGGGATACGAAAGGTACTCATCTATCCTTTGAGAATAAGCTACCGTTTAATTGGACCTAAAAAATTGAGGTATTTTAATTATCTGGGGTCCAATGAGGTTTAAAATAGCCCGAAAAAATTGAAAGGCAATAAAAAGAAAATTATGCCATAAAATGGGCCAATAGTTTTTTTAGTTTCATCACCTCATAAGAAAAATAAAAAGCATTATCTTTTAATGAGGGAGTTTGGTTGGAATTTTCTACGGTTTGCACGTCCTTAATAGTCATCAAAAAGCATTACATAGTTTTCGACGTTATTGGTGTGGAAATCATTTATACTTTGATTTGTTGATACGATTAAGACGATGTCATCTAAATTCAATAATTTTACATCAAAGGACTATTTTTATGCATCTTGCACATATGATATGATTGAGTTTATTTTCCTATCGAATCTATTCACACCCATTCATTATGTTTCCTCGATTTGGTTGTCTTAGTGTAAATTCATGGTATGTGATTTTTGTCACATGATTTTTACATTTTTGTATGAAAATTTTGAAAAAAAATCAAAAATAGTTTATTTTCTTTATTTACTGTGACACCCCGATTTTCTTTATGTGATTTATTCCTTTACTTGTCTATTTTGATCAAATAAAAAGGGGGAGAATGAGTTATGATATTATGGGGTAGTTTAAGTATGGGGAAAATTTGATAATGCTTACATGTTTTATGTTCATATAATTTCAAACTCGACACGTCACGAGGTTTTTTACTGTCTCATGTGTGTAGGTACAATTGATGAACATTATGTTGCACACCCTGATGAGAAAAGCTTGGAGTGTTGAAAAGTTGGTTGTTGAAGCATCGTTTGAAAAGTTTGAAGACTTGTTAGTTTATCTTTCCACGTTTGAATTTTTTAGAGGGTAGATTTGTATAGGTCATTTGATTTTGATAATTAGGATATTTTTATCTTGTACTGGCATAGACATAGGGTAGATTTGTAAGGACAATGTCTGTTTTACTTTAGTATGTCGTATACCGCTACAAGTTGCTACAAATCGTCGAAGGATTGAGAAGCGTACATCTACAAAGACAAATACGAATTACAAGAAGCCTTCAACATTCAAGCCCGATAAGGATGAATTTGGTAAAATGTGTTTAAGTTCCATTTACATTTTACATTAAAAGTGTTGGGATATTTTTTATAAAAGTTTAAATGATTTTAAATGGTTTTTAATTTTTCAAAATCATAATAGGTTTGGAAAAATATCTCCTGATCCCGTGAATAATTTTAAGATTTAAGGATTCTAAGTTATTTAAAAGTTAATTTTTTTAAGGGGATCGGTGAGTATCATTCAAACAACATCACATCTCGTTCGAACGAGATGGAGGTTCGCTCGAACGAGAGCTGTTTTTAGCCAACACGTCATCGCCTTGATTTTTAATATAAATAAGGGTGTCAAGTTACTGATTTTCTTGTGGAGAAAACGCCGATTTTAACAGAATACATTTTGAGTCTTTTTTTTTTATTCTCCAACACATTTTTGAGGGTTCAAACTGTGTTTTACAAGTCACAAATCCTAGGCTTTTTGTGTGAGTTTTTTTTTGGAACCTGAAGCATATTTTTGTTGGGAGTTTTGTTGCTGAATCATAGGGGACTTAAAAAGGTACTGGGCTGACCATAGGTGCCACTTACGGGAGGTACTGGGGTGATCGACTGCGTGTCATAGGGAGTGCTGCGGTGTTCCTTGGCTGACGACTACGAACCGACGCCTGCAGGTATTTTGTAAGTTAATTGTATTTTTGCTATAATCCGATTCTAAACCGTTCTTTTACAAATTATAGTGGAAATAAAAGTTTTTTGCCCTCTAGGGATTTTTTCTTGAGATTTTCTTTTGTTAGTATTTGTCATCGCATGATTTAATTTGAGATTTGAATTATCACTTAGTTGCATGCTTAGGGGCTAATTTAACTAGTATTTGGTTTGAGAAAATTTAGACATCCAAATAAATAAGTCTGAATTGGAAATTGTAAATCTATTTGAATCAATATCGCACACGCACTTTCAGCAGTCATTGGACTCTTGATTTAAGGATATGACACGAATTTGAAAACAGACACACATAGGCTTGAAAACGTTCCGTGGGGTGAGGGCAACACATGAGGCTCCTAAACGACACTGCGAGTGGCACGAACACCTCGTGTGTGTCCAACCTAACACGTTGCAATCAATCGCATAGTTGCAAGACTCTTTTTTTATGATAGGACACGAATTTGAAAACATGCATATTTAAGCTTGAAAACGTGTTGCGGGGGCACCTTCAGTGGCCCCCACATGGCACAACGAGTGTCACAAAATGTTGTGCACATCCAATGTAACACGTAGCAACCGGTCACGCAGTTATGGGATTTTCAGTTTTAGGATAGGTTATGAATTTGAAATTGGACACACATGGTTTTGAAAAACGTGTTATGGGTGGCGGCCACCGCTAGTGCCCCCAATTGGGACCTCGAGTGGCACGAACACTTGATGTACATCCAATGTAATACATAACAACTGAGAAACTAGCCATGCTTTCACGGGACTCCCTGTTTGAGGATATGACACATATTTGGAAACAGGCACACGTAGGCTTGACAACGTGCCCCCAACATTCCAAAAATGGCATCGCAGTGGCATGAACACCTCATGACTGTCTAACGTAACACACAGAAATAGGTTGCACAGTCACAAAACTTTCGATTTAAGGATAGGACATGAATTTAAAAACAAGCACGCTTAGAATTGAAAATGTGTTATGGGGACGGGCACACCTAGAGGCTCCTAAACGGCACCGCAAGTGGCACGAACACCTCATCACGTCCAATATGACACATAGAAACCATCTGCATAGTCGTGGGACTCCCGATCTGAGGATAACATGAGAATTTAAAAATAGGTACACTTAGGCTTGAAAATGTTTCCCAAAGGGGTGGGACCCTCAGCGCCCTTTAGATGGCATTGTGAGTGAAATGAACACCTCATGCGCATTCAACGTGATATGTAACAACCGGCTGCACAGTGCGGTACTTCCAGTTTGAGGATAGGACATAAATTTGAAAACATGCACACTTAGGCTTGAAAATATGCCACGGGTTGACGAGCACCACCATCGGCTCCCAAATGAAACCAAGAATGACATGAGCACCTTGTTCACATCCAACGTAATGCGTAGAAATTGATCGCACAGTCGTGGGACTTTTGGTTTGATGATAGGACACGGATTCAAAAACATGCACAATAAGGTTTGCAAACATGCCATGGAGAGGCAGGCACTCCCAGCATCACCAAAATGGAAATGTGAGTGGCACGAATACCTCATATGTGTCCAATATAACACGTAGGAATCAGTCACATAGTTGTGGGTCTTCTGGTTTGAGGATTTAACACGAATTTAAAAATAAACACAATTAGGCTTAAAAACGTGTTAGGGGCGAGCACTCCTAACGGTCCCCAAACAACTCTGCAAGGGGAACGAACACCTCATTGTGTCAATCATAACACATAGAAACCATTTGCATAGTCATGTAACTCCTAATTTGAGGATAGGACACGAATTTGAAAATGGACAAACTTAATCTTGAAAATGTGCGGTGGGGGCGATCACTCCAACGACTCCCAAACAGCAGTGCAAAGTGGCATGAACATCTCATGCGTATCCAATATAACATGTATCAACCGAATGCAAAGTCAGGGAAATCGCGATTTGAGGATAATACATTAATTTGAAACACAAGCATACATAGGCTTCAAAACATGCCGCCGGGGGCGAGCACCACCAGTGGCCTCCAAATGGCAATGCGAGTAGAACGAGCACCTCATGCGCATCAAATATAACACATAGAAACCAGACGTGTTGTTTCTAGACACACGGTTTGAGGATAGGACAAAAATTTAAAAATAGGCACACTTAGGTATGAAGTCATGTCCCCGAGGAGGAGGCAAGCCCCCTCAGTGGCCCCCAACTGGCACAAACATCTCACGCGTGTCCAATGTAACACGTATAAACTGGTCACGTTGTCATGGGACTCCTAGTTAGAGGATAGGACACGAATTTGAAGACATACGTACTTAGTCCTAAAAACATTTCGTCCCAAACAGCACTGTGAGTGGCACAAACACCTCGTTGAATTAAATGTGACACGTAGCAATTGATCGCGCAGTCACGGGACTTTCAGTTTAAGGATAAGACATAAATTTGAAAATAGGCACACTAAGGCTTGAAAATGTACCACAGGGGCGGGCACCCCTGGATTCCCCAAACGCCAACTCGAGTGGCACAAATACCTCGTGTGAGTCTAACATAACATGTATCACCCAGTCGCGCTGTCGTGGATGTCCTGGTTTGAGTATGGGACACAAATTGGAAATACGGATGCACTTAGGCTTGAAAACTTGATGGGGGAATAGTGGCCCCGAAACAACATTGCGAGGAGCTTGAAAACACCTTGTTGCGTCCAACGTAACATGTAGCAAATGGTTATACAGTCGCATGACTCCAAATTTGAGGATAGGACGTGGATTTGAAGATAGGCACACTTAGGCTTGAAAATGTGCTGTGGGGGGTGGGCACCCCCAGTGGAACCAAAAGGAAACACGAGTGGCATGTACACCTCGTGCACATCCATGAGAAACCTTATATGTGATGCCGATTTAAATAGCTGTGCAAATTCCAATTACAAACTTATTTAATCAAATTCAATTTATGAATAAACTCAATTCATCCTTTAAAGTCAAATAACTGCGTGCATGAAAGTGTTAACCATTATAAATAAAGTATGGGACACAAATTTCAGGAAAAATCCCCGCAGGGCAAAACATTTTTATTTCAAGAACTTTGATAAGTTTCCAAATCCATTGACTTACATATAACTTGATAATCGCCCACAAGCATAATGCACGGTGTATTTGTAAAACCTCCAAAGCATCGTCTAGAAATCAACAATGGTTCACATGTAGCTATACCACAAGAACACGCAATCCAGGCACACATTCTTTAACAAAGAATCAAAACGCAAGAGATCCTCAATGACACGTTGTCATAAACTTCGTAGCGACTCACTCCACAATAGCACGTGGCTCTCGGTTATAGAGATCTCCCCACAAATATTGAACAATAACAAATTATGCTTTGGGTTCCACAGAACAACTCACACAAAAGCTATTGGGATTGTGAATTGTAAAAAAAAAGTTATGAACCCTCAAATATGGTTGGAGAATAGAAAAACGTATTTTGTCAAAACTAGTTTTTCTCCACAAGAAAATCAGATGCCTGACACCCTTATTTATAATAAAAATTAAGGCAGTGACGTGTCAGTAAAAACCTCTGTCGTTCGAACCAAGGACAATGTCATTCGAGCGATGTTCCATCGCGTTCGAACGAGATGTGATGTCGTTTGAACGACAGTCACTGATCCATTTAAAAAAGGACTTTTAAAGTTTAAATAACTTGGAATCCTCAAACTTTAAAACTATTCACGGGATCAGGAGATATTTATCCAAAACTTTATGATAAAATATTTTTGAAAAACTAAAAACATTTATTAAAAATTCCCAAAACCATTTTAACTTTTATAAAAAAAATATCCCAACAATTTTAATGTGAAATGTAAATGAAACTTAAACACATTTTACCAAATTCATCCTTATTGGGTTTAAATATTGAAGTCTTCTTTGAAATTTGAATTCGCCTTTGTAGATACAGTCTTCTTTATCCTTTGACGACTTGTACGGTATACGACATAATAAATTGTGACGGACAATGTCCTTACAAATCTCCCCCTATGTCTATGCCAATACAAACTAAAAAATATCTGAATTATCAATATCAAATGACCTATACAAATCTACCCTCCCATAAACTGAAATGTGGAAAGATAAAACGATAAGTCTTAAAAAGGTTTCAAATGATGCTTCAACAAACTTCAAACATTCTTTGTCATCGTCAGGGTGTGCAATCCAAAAATATTCAATTGTATCTACACACATGAGACAAAGAAAAAACCTCATGAAGTATCGAGTGTGAAATGATATAAACATAAAACATGTCAGAATAATCAAATCTCCGCCATACTTAAACTCCCCCATAAGATCATAATTCATTCTCCCCCTTTTTATTTGTTCGAAATATACAAGGAAAAGAATAAACTAAATAAATCAAATTGTGGTGTCATGGTAAATAAGGCAAACAAATATGGCAAACGTGCTCAATGCAAGATATGCCCAAAAAACATCACAAACTATTTTTGATTTTTTTAATTTTTTATGCAAAAGTGTTACAAACACACACCATGAATTCGTACTAAGATAACCAAATCATGAAAACGGTATGAATTGGTGTGAATAGATTCGGTAGGAAATAAAACACAATCACGTCATATGTGCATGATGCATATTGTGTATTCCTAATGAATGAGCATCAAAATCGTCCTTAGGTGTAAAAGAGTTGAATTTAGATGACATCGTCTTAAACAAAAATCAACAAATCAAAGTCTATATGATTTTCACACCAATAACGTCAAAAAACTTTTTAACATTTTTTCAAGACTTTTTAAGGACGTGCAAAGACGTTTTAATTCTCCAACCAAACTACCTCATATATATTTTCTTTTTGAGGTGATCTAAATGCTCAAACATTGGAGAATTTTTGAATTAACCTAACGATCCCTTTTTGGCATTAATTTCTTTTTATTGCCTTTAAATTTTTTTTAGGCTCTTTTAAACCTCTTTGGACCCCGAATAATTAAAATACCTCAATTTTTTAGGTCCAATTCAATGATGGATTAATCGCGAAGGATAAATGAGTACCTTTCGTAGACCGGCACTATTTTTAAAAATTCATACAAACTCACGGCAAACGGTTAAAACATGCGCACCTTTTATTATCTTGTTTTAATCGCATTTGGTTCGTTTTAATAGACATAATTGATATGAAAACACGTAACCAACATGTGATTCGATGAGAACAATATCCAAAAAAAACCGTTATCGTGTGCATCAAAGGAAATAATGAGGTAATCATGTAGGTAATAACACTTAATTACATCGTAATGACTCCAAACACTATATATCACATGAATGACATGACTTATTGTCTTAAAACAATATCATATAGTCACATGGATAAATGGAATGAAATTTTGACTCGGTGACCCTAAATGACAATTCTTATATGGTGCTAAACAAAATATAAAAACCTTTTTGGATTTTTCAAATTTTATCAAAATAAAATATTTTTGTATTTTTCAAAAAATTTCCAAAAACAAAAATCTAATACAAAAAGTACATGTCAACACACTAGAAAATATACATCAGGAAACCACAATTAGTGTATGAAAAAAATCATGCAAGCAATCAACGATATGAAATAGAAAGAGACAAATCATGTGCAAGCATCAGAGAATCAACACGTCTATAATCTAATGCCTCTAAAAGTGATTTCCTAGCCCAAATAGATGTGAAATGTCATGTGGGGGTTTTGGGAATCAGGGGAACTCTAGACATAAACTTCCTAGGACCTTTTCAAAGATCAAAACAGAAACGCCTAAGGCCCCCCTTACCTACCACAATGTGAACATGTGTAAACGGGTGGAACGACACCTATCGATTGACCTTTTCTAACACCCTCAGGAATGGTTGACCCTCTAAAACAAATAATGATTTTGTCTTTAGCAACAGAAGCATTAGAAAATGACGAGCTATTACCATCACTATCAAACCTACTTGAATCATTTAAATCATCTTTCAACTTCAAAATATTTTATTCAAGCAATCAATTAGACTCTTCCAAAGTTAGGGATTTCTTTTTCAAATTATCAATTAAACTTAACAGTTTAGCGTGCTTACCCTCAATTAAAACAAACTTATCCCTAAGAAACTTTTCACGTGCCTTAAAATCATCGATTAATTTCTTTATCCTCGACGGCACAAACAGGAACCCTATAATTTTTTAAGTCCCCCAATTATTTTTCTAACAATAGGACACTATAATCACTCTCCTTTTAGAAAATTCGAATTTTCTAAAATCGTGGTCCAAGTCCACAAGTTACTCGCGAAGGAAATCTCTGTGATTTTGAGTAGTTTGCAAAAGTTCCAAAATATTTTTCAAACGATTTTCAAGAAATTCAATTTTTTCAACAAACTATAAATTCAAAGGAGAATCCATCGAAAGATAAAAATAAGCACACGAGTGATGAACACATATAACCACAACAAAATTTTACTATAGGATCTACATAGTAAATTTGTGCAACAGGCTCTGATACCAATTTGAGAAACCCTATGTGAGATACTGATTTAAATATTTGTGCAAATTCTAATTACAAACTTATTTAATCAAAGTCAATTTATGAATAAACTAAATTCAACCCTTAAACTCAAATAAAAACGTTCGTGCAAGTGTCAATCGTTACAAATAAAGTATGTGACACAAATTTCAGGAAAAATCCTCTCAGGGGAAAAAAAATTTATTTCTAGAACTTTGACAAGTTTCCAAGACTATTGATTTACACATAACCTGATAATCGTCGAAAAGTGTAACGCACGGTGTCTTCGTCAAACCTTCAAAGCATCATCTAGAAATCAACAATGGTTCACACGCAGCTATACCATAAGAACACGCAGTCCAGACATGGGGTCTTCAGCAAAGAATCAACACACAGAAGATCCTCAATGACACGTAGTCATAAACTTCGTAGCAACGCACTCCACAATAGCACGCAGCTCTCGGTTGTAGAGATATCCTCACAAAGATTGAATAATAGAAAATTATGCTTTGGGTTCCACAAAACAGCTCATACAAAAGCTAGTGGGATTGTGAATTGTAAAACAAAAGTTATGAACCGTCAAATATGGTTGGAGAATAGAAAAATGTATTTTGTCATAACCGGTTTTTCTCCACACAAAAATCAGAAACCTGACACCCTTATTTATAATAAAAATTAAGGGGGTGATGTGTCAGCAAAAACCTTTATCGTTCATACAAAAGACAACATCATTCGAACGAAAGACAACATCATTCGAGCAATGTTCCATCTCATTCGAACGAGATGTGACATCGTTCGAACGACAATCACTGATCCACTTAAAATGGAACTTTTAAAGTTTTAAACCACTTGGAATCCTCAAACCTTAAAACTGTTCACGGGATCAGGAGATATTTATCCAAAACTTTTACGATAAAATATTTTTGAAAAATAAAAACCATTTATTAAAAATTCCCAAAATAATTTTAACTTTTATAAAAAATATCCCAACACTTTTAATGTGAAATGTAAATGAAACTAAAACACATTTTACGAAATTAACCTTGTTGGGCTTGAATGTTGAAGTCTTCTTTGAAATTCGGATTCATCTTTGTAGATGCAATGTTCTTAATCCTTCGACGACTTGTAACAACTTGTAGCGGTATACGACATAATAAATTGTGACGGACAATGTCCTTACAATCAAATATTGCATGTAAAAACTAGCCATGCAGTCACAAAACTCTCGATTTGAGGATAGGACACATATTTGACAACAGGCACACGTAGGCTTGAAAATGTGTCGCATGGGGGCACCACCAGAGGGCCCCAAATGGCACCTCGAGTGGCACAAACATCTCATCAAATCTAATGTAACACATAGCAACTGACTACGTAGTCGCGAAACTCTCGATTTGAGGATAGGACACATGTTTTAAAATCAGGGCATGGGCTTGAAAATGTGCCATCGGGACGAGCACAATAGTGGCCCGCAATCGAAACCTAGAGTATCATGAAAACCTCGTTCACATCAAACCTAATGCGTATCAACCACCCGCGCAGTCGTGGGACTCCCGATTTGAGGATAAGACACAAATTTGAAAAAAGGTACACTTAGGCTTGAAAACGTGTCGCGAGGGGCGAGCACCGCCCAGCAACTCCTAAATGGAAACGAGAATGGTACAAATACCTCATGTAGGGATGGCAATTTTACCGACCCGAAGGAGACCCCCCCCCCCCAACCCTAATGGGGTGGGTTTTAATACCCGATTAATGAATTAGAAGAAAGTATGGGTTCTTTTTTAAAATCCATTTATTAAATGGGGTGGGTTAGGAGTCAAGTTAAATAAAATCTCCCCGACCCACCCCAACCCATTTAACTATTGCCTACTTAATTAACCTTTATATGTATGTTAATTATAATAAAACCACGCACATACACACACACACTAAAAAAAACCTTATTTGTAAGTTAATTTTGAAAAAAGATCTACATGAAAATATGGATTGATAATTGGGAGATTGTCTAACATATTAAACTACGAACCAGTATAGGCCTCTAAGACTATAATGTAATAATTTTAACTTTACTATTTTTAAAATTAACTTGTGACACCCCGCCTAATAAAATACTAGGTGATCAGTCCTATATCAAATTAAAATTGGAATCCCAGTTGGTTCATTCTTAGCATCATTATCGAAAACCATTTTAAAACTTACTAACCACCTTGTATTCCAAAAAGTTAGTACCAAAATTTAACATTTTTATTTAAACAGGACAATAACATGCGGAAATACATATAAACCATTCACAACAAATAAATCAAATCAACTGAATAAATAATTAAACAACTTGCCGAATAAACCATCGTCCACTAAAGTAAATAGTCCAACAACAATCATCCAACAACTGAATAAATGAATCTGAAAACTGTAATGAAAATTCTAGGCGACAAGCCCCAAGTAAAACTAAAACCGATAGATGATTCCTACTCTAGGAAACATTGAACGATCCGTCTAATCCAAGCTCCTGCTAGCATCAACATGTGCCATAGCTACATGTCCCAGGAATAGAATATCAAGTCTGGCGTCCCTGTAGCTGGACAAGTAAAAGGTTTTGAAAATAGTTTTATAGCAACGGTTAGAACCCAAAACATTTTGAAAATAATTAGCAAATGAATTAACTGCAATAATTAAAAATGTATGAATGCGCTTCATATTTTAGTGTCACACTCTCTTGAGGACACACTCACCCCTCCACTGATGTGCACACCAAACGGTTACCTTAGCCCCACCTAGTTGTACTACCCCGTACAACTAGCCCTAGTATAATCCTCCCTTGCCTTTCTACTCTAAACCGAGTATTATTATTCATGGGTTATAACTTATCTCGCCAATTAACATAATTAATTCCTTTTAAATAATATCATATAACCGTGACAGAAGTTATATAAAGTAAATACATCATACACTATATTATTACCCATATATAATATTTTATACCATTATATACATATCTTTACTACAATATCCACACATATTTCATATGTATATCCATCCCTCTGAGTATACCCTCACCGCATGATTTCTGCTAAAGTACTATCTCACTAGGTGTGCTCACATAACCTAGTTACCCAAGTCGAAATCTATCACCAACCTGGCACAAAATATATATGTAGTGGAGGCGGTCATATTCCTTTCCTGAAAGTGAGATAAGCCCCTCACCCATATACCGGACGCTATGACCCAGGGATATACTCGCCCTACTCTTCAAGCTAGGGGATTCACCCACTTCGCGCAACCTCCCTTGATAGCACTAAAGCATAAAAATTAAATAAATATCTAGTCACTGATATTTAATAGCACAATATATATATATATATATATATATATATATATATATATATATATATATATATATATATATATATATATATATATATATATATTATCAAATATATATAATATAAATCCCGGCAATATCGTGTACTAAAATCCGTAACACTAGCCTGTATATTCCCGAGCCTATGGTCTGACGCTATTTTAATTAATTTTCTCCTTAATTAATTTATTACCTTCCCGAGTTTATCGTCCGACTCTAATTTAATTAATTTGCACATCAATTAATTTAATACTTGGTGTCGCTCAACCAATATACCCAGACTCGCTCACTTGGCCTGTACCATCGTTAATACCCGATTCTATATTCCGCTCACTAATTAATTAATTACACCTCAATTCATTTAATAATGTAGTGCCACTCAACTACAATACCCGAACATTTTCCTTCGGTCTGAAATTATTACTAAAATTGATTTCCCAAAATTCATCAATTTTGTGCCATACAATTATCCCCCTCTTAAACCCAATTACTCTCCCCTATAACTGATAGGAATGTTTTCTTCATATACATTTCTCACTAAATTAAGCATGAAAATTAAATTTTAAATAAATTTTCCCCTTATGTATAAAACAGGCGAACCTGCCAAAAATCTGGGACCGTCGATCGATCAACCAATTACCTTTCTTCTCCGAACCTCTGTTTCAGCCATTAATGAAAACCCAAGCTTTCTTTTCTCAAAT
Organism: Sambucus nigra; assembly: GCA_949130495.1. Lineage (NCBI taxonomy): Eukaryota > Viridiplantae > Streptophyta > Magnoliopsida > Dipsacales > Adoxaceae > Sambucus > Sambucus nigra. Next base: position 215,603,721 of record OX422218.1, on the reverse strand, counting down.
CCCAACCTCAATACATCATATTTATCTTCTTTTTACATTGATTGTGAACTGTAATCATCATCCAAACATTTTATCATCACTAGTTTTTATGAATATCACCAACTCAAGAAAATGAATTCTTACGGTATAATCCCAATTATTATTCAAAAATCTGATTACACAATCCCAATCAATTCGTCTCTAATATTGTGATTCTATTATAGTTCTAATTCGAATTACACTAAATGCTTCTATAATATCAATTGAACTATTAAATCACACAACATGCTTAATTTCATAAAAACCCAATTTCATGCCATAACCCACACAAAAACGAATTTCGGTTTACACCCACCATAATATGAACTGATTATCATAAATTTAAGAATCATAACAGTTAACCACTTGCCTATAATTTTTCGTACAGTCTGATCCGTTGGTGCAGAGAAAGGGCTGATGAAGAACACCCAATTTGTCCCTCGATTTGTCTCCAAAAGATCCCCAATTTGCTCTTGATTTCTCTCTCAAACCCTCGATTTAGAATTTTGTTAACTACCATTAAACACTCCCTCAATTAGGTTTATAATCCCTAATCATATTTTTAGCCACATGGGCCTAATTAAAATGCCCTAAGTCCCCCGTGTGGGCCCGGCTATGCCCAAAAATGCCCTGAGATCCGATTACTACCCCAGGGTACTCTTTTCTGACTATCTCGACCCATCCGGACTCAAACGTGCACTCAGAATTGTCATCCTAAATACTTTATAACATTCCCTAATTTTGACCTCAAAAATGCGACACACAATAATTTGAACAATTAAACTTAAAGTCGTTAAATATAAATAATTATTCCCACTCAAATAAATTCTCTAATCATCAATTTAAGTTTCTCCAATTTAAATAATTTTATTTCACCCAAAAATAATTAAATACTAAATCCTTAAAATTACGGGGTGTTACATACTCCCCCCTTACAAAGGAATTTCGTCCTCGAAATTAAGATAAGCCTAGTGCTCCAAGCTTCGAATATCACTCCCTAGTCCTTTACCTCTAAGCTTGTTACATCTATCCCTCCCGCTTCTAACTATGAGTTACACAAATATGCATTTTAATTACCCAGGGCGCCCATCCTCCCTGTACCCGTGCTTAATCGCATGAAAGTTAACCTAATTAACCAGGGTGCCCATTCACCCTGTCCTCGTGCTTAATCGCACAAAAGTTACCCGACTATGCTAGCTGTAACCTGCAATATAACTTCCAACCCGTAGTCATATCACATAGGTGAATAATAGTCGGGGTACCCAACTCATGTAATAATGATCAAACATCTTCCCACTTCCAATGTTGCGCTAAGTTTCATGCGTGGGACGTCTCGCAAAGAAAAATCCAAACAAGGACCCCCCCCCCCCAATACACTACTAGCGAACATTATCGGTCGTTGAGATCTGTTAGACCCTCAGTCCATAGCACGTACCCCTAAATACTTGTCTCTTAACACAAAAGCATACACGCCTACTATTATGCTGCAAAAGACAACATAAAATACCATGCCCTTACTATCACTAGTTCTTATGAAAAATAAACCTCGAGGTATCTCTCCCTACTCGAAAATATATCTAACCATCCTGATTCACTTTAGTAGATACCCATACTTATCGGGATAAACTATAAGAACACAAGAAATCCTTATATGTCTATAACACCACACAATACAACATATATACACACATATATATGGTCTAGATGCCCTCTCAGTTGACACCTAGTAAAAGTCATTCATACCCTGGTGTCGCGAACACCAAAACTTACCCTCACTATCCGTAATAATTCAAATCCATTGCTATCTAGCCTATGTTTGGAAAAGTCATCTACCCCACTCCCATAATTCTCTAAAGTAGTAACTCCTAGCATAATTCCATACTTCTATCTGTGTACGCCCCCACTCTCTCGTGGTTAACACAAGAGAAATATGCTACCCCACGAAAATATATATATGTAATGTGGATGCTACAACCAGCGCACCCACTAAATTTGACTTACCCTCAAGCTCTAGTGAACATAATTTTATATTGTGACACCCTCATTGTCACCTAAAACATACCCTATACCCATAGAATAAGGATAATTACCTCCATACTCTAGAAATCGTGGCTGATCCTCAGGTTCCTAAGCGACTTCCCCTTCCCGAACGCACCCATGACTTGTTGTAGTGGCTGTACATCCAGAATCTCATCATATAGTTGACCCCTACCTTGCTTAGGACAATCTCTATTCACGTCTCCCACTTCCCCACAAACGAAACACCTCTTTATAAATTCACCCTGCCATTGATCCCTTACTTGCTGGCCTTGTCGGAAGTCCTTACCATCCTATCGATAGCAACCAGATCTAAATCACTTGGTCTGATTCCCCTATCGAAAATCCTTCCCCTGATGTCCCCTTGTCTGCTACTGGGATACCCCATTGGTACTGTTCCCTCCTTCTTTATTCGACTGGTTGGGTTCCACTCCCCTCCTACTTCCTTTCATGTGGAAACGATATACCTGGAAGTGTATGAGTACTTCATTAACGACGTCTGTATAAGCTACTAATGTGGTATTACCAATTAAATATTGTTTGATCCTCCAGACTAACCGATTCATGAACCTCGACTTCATTCTTTCTTCGTTGCTTACCTAATCCAATACAAAATTTGCCAAATGAGTGAATTCTTCCTTGTAATCAGCCACTGAATAGTCCCCCTGAGTCACTTCACTCAATCTTCTCCTCATTTTGGCCTCAACTGCTGGCGAGAAATATCAGCGATCTAATCGAACACAAAACTCTGTAATAGTTAATGTATCCCTTTCCTCAAATGTGGTAATCGACTCCCACCACTGTAGCGCTGCTTCCACTAACCTTAAAGTGGCTAGTATTTTCTTTTGCACCTCATTGCAATATACCATGCATAGGTAACGCTGAATATCTCTCTTCCACTGACACGCTAGCACCAAATCTGAACCCCTTAAAACTCTAGTCGATGGCCGTTTTGAAATACCTCTCATACTTTCTGTCTCTCCGACGGTCCCTGGTGGGCCTGAACATCTGGTACCACTAACGCACGTGGATGATCTCGTGGAAAGTACCTTACCATTGCGATCATCATCACTTCAACTACCTGTGCCACTAATTCAATCACCTGTGCAGCCAAAATCATCTCTAGCAGTTGTTGGGGTAACTCTGGCTCCTGATGAGCCTCTCTAGTCTCATTTCCCCTGCTACCCTAGCGGCTCTCTCTCCTAGGCGGCATTTAAAATGAGAATCGAATCGTATGATTTCACCATCAAATATAAAGTAATTTGCAGAAAAATGTAAATGTGCATACGTATAAGAATACAACAATCCTATGATAGGGATCTATATCAAAGAACGCTAAGCTGAAACGTGAAAAGCCGCACAGATCCTAAGGACACTAGAACCTAATGCTCTGATACCATCTATGACACTACACCTAATAAAATACCGGGTGATCAGTCCTATTTCAAATTAAAACATGAATCCCAGTTGGTTGATTCTTACCATCACTGTCAAAAACCTTTTTAAAACTTACTAACCACCTAGTATTCCAAAAAGTCGGTGCCAAAATTTAACTTTTTTATTTAAACAAGACAATAACATGCGGAAATACATATAAACCATTCACAACAACTAAATCAAATCAACTGAATAAATAATTAAACTAGATGCTGAATAAACCATCGGCCACCAAAGTAAGTAGTCCAATAACAATCGTCCAACAACCAAATAAATGAATCTGAAAACTGAACTCAAAAGTTTGGGCGACAAGACCTAAGTAAAACTGAAACTGATAGATGATTCCTACTCTAGGAAACATTGAAGAATGTGTCTAATCCAAGCTCTTGCTAGCATCCACATGTGATGCACCTACGTGTACATGGACTGAATATCAAGTCTGGCGCCATTGTAGATGGACACCTAAAAGGTTTTGAAAATAGTTTTATAGAAAGGGTTAAAACCCAAAAAATTTTGAAAATATTTAGCAAGTGAATTAACTGCAGTAATTAAATATATATGAATGCACTTCATATTTAAGTTAGTGTCGCATTCTCTGGAGGAAACACCCACCCCTCCAATAATGTGCACACCTAACGATTACCTTAACCCCACCTTGTTGTAGTACCTCATCCAACTAGTCCTAGTATAATACTCTCCTGCCTTTCTACTCTAAATCGAGTATTATTATTCATGGGGTATAAGTTATCTCATTAATTAACCTAATTAATTCTTTTTAAATAATATCATATAACTGTGACACAAGTTATATACAGTAAATACATCACACACTGTATTATTACCCGCATATAACATTTAATACCATTATATACGTATATTTAATAAAAAATCCACACATATTTCATATGTATATCCATCCTTCCGAGTATACCCTCACCGGATGATTACCGCTAAAGTTTTATCTCACTAGGTGTTTTCACATAACCTAGTTACCCAAGTCGGAATCGCTCACCAACCTGGCCCAAAATATAAACGTAGTGGAGGCGGTCATATTCCTTTCCTGAAAGTGAGATAACCCCTCACCCATATACCGGACGCTATGACCTAGGGATATACTCTCCCTACTCCTCAAGCTAGGGGATTCACCCACTTCGAGTAACCTCCCTTGCTAGCACTAAAGCATATAAACTAAATAAATATCTAGTCACTAATATTTAATATAACACACACACACACACAATATATATATATATATATATATATATACACTATCACCACACCATATATATAATATAAATCCCAGCATTACCGTGTACTCAAATCTGTAACACTAGCCTGTATATTCCCGAGACTATGGTCTGACTCTAATTTAATTAATTTTTTTCTTAATTAATTTATTACATTCCCGAGTCTACCGTCCGACTCTAATTTAATTAATTTGCAAATCAAATAATTTAATAGTTGGTGTTGCTCAACCAATATACCCGGACTCCCTCACTTGGCCCGTACCATCCTTAATACCTGATTCTATATTTCGCCCATTAATTAATTAATTACACCTCAATTCATTTAATAATGTAGTTCCACTCAACTACAATACCCGAACATTTTCCCTCGGTCTAAAATTAATACTAAAATTGATTTCCCAAAATTCATCCATTTTGTGGCATACAATTATCCTTCTTCTAAACCCAATTACTCTCCCCTATAATTGATAGGAATATGTGCTTCATATACATTTCTCACTAAATGAAGCATGAAAATTAAATTTTTAATAAATTTTTCCCTTATGTATAAAGCTGGCGAACCTGCCAAAAATCTGGGACCGTCGATCAATTGACTCCCTGGGTCGATCGATCGATCAGCTTGTTCCCTTTCTTCTCCGAACCTCTGTTTCAGCCATTAACGAAAACCCAATCTTTCTTTTCTCAAATCCCAACCTCAATCCATCATATTTATCTTCTTTTTACATCGATTATGAACTATAATCATCATCCAAACATTTTATCATCATTGGCTTTTACAAATATCACCAACTCAAGAAAATGAATTCTTACGGTATAATCCCAATTGTTATTCAAAAATTTGATTCCACAATCCCAACCAATTTGTCTCTAATACTGGTATTCTCTAATAGTTCTAATTCCAATTACACTAAATGCTTCTATAATATCAATTGAACAATTAAATCACACAACATGCTCAATTTCATAAAAATCCAATTCCATGCCATAACCCACTCAAAAATGGATTTTGGTTTACACCCACCATAATATGAATTTATTATCATCAATTTAATAATCATAACAGTTAACCACTTACCTCTAATTGCTCGTAGAGTCTGATCCGTTGGTGTAGAGAAAGGGTTGATGAAGAACACCCAATTTGTCCCTCGATTTGGCTCCAAAAGATTCCCAAATTGCTCTTGATTTGTTTCCTCGATTTTTCTCTGAAACCCTAGGTTTAGAATTTTTTTAACTATCGTTTAACATTCACTCAATTAGTTTTATAATCCCGTTTTTAGCCACATGGGCCTAATTAAAATGGCCCAAGTCCCCCGTGTGGGCCCGACTATGCCCAAAAATGCCTCGAGACCCGATTACTACCCCCGGGTACTCTTTTTTATACTATCTCGACCCATTCGGACTCAACCGTGCAATCAAAATTGTCATCCAAAATAATTTATAACATTCCCTAATTTCGACCTCAAAAATGTGACACACAATAATTTGAACAGTTAAACTTAAAGTTGCCAAATACAAATAATTATTTCCACTCAAATAAATTCTCCAATCATCAATTTAAGTTTCTCTAATTTAAATAATTTTATTTCTCCCAAAAATAATTAAATACTAAATCCTCAAAATTACAGGGTGTTACATAACACAACCCATAGGATCCCCGCCCCACCCCGTTTATTAAATGGGGAGGGTTAGGGTTTTTCCAAACCCTCCCTAAATCCTCATCTAACATAACACGTAGCAACCGATCGTGTTTTCTCAAGACTCCTTATTTGTGGATAAGACACAAATTTGAATATCGGCACATTTAAGTTTGAAAACGTGTCGCGTGGGGGCCACCACCAATGACCTCCAAAAAACACCGATAGTGGAACGAACATCTCATGTGGGTCCAAAGTAACATGTATCAACCGACCACACAGTCACGGGACTACTGGTTAGAGGATAGGACACGAATTCTAAAACAAACACACTTAGGCCTGGAAATGTGCCGCAAGGGAGGGGAGGAGGGAAGCACCCCCAATGGCCCTTAAACGACACTGTGAGTGCAACAAACATCTCATTGCGTCCAACGTAACACATATCAACTAGGCGCGTAGACATAAGACTCATGGTTTAAGGATAAGGTGAAAATTTTAAAACAGGCACATTTAGGCTTGAGAATGTATCGTAGAGGGGCAGGAACCCCCACCATCCCCTAAACAATAGCACGAGTGTCATGAACACCTTTTTTCATCCAACGTAACACGTAATAACCTGCCATGCATTTGCGGGACTCTCAGTTTGAGGACAGGATAAAAATTTGAAAATAGGCACACATAGGCTTGAAAACGTATTATTGGGGGAGAGCATCACCAGCAGCCCCCAAATGGCACAACGATGTAATAACACCTCGTGTACACCCACCATAACACCTAGAAACCCATCGCGCAGTCGCATGACTCCTAATTTGAGGATAAGACACGAATTTGAAAACGTGCAAACTTATACTAGAAAACATGCACCCCAGTGGCCCCAAACGGCACCACAAGTGGCAAGAACACCTCGTGCGCATCCAATGTAACATTTAGCAACTGATCTCACATTCGGGATGCTCGGTTTGAGTATAGGACACGAATTTGAAAGCAATCAAACTTAGGTTTGAAAATTTGTCACGGGGATGCGGGCACCCCAGCGGTCCCCAAACGTCATTACAAGTTGCATGAATACCTCATCGAGTCCAATATGACACATAGTAATTGATCGCGTAGTCGTGAGACTCACGATTTAAAGATAGAACACGAATTTGAAAATAGGCACACTTTGACTAGAAAATGTGCTACGGCGGGCAGGATACCCTAGCGGACCACAAATGGCACGGCTCGTGGCACAGACACCTATTTGTGTCCAACGTAACATGTAGAAACCTACCATGCAGTTTTGAAACTCCCGATTTGAGGATAGGAATCAAATTTGAAAACAGTCAAACTTAGGCTTGAAAACTTATCGTAGAGGGAGGGGTACCCCCAACGGCCCCCAAATGGCAAATGAGTGGAATGAACATCTTGTGCACATTCAACATACCACGTAGCAATCAGCCGCACAACCGTGTGACTTTAGGTTTGAGGATAGGAAATAAATTTGAAAATAGGCACTCTTAGTCTTGAAAATGTGCTAAGGGAAGAACCACCAAAGGCCCCTAAACGGCACCGCGAGAGGGACGAACACCTCATGTGCGTTCAACGTAACATGTAGCAACCATTCATTCAGTCACAGGACTCCCGATTTGAGTATAAGACACAAATAACTGTATTTTTTTCCAGTTAAATGTAGTCATGTAGTCACGTCTTTAGTTCGTGATCATTATTTATTTTTTGCTACAGTTCAATATTTTCATAGCTAAGGACCTTGATCATATATGAAAGGAAATATTGGTCAAATCCTAAGTCCATGATCATTTTCATGATAGTGTACTATTGATTCACGGCTTAGGTCCATGACCACTTTTGTGATTATAGTGGCCTCAGTCACGGCTATTGTCCGTGACCAGTTTGCAAGCCTAGTCTCGCATGTTTCATGGATTTGGTCTGTGGCCAGCTCATCGCAACCCTTGTCTGCATCTATGCTCCGTAATGGCAAGGTCTATAACCACTAACTTCGATTAGAGATTTGGTCAGTGACCCATGAATTTGTTTACATCCCATATGTTCACGGCCGACATCTGTGACCACCAAGCCTAGTCACAGCCCAATTTCGTGACTAGTCACCTAATATGGTGTGGTGTTATATTTCACCTTTGAGTTTGGATTTGTAGATGTGGTTTCTTGTTGGGGATTTGTAATAGGATATTTTACTTATGATAAGGAATGAGGTATCTCTTGCACGTGAGAGTCGACGAATTGTCATGATTACGTAAATGAGTCACATATTAATATAATTCGATATAGTAAGTTATTTCTTGCAACTTTTGTGCTCTAACACATATGACATTTAAAAATATTTCCCATGTATTTCTAAGTGGGAGCAACATGGTTGAGAAGTCAGACTTACCTTTCTATAGTTCCACTCTTTTCACTCTTCATATAAAATGTAATTTTCTTTCAAGGTGTAATAATCAAACTTATGTATTTATTTATTTATTTATTTATTCAGAGAGTTGTTATGGATTCGCAATGGTTCCAAAGTTATTTATTTCCATCCAGATTATGGAGACTTATTATTAACAACCTTTAAGTTGGAGTTTTTATTATCTCAATTTTTCGTTAAATTTATTATGTCATGTGGATGGATTATATATTGATATTATTTATTTCATATTCATTGTTGGTGAGATTGATATGAATTGACTCACGCTCTCCTATCTTCGGATTTTAGGATTGCCCATCTAACACGTAGAAACTAAGGGGTGTTAGACATCAATGAAGGTTGCCTTTGCTTCAGTGAAGACACTGTTATTATAATGAATTAATCTTTTTATTTGGTGTGCGACCAACGAAGGTTGGACTACGCATCAACGAGGGAATTTTTCCATTGTCGCAATGTGTAAAAGTTGTCTTAGAAGGCCCGTTTTGTTGGTTTTTTAGTATCTCAACAAGGTAGAGAGTTTACATTTTAGCTCGTGATGGACTCTCTTTATTTTTGGATTTTCACCTCTCTCACGTGGATTTAGTTGGTGATAAACTTTGGGGATTTTTTGGATGGGTTTGAAATCTTGGCATCATAGTTAAATTCAAACTATGTTTTCGAATTAGACAAGAGTTTCACTCCATTTGGGATTTTGGAATTGGATCCTTTATAAAATAAGGATATCACTAGGGTTTTGGGGGTGTGAGAGATGAGAGGAGTTTCGAAATATTTGGTATTTTAACCCTAATGAGAAAAAAATTTAGACTTATTATACAAGTCAAATATAATGTTCAATTAGAAACAAATTAAGAATAATTTTGGAATGCTTTGTGAGGATTTTTTTTAAACCATTTGTATTCCCTTTGGGGTATTTGAATACTAATGGAATTTATCTTTTATGGCGTGTAGATTATATATTTTACTAAACTAAGTTAAATTTGGTGTTCTTTTCTTTTTCCATCTTTTTTAAAGTTTTTATGATCACTTTGGGTATAATTAAAATCACCAACCATTATTTGTTGACATCGCACTTTCTCGCAATAATATCCTCAAACACGAAATCTTATATTAGTTATCTCCTTGGAATATATTAACAAATAGAAGGTCAGTTTATTGCGTGTCAATGAATAAAGTGAGGACAAGTATTTTTATTTACAACAGAAGGAAAAGAAAAATAGAAAGAAGCACAAACATAGATGTTAGATTTGAGGATTATCCCTCTCGTCACACTCGAGCATTTCGAGTTAATTCTTCGATGTATGGTCATACTCCAAGTAGAGATCCTGCATTCCATTGGAGATTTTTTTCATGCAATTTTCATGAATGTTATTCTCACGACGTATGTGGCTGATTTAGCTTTGGTGCTTTTGAGGAGCTCCCGACAGTCCTCGATGGTGTCAACTAGCGGATGGTTCCTATTTTCTTCTGACTCCTTGAGGTTGACAAATTTAAGATAGTCGGTCTTGAGGTAGACTCCTGTCCACTTCTCTCTAAATCTAATATTTATGCCATGAAAAACTCTTTTAAGATCAGCTCGGAGAGGACTCGCGGTGCCTTATAGGCAACCCGTAAATCCAAGGATCCATCCTCCTTCGTGATTCCTCAAAACCCCACCAAATTCTCCAGTTCCATTGATGTTATCAAAACTTCCATTAGTGTGAATAATGTATCCCCCCATGGCATGAAAGCGAACACTAGTGTGTGCAACAAAATTTTCTCATTTTCGATAAACATTCTTACTTTGAATTTTAAGAATGTCATAGGCGATATTATAAGTAATAATATTTACCGATGAGGGATTCATATACTTATGTTGAAAAATAATTCTATTGCGAGCTCTTCAAATGTACCAAAGATAAGAGATAAAAAGCACATACCATTCGCTGTCCACATTATTCTAGATACACTTCACCAAAACTGCCAACTTGTCACAGTAAAAAATCGTTACAAGTTTTAGGTTGACAAAGCAAATTATCGCAAACTTATCACGATCAAAGTTCAAGACAATATTTGGACTTGTCATGAAATTTGACCATGACAAGTTCGTGACAAAGAAAAATTTGTCACGGTCAAACACCGTGACAAGTCCATGACAAATAAAAAAAATGTCATCAACTTTGACCATGACAAGTTCGTGACAATTTTAATTTTCCACAGACTTATGACGGTCAAAGTCCGTGATAAATCTAGGGCGAATTAAAAAAAAATGCTAGGCAGTATGGCCAGTGCCACTTCCCATCAATATATTTTAACCTGTTACAACATATTTAAACCTATTCAAACAGTATATATATGAAGCGATATTCAACAATTCATAAAAACTACATATGAATTAACAAATATCCATAACCAAATAAAAAAATACAAAAAATATACAACATTAAATATTCAAATAAAATAAATACAAATAATGTCATGTAATAGGGTTTTGAACAAGTCTGAGGAGGAAGATAGGCCATATTACATATGAATTGATACATCCATCAATTCATCGAATGTTGCATTCCTCTTCCAACCACAAAGGAGCATTCTCCCTTTCGGGCACAATATGCGTGACGCGAACCTTTGTCTTTATATCTTGCAACACACGTCCATGAACCACACTATTAGGGTGTGTGTCCGGGCCCCTTAACCCCCAAGTTATAGGCATACCACCAATGATATCTATTAAATACACACTCGGCCAACCCATTATTGACATAGGTCGTTTGAAAAGGGTTAAGGTAGGAAATGGATCATATGTCAATGGCGAGTGGCTGCGTATCAGCGACTAGGGTGAGAGAGATGGTGCACTGACGTCCTCATCTACTAACTTCCCCTTTTGCTTACACGAGGTGGACCCTAAATGACGTTTCATGTACTTTAACATATTGAGGGCCATTGACTCCAAGCTTTTTAACTTATCTCCATGGGTGTCAACCTTACGAGCTAACCTAGTATTGCTCGTCTCAATCCCCGTGAGCCTTGACTTCCCCACCCGAGAACTCATTCCCTTGTCCTCCCCTTCTGATCCACCCCGAGCACCTAGCTTAGTGCGTTCGTAGCCAAAGTCGACATCAGACTCCTTGTCATGCCCTTTCTTAAGATTTGCTTGAATCGATAAAAAGTACATGATTAGTTAAGTTAATAAAATATTAACAACTGTAAGATATTTTTATAACCTGCAATCCTGGCTGCCACGCTTGGGGACACCTCCTTATCCTTGCCCTTCTTCATCCGAATTTCCATAGAGGCATCGAGCCAATGTGGCCTAACCCCAGGGCCACTTACCGTCTCCTGAAATAAAATAATGCTGAATTAGTAGGTAATACAAATTAATGCTAAATTAGAAAAATATAAAACTAAAATTAAAGAAAAATAAAAAGCATACCATTCTGTGCTCTACCTCGGTGTAAGACGTATGCCCGAAGTAGTGCATGTTAAACTTTTTGGTTTGGTTTTCCCTCCACACTTGACAAGATATCAACTGTCTCTCCTGGATCACATTGTCAACAAACTGCTTCCACTATGCTAATGAGATCGACTCCTTCGATGTCACGATGTCACGACCCCTCAATATGAACTCCTGATCATGCCCAAAGTACGGTGTCCTCATGTTTTTCTTCCACATTTTTTATTGATCTCTTAATTGTTCGAATGTGGAGTTGTGGACAAGTTGGGGTAGGCTGAATTGGTCCTGTCAAACAAATACAAAACGAAAAGAAAGTAAGTGTTAGTCGTATTTAAATTGTAGAATATAATAAAATATAAATATAAACATAAATATATATACAAAATAAAAAGTGAGTAAATGCATGTAGTCCCCCCAGAAGGACATCTTGAGATCCTGTAGCACCATCCTCCAATCTGTGTACCTCGGGCTGATGATCGTCTTGAGCAACTCCAGGGCTCTAGCCAGTAAAGCCATCTTGTTCTCGATAATGAAACCCAATTTTCCCCATTTTGGGGCTTAGTGACAGACGAGCCTTCCACAACTCCGCTACCGTGATGCCCTAATGAAGACATTTCATATATTGTTGTTATTAGTACTAACATGTATATGAGAAAAATGATCAAAAACAAATGAATTAGAATATTGTACACATTAACAACATTATGAATCTAAATATTGTTTCAATACCGGGTCATGTCATGGACTTTGAATTAATGCTTAAATTGATTAAAATTCAAATTAACATATTCATTAACCCAAAACCCAATCTTGATTCAAATTCGATAATAACAAAGAACTAGAATAATACAAGTTAACAACATTATAAATCTAAATATTATTTTAATACCGGTCATGTCACGGACTTTGAATTAATGCTTAAATTGATTAAAATCCAAATTAACATATTCACTAACCAAAAAACAAATTTTGATTTAAATTCGTTAATAACAAAGCACTAAAGAATACAGGTTAACAACCACATAAATCTAAATATTGTTTCAATTTGGTTCATGTCCACATAAACTGGCCAAGTCCAGATGAATTAAAAGCATTAAATCGTCGTCCGATAATGATAAAGCACTAGAATGATATACCCACTGGTTATGACAAATAATTGGAATACTTATTACAAATGTAAAAATTATTTCAAATTTTGTCTATCATTTAAAATGGATCGATATTCGATAGAAGGATCCAAGTCATCCACACTACTGTTTAGACGCTTTGACGCATGTAGTACGATTAACCACAACTCGTTGTTGATATACTCCGAGTAAAACATTTGCTTGACCTTTTAAAAAGCACAAACAAATGGCTCCTCGCTCACGTGTTCTTTTCCCTTTAAATTAGAATAGTCAATCATGATAATATTTGTGTTAAGATCAACTTTTCAAGCATGCTTATCCTCAACTCTTACCCAATCATAGTAAAAAAAAGCCTTTTTGAATCTTATATATTCCAATTTAAATGTATTTCAAATGACACCATAGTAAGTCATTTCAGCTTCAACGATATTTTCATCTTTGGCGCTCGCTCGAAAATAAGTAAGATCCTTGCATGAAATGCCCGCTTTCTATACATTTGTATTTTCCTCGTACATCCTTGTACCGTATACATAATTTTTCAATCGATACTTTTTGTACTCTTGTGCCATGAACAAGAGTCCATTGGCTAGACGAGCAAGCATTGATGTCGCATCACCCATCTTTAAGAGCTATGAATATAGATAAATTATTTAGGTTAGTTTTAAAGATTTCTGGCAATGTGACACTTAATAAGGTACATTTCCATTATAATTACCTCGCGTGACACCCACGGCCTAAATTTGTTGTTTGATTGTGCCATCGTTCTTAGTCTTTTATTGTTACCAGATGCATCATATTTTCTACATTGATCGTGACGAACGTATTACGAAATTAATCATGTATAAAAATTAAAATAATGAAAAAGATAAAATAATATAAACCTACTTTTTCCATTCTTCGATATCTTCATGTGTGTCAAATAGATAACGAGATACTTGTGCATATATTCCACAGTGTAGATTGATGAGTCCACGGTGATGCATTCCTTTGAAATTTATCCTTAATTGTATCATGTATTCTTGACGTAATATTTGAAATTTTTCATCAATATTTCAAGGGGATACATCCACCGATATCTAATTAGGCCATAAAGAAGTGCCTCGACACATAGGTGTGCCAACAAGTGAACACTTACGTCAAAAAATAATGGGGGAAATCATTTATCCAACACACAAATCTCTTCGATTACCGTTACTTTTGCGGCTACTATGTGATCTTAATTGACTACCTTCTCACATAAAAGTGTGAGAAAGATAATAGTTTGCATAATTGCCCTCCAGAAATCCTTGTGCTTGGAAAAACAATGCTTAATCAATAGAGGAACCAATTGCATGATCACATGCCAATCGCGGGACTTACACTTATGTAAATCATAGGTAGCATAATTCATAATACTTTGCTAGTTGGATGAAGAGTTTAGGTGGAACCTTCAAATTATATATTATTTCTACACGAACCTTCCTTTCCTCACTCATCAAAGTAAACGCACCAGGGGGAATTAGTGTCCTTCCCCTACTATTCTACTTTCAACCATAGTTATGTATTAATTTTCAACGATTTAAGGTCTTTTTGTGCATTTTATCCATCCTTTGAATAACTCTCTCCAAGTCATGTGCCCATAATATGTTCAGTGATGTTCTTGTGTGTGTGCATCACATCCAATTTATGGTTCATCGGGTTATTCTTCCAATAAGGCAAGTAAAATAAAATTGACCTCCTACACCATTCCTTTTTTGTCTCAATTTCATTCCCAGTTGGAGTCTTCTTATGCTTGAAATTCTTCAATTTAGCATTCTTACCTGTCATATTAGGGAAACAATTAGAAGATTTACTTTCAATTTGTGAACCTAAAAGTTTTCTTGGAGGTAACTTTTGTTCGACCCCGCTCGGTAAAAAGTTAAAACCTTTTCCAAATCTAAAACTATGAGCGGGCGGTAAAAACTTCCTATGATAATGGTATACATTTTTTTTGCTAGTAGTGAGACACAGAGATTTAGTCTCCTCTCCACAAATTAGACACCCCAAATAACCATGTACTATACAATCGAATAATGTCCCATAAGCTGTAAAATAATGAATTGAACACATCAACATAGCTTTCATCATAAACACTTCTTTTTTAAAAGAGTCAAATCCTTGCACACCCTCTTCCCACAACTCATTTAATTATTCTACCAAAGGAGCTAAGTAGACATCGATGTCCTCACTTGGTGCCTTTGGCTCAAGTGTTAATAAAGACAAGATAAAAAACTTAGGTCTTATACACTATGAAGGAAGGAGGTTGAGTGGTACTAGGATCAGTGGTCATACAATCTAATTGGTGCTCAGATTTCCAAATGGATTGAAACCATCTGTTGATATTAGCGAACAAATATTACGCTATTCTCAAGGAAAATCAGGATACTCATAACTCATCTTGTTCCAAGCTATAGAATGAATAGGATGATTCATGAGATTATCCCCTACTTATGCCCTAGAATGATAAGTCATTTCCTCCGCTATCCATGATACTATGAAAAATTGCTTCAATTTAGCCCCAACAAGAAAAATATATCATCGCGTTTTGAGGCACTATCGACATTGTGCCTTCCTTGCATGTAGATTGGACACATCTAGGTTCATCGCATATCAGACACCAATCAAGATTTTCAAAGAACTTTCGATATAATATGAAGTCATACACATAAGAATGAATTGAATTATACTTCATTCCCAAATATTTCAAAATGTTCATATCATAGTATAGCTATTTGGAAGAATATTCTGCTTAAGTATCAATCCCTTCACTCAATTGAAAATTCCTATGACGTTATTGCCAGACAAACCATATTGGGTTTTCAAACTATGCTAACTAACCTTGGCATGTAAAGTAGTTTGATATTTCTCATAGTCGGAGTATAACGACTCAGTCGCCTTAAATTTTAAACTTTGGTAGTCATTGCCAAGGTTTATCCTGATATCTTTATGATCACCTGAACCTATTACATCATCAGTGATCTTATTTTCTCTCACTTCATGAACTCCATATGCGTCTTCAACTAAATTCTCTAGCACATTATGATCTACATTGTCCTATTTCCCTTGTATATCTGTCCTACTTGTTGAAGGTTTCTTGAGGACAAAACGAACTTTGGATTCCCCATAAAAAATCCAAAATTGATAACTATCTTGCATACCCCATATTAAAAAATATACTTCAACTATTTTCCACTCAACCACCTTATAATTCTTACACTTAGCACACGGACAAGGGAACTCTTCAGCATTAGGATATCTCTTTGCATATTTCACAAATTCAATAGCACCTCTACGAAAGACATCTCCTAGTTTATTTGTCTCACCCATCCACTCTTTGCATATAGGATATCCCATCATAGCTACTATAAATAATCACCTATTATAGGTAAGAAGTGTATATTCACAGATTGGTATATATAAAAGTGTGAAAATTTAGTTTCCAATAAATGAGTTACTACAAGATTAACATTTCATCTTTCGGTGTTATATTATAAAAACAATATGAATCATATTTCCTCCATCTCATCTAAAGGGTGAGTGGTACTATACCATTCAAGACCACATATTTCTATAATATACTTAGTAGCTTATGCACATTGTTATAATTTGAGGAAAATTCACCAGTATAGCCCCATAGTTCTCTAGGTACACGACATAGATTCGCAAGTGTAAGCGTTATTTCAATTTATCAATTGAAATAACACTTAACACCACATCATCTAGTGTGTACCAAGAGAACATTAAGAGATTTCAACAGAACTTTTCCCAAAAATAATAAGTTTAGGCCACTAAGAATATTATTATATAGACAATATGTCTTCCCAAAATGTCCAAACAGGACAATTCGAGAGATCTCATGACAAGCGTAGTGACACTCAAATAGGTCTAAGGGATATTGATTGCGTACGCATAAGAACTAGAAGGCTAGTATCTATACGTGCTATATATAATTCAAAGTAGTTATAAATCACCATGGTAAGTATGTTTGATTTATTTCGTAATAATGTTTATAATGATGATTTATACATAATTATGTTTCATTTTGCATTATTAATTGTTTAACATTAAGCTTTTAAAATTTGTAGAATGTTTTATTTATGTCTTATTTATATTTGGTTTAATCACAACCCTGAATATTAGAACATGCCTAGGGCTAACGAACTCTATGGTTATCTAAGTGTTCAAATCCATAAGTCAACAACAATTTAAGAATTACAAACAACAATTCAAATAATAATGCGATATATTAGAAATTCCTAGGGTCAACCAACTCAATGGACATCTAAATGTTCAAATCACCAGTCAACAAAAATTTAAGAATCCTAAAAAATTCAATAATCTCTGAGAGAGAGAGAGAGAGAGAGAGAGAGAGAGAGAGAGAGAGATGTACCAATATGTATGGAGAGTGAGAAAAATGATCGTCAGAATATGTGAGGAAAAGGAAAGGGGGTCACAGCTGCTGCAATTAGAGATAGAAACCAATTACCAATGTATACCAAATATCAATTTCATAATTGAATACCAATATCAATTTATATCAAAAAACAAATACACTTTATGTACAAAATAGCAATTTCAATTTCAATTTATTATACAAATTTCAATTTCAATTTCAATTTGCAATACCAATTTCAATTTATAATAGCAATACTAATTTCAATTTCAATTTATAATACCAATACCAATTTCCTTCATAATACCAATTTCAATTTCAATTTATAATACCAGTTTCAAATTTAATTTCAATTTATACACACACACACTAACCCCCCCACACACACACATTAAAACACACACGCACAGACACTAACCCACACACACACTAACATGCACACACACTAACCCACATACACACTGAAAACCGTACAGAGGGAAAGATAGAGAGAAAAACGAAACAGTGACAGAGGGAGGAGAGAGAAAATCGTTGAGGGAGAGAGAGGGAGAATTACACAGGGGAGAGAGAGAGGAGTGCGTAAGAGGAGAGGGAGAAATAAAATGAGGGAAAGGAAACTGAATCGGATAGGGTTATAAGTTTTTAAAGTTATGGTCGTGTCACTTTCGAAGACCGTGATTACTTTCTAAGGTGGTCATAGTCTTTAACCATGACACGCCCTTGACAACTTAGTTATAATGGTCAAAGATCGTGTTAAATCGTGACAACCTTAGCCAGGTGAAGGGTTCCATTTTGGCATTTTTGGTGTAATGATATTTGTAATTATCCAATAATTAAAATTGAGATGCGTCCCTTGGCTATAAATGATGTAACCGTTGAAATTATGCCAAACTTGATTAGCTAAAAATCACTCTTTGAAAATTTGACTTAGGTCCTCCTCATAAGATCATTTAGGGAAAATATTATTCGTGCTTAGGACCCTCCGCTTCCTATGAGCGTTTGTGAGTAATTTACCATGTAAAATGGCCTAAACAAAATGTTTTAATTTGGGAGGTATGACTAGCTTCCAGAGTTTTTCCCGGTACTCCACGGATGATTTATTATAACAAGAATGGATCGAGAATTTATCTTTTTTACTTAGATTCCAAGAGGGTTTATCATCGCTCTCTCCCCTATAGGTAAGGAGGTGCTAACAATGTCCTCGGCAATTGGGTCCTTGAATCTTAGTCGAATTTTATTTATGCCCTACTCACGACTATCGTTGATGAGGGCACTTACGTTTTCTTCATTATTTGAAGTAGTGACAATTTTTTAGGCAAGTGGTGCCTTCCCACACCACAAATATTTCATGATGTTAATATTATCACCTTTACCCACATTCCACTTGGTGTGCTTAGTAGGGAAATCTTTGCAATTATAAATACTACGCCAAATGTGGGAAGTGTTTTTTTATCCATAATCTAGGGTTTGGGTCAACTTTATATTTATTAGTTATGACTCTAGCCCAAAGTGAATCCCTGTTATTTCCAAACTAACTTAGCCACAGTGGCTTTGTTATTATTTATGGGACTTCTTTTTCCAAGTCCACCCCTATCTTTAGGCCGAAACACTTTATCCAAACTCACAAGATGGATTTTTCTATTATTTTCATTTCCCCCCTCCACAGGAAGTTAAGATTAAGGCGGTCCAGGGTATCGCACGTTCTTTTTTGGAATAAGTGCATTTTTCATATTATAGGTTGGTATCGAAGAAGTGACAGATTAAAATATGGTGGATTTACCCACAAAGAATAATATATTTGGTTTCCATCCAACAAGTTTCTTTTGGACTTTTTCAATGATGTTTTGGAGCATGGAATTATTAAATCTACCATGGACAAGTTTTGTTCCCATATACATCCTAAGGTTTTCCATGAGACCCATACTAAACTTGTTGCTAATCTCTAGAGCTCTACCTCTAGGTACATTCAGGTAAACAAAGATTTTTTATTTGTTATAATTAAATTTTTGTCCTGGGAGGTGGAAAAAAATTTCAAAGGTGTCCAAAATGGCCTCACAAGCATTATAAGACATGTTCGAGAAAAGGATGAGGTCGTCCGCAAAGAAAAGGTTGAGATATGCATCGACCATTGGGGGAAGTTTTAATACCCCTCCATTTTCCTTCTTCCACTTTCATTGATATACTGGCCAAAAGGTATTCCATGCACATCACAAAGAGGTAAGGGGAGAGGATATCACCCTGTCTCAGACGTCTCTTGGGCATGAAGCAAGGTAGGGGTTACAATTCCTAAGGATTGGAGTAGAGGTGTTCTGAACACAACTCATAATAAGTTTACAAAAATTACTCTCCACAATAAAGCTCGGTAACACTTCTTCAAGGAAATCCCAACCAGCTTTATCATAAAAAATTTCAAGATTAACTTTGAGAATAATGCCTCCTAATTTTCCTTTTTTTCTTCATGTGGGGGTGTATTATTTATTAGATAATTATGATGTTATCTGTAGTTTGTCTCCCCGAAAGGAAACTATCTTGGCCAAGTTTAATGTTCCGACAGAGGATGGGGAGTATTCTATTAACTATCACTTTAGCGGGGACTTTGTATGAGACATTACAAAGGGTGATAGGTCGAAAT
This sequence comes from Sambucus nigra, assembly GCA_949130495.1. Lineage (NCBI taxonomy): Eukaryota > Viridiplantae > Streptophyta > Magnoliopsida > Dipsacales > Adoxaceae > Sambucus > Sambucus nigra. The sequence goes on along the minus strand of OX422218.1, from coordinate 215,583,323 downwards.
TAATTTATTCTCTCCAGGTTATCGATTTTTGGTATAACTATTATGAGACTATTATTCAGTTTGGCCAGAAAATTATTTTGATCTAAACACTTGTGAACAAATTTAAATATGTTATCTTTGACATTGTGCCAAAAATTTTGATAAAACAAAGGTTGGATCCCAATGGGGACTGGTGCTTTAAGGGATTTCATACTAAACGTAGTTATTTTGACTTCATCTAAAGTTAGAGGAGAGGTGAGAATTTTGTTTTACGCACTATCAAATTTATAGTTGGAGAAGTTATTCATTTGTTTATGTATGTCAAAGGTAAAGTCTGCCTAGAAGAGGTCCTTAAAATAATTGTTTATGCAGTTGGATAATGTATTTTCATCATCCGCCCATTCCCCACTAATAAAAATATGGTCGATTCGTTTTCTCTTCCTCCTAATAATCGTGGATGTGTGAAAATATTTTGTGTTTCTATCCCTCCCAGAAGCCATTTTTTTCTAGTTTTTTATGCCAATACTTTTCCTCATGTAATGAGATAGATTTGAACTCCGAACGAAGGTTTTTTCGAGACTATCAAGACTGTGGGAGTAAACATTATCTTGAGATTTTTGTATGCCATTTAGAATCCCCATAATACTTTTTTTTTTATTTTGGAAAATATTGTCCAAGATGTTGTTATTCTAAATTTTAATTTTACCAGTACATTTCCAAATATTTTCCTCCAATTTGTAGTTGTTGTTCCAATTGTTATTAACTATATCATCAAAATAATTTCTATCAAACCAACAAGCAATAAAACGAAAGATTTTATTTTTTTCCTAAAGTTAGTAGGTTTATCTTCAAAGAGGATAACCATAGGATAGTCTTCAGACGCAGTTCTTGCCACATTTTCCACAGTAGCATTCGAAAATTTGAGTTTTCATTCGTTATTTGCAAGGGACAAGTCCAGTCAGATCAAAGAATTTGCAAAACCCTTGAAGCAATTAGTCCAAGTGAGTCTTGGGCCATTGCACCTAAGATCCTAGAGGTTGTACCTATTGATTTTATCGAGGAATCTTGAGCATTTGGCCAAATTTATATGTTTTGTATATCATTTTTTCTCTGACCCATCAATGTGGTTGTTGAAGCCTCCCGGAACCAACCAAGGGACGTCAACACACTCAGCAATATCAATAAGATTCTCCCAAAAATGTTTTCCAGGCTGTGGGATGGGGTTGGCATAAGTTTCCTAAAACAACCATTCTTCGTAAAAGTTCTTCTTCCCCATGATATGAATTGCTTGTCGCGAAATAACCACTATTTTCATTATGACGGTGAGTGGGTTCCGCATGACCTAATTACCTCTAGATTAACCAATAGGTTTAGAAACTTCATGTTCAGTGAGGACCAATCTATTACAGAAATCCACCATATGTGTTATATTTTTATGTGTATCTAAAATAATGACAATGTCGGGCGTAGAAATATATATCAACTCCTTAAGAGAAGGTTTGAATATCACACACCAAAAGGCTAAATTGTCACCTTTTAGCTGGCCAACCTTGTCACGGTCAATGACCCTGATAAAAAAACGCGCATTTTTTAACACGATTATTGATCGTGGCAAGGTCTTGTCACGGTCATTGACCGTGACAAGTACATTTGTCACGGACTTGTCATGGTCAATGACCATGATAACCTTAAAGAGTTGTCATAGTCAAAGACCTTGACAGGTCCGTTACAACTCTTTTAACAAATAACCCTAGCGCCTCTTTTTCCCACCATTAACTTCTCCTTTATTTTCTCTCTCTCTCTCTCTCTCTCTCTCTCTCTCTCTACTTTCAGGTCATTTTGTCCTTTTTTCTATCTCTCTCCTTTGTGTATGTGTGTGTATGTATGTATATATGTGTGTGTTTGTAATTGGGTATGGGTGTGTGTGTAAGTGGGTATGTGTGTGTCTACGTGTGTAAGCATGTGGGGGTGGGGGGCAGTGGAGTGGGGGCAATGGGGGTGGGGTAGGTGTGTGTGTAGGTGTGAGGAGGAGGGGGCAACGCTTGTAGGTGTGTAGGGTGTGTGTGTGTGTGTGTGTGTGCATGAATTAATGTGTGTGATATTGAATTTGAATTTGAATTAGACGATTCGATGTCCCCTGGCCTTATACCATGAATAGCATTTGTATAGATATTGAATTTGAATTGAGTTGAATTGAAATTTAATTTCAATTGAATTGAATTGGTATAAATTAAAATTGAAATTGAATTTTAATTGGTATTGACATTGGTGTAAATTGGTATGAATTAAAATTGAATTTGAATTGGTATAAATTGAAATTGAAATTGAATTGGTAATGATATTGGTATAAATTGGTATAAGTTTTAGTTCTTATGCGTACTTTAAATTAAATGAAACATACTTTAAATTACATAATTAAATGATATCTCTCGAGTTGTGATAAGACATAATTAAATGAAACTTACCTTAAACTACATATAATGCGCATAGATACTAGCCTTTTAGTTCTTATGCATATGCATTCAATAGCCCTTAGACCCATTCGAGAGTCATTACCCTGTAATGAGATCTCTCGAATTGTCCTGTTTGGAAAGTTTGGGACTACATAGATTTTATATAATAATATTCTTAGTGGATTGCACTTGTTACTTTGGGGAGAATTTATGCAGTCGTATCTTAATGTTCGCTGGGTACATAATAGATGATGCGATGTTAAGTGTTATTTTGTTAATAAATTGAAATAACACTCACACTTATGAAACTATGTCGTGTACTTGAAGAACTATGAGGATATGCTTTCAAAATTTCCTCAAATTGGCACAATGGGCATGAGTTGTTAAGTATATTACAGAAATATGCAGATTTGAATGGGATATGACCACTCACCCATTATCGGAGATGGAGGAAATAGGAATAAATATTATAAATTAAATTTTAACTTCAATTTCAAATTAAAATTGAATTCACAACGTAACGGTTCTGTAACATTTCTAACTAATTTAAATTACATATGGTGCGCAAAGAAAATAGCATCTTAGTTCTTATCCATACGCATTCACTAGGTGATTTTTTTTATACTAATCCACGAATATACGCTTCTTACCCATAATATATAATTGTTTGTAGTAGTTGTGATGGAATTTCCTAAATAGAAATAGTGGATGGGCGAGACAAATAGATTAAGGGATGTGTTCGCATAGGTGCTAATGAATTTGTGAAATACGCAAAGAGATGTCATAATGATGAATACTTTTCATGTCCGTGAGCTAAGTGTAAGACTGGTAAGGTGTTTGAGTGGAAAACACTCAAACATATGCAGTCTTGAATGGGATATGACCACTCACCCTTTATAAGAGATGGAGGAAATAGGAATTAATATTATAAACTGAATTTTAGCTTCAATTTCAAATTAAAATTGAATTCACAACATAACGGTTCTATAACATTTATAACTAATTTAAATTACATATAGTGCGCATATAAAATAGCATTTTAATTCTTATGCGTATGCATTCACTGTAAGGACATTTTTCTCATGTCCGAAATGTTTCATTTATTTATGTCGTACGCTGCTACATTTGGCACGTCACCTCACGATCTCACATGACGGCCTCTATCCGAATTCCGGGAATCAAGCATGCATTATCTCCACTAATATGTCCCTCATCTGCATCAACGACTTCACGTTCCTTGATTGTAGGCTCGTAATGCAAGTGGAACGCAAGAGAAGTCAAATCAGTGAAATAAGGCATGATAGGGATGTTCAAGGGCAAATTGGTAATTTTATAGCCACCGTCCGGAGGACCGGTCAACTGGAAAGTTGAATAGCTTTCCAAAACAAAGATACTGGAAGAAACGGCACCTCAATCCGAGCTACGGTGAACAAGTTATGGCCCGTTGAAAATGGAGATATGTTCATTGAAAAATCTGGAAATTTTTCTAAGTGTTTAAAGCCTTGTTCCAGCACACTTTCCCGAACCCAGACCCAAACCGGTTCGGGGGGCGAACCGGTTCGCAGGGGTACCCGAACCGGTTCGGGGTACCTGTACGCTGGATAGAATTTCAGCATTTTAAGATCGTGGTTCTCTTCATGTATTTCCCTATAAATACCAACTTCGGGAGAGTTGTTTTGCAAGACTTTAGGAGACAATTTTGAGAGTCCAAATACACCCAGTCTTCATATTTTTGAGTCCCAAGACTCATGTTTTGATTCACACATCATTGCCAAACCTTTGTGAATCCTTTTGCAACCCAAGAACACAACTTTGGTTTGTTCAACCCTTGTGGAGGAGACCGTTCTTCTTCTTCATTGCAGCCCTACTGGAAAGGGATAATTCCAGCCACAACTACAGAATCCGATACCCGAGGGTAATTCTTAGTCAACTTGTATTTTCATTGTAATCCAATTGTAAGCCGTTTTCTTACAAATTATAGTGAAAATAAATGTTTTTGCCCCTAAGGGGGATTTTTCCTTAATTGCATGTGTTTGAATGTTCTTGCGTAGATTATCAATTTATTCAATCACATACTGCTGCATGTTTAGGGTTTGTTTGTGTTAAAAGGGTTTTATATATAACTTGATCATTTGAACGCGAGCACACACACTCTTCATTCACTAAGCGATTTTTTTATACTAATCCATGAATATACGCTTCTTACCCATAATATGTAATTGTTTGTAGTAGTTGTGATAGGATATCCTAAATAGAAAGAGTGGATGGGTGAGACAAATAGATTAGGAGATGTGTTGGTAAATGTGCTAATGAATTTGTGAAATACGCAAAGAGATGTCATAACGATCAAGATTTTTTGAGTCTATGAGCTAAGTATAAGATTGTTAAGGTGTTTGAGTGGAAAAAAGTTGAACTACATTTGTTAAGATGGGATATGCAAGATAGTTATCGAATTTGGGTTTTTCAAAGGGAACCAAAAGTTTCGTTTGTCCCCGAGAAACCTTCATGACCACCTTTAACAAGTAGGATAAATGTATAAGGGGAGGATAACAATGTAGATCATAATATGCTAGAGGATTTAGTTGATGACGTGTATGGAGTTCATGAAGTGGAAGAGAATGAGGTCACTAAGGATGTATAAGGTTCCGGTGCTCATGAAGATATCGGGATAAACCTTAACGATGACTACCAAAGTTTAAATTTAAGGTGACCCAGCCATTATACTCTGGCTGTGATAAATATCAAACAACTTTACATGCCATGGTTGTTTTTCATAGTTTAGACCTAATATGGTTTGTCTGGCAACAGTGTGACATGAATTCTGAATTGGGTGAAGGGCTTGCAATCGAAACAGAATATGCTTCCAAACATCTATCCTACTATGAAAAACATTTTGAGAGGTTTACTAATGAAGTATAAATCAATTCAGGCTTATGTGTATGATTGCATACTATACCGAAAGGAGTATGAAAATCTCAATCAGTCTCTAGTCTGCGATGAACCAAGATTTGTTCAATCTATTGGCAAGGAAGGCACAAGGTCAAAAGTGCCTCAAAAAGTGTTGAAATATTTTCCCGTTGCGCCTAGATTAACGTAGTTTTTCACAGTACCATGGATAGCGGAGGCAATAACTTGGTATGCTAGGACAGAAACATGGAATAATCTCATGCGTCATCCTATTGATTCTACATCTTAGAAGAGGTTGAGTTTTGAGTATCCCGATTTTTCTTAAGAACGGCGTAACATTCGTTTGGTAATATCAACAGATGGTTTCAATCCATTAAGAAATCTAAGCACCAATCAGAGTGTATGTCCAGTGATCCTAACACCACTCAACCTCCTTCCTTCACAGTGTATGAGACCTGAATTTTCGATGTTGTCTTTGTTGATACCTGGGCCAAAGTCACTAAGTGAGGAAATTGATTTCTACCTATCTCCTTTGGTAGAAGAATAAAATGAGTTGTGGGAAGAAGGTGTGCAAGCATTTAACTCTTTTAGAAAAGAAGAGTTTACGCTGAAAGCTATGTTGATGTGGGCGATTCATGATTTTCCAGCTTATAGGATATTATTCGATTGTGTAGTATATGGTTATTTGGGGTGACCTATTTATGGAGAGGATACTGAATCTCATCATCTCCTTCTAGATTAAAAAATTTATACCATTTCCATATGAGGTTTTCACCCCTCGCTCATAGTTTTAGATTCGAGAAAGCTTCTGATTTTTTACAGGGCGGGGTTAAACATTAGCTACCGTTGAGAAAAATTTCAGGTTTAGAAATTGAAAGTAAATATTATGATTGTGGCCCTAATATGCTAGGCTAGAATCCTAAATTTAAGAATGTTAACCATAAGAAGACCCCAACTGGGAATTAAACTGAGACAAGAAAGTAATTGTCTAGGAGGTCAATTTTATTTGACTTGCCTTAGTAGAAGAATAACCCGATGCGCCAAGTATTATATGTGACGCACGCAGAGAAGAACATCGCTGAACATATTGTGGGCACATGCCTTGGGTGAGTCATTCGAATGATGGAGAAAATGCACGAAAAGAACTTAAAGCGTTGAAACTTAATCCACAACTATGGTTGAAAGAATATAGTAGGGGAAGGACAATAATTCCTCCTCGTGCGTTTACTTTGACAAGTAGGAAAGGAAGGTGTTTTTAGACATAATATATCAATTGAAGGATCCATCTAATTTTTCGTCCAACTTACAAAGGATTGTGAATTATGTTACCCATGATATACATAAGTGTAAGTCCCACGATTGGCATGTGATCACGCAATTGGTTCCTCTAGTGTTTAAGCATTGTTTCCCCAAGAACAAGGATTTATGGAGGGCTATTATGCAAATTAGTATCTTCTTCTCACTTTTATGTGAGAAGGTAGTCAATTGAGATCACATAGTGGCCGCAAAATTGGCGGTGAACGAAGAGATTTGTGTGTTGGAGAAGTACTTACCCCCATCATTCTTTTACATAAGCGTTCACTCATTGGTACACCTATATGACGAGGCACTTCTTTGCGACCCGATTAGATATCAGTGGATGTATCCATTTGAAAGATTGTTGAAAGTTTTCAAAGATTACGTCAAGAATAAATGACACATTGAAGGATCAATTGTAGAGGTATACATCACCGTGTAGTCAATAATCTACACTCGATAACATATGCCTGACTCAACCAACATGGATGACATTGATGAGTTCATCGATGAGAGTGTTCATGTGATGGGCAAACAAGTTAAATTAATGAGTTTGCAATGTGAACAAGTAGCTCGTTATCTTTTTGACACACATGCAGATGTCGAAGAATGAAAAAAGTAGGTTTAACTTATTTTAACTTTTACATTATTTTAATTTTATACAAGATTAATTTTGTAATGCGTTCGCCACGATCTATGTAGAAAATTTAAAGCATTTTAGAACAATAAAAGATGAAAAACAATGGCACAATCAGATAGCGAATTTAGGTTGTGGTTGTTACACGAGGTCATTATAATGAAAATGGTTGTTATTAAATGTCAAATTACATGAAATGTGACATTACTAACCTAAATACTTTATCTATATTCTTATCTCTTAACGACGAGTGATGCGACATCAAGGCTTGGTCGTCTAGCCACTGGACCCTTGTTCATGGCACAAGAGTTCAAAAAGTATCGATTGAACGGCTACGTATTCGGTGCAAGGGTGTACGAGGATAATACAAATGTACAGAACTCAGGCATTTCATACAAGGCTCATACTTTCTTTCGAGCGAGCGCGAAAGATAAAAATCTTGTTGAAGATGAAATAACTTACTATGGTGTAATTCGAAATATATTTGAATTGGGCTACGTAAGCTTTAAAGAGGTTGCATTTTACTGTGATTGGGTACGAGTTGAGGATAAAAATTCTTGTAAAATTGATCCGGGAACTAATTTGATCATTTTTTACTTGTTCAAGTTAAAGATTGATATGACTAAAGTGTGACCTCCTCCTATGACGAGGGTCATTAGCATCTACAGTTAAGTTCTCAAGGACCTTATCGGGGTCATACTAAGACTCTTCCAAACTTAGGTCAGCCCAGTTATCCACAACCTCGTCCATCCAGTAAGCCGAGACCTCAGAGAAGCCTTTAATCGGTAAGTACACCTCTCATCCTCCAAATTCATCCCACGTCGGGAAATAATCTGTATAGCATGTCTCGACCAGATGTTTTTGGTCGAGACCACACTTGTCACTAGCCAACATAAAGTTTTGCTCTACATCAGCAACCTAGTACTCGGCCAGTCCAAGACCTCTACAAACGACACTTATAGTACGAGCATCATAAGGTTCCAAGATAGCATGTCCCACGTGGACAAGTTTATTACAACTATATTATTCCCTCACGTGAGAGAATATTGCGTTATAATTAAGTTACATGTGGTCAACTAGCTATTGGGATCCTCTTTATACACATGATGATTACATGATTGGGGTTACATTACACCCCCAAGGCACTATAAATACACTTCATCTTCTACATTATAAAGGATCACATATTAGAAACCCTATTGAAACTCTGTCTGACTATAACAGAGATAAAACTTGAGTGCATGTATCTTTAGGCCATTAGAGTCTCCATTGGTGGATTTCACACACTTGCACAATGGACATAGGCCTTCAATAGGCAGAACTACTTATTCTGGTGTTTTTCCTCTTTGCCTCATCTCTTCCTACTGTTATCTTGCTTATTTTTTTCCATTGTTGTATCAGTGTGAGCTCATTTCCACTTTAACTATGTGGTTACAGTTCTGGTATCATCAGTCTAATCCCATCCATGGGAATGAGAATTATTATCTCTTCCCTTCTCTTGCTTATACTCATCGGAGTCTCTTGTGGTGAATCAGTCCTCCCCCCTTGTGGAGTTATTTAACCACTGAAAGACCTCTTGTTGAGCCTTTTAGCTTCTAATCTTCAGTTTGCAGATCATCCATCATATTTAAAACATGGCATCAGAATTTCCACCTCCAACTGGTGGACCTAGCTCTTTTCATGCCGCTCCTCAATCAGAAATGGCAGAGGTGGTGGCGAAATTGAAATCATTGGTGGCTAGCCAACAAGAGATGCAGGAACAACTAGATGCCTTCAGCCAAAATGTATTTGTGAGACCTGCGGGGGTAACGCTGGAGATGATTACTTTGGTCACCATGGAATAGCATCCAGACACCAGGGGACCACCCCAGGCACCGCACAAGGAGTAGCCACCTCATCAAAGGTGGAGAAATGTTGCTAACCCTAGACATTTGCACCTGGGGAGGCAAGGTCAACACTACCCAGAGGCTTAGTATGATGACTATGAGGCTGAATGATGGGAGCCATATGAAATATCAAGAAATATTGTACGCCCCATTCAAGTTAGTCGAGGACACAATAGAAGGCCTTGCCAATATGCTCAACCAAGGGGCTTAACCTTTGACCGACTGAGCAGATGGTCGGCCTTTAAAAGGATAGACCCAATGGGTGACCTCAGAGATCGGTTGTCAAGGTAAAGGTCTATTATTGGATCTAGGAGAAAAGGAGTAGGGTGCCGACCCCATGCAGTCGAGATAAGGGGCTGGGAGAAATGAACAACCGATGGAGGTCTGTGGCAACAGAACCTTTAGTTCATTCGAACCAGGTGGAAAGAGATAATATCATCCAAGATGATATTATAGCAGCAGTTGAGAGGCTCTGGAGCTACTCGATCCAGAGGTTAGAAGATACGATTTTAGACATTCTCAAAAGCTGAGACCCCTTACAGAGGGGCTATTCAGAAGGCTCTCCTTTTGTGGCTGGGATCATCAATTTTCTAATCCCGGCCAATTTCAAGCCACCAATGGTCACTCCCAAGTATGATGGGAGCACTAATTTAGTTCACCGCGAAGAAATGTACCAATAAGCAACATACATTTACTCAGTCTCAGATGATATGAGATGTCGTTCCTTTTCAAGCACTTTTACTAGAGCAGCCCATGTATGGTTCACCTCACTCCCTAAGAATTCAATTGATAATTTTAAGCAGCTCATCGAGAGATTCGTACATAACTTATTCTTTGGGGTGAGACCCTGAAAGAAGACAACTCACCTGTTGTGCGTAAAGCATGGAAAGAATTAGAGTCTCGGGGAGTATATTGTGAGGTTCAATAAAGAAAAGCTAGAGGTCAAAGATTATGAAGAAAGCATTACAATGACAGCTCTGACAAGAGGTCTGTAGAAGGGAAAACTACTTTGGAAGCTTGCTAAAGACCCACCGAAGTCCATGGTCGAACTATTGGCAAAGACCGGTAAGGTCATGAACGCAGAAGAATCTATGGAAACAAAGTACAAGGATGAGAAGGGCGCTAACAGTGGGGGAAAGTTCTAGAAGAAGAACAAAGATGGAAAGAAGAGATCAACGGATGACATGTTTGTTGACTACACTCCCCTCACAGTCAGTTACGAACACAGCTTGAATGAGATCAATAATGATCGGTCCCTGAGGTGGCCCAAAAAATTAAAATCTTCTCCTCCCAAGAGGAATAAAAACCTATGGTGTCAATTCTACCAGGACCATGGGCACCTGATCGACAAATGTTTTACTCTGAAGGATGAAATAGAGAAGATGTTGAAGGACAAAAAGATGAGAAAATATGTAGACAATCGCAATTCAAAAGGTGATCGAGATGACACCCAAAAGAAGAAAAAAAAGACAAGTGTAAGATAGATGCTCCAGCCGATCGAGATGATGATGAGTCAGACGACTGTGATGAGGAAGACCCTGAACTAACTCCCAAGTTTGCTGATCTAAAGGGACTACTCCATATGATCTGCGGGGGGATTGCGTGAGGAGGAAAGGAAGTTGCTGATAGAAAAGCACATATGGCAGAGGCAAAAACTCTCCCATAAAAGCCTAAGACTACCAACTTGGCTGCCATTCAGCCTGTCAAAGGTAAGATAGCCAAGGTTGATATGAATACCTTGGTAGTTGTCTTTTCAATGTTATATTTTAAGGGAATTTTAGATCCACATGATGACCCTTTGGTCATCACTACTTTGGTTCATGGATATGAGGTTCCAAGGATTCTGGTAGACAGAGGTAGCTTAGTTGATGTTATGTTTTAGGATTGTTACAAAAGTATAGATCTGAGCAAGAAGAGGTTGATCCCATATCACCAACCGCCCATCGACTTTAGTGGTGAGAAAGTACAGCACCTAGGCATATATGAAATGGAAGTGAGAATGGGAAACAACTGGTCAAAATGTCTTATAAGGAATATTAGCTGCTTCATCATGGATGAAAACATCTACTCGGCCTATAATATAATTCTCGAAAGGGTATCCCTCAAGGAATTTGAGGTCGTTCTTAGAAAAGTCCACCAGATGATTAAATTCCCTATCCCTTATGGGATATGGGAAGTTCAGGGAGACTAAGTTAAGGCACGCGAATTCTACTTCAACTTAACGGAGGAGAGAGAAGCATACAAAAGCACCACTACGACCAACAACATTGATACTTTAGACCTTAGAGATGAAAAGAAGATGAAGAAGGGTGAGGTCGTTGAGGAGGTAGAATCCATCATCTTCAACGAGGCCGAGACAGAAAAAAACATCCAAATTAGTAAAGCCCTAAGGAAGGAGGTCAAAGAGGAGTTGGTTAAGCTGTTAAGGAAGAGGCAGAGCATCTTTTCTTGAAGCCATGAAGACATGCATGGAATTAATCCAAAAGTTCTCTGCTATAGTCTTAATGTGACCGAAGATGCAAAGCCGATATGAAAGAGGATAAGAGTTTATTCATAGGAAAAGTATGATGTCATCCAGAAAGAGGTGAAAAGTTAGAGAAGGTAGACTTTATCAGAGAGATCATTTACCCAGAGTGGTTGGCCAATGTTGTCATCGTCCCCAAAGATAATGGAAAATGGAGGATGTGTGTTGATTTTACAAATCTGAATAAAGTCTTCCCTAAAGATAGCTTCCCATTGTTGAGGATTGGTCAGATGGTAGACGCTACTATCTTCCATGAGTTAATGAGCTTCATGGATGCCTACTTAGGCTATAATTAAATATTCATGGATCCGATTAACGGAAAGAAGACGGTTTTCAAAACGAATAAGGGGACCTATGGTTATAAGATCATGCCCTTTGGATAGAAAAATATCGGGGAAATATATCAAAGGATGGTCAATAAAATGTTTGAGGGCCAGATTGGGAAGACAGTGGAGGTGTATGTCGATGACATATTGACGAAGAGCCTAAAGGCGGACACGCATGTGGCCAACCTTGAGCATACTTTTGACATGATGAATGAGTATAAGATGAAGATCAACCCCACCAAGTGTGTCTTCGGCGTCAGGGCAGGCAAGTTCTTAGGCTTTATTATGAATCAAATCGGGATCGAAGCTAACCTCGAAAAAATCAACGCTTTACTAGAGATGAAGACTCCCACAATAATAACAGATGTGCAAATACTAACTGGACGAGTGGTTACATTAAACAAGTTTGTGTCTAGAGCTACTGATAAATGCATTTCTTTCTTTAAAGTGTTGAGAAAATATTTTGAATGGAAAGATGAGTGTGATAAGTCCTTCCAAGATTTAAAGTCCTATCTCGGCTCTCCACTCTTGTTGTCTAGACAATTCCAAGGAGAGAAGTTGTATCTTTATCTAGCTATTTTGGAGTTAGACATTAGTGACGTTATTGTCAGGGAAGAGGATGGAGTTCAAAAACCGGTGTACTTTAACAGCAACGCCCTCTAAGGGACCGAGCAAAAATATCCCAAAATTGAGAATTTGGCATATGCTCTGATCCATGCCTTAAGGAAGATGAGGACCTATTTCTAGGAACATACAGTGGTGGTCCTCATAGAGTCTCTTCTCAGACAGGTTATTCATAAGCCTGAGAAGTTCGAAAGGCTGATGGCTTAGGAAATTGAGTTGGGGGAATTCGACATCATCTACCAGCCAAGAAAGGTCATTAAGGGGCAGGCCCTTGCAAACTTTATAGTCAAGTTCACGTGGGATGAGGCCAATGCTAAAGATATTGAAGCTACAACTTGTGAACAAAAGAGCAGGTTGTGTCCTCTCCCAACCGAGGTCGAGACGGGTTCAACAAGAAATAAGGCGTTTGAGAATGTGGAGGAGTAATATCTTTTCAAGAATGGAACCCTGGAAAAATGTATCTTTTCTCACAATGGAACTGTGTGGAACCTCTTCGTTGATGGATCTTAACGTGAGAATGGAAGTGGGGCAGGATTAAAAGTGTCAGCGCCATACGGGACCGATATTGAGTATGCATTGAGCTTCAACTTCAAAGACTTCAATAATGAATCGTAGTATGAAGCTTTCCTAGAAGGCCTATCCCTTGCTCGGGCACTAAATATTGGCCAACTCCTTGTCCATAGTGATTTCAAGTTGGTTATCAAGCCAATTTGGGGGGTATATAAGGCCAAGGGAAACAGAATGGCCTAGTACCTGGTAAGAGTGAAGACATTATTGAAGCATTTTAGCGAAGTAAAGCTGAAGAGAATACCCCGACTAAACAATGGTTGAACCGACGCTCTGGCAAGGTTAGACTCAGCCACTAAAACTAAAATTAGAAGAACAGTCCCAATTGAGATTATCCATCAGCTGATGATTGAAGGAGAAGAAACTACTGTGGAATTTTTCTTCAATTTTAGTATAGGATCTTCCTGGATGGACCCTATCATCCAATATATACTAGAGCAGGAATTTCCAGAGTCAAGAGCCAAAAGAAATAAGGTGAGATATAAAGCTACTAAGTTCTCCCTCATATGAGACATCCTATATAAAAAGTGGTTCTTGCTTCCTCTACTCAAAGTTGTTCATCCATCTGAGGTAGAGTACATTTTGAAGGATATGCATGAAGGGTCCTGTTCCATCCATATTGGAGGGAGGTCTTTAGCTAAGAGGATCATTATTGAGGGTTACTATGATAACCCATCATCCTTATCAACCTCTTGCCCCCATTACTTTTCCTTGGCCATTTCCGATCTGGGGGATTGATTTGATTGGACCATTGCCAAGAGCTGTGAACAATTATCGTTATTTCACTACACCAAAATGGCCAAAATGTCACCTTTCAGCCGGCCACTCTTATCAAGGTCATTGACTGTGACAAAAAACACACGTTTTATGTTACGGTCATTGACCTTGACACGACCGTGACAAGGTCGTGACAAATTTACTTGTCATGGACTTGTCACGGTCATTGACCGTGATAATTCTTTAAATAATTGTCACGGTCAATGACCTTGACACGACCGTGACAATATTTCCAGCAAAAACCCTTTCCCCCTTCTTTTTTCCCTCCCGTCGTTCCCTCCTTCTCTCTCTCTCTCTCGACGCTGCTCTCTCTCTCTCTCTCTCTCTACTTTCAGGTTTTATTCTCTCTCTCTTCCATTTATATATATGTTTGTGTGTTTATATATGTGTGTATGTGTGTATATATGTGCGTGTGTGTATGCGTGTGTGGGGGGTGGGGGCAGGGTGGGGGGTAGGGGGTGGGGCAGGGTGGGGGTAGGGTGGGGGGTAGGGGGTGGGGCAGGGTGGGGGTAGGGGGTTAAAAATGTAAATAAATAAATAATTTTCTATAAATTTCCAAAATTAATATCCAAAAATGTAAATGTAAATAATATCCAAAAATGTAAATGTAAATAATATCCAAAAATATTGGATAACAATTTATTTTCATTCGAAATAAATAAGTAATTTTCTACAAATTTCATAAAAAAATGAAGGCCAACTTAATATGTGATTTAAGTGTGAAATAATCGCTATATACTTATACTAATGGAGAAAAAAAACCATATATGGTGTTTTTTGTTGACTTTATATGGTGAAATAATCACATGACTTTATATCCATCAAATAAAAGCATGAAAACTAAAAAACTACAATAAGGGTTAAAATGGCATCCGAAGTTGCTAAAAGAATGAAAGATAAAATATTTTTTAAGATTTGTGGTGAATAACTAAAGTTAAAAAAAGTATTACTTTAGTCATTAAATTACTTTTTGAATTCGGGCGATGCGCATAAATTTGTAGTAATTGCCTTATAATAAAGATCAATTAGTCTATGTTGTTGAAAAATTTGATCAAATTGGTGAGCCCTTCAAATTTTAAAATGTTGTTTTTATTTCTATTTAACTTTTCTTTCTATACACCCCTAATTATATTTAAAGTTTAATAAAATAAGAGTTATACAAAGAAAAGTGGGGTTTCCATAACGATACTTTGTCACAATTAATTTTATATGCCTCAAAGTTATTTTATCACTCTTAGTTTATATTTGTGATAATACTTTATTAAAGATTTTTATGGGAACTTGTTATACTAGAACTTAGATGAACACTAAGTGATGAAAATAGTCCTTAAAATTGAAAATTAAATAAAGTTTATAAAAGTAAAGATGCTGGTAATACATCAAAGATAAATTAATAAGGACTAAATAACAGAACGTGTTCAAGTGTATAACAAGAAAGAAAATGTGGTATTTAGATTGGGTAAAATTCTTAAAGTAATGTTAAGGGACTAAAAGACCCAAGACAACTGGCCAGTAAGTCACGGACCGAAAAATTTATAATGGGTGATGAAAGCCCGTAAACATGTTGGGGTGGGGGTGGGGTGGGATGGGGTATGATTTATAAAAAGCACAAAACAATAGTAGAAATTCAATACCTGAAATTAACATTGAGATTATTTTAAATAGACAGTCACTACTGTGTGTGTGTTTAAATTGAAAGAAGATATGAGAATTTTATTAAAGATTGTTATGGGAACTTGTTATACTAGAACTTAGATGAATACTAAGTGATGAAAATAGTCCTTAATATTGAAAATTAAATAAATTTTATAAAAGTAAAGATGCTGGTAATACATCAAAGATAAATTAATAAGGACTAAATAACAAAACGTGTTCAAGTGTATAACAAGAAAGAAAATGTGGTATTTAGATTGGGTACAATTCTTAAAGTAATGTTAAGGGACTAAAAGACCCAAGACAACTGGACAGTAAGTCACGGACCGAAAAATTTATGATGGGTGATGAAAGCCCGTAAACATGTGGGGGTGGGGGTGGGGGTGGGGGTGGAGGCGACGAGGGCTCTTCCGCCCATAGGCTCCCCAAATATGGGAAATATGGGATTACCGTCGAGAACAAATCGAAGATATTAGCAAGATCCCTCGTTCTGCTAAAGACGGTCATCGGCCCGAGGTTTATGAGTTGGAAGGAGGTGCCATATGAGCTCAAGTTAGCTGTTTGGGCGGCACTACAGGTAATATATTTATATTTATATTTATATTTATATGAATATTTTAATTTCAATTTCAATTTCAATTTTAATTTCAATTTCAATTTCGATTTCATATTTATATTTATATTTATATTTATTCATAACTAACATTGTATTTGTTGGACAGGCAAAATTCAACTTGGATCCAAAGCTACGCGATCCTGTCTTGGAGCATATTAGAGAGTAACTCAAGTCGTGGAAAAAAAATATGCGGGCACGGTACTTTGGGAAAACACGAGAGTCGATTATCCAATGGCGTAAATCCGTCCCCCCAAGGAGCCGATCTCATTGGCATAATGGCAGAAGTTCATTGACAATGAGATCGAGGATCGACAATTGGCATCTCGCCAATCGGGGAGGGAAAATCGGGCAAAAAAGACGGACGTGCACTACTCCGGCCGAACCTCTTATGCCGAGGTGGATCATAGGATGCAGGTAAGATTTAATTTTTCTATAACTACAGAAATATATTATTCTTCATTATTTTACTTTGCGGAGCCGATACTAATTTTACTTTACTTTATTTTATTTCAGGGGGTAGGGAGTGGGCCAGGGGGTAAGCCACATAGGCTCGATACTTATGTGGCTCTTCGGACAAAGAAGGGGAAGGACAAGGAGGTGTCCCCGAGCATCGCGACCACGACTATAAGTAATCCGACAGTTTAATTTTCGTTAATTACGTTATACTTTTTTAGTTTACTTATTTTACTAATCATGTGCTTTTTGTCATTTCAGGCAAAGAATAAGGAAGTGCATGAGTCGCAGTCTGATGCCGACAAGGCATCTTTGTCCACAGATGCACTCAGCCAAGTGCTTGGATCTGATCTCAAAGGGAGGACAAGGGGGTGAGCTCGCGGGTGGCCAAATCTAGGATCATCGGATTGGAGACGAGCGACACCGGGTTGGCTCGAATGGTGGATTCACACGACGCGAAGCTGTCCCGTTTGGAGGTGACGGTCCAAGATATGTACGCATTCATGAAGCGTACGTTGGGCGAAAACCGTAAAGGGAAAGGGAAAGGGAAGGAGAAGGAGGTGCGGGAGGACGAGGCGTAGAATGACGAGGATGTGGACCTCGTTGCTTCATCACCGACACGTTCGTACTTCGATGATCCACTTCGCTATTTGGTGCCCTTCAAAGACCAATGTCGACACTTGGTTGGCCGAGCGTGTTCATATTGGATGTATTTGATGGACAGCGGATAGGGCGGGGATTGAGGGACCCGAATATCATCCAGGTGGAATAGTTCATGGACGTACGCTTCAAGAGATGGAGTCCAGGGTGCTCGTCACGCATGTCATACCCGGGAAGGAGAACTCCCTATTGTGGTTGCGCGAACAATGCGGCACGACGTATATTAGTGGGTGCATCAATTCGTATGTCGTGTGGCCTACTCACCTCCTCAGTTTTAACAATACACCAGACCTGTAGTGACATTGTTTTAAGTTTGAATTGAATTGTTATAAGTTTGAATTGAATTGTTTAAAGTTGTTACATTTGAATTATATCGTGATGCATATTGTCTCTATTTGAATATATATTTTCATTATCTTTAGTTTGTTTGGATATATGATGTTTGGAACAGGTACAACGTTAATATTACAGGTACTAATATACTGCTGGGCAGTGGCAGTGGCCATACTGCCCAACATATTTTTTTAAATTCTGCCCAGAATTGTCACGGTCATTGGCCGTGATAATTTTTTTTAAAAGGGTCAAGGCTTTGTCATGGTTTATAACCGTGACAAACGTGTCACGGTCATTGACCGCGACACGACCGTGACACAAAACGCGAGTTTTGTGTCAAGGTCAATGACCGTGACACGACCGTGACAAAAAGAGTTGTCTCGCCTCTAAATGTCACGGTCATTGACCTTGACAAGTTGGATTTGTCAGGGTCAATGACCTTGACAATAGTGCAGATTTGGTGTAGTGTTTGATTATGGCGATTGATTATTTTTCAAATTGGGTAGAAGGCAAGCCAATCATTGCAATCACGAAGAAGAAAGCTTTCCAGTTTATCTGGAAAAACATCATCTGTTGATACGGCCTACCTAGTACCTCGATTTTCGATAATGAAAAGCAGTTCAAGAACATCTCCTGGGATAAATATTATGAACGAGTCGGCATTAAGCAGTTTTTCTCCACTCCCAACCGACCTCGGGCTAATGGGCAGATTGAAGTGACGAACAAAATAATTCCTGATGGAATCAAGAAGAGATTAGAGGATGCTAAAAGAAGATGGATTAAAGATGTGTATGATATCTTATGGGATTACGGGATGATGGAGAGGACTCCAACTAGGGAAGCTCCATTCCTGTTGGCTTATGGCTCGGAGGCAGTGGTACCAACATAGGTAGGTCTCCCAATGCACAGAGTTTAGACGTACGACCTAGAGCAGAATTTGGAAGAGAGGAAACTAGACTTGGATCTTATGGAGGAACGAAGAGAAGATGCTGAGGTTAGGCAAGCTGCCTATCAATAAGGATAGCGAAATTCTACAATAATAGGGTAAAAACCCAACCACTGGTAGTAGGAGACCTGGTACTGAAGAAGATATGGCAGAAGCCCAACAAGATTCATCCAAACTGGCATGGTTCGTATAAAGTGGTTGAGAAGGTGGTTCTAGGGACATATCGATTGGAAAATCTGGAAGGGGAGCCATTTTCCAATCCATGGAACGCCGACCACCTCAAAAAATACTACCTATAAGATTTTAATTTTTACTATCTCTTTTTAGTCCCGATATAACACATGTATATGAGAAGCAAATGATGAAAGAAAAATGAATGAAGTTTAAGAAAAAAAATTCCAAGTGTTCCTTCATATGTTGTTTATCATTTTGAATATTTGTTGTTTGTATGTATCAACTCATCTTAAGATATAAAATATCATTCGTGGTGAAGTAGGCTTAAGTTATTCATGGTGACATGATAGTCCAGATGGGGTTGACCTCATCCATGTACTATCAATAAAATTAAGAGAGATTCATTTATTAAACATCATTAACTTGGTGGAAATTCTCGCTCGACCGAGACAACAGTGCAAGGACGAGATGTCACTCATCCATACACTCTCAAAACGACAAGAGGGGACTTATACGACACCATAATTTTGTGGATTAAAATTCAAAATCACTTAGTTGTGTTTCATTTATTAAACATCATTAACTTGGTGGAAATTCTCTCTTGGCCGAGACGACAGTGCATAGACGAGATGACGTGGGTCATATGCATCCACATCTGAGTTTTTAGGGACCCTACCGAGGTCGTACCAAAACTCGTACATGCTAGGTTTAGCCTCGTCATCCACAACCTCGACCATCAAGTAAGTTGAGACCTCGGGGAAGCCTTTCATCAGCAAGGACACCTCTCATCCTCCAAATTCATCCGACGCCGGGAAATAACCTGTATAGCATGTCTCAGCTAGATGTCTTTGGTAGAGATCACACTTGTCACTTTCCAGCATAAAATTTTACTTTATATTAGCAACCTCGTACTCGTTTAGGCCAACATATCTATAAACGACACTTATAGTACGAGCAACATAAGGTTCTAAGATATCATATCCCACGTGGACAAGTCTATTACAACCAGATTATTCCCTCACATGAGGGAATATTACGTCATAATTAAGTTACATATGTGAAGGATATGTGTCAACTAGTTATTGGGTGCCTCATCATACACATGCTTATACATGCTTGGGGGTACATTACACCCCCAAGGCACTATAAATACACTCCATCTTCTATATTATAAAGGATCACATATTAGAAACCCTACTAAAACTCTGTCAAACTAACCGTAAGAGAGATAAAGCTTGAGTGCATGTATCTTTAGGCCATTAGAGCCCGCATTAGTGGATTTCACACACTTTCACAGTGGACGTAGGACTTTAATAGGCTGAACCACTTAATTCTGGTATTTTTACTCTTTGCCTCATCTCTTCCAACTATTATATTGCTTATTTTTTGTCATTGTTGTATCTGTGTGACCTCATTATCACTTTGACCTGGTAATACCAATTCCGGTATCATCAAAGAGCAACGAACACATGAGCGATGAGCCATTTGTTTGTGCATTTCAAAAGGTCAAGCAAGTGTTTTACTCAGAGTATATCAACAATGAGTCGTGATTAATCGTCCTACATTCGCCAAAGCATCTAAACCGTAGTGTGGATGACTTGGCTACTCCTACCAAATATCAATCCATTTTTATGATAACCCGAATTTGAAACAATTTTTAGGTTTGTCATAAGTATTCAAATTATTTGTAATGACCAGTGGCTGTATTATTCTAGTGTTGTATTATTATCGGACGATAATGTAATGCTTTTTATTCATTTGTACTTGATCATTTTAATGCTTGCAATAACCAAGTGAATATGTTAATTAGGATTTTAATCAATTTAAGCATTAATTCGATAAATTGATATTGGTATTGGTATGTATTGTTATTATCAGATTTAAGCATTAATTCAATGTCCAAATACATGCTCGTACTAATAATAACATTTTTTTGTAGAAAATGACTTCATTCCAGCGCGGTACTGGAGGCGACGAGGGCTCCTCGGGTAGTAGGCCCCCAAAATGGGGCAAATTGGGATCCATCATTGAGAATAAGATGACATTATTGGCTAGATCGCTAGAGTTACTAAAGGCAATCATTGGCCCGAGGTACACTAATTGGAGGGTTGTACCTAATGAGCTATAGATGGGCATCCGCGGGGCAGTATTTATATTTATATTTATATTTTTAATTATAATTATATTTATATTTATATTTAGATTTAGATTTACAAGAAACTATTTCTTTTTTGTTTGTATTTGTTTAATAGGAATAATTCGGCTTGACCCCACATCTCTGCGGCTCCACATTGGAACAGTTGAGGGATCAATATAAGACCTGAAAGAAGAATATGTGGGCACGGTACTTTAGGAAGATACTGGAGTCCATTCTAAGTGTACGTGACACCGCCCGCCCTAAGGAGCCGATCTCATTGGCACAGTCGCAAACGTTTGTCGAGAATGAGAAATCTGAGCGATAATTGGCATCTCTTCAATCAGAGAGGGAAATTTGTGCGAAAAAGCTGGAATGCACTACTTGGGACAGACGTCTTGCGCTAATGTGGAGAATAGGATGGTACGTTTTTATTTTTCTTTAATTTTAGTTTTATGTTATTCTAGTTTAGCATTACTTTTTGTTACTTACTAATTCTGCATTATTCTATTTCAGGAGACAGGGAGTGGCCCTGGGGATAGGCCACATAGGCTCGATGCCTATGTAACAATACAAAGGAAGAAGGTAAATGACAAGGAGGTCGCCCCAAGCATCGCAACCATGATTGTAAGTTATAAATGTTTAATTTTTTTTAATTACGTTATAATTTTTTATTTACTTAATTAACTAATCGTGTACTTTTTGTCATTTCAGGCAAAACTTAACGAAGTGCATGAGTCGCAATCTGATGTCGACTAAGCGTCTTTGGCTATGTACGCACTCAGCCAAGTGCTCATGGCGGATCACAAGGGGAGGATTAAGGGGTGAGCTCGCGGGTGGGGAAGTCGATTATTATCGAAATGGAGACGAACAACATCGGGTTGGCTCATAAGGTGGACGCCCATGATGATAATCTATCAATATTGGAGGTTACAGTCCTAGATATGTACGCCTTGATAAAGCATCATTTGGGGTCCAAGGGAATGGGAAGGGAAAGTAAAAGGATAAGGAGGTAGAGGTAGAGGTAGAGGCAGAGGGAGACGGGGACATCACTATTTCATCGCTGATACACACAAACTCACCAACATATGATGATCCATTTCCCATCACGACTCCTGTCGAGCAGCCTATGTCAACAATCGGTTGGCCGAGCATGTTTCTACTCGATATATATATTATGAGGAGCTAATAGCGAGGGGGTTGAGGGATCCGAGCTTCTTCCCGGGTATGGTGGTTCATGGACGTCCCCTCCAAGACATTGAGGCAAGAGTGCTCGTCACGCATGTGGTGTCCGAAAAGGAGAACTCACCTCTGTGGCTGCGCGTACAATGTGGCGTTCAGCATATTGAGGGGTGTGTCAATTCATATATCGCGCGGCCTTCTTTGCTCATCCGACTGGCTCAATACCCTTTCAAATGACACTGTTTGTATCTTTTTCATTTGGATATCGGATTGTATTTGTATTTTTTTATTTTGGTACATGTTGGTTTGGATATTGATATTCACATTTCTATTTTTATTTTTTATATGGATTATATATGCCGTGATTTAATACATTATTTCTGTTTTATTTAGATATACGTTGTTTGGACAGGTACAATTTTGCTATAACAGGTATAAATATATTGTTGGGCAGTGACAGTAGCCATACTGCCTAGCATTTGTTTTTAAATTCTGCGCATAATTGTCACGGTCTTTTACCGTGATAATTTTTTTGATTTTGTCATGGGCTTGCCACGGTCTTTGACCGTGACAAATCTTGTCAAAGTCAAAGACCGTGGTAAGACCGTGACAAGTCTAATGAAACCGTGATTTTTTTTTTATTTTGTTAAGGGCTTGTCACAGTCTTTGACTGTGACAAATCTTGTCAAAGTCAAAGACCGTGATAGGACCTTGACAAGTCTAATGAACTTTCCATGGTCATTGACCGTGAAAAGTACGTGACAAAGAAATTATCACCCCCAGACTTGTCAGAGTCAAACACCTTGATAAGTTTAACTTGTTAGGATTTTAGACCTTGACAAGTCATCTATTTTGGTGTAGTGATAAGGTTTTATGTGCCCCTCTACAATTCCAAATAATAGCAACAATTGGCGATAAGTGGTTAATAAGCTGGTCAAGATCTATACTCGACCTTAGGAGTATATTGGACATTTTTGTTAAAATATCCCGAGACCCCTTGACCTCCACTATTTTCGTTTTCCCCGAGCCTATCTCCTCGACTACTTGAGACCTGCTATTTATAAATATTTGAACTTGTTGAATGCTCCATTTCATTTTGAATATAATTTCTTCCTCTAGTTTTTTCTCTAGGTTCATCGTTTCTTCCCTGAATGTTAGAGTTTGGGTTTTTATTTAGACCGAACCAAACATTGCTAGGTTGAAGTGGGATTCCCAGTGAGCCAGGAGCGTTTATTTTCGTATTTTACGGTGAGGAACAAATATGCCTTGTTTGAGTAGAAGTAGGGTCACTTACCAAATTATTTTCAGTTCGGTTAAGTAAACAAAACTATAAGCATTTATTGATACCTAACAAACAAAAAAATTATCTATAAGCATTTATGTGTGGCTACTGAGAATGATTGGTTTTTATTTATTTATTTTTTGATATTTTTTTCAATGGAGTAAATATTGTGTTTAGTTAATTTTTTTGGAAAATTTGGATATGCAATACACCTTTGATAAAAGTATAATATAAAGTACACTTCAATCAAACTATAAATAATTATACGAGTAATCCAATTATCACGAATAAAAAAGTTAAAATGCCTTATTATTATTATTATTATTATTATTATTATTATTATTATTATTATTATTATTATTATTATTATTATTATTACTATCATTTAATGTTATACAAATTGTTAGGAACGAAAGGTACAATTATATTTTTAATATAATTTTGTCCATAGTAGTTATTTTATGTATATAATTTATTTAAGGGTAAATTATACTGAACCTCTAGAGTATCTCGGGTTTATAGGTCACCCCTCAACTAAAATACCCGGCAAACTCACCCTTTGAACAATCAACTCGTTTTAAATAAATGTAAAAACTGGATTCTCACTTATTTTGTGAGAAATTGATAAAATTATTCCTAAAAAAAAACTAAACTAAACAAAATAAATTTTAAAAAAACATATGGTTTGATTTTGATTCAACAATATCATCGGATTCATCAATTCCTAATACTTTCTCTCTCCTCTAAAACCCTTTTTTTTTTTAAAAAAAAACTGTCGGAATATTGATTGAAAATGTTGTAGCAGCATAAACATATTTTGCTTGAAAAGATAGCAACACAAATAATATGCAGCATTAGTAGTGGTGCGACATTCTATTCAACGAGATAATTCATTAAATTAGGCAGGGTTAAAACACGTGTGGCCACGAGGTTGACAAGGCCCCTTTGTAAATAGGCTGTTTGGAGTTTATCTGCCACTTTAGGATTGCCACGAGCAATTGGAGTTCGTAGGGTGAGATCGGCATGAAAATCTTCAAAATAATTTCATTCGGTTCTACATTGCTATCAATATGTAATGTGGATGTCGACTCCAATTTTCTTTTAAAAAACCTCTCCATAAGTTGACTGATTTGACAAAAAAAATTTGGTTCATTAACATCCCCGAAAAAAAGTAATAGCATTACATAACATCAATATCCCCTAAATTTAAAGCATAACATGAGAAAATTATATTAACCCCAATTTTAACTCTAAACATTAACTCTAATATTTCTAAAATTAAAAATCCTAACTAAATTCAAATTTAAAAATCATAAATAAATATATAATTAGAATCTCAATCTTCAAACAAAGACAATCAATCAAACAAACTTAACAAGTTCTAACAACGAAATAAATAATAAGAGAAATAGTTATTTTATTTTGTCTATTTATAAAAATAAATAGACAGCAGCAGGGAGCAACACAATAAAAAAAATATGTATTACTTGTGTTGGCAACGAAGTAGCAGGTAGCGTGGGAGGAGGGGACCACCGGAAAAGCTGGGGAGGGAAGGACCACCGGTTGGCAAAGAAATATTGGGGTTTTCTTTCAAATGGGTTGAATGACGTTTTGCTATTACTAATATTAAAAAAAAAAGGGGGGGGGGGGGGGGGGGGGGGGGGTTGGAGAAAGATCCTCGTAATTCTCAAAGTGTATAAAAATAGGACGTTCTCAATAATTTTATAAATTTAGTCCCTTTATTTAAAACACCATTAAAAATGGTGAAAATGGTGCCGCTGGCGTGGACAAATAAAATAAACTCCTAACTCTAAAGGGACCGCACAAATAAATGTTATTGTACCATTGGGACTAGATTTATTAACTTGAAAAGCATTGTCCTAAAAATTCAAATATAAGAAGGGGCATGACATTTACCTTAAATCTCTATAAAAAAAAATTAAGTTTTAAAGAGTTGTTAGATTTTGTCTATATATAAAAATGACCCCCAAAATGTACTAGTTTAGTTTTTACACCATATATTTTATATACTTATTTTTCTATTTAAAAAAAAAAAAAAACTGTGCTGACACAAGTCCCCACTAATCCCTACATAGCTCCGTCCTCGGTCCTCAGTTGAGTATTTTTTATGTCTACGCCTAAAGCTTCAAATCTTGAGTTTACGACTATAATCAAAATGCAGGTATATATTGTCACAGTGCTGTCACTAAATCAAAATAAAGAATTTTTTTTTTACTATCCCCAAATATCCTTCGTTCAAATCCACGGCCACATCATTTTCGACACTAATAGTGTAATTCTTTCGAATGCTTGGTATCCATGACAATGTCAATGTGCTTACTGTGTAGTAGGAATCATATTCATGTGCTTCCTGCTTTGGAATTGGTTAATAATAAATGCAACAGTGGGGTTATCATAAGCTGCCTGCCTCGTTCATTCGGACTGGCAAGGCAGCAAGTGGTGTTCAGTAATTTAAAGAGGTCGAAACCTACCACCAATATTTATTGTCTTTCACATAAATATTTCTCTTACATTTCCCTCGTGGTTTTCAATTCGCAATACTGGATAAACCTGGAACACCAACACTGGATAAAATGGAAACTAAATTCTAAATACACTACGCCTCTAAATGATTCTGAACTTGTAGTTATCCCAAATGCTATATTTTAATTGGTGTATATGGCTCTCAAAGGTCTAAAATCATCTAAAAAAATAGTTGTTTAAGCAGTCTAAATGTGGGATTCCGGATGATATTAACTTGCTAAATTTAGGCATAACAATCATACACCTCAAACTAATTAGCCTCTTTGGGCTATAAAGCAAAATAACCACCCGGGTTAACAAATCAAGCTACTCCTTAACAATAAGAGCTTCTCTTATTTTGCGTCTTGTGTTACACTAATTTGGCTTGGCCGGAAAAAAATAAGAAATTAAAAATGGCGCGTTTCCACTGCTATGTTCTCTTGCTATGTTTGGCCATTAGCACCACACACGCATGGGTTCCAATGCCGATAAGAACATACCACGTGCGTATTGTCAATGGCCTCCCGGGACAAACCCTACATGCGCATTGCAAATCTGGAGATACTGATTTAGGCTTGCGCCAACTACAACCAAACGGGGAGTTCAAGTGGGGGTTTAAAATAAATTGGGCTGGAACCACGCTTTACTTTTGTCATTTGTGGTGGCAAGGTGGGCAACATACGTTCGATGCATTTAAAGCGGACGATAACCTTGTACAAAAGGAGTGTGGTGGAGAGGAATGTGTCTACAAAGCGCAATCGGATGGAATCTACATACTTCATGGTCACAAGGATTATCAACGCAAATTTTCTTGGGAGAAGAAGTGAATTTCCATCCTTTAGTTTTGGTGCGGGCAACAAGGGTGCTAATTCAATTGAATTTATTTCCTTTTAATGAAGAATAAAATGTATGTATAATGTGTACGTACACGTATGTGACTATGTACGCGGTTCATGTGACTCACATTTATATTTAGTTTGACGGTGTTTTAGGCAAAATTTCTATTACTTTTAGAGAATTTTGTATCTGAAAAGTAATGATAATACGTAATTTCCAATTACGTTTTATATATTTTTTTTTCATCATCTTCATTGCAATGAAATGACATAATAAATGAAAAGCCTAAAATCAACAATGTTCTGAAGTGGCTCATAAAACGCAATACACTTGTCGGTGTATGATTGAGAAAAATGACTAACGATAATCCACCCTAAAAATTTAACCGTTAATGAAGGAGCTGGATATAAAATCTGACAACTAATGTTAAGACAAGCTTGGGTTTGCTAAGAATGACTCATTGAAGTCTCGAACCATGTCATACAAATTCAAAATCAGAACCTTGTTTAACAGGGAATTTAATTATCTTCGGTATATTAGAATTGTAATGTTTTAATTTTAGGAAGTCATACATCAAACGGTTGTTCAAGTTATTATAAACATGATGCATTAATTGAATCACTTACATTTTTTAATTTTCCAAAAATATTTTTTTGGAAAATTCTATGGCCTTGTTTGATTATGCAAATTATTTGGTGATGTAAATTGATTCATTGTGAATTAGTGAATTGTAAATGAGTGAATTTGAAATGAGTTAGATTCAATTTTATGCAATGTTTGGTAATTTAAAATTAATGTTAAGGTTTTATGAGGAAAAAAATAAAAACAAATTAATAGAGAGAGGGGGTGGGGTGGGGGTGGGGGAGGGGGGAAGGGAGGGAAAGAGATAGGGTAGCATTCACTTGTGACTCCTATTTCAAATGAATGCATTTCATATTTTTTGTGAAATGAACCAATTTCAAATTTTACACAAGAATTAAAATTGAGCAATTAATGAATTATTTCATTAATGAAACCAAACACAATTAATGGGTCAATTTGTAAATGGACCAATTTATTAATTAGTTATTTTACAATTTTAGGACAATCAAACTCGGCCTATATGTACAAATAATTTGTACAAACTGATGTGCCAAACAATCAATATGAGAGGTCAATAAATATAAAATATTAAAAGTGTGGTCCTCACTATTATTAAGTGGTTCCGACTACAGGGGCGGAAGCCCGATACAAGAGATATACAAAAAAGCATACTGGAAGACCATAAATGAAAAGAGGGAGGAGGGATACAAAAATCCTTACAACCTCCCCTCAATGGCAAAAAAACGCCACACAACAAATAAATTAATTCTCCATTTCCAACTCCTCCAAAAGAAAATAACAAGCCCTAAAGAGTAGAGTGTGACTCTTCTTCGAACAACACATGTAAAGAACTCGTAAAAGTAAAACAGAGTCTAGCTGGCTCAATCTCCTCTCCCTCAAATAACCTCATGTTTCTCTTAAGTTAAATCATCCAAAAATGCATAACAGGGCCATTTTTCACACATAACATACATCCTTGACCCACGTCCTATAACCCCAAATTCCTAGCTCCTCTCTCAATAACACGACGCACACCCATTTCACCCAAAAATAGAGTAATAATCTCCCATAGTCCCTTAACTACCCAACAATGCAACAATAAATGATTGAACATTTTTTCGGCATGCTTACCTTCTACCCAAGCTCCAACCTCTCTTATTTAGCCCGTTTGGCATCATGATTGCTTGTCTCACTACTATCCAGATGAAAAAAGTTACTTTTGGTGGGGTTCACATATGTCAAATGTTTCTCCAAGGAAATTCAATCCCTACGCTTCCCACTAAATCCGAATAATAAGATCGCACTGATAGTATCCCTATCTTACTGCCGCTCCACCACACAAAATTCTTACCCCTTTGAGGAAACTCTTCCAACCCAACAAAGCAAACAACTCCTCTAGCTCCCAATCCACGGGCCTCCTTATAAACCTAGGTGAAAAATGTAGTGGTCCAGCTATATATATAAATCTTATATTAGGTCACATACACACAAACCAGTGTTTTAAAAGGCAGGCCTAGGTTCCGCCTAAGTGCGCTTAGGCTTGAGGCTTGCGAGAAACGCTCCGACTTAAGTTTTTTACGCATTATTCTTGGTAAAAGGCTTAAGGCACACTTTTTTTTAGAACAAAAACACTTTAGTGAAACGATATCGCCTTTTCAAGACTATTTTTGAAATACCGGACCAATATCTCACTCAAAACAATCAAAAGACAAATGGTATCCTAAACCTCTCTGTCTCTCGTAAAAAAAATGCGCATTTTTTTATGATTTTCTTAGTATTTAAAAAAAATAGTATTTTAGTTTTCATATATCCAGATATATTTTAAGGTATGTACCATTCTAGTATTTTTAATAGCCTTGTTATAGTTAAAAAATTTAATTTATTAAAACGGTCTAAATGCCTTTTCACCCCTTTTTACGCCTAAGGGCTGCCTAGGCTTCTAAGGCTTAAGGCTTGGCCTCGACGCCTCAGTCACACCCCGCGTTTTTTAGAACCTTGACACAAACCAAATTCAATTTAGTCCAAATTTTATCTTAATTAAACTAGGTGAACCTAAACATGAAATATATTGAGACTAAATGAAAACGAGCCACACGCCACAAATAGAAGACATAAGATGAAGTAAAATCTCATTCACGCAAAACCAATATTTCAACACTGTTGATACCAAAATTAATATGTTGATGTGGACGAATCATACGAAGACACTTGTCAATCTACGTGGTACAATAACAACGAGGACGTTCATTTCCTCGACCAACTCATGTTTTCCCCGAACAACGAGGATATACCGAGGAACTGCAACACTCCGAGGTAATCTAGCGCTCCGAGGAACTCCTGAGCAACGAGCAACTAAGGCGGTCCGAGCTGCATCTCGGCCGTAGTATTAATTGCCAGAATGTCAACAGTTCAACTATTCATTGAATGTTCATCATCTTGACGCACACGCTGCATTAAATGTATTACCCTTTCATATGCATTCTCATTTAATGTATCGACCCATTCATGTACAGCCTAAGGGCTATAAATACCTTGTATCACCCTCATTCAAAGGGACGGGAATTTCTTGACTGAACTTGTAATCGAGAATTCTCAAACACTCAGCAATAACATAACAGTGGACGTAGGCCATTCTTATAAGGCTGAACCACTTTAAAAATCTTTATCTTAGTTTATTTTTCTGTTATTGAATAATTAGAGAGATCTAATTTTTTACATCAACAGATTGGCGCCGTCTGTGGGAAACGACTGTTGCTATCGTTTTTCACCAAAAATCATTTATCATCAATGGCAGATAATCCAGAATCCAGTAATCGAAATGCTGGAAATACTGGAAATCCTCCAAATCCATCTGCACCTCCAGATCTGGCTGGAATTATGACGAATCTGGCTGAAGGACAAACCGCCATGCAAGAAACAATGAGGCAACTCATTCAAACTCTTCACGGCGGTGCACCTACCCATTCAAGGCAAAGGAGTGATCGTGGGCAATCGCGATCCAGGCGTACTGAGTCATATCGTAATGAAGAATCTAATTATTTTTCTTATCAACCTGGGCGAACTTCATCGATACGGGCTACGGATACAGATCGACATATCACCCTCTCTCCGGAGAGAACTAGCACCCTGGAGAGATTAAGCAGAGCATCTCCTTTCAGTCGGTTAGGACCAAGGAGAAATATGAGTCCACCTAGAGCCCCATCGATAAGCTTTCGACCACCATCAGGTTTGAGAGAAGGATCAGCACAATCAAGACCAGTTACTCGTCGAGATAGATCTCAGGAAGCTACGTCAGAACAATCAATTGCTCGGACTAAGCAGCCCGAGGAAGGAAATGAAGCATGGAAGGGTTCCATTCAGCGATTGGAGGATAGACTTGGAGAAATGGTTAAAGAAAGGAATCCCTTACAGAGAACTTTTGTTCAAGGGACACCTTTTATGCAGGCCATTGTGAATTTTCCTACACCATCGAAATTTAAAGCACCTGTAGTGACCCCTAAATATGATGGAAAGACAAATCCTGTTCTTCATATAGAACAATACCAGGTTGCTGCCGACATATATGCTGTCCCCGACGAGATGAGGTGTAGAGCATTTTCGAGAACTCTTACCGGATCTGCACAGATATGGTACAACAATCTTCCTTGGGGTAAGATTTCTACTTTTATTCAGTTAGCCAAGTTGTTCATTGGTAATTTCTGTTTTGGATCAAAGCCGGTAAAGCG
This sequence comes from Sambucus nigra, assembly GCA_949130495.1. Classification (NCBI taxonomy): domain Eukaryota; kingdom Viridiplantae; phylum Streptophyta; class Magnoliopsida; order Dipsacales; family Adoxaceae; genus Sambucus; species Sambucus nigra. The sequence goes on along the minus strand of OX422218.1, from coordinate 215,552,247 downwards.
AGTAGCGCACTTGTTAAGTGTTAGACAAAAATCAGGTGAGAGTACTAGAGATTACATAACTCGCTTCAATAACGAGAAGTTGGAAGTCATAGATTACGAAGAAAAGACAGCGATCACTGCTTTGATGAGTGGATTGATGCCTAACAAGTTATATTATACTTTGGCCAAAGATCAACCTAAAACTATGTCGGAGTTGATGGCAAAAGCGGCCAAAATCATGAATGCCGAGGAGGCTATGGCTGCGAAGAAGAATATGGATAAAGAAACCAAGGTGGAGGGTGACAAATCTAAGAAGAAAGAGCAAAAAGGTAATGGCGGTGACAAGCACTCCAAGAATAATAGGACGTCATGGGAAGTCCTGAAGAAATATGATAATTACACTCCATTGAAGATGCGTATTAATCATGTTTTAGAAGAAATCAAGAATAACGAAGAAATCAAGTGGCCAGATAAACTGAGGACCAATCCTGACCTGAGGAATAGGGCCAAATATTGCGAGTTCTATAAAGATCATGGCCATACGACCAAAAATTGCATAGCCCTTCAGAACGAGATTGAAACGCTCATCCGAAGAGGAAAGTTGTCAAAGTATGTAGATCGCAGAGGTGAAAGAAAGAATGATGATAGAACTAGAGATCGTTCCAGATCTCCTCGTCGGGCGGAGGAGAAAAAGAAAAGAGATCATGAAGATGATCCAGATGAAGATCCTGATCTTCCAAAGAAGCCAAGATAGCCTGAACGAGAGGTATTTTCCATACGTTTTGGGTCAATTGATTGTAATGTTATAACAGGAGGAGACGCTGGAGGGGGAGACCTTACTGCAGAAAGAAAGGCCTATCTCGGAGAGGCTCAAGCCTGCTCATATATTCAACGAATAAATCTTGCCGGGGATGATCGTCTGAGGAAGGTAAATAAAGAGAAGCTAGTTATTGGTTTTTCAAAAAACGATTTGGCCGGTGTTCTTTACCCTCACGACAATCCCTTGGTGATCAAAATGAGGATGAAAGATGTGGTGATTTCAAGGGTGTTGGTGGACAATGGTAGTTTGGCAGACATCATATACTATTCATGTTTTGATAGTTTGAATTTAAAATTATCTCAATTGGAACCTTATCACAGACCCCTTCTGGGTTTTGCTAGCGAGAAAGTTTTTCCACTTGGGACGATCAAGTTGGACATATTCATTGGAACTTGGCCTGCTTGTCAAACAAAAAGAATACGCTTCTTTGTGATGGATAAGAATGTGCAGTCAACCTACAACATCATCATGGGAAGAGTTGGTTTGAAGAAGTTCGAAGCAGTTCCATCTACAGTGCATCAATGCTTAAAATTCCCAACAAACTTCGGAGTAGGAGTTGTGAAAGGTGATCAAAAAATAGCTCGGGAATGCTATTATTCATCTGCCGAGCCAGAGGAGCCTAAAGAATCAAGGAAAAAGACTATTACCTACCAGGTGGAGGAAGGTACAGAAATTGAAACTCTTGATCCCATGGATGAATCCCAACTTGTAAAAGGACAGGTAGTAGAATCTACAGAAAATATTATTCTGGACGAGGAGCACCCTGAGCGAGTAACTCAGATAGGTTCGTCGTTGGATGCTTCAATAAAACAAGAGTTGATAATGTTCTTGAGAAACAGGAAGAAAACTTTCGCATGGAGTCATGAGGACATGCCAGGAATAGATCCCAACTTCTTATGTCATGAACTCAATGTGAATAAGGAGATCAAGCCTGTGAAACAGAGAAGAAGGGTATTTAGCCCCGAGAAGAATCAAGCCATACAAGAGGAGGTCGAGAAGCTCCAGAAAGCCCAATTCATTGAAGATGTGAAATATCCAGACTGGCTGGCAAATGTGGTGATGGTAAAGAAGAAAAATAATAAATGGAGAATGTGTGTTGATTTCACTGATCTCAACAAGGCATGCCCAAAAGATCATTTTCCATTGCCCAGAATTGACCAACTAGTGGATGCTATCTCGGGACATGAGCTGCTCAGCTTCATGGATGCTTACTCTGGCTACAACCAGATCAAAATGAAACCTGAAGACAGGGAAAGTACTTCTTTTATTACCCCAAGGGGAACTTATTACTATAATGTTATGCCTTTTGGTTTGAAAAATGCAGGAGCGACATACCAGCGGTTGATGAACAAGGTTTTCACCGAACAAATCAGTTGCAACATGGAAGTCTATGTCGATGATATGCTGACAAAAAGCAAGAAAGCTGCAGATCATCTAGTTGACTTAGCTTAGACATTTGATCAATTGAATAAATACCAGATGAAGCTCAACCCGACGAAGTGCACATTTGGAGTATGAGAAGGAATGTTTCTCGGATACATTGTCAATCAGCGAGGCATTGAAGCAAATCCAGATAAGATCAAAGCTCTTTTAGGGTTGCGATCTCCAACAACAAAGAAAGAAGTGCAGATTCTTACAGGACGAGTTGCAGCGCTCAACAGATTTGTATCTCGAGCAACTGACAAATGCCTCCCATTCTTCAAAACACTTCGAAAAACTTTTGAGTGGACTGATGAATGTGAGAAGGCCTTTCAAGACTTGAAAAAGTATTTGGGAGCACCTCCATTGTTGTCTAGGCCAATAACAGGAGAGAAGTTGTACTTGTATCTAGCAGTATCCGAGAATGCAGTTAGCTCGACATTGATCAGATTGGAGAATGGAGTCCAGAAACCAATTTATTACACAAGTAAGGCTTTCCGAGGTGCGGAGATCAGGTACCCAAAGTTAGAAAAATTGGCATTGGCATTAATTGAAGCAAGTAGAAGAATGAGGCCATATTTCCAGGCCCATACCATCATTGTGTATACCGACATGCCATTGAGACAAGCCCTTCACAAGCCAGAAAAATCAGGAAGACTGATGTACTGGGCAATAGAACTCGGTGAATATGATATTGTGTATGAACCCAGATCATCATTAAAAGGGCAAGCTGTAGCAGATTTTATAGCAGAGTTTACATACCCTGATACCCCCGAGGAATAAAAGTTGCTCACTGACCAACCTGTGGATGTTACAAGATCAACAGACATAGGTCCAGACCAACTCCGGTTGGTAAAAGGGCTTGTGGATGTAGAAGGATCATCAACTTCAAACTCAGATCAACTCCGGTTGGTAAAAGAGCGAGAAGAGATGGTTAACGAGGAGCGAAAAGTGTCAAGGGAAGACGAAAAGAAGCAACAAATATTTCACCGAGGAACCCTGTCAGATAAGGAATTTGAAGACGGATTACCCATATGGAGATTATATGTAGATGGCTCATCTTGCACAGTAGGTTGCGGCGCAGGAATTATTTTGAGCACCCCAGATGAGATTGACGTGGAATATGCTTTACGATTCCAATTCAAAGCCTCTAATAATGAAGCTGAATATGAGGCCATGACAGCGGGTTTAAACTTAGCAAAAGTTATGGAAGCCCGGCAAGTAATTGTATTCAGTGATTCTCAATTAATTATAAATCAGATGACAGGAACATATGCAGTTAAATGAGATTTAATGGCAAAGTATCATGCAAAGGTGATGGAGTTACTGATAGAATTTGATGCCATTCAATTGGTGAGAATACCGAGGATGGAGAATGTACAAGCAGACGCACTGGCCCGACTAGCATCACCTACTCGTACCGAGCTGCGAAAAACGATACCAATTGAAGTGTTGGAAAGTCGGAGCATAGATGAAAACTTGACGATGAATGTTATTACCCTTGATTTAGGACCATCTTGGATGGATCCCATTAGGATATATATTGAAGAGGGAGGATTACCAGAGGATAAGCTCACTGCCAAAAAATTGAAGTATAAATCTGCTCGGTATGTATTAACTAATAGTATTTTATATAGACGAGGAATTATGGCAGGTTTGCAGAGATGTGTACATCCCTTCGAGGTGAAGGAATTGATTGAAGAAATCCATGAAGGGTCTTGTGGAGCTCATGTAGCAGGTCGAACACTTTTACAAAGGGTAATGACTCAAGGATACTACTGGCCAACAATGAGGGCTAATTGTATAGCCTATGCTAAGAAATGTGACAAGTGCCAACGTTTTTCCTCTATCCGACGAACTCCACAAGCACTGTTGACACCCATAACTTCCCCTTGGCCATTCTCCATGTGGGGAATTAATTTGGTGGGACCATTGCCGACCACCCGAGGAAGATTCAAGTACCTCGTCGTTGCAGTAGACTATTTTACTAAGTGAGTAGAAGCTGAACCCCTCATCGACATGACGTACGAGAAGGTATACCAGTTCGTTTGGAAGAATATCATCTGTCGATATGGTCTCCCTCATGCCTTCATCACAGACCATGGAACCCAATTTGATAACGAGGAATTTGCTGCTTATTGTCATCAGTTGAATATTTTGAAGGTCCATTCAGCACCAGACCATCCTCAAAGCAATGGACAGACTGAAGTGACGAATAGAACATTGTTGAATGGTTTGAAGAAAAGGCTAAGTGAAGCTAAAGCTAACTGGATTAACGAGCTACAATCAGTATTGTGGGCTTACCGAACAACACCCCGAGCAGCGACTAGAGAATCACCATATATGCTGGCATTTGGAAGTGAGGCTGTAATACCTGCCGAGTTAGGTCTCCCAACACACAGAGTGCTGAATTTCAATTCCCCAGTCAGTGACTTGATGAGAAGACTGGATTTGGATATGCTCGAGGAAGTAAGAGAAGAGGCAGCCATTAGGAATGCTGCTTACCAACAACGCACAACTCTGTTCTACAATAAAAGGGTGAAAAAATGCGATTTAAAAGAAGGAGATTATGTGCTAAAGAAGGTAATTCAGAAACACAATAAATTGGAGGCAAACTGGCATGGGCCTTACCGAGTTACAGAAGTTGTTCGACCAGGAACTTACCGAATAGAAACTCTAGAAGGAGAAGAATTCAAGAATGCTTGGAATGCTGAACACCTTCGCAAGTATTATCAATGATGTAAAATGTACAACGGTTCCATCAATATGAATAAAACGATGATGTTTTCACCATTTTCCTCTCCTTTGTTTGAAAGTTTTTTGGGGAATACTAGTGTTGTACACTACGCTACTCGACAGCAAAAAGAAGACGATAGTTCGAAAGAACCAAAAAATATACTCCTTTGGTTAGGAGGTGTACACTAGCGTGACCAACTAAGGTTGGTAAGATAACTAGTGGACAAAAAATTCGAAAGAACCAAAAAATATACTCCTTTGGTTAGGAAGCGTACACTAGCATGACCAACTAAGGTTGGTAAGATAACTAGTGGACAAAAAGTTCAAAAGAACCAAAAAATATACTCCTTTGGTTAGGAGGCGTACACTAGCATGACCAACTAAGGTTGGTAAGATAACTAGTGGACAAAAAGTTCGAAAGAACCAAAAAATATACTCCTTTGGTTAGGAGGCGTACACTAGTGTGACCAACTAAGGTTGGTAAGATAACTAGTGGACAAGAAAGTTCGAAGGAACTTGATAGTTCAATAATCAACTACGGTTGAGGGAAGAACGATATCATTTTGAAAATAGGCCAACAAGTTGGTCGGAAGGTAAAATCATTCCAGAAAATACAAAGAATTCCAAACTGAACCAAGTATAGTTGGTCGGTGATCAACTATACTTAGTCGACGAGGATAAATTATCGACCATGGTTGGTCGGGCACATTTTATGAATTTTTTTTTAGCAAGTATGGTTGGTCGGGGATAAAAACCCATAAACTGTAGTTGGTCGACGAACACAATTTAACAACCTTAGTTGGTTGGAAACATTTTATACTTATTACTTTATTATTAAGTGATTGAGCAACATTGATATTTGTAATTTTGATTACTAAGTTGGTTGATGAACAGCATCATATTGTTATCTTTTTAATAGATACATATACACAAATGTAAAAATGTAAAAATAAACACAAGATAATCGCAATACAAATTTGCAAACAGAAAATGAAATTCTTTCATTAAGATAAAAATGTATTACAAGCTATACATATGTGCTAATTGTTACATCGAAAAACCTATTCTATTGGTTTCTTTCCTTTAGCTTTTGAAACAGGTTCCTCGCCGGCAGGAGGATCTTCTAAGCAAAGAGGAGAATTGATGAAATTAATATCTCTGAGCATTCTGACGTTCATCACAGAAGGTGTATCCAAGAGATGCTCTGGACGAGATAATTCAGTCTGAGAATGAAGACTATAGTCGCCGAGATATTTTGAAATTAGACTCCGAGGAATGGAACGAGCTGGGATCCATTCCATGTCCAATTTGAAAGGTGGCACAGGCAAATCTAATAACCCTGGAGCATGATAATCCCATAAAAAATGCCCTTGCTCCAATTTCAGTACACCCAGGGCGTTCAACCACCCCTGCTTATAACCTTCATTATTAGCATGTTCAATCCGAGCATCTAAATGAACAAGGGCTTCATTGTATCCTGCCATCCAAAATTCCCTGGGCTGTTTATGGAATTGGAAGGTTAATATATCCAATTGTTCGTGAAGGCTCCTGGAAAAAACATCTTTATCATTCAAAGCAGACTTCATCACAGTAAGTTGATCCTCCAAGGATAGGTTTTTCTTGGACATTTCGGACAGAGCCCGGTCTTTTGCGTTCAATTGGAATGCTTGAGTTTCTAAAGTAGACTGAGTGCGAGCCTCTTCAACATTACGGCTAAGAACTCTTGATCGACTCCGAGCAGCGACTGGAGAACTTTGCTCCTCGACAATATTTTGAACAGCTCTTCCTCGCCCACGAGAACTTCTTCCTCATCCCCGAGCAGCCACAGGAATAACAGATTTTCTTAAGTTATCTAGTTCTTGCCTTAATTTGGCATTCTCAACTTCTAAGAACGAGAAACCTTCGTCGGTAACTTGCACTAAAGCAGTGGAAGATGACGCTGCACATTCATACTGTGCCAGCTTTTTCTGTAAATTATTATTCTCCTGTTCCAGCAACTCAGCAATCTGCCTGCAAGCCTCAACTTCACCTTTTAAAGTTCTTTCCCTAACATCGTATCCAGCCAGGATCTTTTTATGGCCTGTGTCAGAAGAAAATTATTGATATCTATTTTCATATTCCTTGTGCAATAAAGCCATTGATTCATTGTGCTGACCTTGGAGATCTTCTAAGGAATAATGAAGTTCCTCAATCAAGTCGTAGTAGGCTACATTGTTGGCCACAACTCGGTCGAGTAAATCTTTCAAGTACCGATAAGCCTCAATTGCCTGTTCTGAGGCATCATGGCCAAGGATGTCAGCAATTTTTGATGTACTAAGGTCTGTATGACCAGCCTTATAATATTCGTGACATTGCTGCATCAGCTTGGTATCATGTGCAGATATTAGTTCCATTTTAGCAATAAACTAAGGATGAGAAAAAGACAACAATCAACAAAAACAAATCATCAACAACAGAGATGAACAAAAATGTATTTTATTAGATCATCAAAAGATTACATTGTTTGATTACAAGTGATAATAAAAGATAGAAATGATACCGAACAACTTCACACCTTTTCCTTGTCTCCCAAGACTTTCTCGGGAGGCTGGGACGAGGAGCTTGGTTGCTCGGAGGTGATAGCAGCTTGAACAGCAAGAGTTGAAATATTCTCAGAAGGAGGAGGCATGTAAGAAACGTCCTCGTTGGCAGCAGGAAGAGAGGCAGGGACTTGATCGCCTATGGCTAAAGAAGATTCATCAGAGGCAGGCTCATCTTCTTCTTCTTCCACAATTGGTGGAGGAGGACCAGGGAGGTGCAACTGGAATAGATCGGAATCATCCTTGATCTTCAATTCCTGTAGGGCAGCTACCCAGCCATCTCGGAAGTATTTCAACTTCCCATATTGAACTTGGGATGTCATCGCAGAAATCCCCTTGTCCCATCCTTTATCCCAGCCTGAGCTGAAGGATTTTTTAACTGCGAGCTTTCTTCTCAATTTCTCCGAGGAGAGATTCGCATCAAATTCTTCTTTTTTGCCCGTGATATCTCGCAGGGCGGACAATTCTTCCTCTGCCTTCCTCAGCTTGTCCTCAAGTTCTCCAAAATTCTTGAGTTTGTCGTCATATTTCTTATGCTCAACCTCTAAACTTTTCACTTTATTCTCCAAACTCTTGGAGATCTCAGCCATCTTCACCTTCTCGGCCTCAACTGTAGACAACTTTTTCTCCCAAACAGCCTTGTCCTCACTATACTGTTAGCGAGATTCCTTTAAGGATTGGGTCAAACCCAGCAGAGCATCCTCTACACCTGACGAGGAGCTTGAAGCTTTAATAGCTTCATCCTTCTTCACGATTTTATTAAAACAATTCACCAGCTGAACAAAGGAAAAAGTGACAGGTCAGTGCAAAAATACAAGTATTCAGAGAAAGAAAGAAATTCAGAGTGTGAGAAATTTACCGAAGCAAGGTGACGAGTAGCTAGGGATGTCAACATATCCCTAGAAATATTTTCATCAATTCCTTAGACCTCGGGTATGATCCAAGTTTTTACTGAGCTCATTGCAGAGCTCGGAGGAATGATGGTTGGAACACCAACAACACCAGATGGTGGAGAAGGGACAGTTTCAGCCAAATTGACTGAGGATGATTTCCTCAATATTCTCAAAGGGACTTCAGCAGCTTCAACCAAGGAAGAACTCTTGGTTGGAGAGATAGTAATCACTTCCATAGGAGCAACTTTCTTGCTCGGAGCCACTGGGGGCTTCTCGGCAGCTTTAGAGGGTGCAGCATCCACCTTCTTAGTCCCCTCTGGGACATCAGTTTTGCTTTTCTTAGCCCCAGCAGCAGAAGTAATGTCATCAAATAGATCAGGAGGAGCTCTTTTCTTGCCCATTCTCTGACTTAAAGGAAGATGAGAATCTGAAGAAGAATCCTCTGGAGTTGAAGCTGGCTCAACAGGGCGAGCAGTATAAGAGGTTGTATAACTCTTATACTGTAACAAATATGATGCAGACCTGATGTGCTCGTCTGCAACGTTCTTATGCAAGCCCCAGATAAGTTTCAGATGCTTAATATTAACCTCTGATTCTTTTGGAGTTTTTCTTTTGCTATCAACTGCAAATAAATACATAATGAGATATCATTCATACATTTTGTCAAACATGATGAAAGAATAATTTCATAAGTAAAATAAAATGAAAAATAAACCTATCCCATTGCCATATGGGGGGCATCTGGGACCGTTGTATACTCCATCTCCAACTAAAGGGGCATATTGCCAATTTTTAATAACCAACCCATGTTCAAAATAATCTCTATTTGAGTCAGGGAGGTTAACTACAAGAGCCCTATTCAGAAACCTAGTTTTTAAGTAATAAATATTATCTAGAGTGGCCCATTTATAGCAATACATAATTTAAGGGATCCCTATACGAGTCCCATGAGTTAGATTTAATTTGTACACCCCATTAATTATTCTCCATGAATTGGGGGCTATTTTTGCAGGGACAAGATCAAAATACTGAAAAAACTCAAGACACAATGGGTTTGGTGGAAAAGAAAATCCATATTCAGCAATGAATAGACTGGGGAACCAGTGTCCCTCAGCCAATCGAAAATAATCTAAAGGCTCAAAAAGAACCTCCAGAGTTACCCAGGAAGGAATGAAAAAATCGGAACAAAATTTCTCAACAGACTCCACAATATAAACCATACTGAATAAAAGAGATACATAAGAAAGGAAGAAGATCTTACAAGAAGAAATGAGGTATGTTGACAACGAACGAAAACTAGGATGAACGCACAAGAGAGAAGGAGAAAATAGAAAGCTTGAATGCAGGGAATTGGAAAAAGAAGAAGACGATATGGTTACCTAAGAAGTTTAAATACTTTGCCTTGGGAAGCGGCGAATGAAATGATTACAAAAAAGAAACTATTGAACTTCCGGCGGCTAAAAGGACAAAAAGGGCACTAAGATCGAAGCGCTCTTAAAAGTTCGAAAAAAGGCGGATTTGTTGAATTTGGAAATAAATTCAAATACGATGCTCTTAAAACTCAGGAAGATCATTCAATATTGCCATAAACCGAGAAAGAATGTTCCATACTCCTCAAAGTTTGAAATATGAAACATTGGGGGCTTCTGTTGATACCAAAATTAATATGCTGATGTGCATGAATCATATGAAGACACTTGTCAATCTATGTGGTACAATAACAACGAGGAAGTTCATTTCCTCGACCAACTCATGTTCTCCCCGAACAACGAGTATATACCGAGGAACTGCAACACTCTGAGGTACTCTAGCGCTCCGAGGAACTCCTGAGCAACGAGCAACTAAGGCGGTCCGAGCTGCATCTCGGCTGTAGTATTAATTGCCAGAATGTCAACAGTTCAACTATTCATTGAATGTTCATCATCTTGACGCACACGCTGCATTAAATGTATTACCCTTTCATATGCATTCTCATTTAATGTATCGACCCATTCATGTACAGCCTAAGGGCTATAAATACCTTGTATCACCCTCATTCAAAGGGACGGGAATTTCTTGACTGAACTTGTAATCGAGAATTCCCAAACACTCAGCAATAACATAATAGTGGACGTAGGCCATTCTTATAAGACTGAACCACTTTAAAAATCTTTGTCTCATTTTTATCTGTGATTGAATAATTAGAGAGATCTAATTTTTTACATCAACAAACACTATTTACGACAAGGTATTAAAAAATAACATCTACATAATTAGAAAACATAGAGTTGCACTAACTGATGCGATAATGATTCCTTCCAAGTTACCGACAGTAAGCGATGCAGATCCAATAATGCTCCACAGCAAGCTCCACTTGCCTCGGTGTCTATTGATTAACCTCAGAATATCGTATTCCTATCTTCAGCAGTGGAGAATTAACTCCATAAGGTTATGAACAAGGATTGTGTTCTTCATGGTGTTGTAAAGCGATCTCAAATCATCCAAGGGGTTTGGATGGGAAAAAAACATAAGAGTTTGATCAATATAAGATATCTAAAAGGTTTGTATTAAAATGCATGTTGGTGTCTCTATATGTAGAGAGAAAAATATCCAAGAGATAGACATGAAAGATTGCAATTGAATCGGCTAAAAAATAATTTTTGCATACTCGTTTAAACGAAGGCACATCTCGTTCAAACGACTGATCTAACAAAATTCCATAACCTACTAAAAGACATGACAATCAATCTTGTTCAATCAAAGTTGAGTTTATACTAATGAGGTAAAATAACTCATTCAAACGACATTCATTATCGTTCTAACGACTTTGCAAAATTTTTAAAAAATATTTCTAAACAAACTTAAAAGATATTTTAAGTTTTTAAACCCTTAAAATACCCCTGAACGAAAAGATTAAGCATAAACAACCTCATATACCTTCTTCAATGATCGATCTTCGATTGTTGCATTTGGTCACTAACTTGTCTTTACTTGAAGTCTTTAGAATGTACATGAAATGTGGGTGCAATGGGATAAGCCAAACTAAAAAAGATGATGAAAAATTATAAATCTTGTTCTTAAAAATCTCCCCCTTTGACTATTCGAGTATAGAACACAAACTAAAAATAAATAACCCCTAAGACAAGTACAACTAATGTCCCTCTTAAACCCGAAAAGGAAAATACACATGTGACATTGTCTTGAATGGAATATCTTCATCGTGTAGTTCGTGGAATCATCAAAATGGAAAAGGCCTACATACATGAAGCAAAAGAAATACTGTGACGCATGGAGTTTAATATAAAACAAAAAAACTCCCTCTTAATATATTCTCCTTCTTTTTGTTCATAATAGAGAAAGGGTTAGAAACCAATACTGAAATATTATCATCACAAGAATTCAATTATGAAATACCATAACAAGGAATAAACAATGAAGTATATGTGATGAAATTTAAATAAAGAAATAAACTATTTTGAAAATTTTGGAATTTTTTAGTACATCAATATACGTACAAAATACAATAGTCACACAATGTAGTAGCACGAAAATATCTTAACCATGGAAATGTCATGGAATTGTATGGACTTAATGAACGAAAAATTCAACATAGGTATACGTCGAAAAAGTGCATAAAGCCAAAAAGATACTCATAACGAAAGAACTCAATTCAACATTAGGTGTCAATAGAAATGACTCATATGCAAAATGCCATAAATTTTAATGCTTCTCAAATCAGTAATGTTAAACTATCTAATATTTTTTAAGGAAGTTTATTACACAATCCCATTATACTTCAACTTATAAAACCTTTAAAATTATACATTGTAAGCATAAACTCTTATCATATAGCTCAAGTAAATGAAGCATCAATAAAAAAAATTGGCCTTGGTACTTATGTTTCTATGTGCCTAAATCCTCTTTTAGGATCTTGCCAATGGTGGCCTTTAACGCAAATAATACTACTTCTTTCATAGCCCCTTTCCATTGCATAAACTAAAATCAAATTTTTCGCGAAAAGAAATCCGGACAATGGTTCTTACGACCACATTTAGTTCTTACTACATTTGGTTCATTATCAAGCACATTTGAGATGATAAAACCCTATTAGGCATATGGCAAGCAAGCAAAATGTTCAAAAGATTCGTTCATATGTGCAATAAAGGCGATATAAAGAGTCTATCATAAAGGAAGTAATCATAAAGGAACAACACAATGTTAAACATGTTTTTTTAAGCACACAAAACAAACGAAGTCAAGTCTTATAACACCATGAGTAACTCACATAAATGGATGGAATAATTGTGAAACGAACATCTTAAATGTGAATCCATATATGGTGTAAACCAAAATACAAAACTATTTTTAAAATTTTGAATTTTTTGATTTTTTTTTATCAAAAATAAATATTTTTGAAATTTTTGAAACTTTTTTGTAAAAGGAAAGAAAATATATTTGTGTTTTTCAAAATATAAACATAGGAATACAATTTAGTAATTAGGAAAAAAGATAGCAGTATGAAAATTACCATATACTAGAAACAATACCCAAACTGAATCAATGGCAAAAATACCCAAAGACTTCCTAAGATCCTCAAATCGAAGTTCATCTAAATGTTTAGTGAAAATGTCGGTCAATTGACGTTAGGCACTCACGAAGCTCAAGGAAACGATCTTCTCCTCAATAATATTATGAATAAAGTTTTCATGCATCCTAATCTGTTTCGTATGGGAATGTTGGAATGAATTATGGAAAATACGGGTTCCACTCATGTTACCGTAAGAAATGGTCATTATGCTTTGAGTAATCCCATAATCTTCCAACAATTGCTTGATTTACAAGAGTTGTATGCAATAACTCCCAACGACGATGTACTCGGCCTCCATCGTGGACAAAGAAATGGAGTTTTGCTTCTTGCTCAATTAAGAGACAAGATCACTCCTAAAGTAAGAGCGTCAACTTGATGTTCCTTTATAACCTTTAGCATCTCGAGCCCAATAAACAATAGAATAAGCTAAAAAATGTCATAAGTATCAAAGAAATACCAAATTCTATAGGAAATAATTCCACTCACGTATTTGATGATAAGTTTAAGTGAAAGCAAGTGTGACTCTTTTGGGACACTTTGTAACGTTCACAACTCCAACACTAAAGGATATGTTGAGACGACTAGCGGACAAGTAGCGGAGACTATCTATCATACTTTTATAAAGATGTTACTTTACGTTAGTGCCTAAAGTTTCTTTGATAATCTTAGTCGAGCAACGCATGGGTGTGTGTGAGTTCTTAGCGGAGTCTAAGACAAATTTCTTTACTAGCTCCCTAGAATATTTAGATTGAGATGTGAATATCCCATTCTCAAGTTGGTTCACTTGGATACCTAAGAAGAAAGAATGTTCACCAACCATGCTTGATTCAGCATAAATTCTTCATATTTATCCTCTTAATTTCGGTATTTTTATGATCCCGTGCGGTATAAATAACTTGGATTTGTGTCATATTTATGCTACCAACCCTTTTTGGCAAGTATTTCGTATTTTGTGTATCTCTTATGTGTTTTACAGGTATTTCATGCAAGAAAGATGAAAAAGAGAACTCAAAATTGTGAAAGTAACCAAGAATCGGGGAGTTGAAGGGCATTTTTGTAATTTTTCAGCCTTAGTCCGGAGGTGGGGCCAACTGGAAAGTTTAAGAGCTTTCAATTACAAGAACACTGGAAAAAACGGCACCTCAATCCGAGCTACGGTGAAGAAGTTATGACAATTTGAAGTTGAGAAAAAATCCAAGAAAAAAAGCTGTCAAACCCTGGGACCGGTCTGCCCAGAAATTAAAAGAACCGGTCCGACCTGGGACCGGTCTGCCCAAAAATTAAAAGAACCGGTCCGCCATGGGACCGGTCCGCCCCTACCCCGGACCGGTCCGCTTTGCCAAACTCCAGAAGACCCCGGATCACAAGCAAACCGAAGAAGGCAAAAATAAAAAGAATCGGTCCGCCATGGGACCGGTCCGCTAAGAAATTAAAAGAACCGGTCCGCCCTGGGACTGGTCCGGAGGAGTATAGGACCGGTCCGGATCAAGACAAACCGGTCCGGGGGAGGAGGGGACCGGTCCGGCTGTCGCAGTTTTAATTTGCTATTTTTCCTCTAATAGAGAGTCCTAGTGCTGCTAAAACTCTTGGAGTCTTGTAGGGTATAAAAACCCATTTTACTATCATTCTTAGCACAGAGATTAGAGGAGATTTTAGATAGTTTTTCTTTTCTTTCCAAAAACCCTAGTTTTAGATACAATTTCCTGTTTTATTCAAGGATTGAAGATTTATTCAGAGTTTGTGTGATTACCAGTTTTATTTATTGCTGCGATTATTCCTTGGGTTATTTTAGTAAGTTGTTTCTTCTTTGTGATTCTATTCTACATTATTTCATCAATTGTCCTTGGATTAATCATGAACACTTGCATATTAAACACTGTTTTCATCACTTTCATCATGTTAGGCTAGATTTTCTAAGGCCGGGGTACATGAACCTAGCCTGATGTGTTAATTGTAGGCATATAACATTAATCCTCTGAATTTAGTGATTGATTGCGACCGTATCACGTAGGAACATAACAATTGTAGGTCTTTATATTTCGTTTGCCTCTGGGTAACCGTGATGATTTAGAATACAATTCGAGTGTTATTATGGCGATACTGATTTACTCGTCCTCAGATTAAGTATGACGCGGGCTTGAACCTCATATACGTAATGCTTGGGAGTACTAAATTCCGGGTTAAATCAATCAGTTAAATTTACGATTAGTATTATAACTTCAATACACTAGGGTTGGGGGATTGTATTCCCGTCCTGTTTTTCGCATCACTTAGTTCAAAAGTTTCAAATCATTTTTTCATTAGTATTTTAGGTAAATTAGTATAATTGTATCTTTTCATAATTTCATAATTGCACCTAGTTTAATCATTCCCAAAATCAAATCTTTTTCTTTCTTTTTAGAGTCATCGTTAGGATTCCTCCGTCTTATCCCGTCGTCACAACTCCGCTGTCCTTTTTCCCTGAGGATCGATACCCGACTTGTCGTATTATTACTTGAACGACAGGCTTGCACTTGAGCCTAGAGAGTACACACTTTAGAGACACATTTCTAGTCGTGCCAAGTTTTTGGCGCCGTTGCCGGGGAACTAGGTAGACTTAGGATTAGATCGAGTTAATCCAAAGCGTTGACCAAAAATTCAAAAATTCAAAAAAATAAAATAAAAAAAAAATCCAAAAAGATTCACAATTGTCATCTCTCCTGAGCTTAATGCAAAATTCTGAAACCACTCCCACACCCCATAATACTCCAACCAGCATTCACGAAAATCCACTTGTTGAGTATAATCCCGATAGTCCCCACACTCCGAACGCCCCACAGTTCTGGATCCCACCGCCTACACCGTCGCAGTCAATCTCTAGTAACACTCCCTTCTCCTTCGTAGGACACACTTCGTGCACACCCAGTGAGAGCGCCGAATCGTCAAGTGAGAGAGAGATGTCACAACATAGTAATGCACCTACCGGTGAGGACGAGCCTCCATACCGCCCGTTGAGAGAATTCTTATATCCCGAGCGCACTGTCACTCCGGGATGCATTATACTCCCGTATAATGCCGGGCAGTTCCGATTCAAAAATGGGATTATCCAGATGCTACCACACTATCACGGTATGGATTCTGAAAAGCCATACCTGCATATAAGGGAATTTGAGGACGTGTGTGATACTCTCAACGATCAAACTTGCACACAAGAGGTTATTCGCCTCAAACTCTTCCCATTCTCGTTAAAAGATAAAGCTAAGACCTGGCTATGGTCTTTACCTCCGAGCTCGATTCCATCTTGGAACGAGTTACAATCCAGATTTCTCAAGAAGTTCTTTCCACCGCATCGAACAATCTCCATAAAGGCTCAGATTCAATCGTTCAGGCAATTGGATAATGAACCATTCCATCGATGTTATGAGCGTTTCAATGAGTTAACTGCTTCGTGCCCCCATCATGGATTTGATACAGCTCAAATCATTTCCCTCCTCTATAATGGGTTGAACCTTAACTCCAAGCAACTCATTGAAACCATGGGTAGTGGTCCGTTTATCGAACTAGACTGCCACGATGCTGAGCTTCACCTGAGGTATGTCGCCGAGACTACCCAATCAGGGGATATTTCTGATTCTAATGCTCAGAATCGAAATCGTCAAGCGACCACCCCTCCATCAGCGTCCGGCCTATACCGTGTAGATAAGACCTCTATGTCGGACAGTTGGTTGGACACCATTGAGAAAGGATTTCGAGATTTATGTGAGGTAGTTGGATCTATCAAAAATCCCGTCGAAAAAGTATGTGCGATTTGTGAGGCGGGACATTCAACTGAGGAATGCCCGACGATACCAGCCTATAAAGGAATGCTTCAAGAGCAAGTTAGTAGTATAGGAGGTTTCAAGGGAAATTTTGCTGCCCCTCATGGGAATTCATACAATCCTTCATGGAAAAATCATCCCGGGTTTAGCTACGGGCAACAACATGCCGCAATGAACCCTCCTTCGCATGTTTCCCCTCCTCCTCCACAAAAATTTCAACAAGCTCCACACATGCAAAGACATGTGCAAGCACCACCACCTCACGGAAATTATATCCCGCCATAGCGGAGAACTCTTGAGGATACTGTGAATCAATTCATCGCAAGCCAGACCGCAAACAATGCCAAATATGATCGTCTAATTGGCGACATAAATGCGACTCTGTCACAAATACAATCCTCATTGAGTGTTCAAGAGAAGGGCAAGTTTCCTGCCCAGGGCCAAAGACCTCTCCAAGATCAAACTAGTGTTAGCTCGACACCCCACGACCATCTTGAGCAATGTAGCGCAATCACCACTCTACGTAGTGGGAGGGTAGTTGACTTGTCACCTCCCCCACGAGACATACTTAAAGACAAGGAGATTTCGCCCGGTACGAAAGAGGCCGAAGATGTCCCCTTGAATGAAGGTGATAAAGAGCACACTAGTGAGCCCGAGGTAGTAGCGAAACCGCCCACCGCGGCACCATTTCCTCAAAGGCTAATTCCCGCTCAAAATGGGACCCCACGTGATGAAGTGCTAGACGTGCTTAAGCAAGTAAAGCTAAACTTGCCCTTCCTTGATGCCATAAAGCAAATTCCAGCTTATGCAAAAGTCATCAAAGATTTGTTGACGATAAAAAGGAAGATGAAAGTAAAGAAGAATGTCTTCCTAGAACAGAACGTGAGATCCATCCTACTCAATGAGCTCCCTCCTAAATTCAAAGATCCCGGTGCACCCACCATTTCCTGCATCATTGGAGAGAACAAAATTGAAAAAGCCTTACTTGACTTGGGAGCAAGTGTAAACATACTCCCTTACTCCATTTATAGGCAACTTGACTTGGGCGACCTCAAGCCCACAAAGGTCACTCTCCAACTAGCGGATCGAACCGTGAAGATTCCACGAGGCATAATTGAGGACGTGATCGTCCAAGTTGACACCTTCTACTTTCCGGTAGATTTTGTCATTTGGGACACGGAGCCCTCCTTTACCTCAAGCAACCATGTTCCTATCATCCTTGGGCGCCCATTTTTAGCTACGGCTAACACAATCATCAATACTCGGAATGGGCGAATGCAACTCACTTTTGGGAACATGACTTTAGAGACAAACATCTTCCATATCACCCAACAGACAGGGGAAGAAGATGATCTTCACGTGGTGAGTTCTATAAATGAGATCATAGAGGAATACAATGAGGAGAATTATTGTGGAGACACCTTAGGATCATCTTTAATGTCAAATTACAAGAATAAAGGGTCCCACAAGAGCGAGACGTTAGGAGTGTGCCCTATTTCATCAGGTAATAGTGGTAGTTGTGACGAGGAGAGAAAAGTGGAGGAGACGTATGTTGTGACCGCAATTGAAAGAGAGAGAGAGGGTTTAGAAGAGAGAAAACTGATGGAGTTGGAGTTCGAGCAAGTAAGAGAGGACGTAGGCACTACTCGAGAGAGAGATCTAGGGGACATGAGCATGGAAGAATTTGAAAGAGAATTCGGGAATGTGGATGAAAGTATTACTATTGAAGGCCAATCCCTATTGGATTCATGTAGTCACTTAGACGAAAGTGAACTAAAAGCAAAAATCGATGAATTTCTTCTTTGTGACCATCCACCCATACCACTAGAGGTCCCGAAGGCGAGTGAGGAGAAAAGTTATGGTTCATCCGACTTAGAGCCCGACCCATGCATCTTCAAAATTGAAAGAAACCTAGGTGTCCCCTCCGAGTCAGTGCACGTAGACCACGCTTTGAGTCAGCATCACGAGGATCCCTTTCCAATTAGTCACGACGAGTCTCCCGGTCTATCCTTTATCTATGGGCGAGGTCCCAACTTGTTTCGATTTCTGGAATATAATCCTAGGACAGGAGTGACAAGGAGAGCATCGACCCCCGTAAGTGGAGTAGGGTGAGTTTGTGGAGAGATGAGAGGTCGCCGCACCCCCGACGCGTATGGGGTGATTATTTTTGTATTGTTGAGTCATGCATGAGTGTCATATAGTGTCTTGTTGCATTTTAATATTTGTTTGTTTTATTTTTCCGCACTTTTCATTCAACTTGAGTTAGATTTTCGTCCTTTTTGCTTGAGGACAATGCAAAAGTCTAAGTTAGGGGGGGTCACAAGTGCGTATTTCTAAAACTTCACAAATTTTCAAAAATGCCCAAAATTTCCAAAAAAATCATAAAATTTTGAAAAATCCAAAAATATTTTTGTTCAAAATAAATAAAAGTTGGGATTCAAATTTTTCAAAAATATCATTAAAAGTCAAATTGAAGTCTCAAAGTGTAAAAAGTCAACATACACAAAGCCGAAATTGACCAAAGATGGAAATTGTGCAAAAATTGACGACTTAACGAATAAGTGTGGAGATTAACAAACCCGGTGAGATTCGAGCCTATCACTTTTTGCGAGTTTTTAAATCAATCCGAGTTAAATTTTAACTCAAAGTTCTTTTCAGCATTTAAAATAAGTTGTCTAGGATCTCAATCCTTTTATTTTGATCGGTTTTGAAAAATGTGTGCAATATTGCCTTGAAAAACGTGCCAAATTAGTCTCTAAACTTAAATTCATCTCGAAACGCATATGGTAACGCAATTCGCATTTTGGACAATGAAGTAGGCCATCGTTTGTCACCCCAAAAATATTGGCCATAAAAATTCATGAAAAATCACCCTTTTTGCAACCCAAATTGAGCCGAATAATTTTTCCTTTCGTTTGACAACCCGAAAAACCCAAAATGGCCCGAAATTGTGAAAGTTGAAAAATCCCAGAATTTGAGTCCGAAGAGTGCATAAAAAGGGGCAAGAGAAAAAAATAAATATGCTCAACAAAAATAGTGAGAAAAGAAAAGAAGTGAAAAACAGAAAAAATAGAGAAAAAGAAGAAAAAATGAGCAATAGCCCAGAAAAAACACCAACGGACATCATAAATAACTTTTCCAATTCCAACCTTCCCTACCATTTTCATTTTACCCAATACACCTTTAACCCGAATAAGTCCTAACCGAGTCTAAAGTGTATAATTGGTTACCGCGTAGAGAGATAATACACCAAAAGATAATAAAGGAGATTAAGTGCGCGAATAAGAGACAATGTTCCCGTTTTTAAAATAGTAATCTGTTGATGAGATCCTTTCACCATGAAATTTCCGTCTTTCTAATTGTATGCGTGATTTTGCGTCCATTATATTTACTCTTTATATCACGCATACTGAGAGAAAAGCCATATTCCGAGTGGTTCGTTTGAGAGAGCTTCCCGTGAGAATTTGAAATCAAAACGAATTTTCGGTTAAGTAACGTACGTCTGAATCTCACTTTACATATTCTTCTCAAAAGTATGAGAATATTGGTAACATGTGGATCCAAAGACTATGTCGTCCACATAGACTTGGGCAACTAAGATAGTACCACCTTCTCTCCTAATAAATAGCGTCATATTAACACCCCTCTCAAGAACCTGCGAGTTAAGATATAAGAAGTTAGTCGTTCGTACCGAGCATGGGGTGCTTGTTTCAAACCATAAAGCCTTCTTTAGATAAAAAGATGTGTCCAAGATGATTTGGGTATTAAAACTCCTTTAGTTGTTCCACAGGAACCTCCTCCTAAGGAATGCCATTAAGGAAGGAACTCTTGATAATAATAACTTAAACTATAGATGACATGATATAGTGAGTAGTAAGCAGAAGGACTCAATCCAAGCAACAGGAGTGAATGTCTCGTCAAAGTCTACACCATCAATCTGCATGTAACCTTGAGTATCTAACCTATCCCTATTGTGAATAATGGTACCATTCATATCCATCTTGTTCTTGAACACCACTTGGTACCAATCACCATAGACTCTTTAGGTCGGGGGACTAATTATCATACATCATTCCTCTAAAATTGAAGCAACTCATCTTTCATAGAAAATATCCAATGCTCTTCCTTGAGTGCTTCCTTCATATTCTTTGGCTCTATTGTGGAAATGTAACAAAAGTACATAACCACATTCTTTAGTTGAGTGACAATCTTGACCCCTAATGTGGTATCACCAAGTATGTCGAAAGAGTCGTGACTCTTTCGAAACCAGGAGAGTGGATCCTCTATATCAAGAGTATGGTCCACCATTATGGTGTGCGAAATAATGAGATCGTCACCGGGGATGCATTGTTCTCACACACAAGGCCACAATTAATAAACATATCCAACACATCATCTTTAATGGTCACGCTTATCAAATCCATGGCTTTAGAGATATTAAGGTTAAATATCCTATAGGCTCTACTAAATGATGAATACTCTAAAATTATTCCCTCATCGCTTCTAAAGTTCAACTTCCTTAAGTGCTTTATATCTTTAAGGATATAGTACGGACTCCCAAAAACTTGGAAATACAATAGGTTGGGTTTCTTCCCTAACCATAACTTATACAAAATATGAAGTGTGTGTGGACGAAGATAGACCCTATTCATCGTATAACATTCGGTGTTAACTGTTTCCAGCCAAAAATGTCTAGGCACGTTTCTTTAAATAAGCATGGATATAACCATCTCTTGAATTGTTCAATTCTTCCTCTCAACAATACTATTTTGTCGATGAGTATGAATGGTCAAAAACTCATTTTTAATACTAGCTTCATCACAAAATATATCCACTCTGGCTTTTTTAAATTTAGTGTTATTGTCACTAAGAATCCAATTTATAGTGACACCATGTTGATTCTATAAAACGCGACACTTGGTTATTAAGAACTCAATAACATCGAACTAGTCTATAAGAAATCCAACGATAGAATATCTCAAAAAGTCATCAACCATCACCAAGATATACTTCTTACCACCAATACTCTCCATATGCGTGGGACACATAAGATCCATATGCATGAACTCTATAACACGAGATATGGTAATGGTATTCAACTTCCTATAAAACTACACCCAAAATAACTATTTGGCACGCCCTGATATTAAAAATCTGGCACAGTTCAAAACTGTACCAAATTCTAGCACGATTCAATGACAATCTAGCACATTTTAAAATAGTGCTAAAATCTGTCATTGTTTTTAAGTGTGTCAAAATTTTGTACACTTGACTACAATATAAAATTCCCTACAAAAATTACACTTACTCACTTTGGAGTCTTCCTCTCTCCCATTACCGCTCACTCAATCACCCGTCGTCTCCCTCGTCTCCCTTCTTCCTCTGCCTCCCGTCGCTCCTCTTAGGTAATATTCATGATTCAAATGGTTTAACCTTTGATTTTAGGGCTTACTTATGGAGGTTCATTTAGGTCTTTTATATGGAGGTTCATTTAGGATTGTATATGGAGTTCATTTACTTTTGAACTATGTTTAACACAACATTTGAACGATGTTTTAGTGGTATGAATTTTTCTAACTTATGGTTCATTAATACATTTATTCTTTGTTACTTTTTTTTTCTATTTTTTGTTGCATTTAGGTTTCAAATGCAATTTTTGATTTTGATTTATTCATCCAAGTATTTTTTATTTAATTTTTTCACTCCCGATTTTGATTATTATGTTATTGGATTTTAAGTTTCGAAGGAGATTCTGGTTGCTCTATGGAAACTACTGGAACCATATGGCCTTTGTGAGTTGTGTTTTTCATTTCTTCTATGTGATTCTAATTTGGGCCATCCGAAGAATATTGGAAGAGTTTTCAATTTTTGGTTATAACATTTCCTCTTCTTTTTTGTTTCGTAACTTAAACGTGAAACCATATTTATGCTTGTTGGATTAAAAAAAATCTTAATATCACTCACCTAAATTATTTGTGAAACCCATTTTTTGGTTGAAATTCTTGCGAAGCCCATTTCTCTATTGCAATTAATTTGTTACATTGAAAATTAAGATCCGTCATTCGATAACTGTTGTGAAATTTTAATAATGATCTCAAGACCCTAACAACATCAACTATGATGTTAATTTTAGGATCTTTTAAAATTTCAAGAGTTTATATGTGTAGGTGATTTAGTCAAAAGTTAGCACAAGTTTTATATGAGGAGCGTGCCAACATGGATAATAGTAATTTCACATGGAACTTAATTTGGTAACTGATGTAATTAGATGGCATTAATTTTTCTATTTGGAGGCTATTTTAGATGTATAATATTTACTTTCGGGGGTTTAGAGTGTGAGTGTGTGTGTGGGGGGGGGGGGGGGGGGGGGGGGAGGTAGGCGCCTCCCTTTATGACAATATATGTAAAATATCATTTAGGATTTCATTATTGAATGAAGAAAAATCTTCTAGTAATCTATCAATATGTAATCAATTCACAAATTTATTATCTATCCCATTTAAGACCCTCAAAATAAGTAAGTTTCAACTAATTGTATTATTTATTTCCATTCAATTTCTTGTACCAACTTTACATCTCTACAATCATGGTGTTTGATATATTGTCAGAAGGATTTGTAACACACAAAATCATATTTGTCCTTTAACCTTTGAGTGGTGGATTTACAAAAAAATGGTTTTTGAATTGACAATGAACCAAATAGATACTACGATTGGATTATAAATAATCCACACACAATCTCATTTTCTAACTTTACTTTTACTTGCACTCCTTGATTTTTCAAGGTATATTACTATGATTTTGGCAATAGTTGAAGGTACATACAATTAGGCATATTAGAATGGTCGTTATGGTAATATTATTTTTTTGAATTGTGCGAGTTTGATTATAACAATGACAGTCAGGATTAGGGGTGGAAAATTATGTTTGGCCTCATGCCACACAACACTGCACGATACGGATAATACAATTCATAGATGACACACAATGCATGACAAAAATAAGTATATCGTGTTTGTAGCAATCAATCCCAAAATAAACACACATGTTAAGTTATTTGATAAAAAATTTACGCAAGTTTTAGTTCAATGTTTCAGACTTCTCAAGTAGTTTAATTTTCCTAATTAACTGATAATCTTTGTATTTTTCACCGACATTATGTCTATGCTTATGAGGGTGTGACAAGTCCCAATTTATTTTTCTCTCCTTCATATGATGAATTATTAATCCAATATATTTTTCTCGACTTTAAATGATGATTGTTTAATCCACTACATAATTCTTTTGTATTTTCCCTTATTTCATATATAGTTATATTTTTTGGTTCTTTTACAAAAGTTATAATTTAAAATTTACTTATGTTATCATCTAAGTTAATGTCCCTATGTACTTCAAAGTCACTATGGAGTATTGGGTATAATGCATTGTGAAGATTCCAAGGTAACATATTATTGTACATAGAAGGGTGTTTATTCCCCCCCCCCCCCCCCAATTAATTATGTTTTTTTAGATATTTATGTTTATGCCTCACATTAAGTATTATCAAACTCTCTTTTCTAATTTGGGATGTGGATTTTGTGGAATCCAGGGACTTATGTTCAAGATAAGGAACCTAATGAATTCCAATGTCCCAACGACTGAGGTTTTCAAGAAAGTGAGTTATGATGAGAAGAAATTGTTTGGTATGACAATGCTTGATACGTTAGGGACAAGATTTTCTATGCCAAAAAGAAAAATGTCCCCGTCGCCAGTATAATTTTCAATTGTTAATAGAATTAATCTTTTGTCAAAATGTGCAATTTTTAGTATGGGGAGTTTAATCCACTTATTTGTAAAGACTTGTCTATTTATACCTTGTTTGTGTTGAATGATATGTTTGGATGCTATTAGGAAACTCTAGAGGCCAATTTGTGAGATGAAAAAATTAATTTTCACACAAAACGAACACAAGATGGGGGGACATAAGTTGTGGAAGAAAAGGCTAGAAAGGGCTCAGCTACACTCTCAATGATGTAAGTGTGAGTTGATGCTTTTACCTTTTCCTCTGACATGTTATTTATTAAACTTACAATGGAAAGCATTTGTTTGATAAGGTATTTAACGATTGATTAATGGTAGAATGTTATAGAGAATAGATGTTTGTAGCTGAAAATCTGTATTCCCCAAATACAAATGGCTTTACAAAATGAATGCTTGAACCTCATTATAAATGTATGACTTGGAGTCATCATATACTCATTTATCATCGAGGATTCTGTATTGTAGATTTGCTTTCTGTGCATCATGTACGAATTTTATGTTTTAATTGAAACATGAGAATATCTGTAATACCCTGCTCAATTAAATACCATGTGATCAGTCCGTTATAGAATTGAATCAGAATATCCAGTTGGTTCATTCTTAGCATCACAGTCGAAAAACATTTATTTTATTTATTACCTAATAATTAATTAAGCTAGTGTCAAAAATATTTAATCATTCAAATATTATCCAACAATTTAAACCATTAACCACATTCACCATTCTAATGAATAAGAAACCATATGAATGAATAAATAAGACTGGAATAAACATCCCAGTTCAAAAGTCTCAAATACAACGATCCATAATAAAACTGAATCCCATCAAACTGAAATAAAGCAGTACGATATCCCTCTGAAATAAATGATAACTGAGAATGGGAAACATGCCCTAATTGAGATAACTAGATCAGGAGCTGAATGAATAATAGTGGAGGCGTCTAATAACGATGACCTGCAACTCCCACAATAGCTGCATCACGTCAAATCATCTGATAGTCTATGCCTAGCGTCCCTGTAGCGTGACACCTAAAATAGATTGCACAAGAGAAAATAGATTTACATGAAACAGGTCAGAGCCAGAGTAAAAATAGTTTAAAATAGTTTAGCAAGTATTTAAAATGATTAAAAGTAGATATTATATACATATTAGTTATACGGGCTCTCTCTTGAGAATTCTCATCTCTTATCTAGTGTGCACGCCTAACGTACCGCTAAACCATTCTAGTTACTTCTATCACGCCTAACTAGTTCAAGCTCATTAATCTTCAAATCTGTTATCTCATAATAGCTACCCATATTTCCCACGTAATACATAAATGAATATTTTCAAATTTTTTTATCTCGAGTGAGAGAGTTTTCACATTCAAAGTTAAGTGTTCACGCACTTAAGTTATTTTAGATTTCACTGTCCATCTTGTCTACTAAGTTCACATAGTATAAAATATCACAAGTGTATATATATATATATATATATATATATTCATCACTTTATCACATATATATACCAATACGACACTTCTAAACTCAACTGCGGTGCATGCATACTCTACTATCATGTTCTAGTACATCTCGCACTATATGAAGAACTATATGTTCGGTATCTCCCTCGAACCATAGATACAAATCACATATATTGAAGGTGAACATAGTCCCCAGCCAAATGGGCCAGGCACATACATATGCTCCCATTCAACCGTCGAAACTATCATACTCTCAGATAGCACGTATCGATGATACTATGTTCTGGGTACGAATCTAAAACCCCCCCAATGGCTTTTTAGGATTAGATCACCCACTGCGCGAAACCTCCTCCCCAATAGCAAGCAGCGTATGTATGTATGTATGTATGTATGTATGTATGTATGTATGTATGTCATACACATAAGAAATCATAGAATAGGTATTCACACCACCTATATACTTATATCATCAGTATAGATACACACACGACCTATACTATATGTCCCATACGTAGTACATATATATATCTCTTAAATACCATACGTATTATTAAAGTTCAATTGTACCTCTCATCGTATTTATGTGAATTTTCACACAACTCTAAGGTCCCTAGTTACCCCTTCATTTTTTCCCAGAAATTATTCCCGTCATCACTACTGGTCATAAGCATAGGTTCACTCATTACTACGTCACCCTTTTCGAATTTTCATTCATTTATCAATTACGAATATTTTCTTAATTATCCAAATATTTATTCATCTCACTTTATGTAAACCTAATCCCCACTTTAGGCCTAATGTCCTTATTACTGAACAACAATCACAATCAATCAATCCAGGCAACCTCTAACGAAATAACCACTAAAAATAACATTTCTTAAAATTTACTCCATGAATCTACCCAGATTTTTAAAATGCAGTTTTGAGGCATTTATGAGTCGTTTTGGGAAAAAATATATTAGATAACAAAATGCCGAAAACGGGATTTTTTATGAGGCAATGCGAACGGAATAGCCATTTTCGAAACTAACACAGCTTAAAATAGTTTCTAAAATGACAGTTTAATTTACCCAATTTCATAGACTTATTTGAATTCAAGAAATTATTCTACAATTCAATCATACCCACCAAAATTCGAATTTCTTCATCAAAATTCAATATAGTTTCGTGGGTTTCATGTTACATACATGGAGGGTTCAATCCTATATCAACTTCCAATACAAGACTATGATTTAAGTCTTCCAATTTAACCCAAAGCATACAAATTTCTTATATGATACATCCTACACTAACATGGATATCATACATGCTATAGTTTTTGCAAGATTAAACACTTGCCTCAATATGAAGGGCTGATCCTCTGAAGGAGATGGGTATATTAATGTTACTCTCTTTTCGATCTACGCTCCTACGATGTCGGTAGTGCAAAAGGCGTAGGAACGGTGGTTAAAGCCTTTGGAACTCGTCTCCTCTTCCTCTTATGTCTTATATATAAACTCTCTTTGTTTCTCTCGTATCTCACCCAATTTTACTTCTCTTATAAGATATGATTTACTTGAAAAATTCATAGGTTAAATTACCCCAAAAATACAAATGACCAAAATTCCCTCCCGAGATGCCGGTTTGACCTCAAATTGCATCGGGACCCAAACTAAACCCCCGGGTAGATTTTTCTGACTATCCCGACCCTTTGGGACACATTGGCCCACTTGAAATGACCATTCAGATGACTTAAAAATTAATTACTTTCTATTTTATTAATTGAGTCCTGACATGACTGACACGCGCGTCCTGACTTAATTATTGTAACCGTCGTATTTTTCACTCACGATAATTTTAATAAATTCAAAATCACATATTACTTTACACACTAAGTGATATTCTATATAATCCACATCAATAAATACTAAGCCTTTTATCGGTAGTTAATATGTATTTTAATTCGGATTAATTATCAATTAATTTTCCACATTTAATTTTAATTAATCCCACACTTAAAAATCAATAAAAATTACGGGGTGTTACAACACTTTTGTTCTAAAATATTGAAACTGGGTAAGACAAAAGTCTCATGTTGTCTAAATTTGCTTTAAATTGAAATAGGTTTGAAGTTTCATGATCATATAAATGGCCTTTATGCATCATATATTGATAGTGGTAGTGTATGCCTTTCATTTTATTTTTTAGTTTGATTTACGTTTGAAGTTTCAGTATGGTGTTTTATTATAATTCTAATTTTTAGTGTAAATGATATTTTCAACTAGTGTTACTCTATGCCTTTGATTTTATGTTTTAATTTTTAGTTTTTATTCATTCGTTTATGCTAAATAAGGAGTAACAAGGTCTAAATAATTTCAAATTCGCATACATGTCCTCCCTACGTCTTAGGATGTTATCAATTGCATTCGATACTCTCTCTCTCTCTCTCATGCCTAGACTCTTCATACTAAATTTAAATGATGTCAAAGTTTTACATTATAAATCTTCTTGATATTTTTTGTTCTTCCATAGTACTGTGTGTGAAAATCTCTCCCCCTAGATTTACCTTGCATAATTACTTTTTATGTGACATTCTCAGTATAACAGCTCAGCTAAAACTTCCATTACCATTGCCAATATACAGTGAAGAACTCAATAACATAAGTATGTAATGGAGGTTATCATTTATTAGAGGTATAATTTAGGACTTTGATGCTCCATGTAAAAGATCATCCATACGTCAAACGTAGGATTATGACTGACCATTCTTGATGGTGATATCATGGAAATATATGCCCTGTTTTCTCACATCAGGATTCAGAATGTATGGAATATGTAATTCATGTTAAAGTTTGCTTCATTCTTTAATTTCTTTCCTTTGAACGATAATTTCTCCAACATATGACTAGGATATTATGTGGCATAACTGTAGCCCCAGATTTAGTTCCATAATAATGGTTAACCATCCATATTATGTTATAAAAGTGACAATAAATATCTTAAATAGGTTTTTGAAATGCATTAGATTTTTTATCATTACAGAGAATCTTAGTGGCTTCATACATACTCAGTGGAAAGTTTATCTTCATGTAGTTCTTGTTTTCAATGTTCGCAACCAGGTAAATACCATATATGAATGTCATACAAAAATTTTGAATTCTTAGGTTTTGGAAGTAGTCATAGATTGATCATTTTATTTAATGCGTATTTAGTTTGACCGGCACATTATTAACTCTAGTGAAAGACATGGTTTTAATGGTTTTTAAAATCTAAATATCACATCTGGAGCATTATATGCGTATGTCCATGAATTTGGAACTAAAATAAATTGTTTGACTAATTGTATTTTTACAGGGTGGTCTTTTGTAAAGAATAGGAAATATTCTTTGAAGAGTCTGAAATTAAATGTGAGTGTGTCACCAAATTCACCACGTCTTCCTTGGTCATATGCTTCCACATGTAAATTAATAATGTTCTTTGTTGTGTAATTACTTTGTTCTCTTCCCTCTCTCTCCTTGGAAAGTTGTCCCCACCCTAATGAAAAGTAATATGTCTTTTTATATAATCTTTTAACTTAATATTGTGACCATTGTATGGTGGACACTGTGTTATCTTCTCTGGAATACTTCTCTTTTCCTTTTATCATAAAATGTCTTATACTATATCTCTTCTAGCCAAATGACTCTTAACAAATCTCCACTACATCATTTTAACAGGTCTAGAGGCATAGCGAATGCAGGAAAAAGATTATATCCAACTATCAAGTATGTTTCTTGGTGAACTTTACTTAAAACTTAAAAAAGGGTGACATGGTAAAAAAATGAAAAAAAAATTAGTGTGTGGATCTCTGTTCTCCAAAGTATGGTCACTTTAAAATTAGTGTGTGGATCTCTGTTCTCCAAAGTATGGGCACTTGCATATACTTGTGAAGTATAATCTAAGTGAGGTCTCACAAAGGATATTTTAGCCAATTGTAGGTTTACCTATCAAGCATGAACAACTATTTGAACACCCTTGCATTTAAACTGAGAGAATTAACCCTTACTGATGAATTGAAATTGGATGAGATAATCATGTGGGAATATGAAACTTATTGTGCTGCAATATCTAAACTAGAGTACTACATAGCTTGATTCATCTGATTATATAATTTAACTTGTTTTTCTGGCTTCATGTATGGAAGTGGAATTATTCTTGTCCTATCACATTTTGTGAATGTATATTAACCACTGCAGAGTCTGTAGTTTCATCCTCTACTAGTGACTTCAACTTGTCAATAATGCTTAACTCCTTGCTTGTTTCGAGCTGATATGATTGTCAGTCAACTACTTCAACCAATGAAGGATTTATGGTTGGTGATATATCACTATTAAGAGTTGAAAATGGATTGTAAATTGGTGTTGACTGCATTACATGTTTTTTCAATAAAAAAATGAAGCAAATAGACTTTTTGGTGGGGATGGTGAAGTTATAGGGTGGACATGGCTTTCTGGCACTTGTGTAGGTTTATAAGGAGTTTTATAATATAATCATTTAACCAACCTATTCATATAGGATAATGTGTTCATAGTCTGTGACATATTTTCTCCCCAAACCACAAAATTAGTCATAGTATCATGCATGTCAGGGAGGCCTGATTAGTTTAGATGAATATGATTAATATGCAGGTCCTCCTACAAGTGAGAGAATGCCCCATCTTTATTTGAAATTTCACGATTACTAAATTGTAAATCGACACATAACTCATTGATCCGGTTCACCATCTTAGCCTTTAATCCATCCGATTCCTTTATAAGCGATTTAACATTAGCATCAGCTTGTTGTTGTTACGAATTATATTCTGATGAACTGAAGATGTCTCATTTTTTCTATGTATTATTGATGGTCACTCTTTGATATGTTTTCTAGTCCTTACCTCAGACCTCTCATCAGTCATTAAAGAACATTATTTTATTCTAGGTACAATCCAACTGTAATAAAAAGAGACATGGATTTAATGAGAACATAAGTTGCAGATTTCTATTCAAACGTGGTAAGTTTTTATAAATTAGTTAATTAGTTTAGTTGTTAGTATGCTGAAATTATTGTTATTGTTGCTCAAAAATAATTTGTCCCCAAAATTAGTTGTTAGTATGCTAAAATAAATAAATATTAGGAAACCCTTGCAGCCTTCCATACTCACACAGTGTGAACACTCGGTTCTACTTTGTATGTAATTCTAATTGTTTTGGTTTGATTCGCTAGTATAAGTAATTAATGTCAATTGTAATTAGTTAGTATATTAATGGGCTTATTATTAATTAACTCAATTGTGCACTAGATCTCAGATCTTGTGTGATTGAAGGAATACATGTTAGTCTCTATTAAATTGTTAGCCTTCAATCTTGTCAAATGGTAAGAATTAATTACTATTTTTTGTTAGTTTGTTTTATAGGTTGAAACTCATTTGAAGTTTGATGTTTGTGCATGTAAAGGCGAATCACTACTTGATTAACGAGGAGTTAAAAACGTTAGTATTTCTTGAAAAGAAGATCGCGGAATATAAGATGAATTGAGATAAATTTCATATGTATTGACATGAATTTTATATTGATATGAATTGAGATAAAAATAAATTTCCTCATGTATTGACACGAATTTTCTATTAATAGAATTTGAGGCTTGAGCCATTAATTTTTAGTGGGCTTATTGTCTGGATGTGTATTAGTGTTGTTGCGGACTATTTGTATTGTTTTTGTACTAGTTTTTCCATGTTGGCCTTATATTATTATTGAATTTTTGTTATTCCAAAACAGGTATGAAGAATAGTGAAAATGTTGATCATTTTTTTGGATAATATTATTTATAATAATTTTTTTTCTTTAATCCAAAAATTTGGCACAGTTTAAAACCGTGCAAAAAGTGTATTAATTTTTGGCACGGTTTGGAACTATGCTAAAATTGTACCAAAATGTACTCAATCTGGCCCAGTTACAAAGTGTACCAAAAGTGTGCTAGAAATATAAAATTCTGGCATGGTTTTAAAGTGGGTTAGAAGTGTTCCTATTTGGCCAAATCTGGCACACTTTTAGACCGTGCCAGAAAAAATGGCCATTTTGGAACACCTAATTCTGGCACAGTTCAAAACTGTGCTAGATTTTATCTGGAACAATTTTAAATCGTGACAGATTACTATTTTTTGTGTAGTGTAGGGACTCTTCATTTATTTCCCTTATTGGTAAGGACTAGAAACCGAGGAAGTTGGTTTTCTAAGTAGAGGTAAGACATGAACAAGGTATTTATTGAATAATATTTCAATATATCTAAAATTGATGTAACGTAGACATTGATTTCAAAGGACCATGGCATAGCTTTAGCATTAGTTCACACTAAAGAGGACTTGAGAATGATAATGTAGTAATTCTCGATAGTCCTCACACCTCATAGAAAATGTTCACCGGATTGATCATAAACGTTACACTTCGATCGGTCAAATTTCACCGTGAAGTTAGCGTAATAAAGTTGACTTACACTTATCAAGTTTGCTTTGAAACCTCCAACATACGACACATTTTCTAGCTTAGGATAATTGGGTATCTCCACACAACCTCATCCTAATATGCTAGACCTACTCCCATCTCTAAATGTGACTTTTGCTTCCTTGCGATCCATAAGGTTGGTTAAATATGACATGTCATTGGTCATGTGCATTAAGCACCCACTATCAAAATACTGTTGATAAGTATCTTGAACCTTAAGAGCAACGTGAACAATAAAGGTTTTTTCATTGTTATTAGGTCCCCAAAATAAGGTAACCTTTTGCTTGCTCTTATCATTTTTACCTCTAGTAATAGTGTTGGAAGGGTTCTCTAAGGGCGTAGACATCGTTTGAAACTCTTCAATTACGCTTTTAGAAGTCATGATTAGAAACGCAACTTGCTCTCTAAGACTATCAAGGTCTCTATAGTTGTGTGTGGGAGCATGTGTGAGAAACTCTTCCTAGACTATAGAAAATTTACCTAAGATGACCTCTTCATTTTTAATGGATACAAATATAAATTTATTTGTGTGTACCTTAGTTAAAACACTGAGGATGATTTCTCCTTGGTAGGTTAGGTCGAGGCACATACGGATCCATCACAAACTTGGGAACCGGTTCACGTATTTTTTGGGAAGTGGATGCACCATCATAACCTATACCTTAACTCCGTTTAAAACCTAACGTCGGGCTTAGAAACATCATTCCAACCTTCTTAGATGTGTCCTCTAAAGTAACTTTGACTTCCTGGGGACGTTCGATATCTTTTTTGAATTTGGAAGCATAGCCTTTAAGTTTCTCATGAATCTCTAATGATGCTTGAAGATCTTCAGTAAAACTAACCACTTTGTTGGTCAAGTCACTATTTTCCCTCTCCAATGAAACTAATAACTCACTCAAAGAAATCCTCACCGAGGTATCACTCTCTCTTAAATTCTTCATCTCTTTTTTAAAGATAACATTCTAAGAGCCAAATTATTTTTTGCTTTTTGGTTTTAACAACTCGGTGTAAAGCTCGATATGGGCATGTTAGAGTCCACGTTCTCCCTCACATAAATCATCACCCTCACTTTCTCTAGAATGGTTGGACACATTTTTGAAGTTATCACATTTAGAAACATCCTCACTGACATGATACGTACTTAAGGTGCTAACGTGTCTTGCCATAAATGTAATGGAGTTACGTCGATACGTCCATGTGGTGAATCCACATACTTAACATCATTTTCTCTTAGAGTGGCCTTATAAGTAGCTTCATCGTTGTCTTATCTCTGAAGCCAAGTATCACACTCGCGGGCTTCGTGAATCTTCCCCTCACACTCATATCATCTCTCTAAATCATTTTTCTTAGGGTGCTAACCTCTACCTTTTCTTTTCCATTTTTCCCACATTGAATTTTTTATCATTTATTTTCCACTTTGCAAGAATTTTGATTTTTCAATTTCAAAAACTTTTTGAATTTTTTAGAAAACAAGGTAAGATTATCTAGATCGAATTCAAAATTAGAGTTAAAAACCTCAACTTTTTTAATTTATTGAACTTTTAAAGAGATTTTTTTTCTTTTGGGTTTTAGGGAACATGTTTATTTCTTAAGTTTGAAGGTCAACAATGAGATCTTCTAGCCTAAGAGTTTCTAGAATTCCAAAATATTTAAGGAACGTGACTTTCACCCTAAAATAAGATGGGAGAGATCCTAAAATTTTCTTAACGACCCTCATTTTAAGAATCACCTAAGGATATAGTTCACAATATGAGATAGGCATGCATAAAATTCATCAAATATTTTCGATTCAAGCATAATATTAATCCCAAAATGTGTGGTGCGATTTCATAAATTAAAAGCATTCAAAACATTGCTACCCTCGTGAGTGAGTTGGAGGATGTCTCATGCTTCTATAGACATGGTACACATCATGATATGACAAAATTCATCGGGTGTAATTGCACCAAAAATTTCATTTAAGCCCTAGGAGTTAAAGTTACTCTATCTAAGTGCTCCTCGATCTAAATGGCGACTGTCTTGAGAATAATGACATTTTCATTAGTCATAGTGGGAGAAGTCCACCCCTTTTAACATCAAACCAAACATGCTCATTGATCGATTTCAAATTCGATCGCATTTGAGATTTCCAATAAGCATAATTATAGCCATCAAACTGTAATACCCCATATTTTTAAAGAATTTTAAAATGGGATTAATTAGAATTAATTGTGATATAATTGGAAATTAATTCGGATTTAAATATTACTCGAGAATATAGTAATATGTGATTTATGTTGAATATTAGTTAGTGATTAAAGTAATATATATGATTATGAATTTACAATTGATTATGACTTTATAAACTTGTCGCGAATTATGTGTACTATAATTATGGTAATTAAGTTAGGACCCACATTTGAGTCGTGTCGGGATTATAATTTAATGAAATAAAAGTGAATTATTATTATTTCATCTGAATGGTCATTTTGACTGAGCCAAAGTGTCCAGAAGGGTTCAAATAGTCGAAAAAGTCTACTTGGGTGTTTGATTTGGGTTTGGTGCACTTTAGAACCGAAAGGACACCCCGGAGGGTTATTTAGGTCATTTTACAAGGGAGGTGAATAGTAACTATAGAAATCTGAGTTTATTTTATAAGTAAAGGGATTAGAGAGCTTAGTTTCATTCACCAAAAATAAGAAAAAAAGGTTTAGGGGAGATTGAGAGACTTCTTGTGGGAGAAGAAGAGACTTTTTTAGGAAACCAAAGGACAACCACCTTGCACCACCAAGAGCCATCACCACCACTACCGAAAGTTGGCTGAAAAAAGAGAGTACCACCAATAGAGTATCATCCCCAACAGATTAGACCTAGATTCTAAAGGCAAGTGATTAATTATTACAATCTTAGCTTTTATATTGTCCATGTTAGGATAGTTAGGAAAATTCTGAAAAGTTGCATGAACAAAGATAAATTTGTGATAATTCTAAATGGATCTTTGAAATGAATATTATCTAGGAATCATCTCTTTTGAGTATAGAATAAAATCCTTGAATTTTATATTATCTTGTGAAGAAATCTGAGATTTACCCTCCTATTGATGATTAAGTCAAAAATTAGACTTCTTGAGAATAAAATGGAATTTGAGTAAATTGATTCATGTTAATGATGTTTAAATGATTTTGGTTATGTTAGAATTTATCCATATATGATGGTATGTGATTTGTATTTCATGAGATTAAATTTGGAATCATTTGCTGAAAAAAAAAATTGGAGTTTATATGATGTTCATGGATAAATATAGAATATGAGTTTTTCTGGAAATATTATGTTTTAAATCCAACCTTCTTGATTATTTTAAATGGTTTGATTATTAGAACTCATTTATATGTCTTGTTTTATCATATGGAATGAATATTGGGGAGTTTGGGATTATTTAATAAAGGTTTTGATGATTAAAAAGTATGAAACTTGTAGAATTTTTTTTACAGAATTTGGGTTGATATCTGGGTGATCGATCGATCGACCCTTGACCATCGATCGATCGACCTGCCCAGAAAAGATGAAGCTGTTCCTTTTTTTAATTATTGATTTAATCCCAAAACGTTAAGGAATATTTTGTGATTATTGTTTGAACATAATGGGACTTAGGGAAGGGAAGTAGGCCATAGGTAAGACCCGAATTAATATTATTTTTGGGATTTTTGAATAAGGGGAAATTAACGAGTGTTAATTAAATGATTTATTATCAAGACTTACGTTACTTGGGATTTAAATTGGATAAATGATAATTTAAGATTGGGACCAGTAGTAAGAGAGTTATTAATTACAGGTATAACCTTAGGAATAGGTGAGATTAACCCAAAGAGATAGAATGAAGGGTTAAGAATGAATTAAGGGTTATCAAGAATTAAACCTAATTTAAGATGAGTTTAATTCATAGAATTTCGGAAGTTGTGATGACATGGACAAGTAGGGTGTAGACATCTTCCCACTGAATTAGATTAAAGAATACTTATTTAATCTTCGAGTAATGAGTGAGACTCGTGAATATAAAATGAAGAATGAGTGCCTTATGGATGTTATATTTATATAGGTGTGATGAATACCTATATTATTATTTGTATGTATGACATACCTACGCTGCTTGGTATCGGAGTGGAGGTTTTGCGTTATGGACGGTCTTATTATGTGCGCCCATTTAAGAGGATTTTAGATTCATACCCTGAGCATAGGACCTTGGACACGTTCTATCGGTATATATGATAGTTTCGACGGTTGAATGGGAGCCTAGGTATATGCGTGACCCATTTGGCTGGGGAGTATTCTCGAATCCAATATATTTGTGTTATGATATGATTCGTGAGAGACGCCGAATCAATAGTCCTCTATATAGTGACATTATGTATCAGGACATGATAGCAGAGTATGCATGCACCGCAGCTGTGACTGGGGAGGTGCCGTATTAGTATATATATATATATATATATATATATATATATATATATATATATAATTAGTGTGATATTATATATATAAATTGTGATCTAATTTACTGTGTGATATTGTAGATTAAAAATATAAACTGTGATTTAATCTATTGTGTAATGTTGTAGATAGAAGTAAATAATGAAATATGAATTTAATTAAGTAAGTGAACACTTAATTCCAAGGTTGTAACATGACTCGTTCATATTAAAGGGAAATGAATATGAATAATTATATTACGTATAGTATGGGACATACGGGATTATGATATGGGTTAGAATTATGTTGTGGAAACTAGTTAGGAGGGAACGTTAACTTGGAAGATAATAAGATACGATAAATGCGCACTCTAGACAAGTGGTGAGAATTCTCAATAGAGGGCCCGAGAAACTAACATGTACCTAATAAATGCTTAGTTGTAATTGTTAAGCACTTGCTATTTTTAAATCTTTTACATTCGTGCTCTGATCCGTTTCCTTGCATATTCTCTTATGTACTATATCTTGTACATCAGGTATCCAGTAGCAGGGATGCCCGGCATAGATTATGGATGTTCTGATGGATTACACCTACTAGCAGATATGCGGATTTTGTTTAGACGCTTCCTTTCTGTTGATTCACTCATCTGTAGCGTTTACTTCATTTAGGGCTTGTCGCCCAAAATTCTAGAAGTTGTAATTATTTATCTAAGTATTGTGGATATCAGTTTTATTTAGTATAAATGTTATAATTTCACTGGAGAGGTATTCCAGTCACATTTATTCTTATTGTAGTTAATTCAGTTGTGATGTGTTGTTGCATATTATTATTCCATGTCGGGGATTGGTTTTATTTAAATTGAAAATGGAAATTTTTTTGACACTTAGCTTAATTAACTACTAGGTTATTAATAAAGAAATTGTTTTTTGATAGTGATATTGAGAATTGACCAACTAGATATTCTGATTTAATTAAATGAAGGACTGATCACCCGGTATTTAATTAGGCGGGTTGTTACAAGTGGTATCAAAGCATCAGATTCTAGTGTCTTTAGGATATGTGCGGCTTACTACGTTTCAGCGTAACGTTCTTTGATATAGAGCCCTATTATTAGGATGTTAAATTCTTCTACGTGTTTCAACTTACATTCTCCTACCATGAAGTATGTGAGATGTAATGTTTATACGAGTTCGGTCGGGAATCGTGCGCTAAACACATTGGGGTGACTAGTAAGAGCCGTTAGAAGGACAGGAGGAGAAGGACTTAGCCAAAGTTATAAAGTATTTTGGAAAATGGTGTTGGAGATAGAAATCATCATAATTTTTGTTTGGGCTGAGAACATTTAGGAAGTTGCTTGGGAGCTGTAGTTTCCCAAGCACCATCATATTTGTTGGTTGTGTCGTTCTTAACTCACCTAACACTATATGTGAAAGGTGAGGGAGTCGGAAGGACTCTTGTAAAGGAAGAAATTCAAAGATAATTGTGAAGGGTGAAGTGTAGTAACACCCAGGATTTGAGAAATTTCTAATAAAATTTTTCTAAGAAGAACAAACTTAAGTGATGAGAGTTAGACATCACATATAAAGAATATGTGTGAAGATGGAATAAGAATTTTAGGTATGGTTAGATGGTGAAATCGTTCATTTTATGTTTTAATCTGGGTATGAATGGAATTTCAAAACTTATCTCTTATGGGCAAGAAAGAGAGAAGTAACTTGTTTAACGAACTCCTTACCCTAGGAAGAATGGGATACATAGAAGATAAATAGAGTTTATTATGTGAAAGGACTCGTGAGTTAAATACTCTAGTGTGAGTGGAAATCTGATGAAGACGACTAGGATTAGCGTCACCAAGAAATTTGATGATGTTTCCAAATGAAGGGGAGATAGAAGGGTTAGGAAACCTAGCTGAAGGGCAAGATTGAATTCAATATTATTAATGAAACATCACCGGAAGGTGTACCCAGTCGAGGACCCATTTAAAGTGACATGATTAAATCCCTATATAATGGCGATGAAATCACCCAATGTATTCCATAGAACCCATAGAGCCAAAAGAATAATGGGAATAACAATTGGGAGTTAAGATTAATAGGTCAAGAGAAGGACGTTCAAATAGTCAGTAACAAGGAAATAGAAAGGGAAATTAGCCTATGTGTATAGAGAGAGACTACTAAGTGTTAAATGCGTCCAAATTGAGTAGTGAGACCGATAAATTTTAGGAATAGTAATGAACACCAATTAGGCATAACAACTGGAGTAGTGAGACTTATAGGGGAGTAATTGGGTCAAGAGAATTAGGCCCAGGAAATTTATGACCCAAGAGTGGTAGGTTTATTTTGGACCAGTGGAGTCCTCGATAATAGTAGCATATCGTATTTCATGATCGATGGGGTCCAAGAAGAAAAAGGAGGTCGGTAAGACCAGAATGGAGGCCTAGATATGTTGGGCCAACGTTTCAATAATGGGTGTGTAAACCACATGAGTGAATAATTTGTCCACAACGTGTGGGTACAACTATGGGATGAAATCCTAGATGTATAACGGGTGCAAGTGATCGTGAGTTATTTTAACCATGAAAAGTGCATGTAAGGTGTCACGGCCCCGTCCCAACATAGTAGTGGGGAACGAGTGTCTTGACATGCCACCAATGTAACAAATATTCGAACTTAAATTATTTCCTTAATTAAATGCAATGGAAATCCAATTATATGGTTATGAATCAGAAAATACTAAAATTAAAGGAATTACGTCATCAAACATTTCTAAAAGGAAACTTCATTTATACTACAAGTAACAACGAGTTACAATTTAAAACGAAATTTAAAACTTATTAAAAGAGAGCCAAACATGCTCTATATGATATAACAAAAATTTTACTTAAAATAACAAAAAGAGCTATAAAAGTTGAGTCTTCCATATAGTCCCTTTACATTCCCACCAAGCCTACTTATTTCCTGAAAAATGGTTAGTTATACAACATGAGCTAAAAGCCGAGTGAGGTTTAATCTCTATACATTCCAAGGTTTTGTTTAGAAAATTGATACCTATTCAAATCCAAAGAGTATACATATACATATATGGATAGGAATTTGATGTATAAAATTTGAGATGACAGTATATAGAAATGAATAGCACAGAATATAATAGATACGACAAATCAATTTTCAATATCTTTTTCTTTACTCATATCATTTTAATGGCCAAGTACACTCTAATACCGTATTCTTCTACCGTATTATTCCCCAGTACTTGAGGCTCAATCAAACTTGTTCGTCAAAACGCCTTATTTAGGGCACGCCGGTGATAAGCCAGCTGGGAAGGTCAGTCAGTAAGAGAGGTACCTTAGGCCGAATCTTATTTCCAATATTCAATATCACTTTCAAAACTCTTTTTAATCGATATGCTTATATGGAAAAATATAAACATATCACAAGGACTCAATCCTCGGTATCAGATGAATTTTGAGAATAAAAGCAATTCACAAAATATATAGAGTTTGCATAATATTATATAATTAAAATGCAAAAGGAATTTCAGAGTACTCAACCAAAACAGAAGATCGAAGTTACAGATATTAAGTCTTGGATCACTTTGTTAAGAATAAACTTCTTTTTGAACTTACAGAACTCCCTCTTAAGATATCACTCTTTCTTACTATAGTTATCGAGGAAATGGTATGAGTTTAAATGATCCTAAAGGTTTTATTTATATTTTTTCAAGGATTTCACGGCGCTGACATGTGTCTAGCTGACTAAGCCTTTACAAAGGCGAGTCAGCGTTGAGGTGTCGCGTAACGGAGGGGTCTTGCAGCCTTATTTCACCAAGCAGTGACACGTGTTTTATCTGTCTCTATAATGACAACACGTGTTTTAGCTTTATCTATATGGATGACATGTGTAAGCGCGAGGTGTCAAGCGTGAGGTGGAAAGGTGTTGGGGTATAATGGTCATTTTACACACGAAGGGTATTTTAGTAATTTTACACCATACATTTTCAATATTTTTTAGAGGTCCTTGAAAATGTTTTATTTACAAAATGGTCCTTTTATATTTTCATTTTAGTCCCTGGAACTTTCTTTATTTAAAATTAAGTGCCTAAAATTTCATAAAATTATACTTTCTACCCCAAAACTTATCATTTAGCTTAGGATATGCTATACGACTTTGATTTGATCCATTTTTAGGAAGAAAAAGGTCATTTCAAGGTGTTTAAGTCAGCCTAACTAACTTTCCCTTCCAACAAATCAAAACATAACACATGGTGTGCTAATAAGACAAAATACGACTTAAAGGATGGATAGATTTGCCCTTATTTCATAATTTCGGTATAACTTCTTGCTTGTACCTCTGTTTAACACACTGTTTCTTTTTTTACAAACCTAATTCACATATCTACAAATTTTTAGTTTTTACCTCAAATCAATTGTTATATTATAATGGTTAAAGCTAGTCTCTAATATGAACATTCCTACCGAAAACTTTAAAATTTTATGTTTGTAACTAATTTGATATTTCATGATTTATAAAAGGAGGATTAGACTAAAAATAATAAATTAACATTATCCACATCACATATGAAATAATACAACATTTAAAACTATATATGAACATATAAAAGTGGGGTCATTACATAAGGACCCTACATGATTAGGAGAAACTGATGAAGTTTTATTTCATCCTTGTGAATAAAGGATTAATTCTAGTGACATGGTCTGTCACAACAGTCATATATAAATTGAAAACCCTAAATTCACTTGCGACTCGAGGTTAGTGGAAATGATAATTTTAACAGTCTGGTTTCAAAAGTATTTCTCGTTGATAGAGGGACTTTTTGGTGTCGCCCGTGAGTGAACTGGGTGGGTCCTAAGAGTATATTTTGTTATTATAATTTTCTATTGCTTTGAGTTAGCATAATAGAACTTATTATGGTAATATGTAGTGATA
Source organism: Sambucus nigra (assembly GCA_949130495.1). Taxonomy (NCBI): domain Eukaryota; kingdom Viridiplantae; phylum Streptophyta; class Magnoliopsida; order Dipsacales; family Adoxaceae; genus Sambucus; species Sambucus nigra. Next base: position 215,510,306 of record OX422218.1, on the reverse strand, counting down.
AACTACCAAATATTTTAACGATAGTAGATTGAGTGATAAGACTATCGTGCTAGATACTCCGAGGAGAGTAAAATTAATTTTGTACGGCGCCAACTAAAATAGGGTTGGGCCTATATTTCATGATATCATAGACCTTAGGGAAAATGTTGTCTAGTTATTTGTGTGAGTAGAAATTTATTTTACTAATGTGACTCAGGATATATTATGTTTTAGTCGAACATCGAGAAATAACTCATTATATAGCACTGAGAATTTGGATAGTGAGAGCAACATGGTTTATGTTATTTTTGGGATATATAAGCATGGACTAGTATACTTTTATGTCAACATACATAAATGATGAGAAGGTATAGATTATGGATTGAGGGCCATTACGAATCTTGACGATCGACTATGTTAAGTAGTAGTGTATCAGGGGGGTTCCTTGTTTGGATTTCGCTTTGCGAGACATTCCACACATGAAACTAGTGGATGTCAGGAGTGGGAGAGAAGTTTGGTCGATAGTACATAAGTTCGTACCTTAGTCATTTTAGATATACAAATATAAATTTAGAGTTGAAAATTCTATTATGACTTAAGAGTTGCCTAGTCCTAGTCCTAATATGAATAAAACAATTATGCCATTGATAGAATGATTAAGTTATGACTATTGGGGTGATTCAGTGTACCCCTACCATATCAGTATGCTAAGTGAGCGAAAATTGATTTAAGAAGAGTATATGTTATTTTTGCAATAATGTGAGAAATATAGGGTGTATGGGCGCCCTAGGTAATTGAATTTGATATTGTTCCCCATTTGGAGACATGGGATATGGCAAAATAAATAATGAGGTTTATATATCGAGACTTGAATGTCCGATCATTTATAACGATTAGAGATATAGTCGGTAGAATAACAAATGTATTAGGCTATAAATGACTGTGGTAATAGGATTTAAATGAGGAGATGTTTGACTAGATTCCTCTTGTAGTGGTCCACCTCTCTGTTGTAATTAGGGCGGACCATTCGAAACTAGTAGAGATTTCTCCAACCGTTATGGATTTCTAAGTAGTATTGGAAGAATATTTGTAAGGATTTCATCGCGAAGATGGTTACGATCTTATATGGGTGATAGTGGATCAGTTGACTGAAGTAGAGATCACGTTATGCTAGTTAGGGTTGATCATACTATGAGACAATATGTTTTGATCTTAATATAATCGAGATAGTGAGGTTACATAGGTTACCATTTAATATTGTGTCTAATTAGGACGAGGTTTTGTCTCTTGATTTGGAAGAACTTTCACGAGGCATGGGTACCAAGTTGTGATTGGGTATGATCAATCATCCGCTGAATAATGGGCAGACTAAGCGGACAAATTTGATGTTGGAAGATAAATTATGTTTGTAACCTTGAATCTTAAAGGAGGATGAGACATGTACATTCCACTAGTGAAGTTGGTGTACTATAACTCTTATAAGTTTACTGTTGGGCATGGTGCCAGTTGAAGTATGGTAATATAAGTCTTATTGTTTATCCTACTTGAGGGATAAAGGTGAGGAACCGAGGAACTATTGCAAATAGTAGATATGATTTGAAACTTATAATATATATTGTGTGTAAAATATATACTGCACAATTAACCTACTTGTGTATGATAATCGCAAGACGAGATGGTATTTATCTAAAGAACGATTAAATCTATTTAAGTGCATATAATAGAAGGTTAGATAGTGAATATCTAGAATAAAGTATATGTAGTGAAACTTAACTGTAAGGCTTGGACAAGAGCCTACGTGACAGGGTAACCTGGGGTTAAAATGATCACAAGTGAGGTGTTCATTATTGGGGGTATTCGATAGAGTACTGTATGGGCGGTATAGAGTATTCAACTTGAGAGCGTAAGTATCTGATGCGCAATACTTATCCAGAATTATTATTGCCTGCTATACTTTTGTTTTTCTGAATTTCGGGACGAAATTCCATTGTAAGGGGGAAGTATGTAATCCCCGTATTTTTAAAGACTTTTAAAATGGGATTAATTAACATTAATTGTGATATAATTGAAAATTAATTCGGATTTAAATATTACTCGAGAATATAGTAATATGTGATTTATGTTGAATATTACTTAGTGATTAAAGTAATATATATGGTTATGAATTTACAATTGAATATGACTTTATAAACTTGTCGCAAATTATGTGTACGATAATTATGGTAATTAAGTCGGGACGTACATTTGAGTCGTGTCGGAATTATAATTTAATGAAATAAAAGAAAATTATTATGTCATCTGAATGGTCATTTTGACTGTGCCAAAGTGTCTAAAAGGGTTCAAATAGTCAAAAAAGTCTACTTGGGTGTTTGATTTGGGACTTGGGGTACTTTGGAACCGAAAGGACACCTCAGAGGGGTATTTAAGTCATTTTACAAGGGAGGTGAATAGTAACTACAGAAATCTGAGCTTATTTTATAAGTAAAGGGATTAGAGAGCTTAGGTTCATTCACCAAAAATAAGAAAAAAAGGTTTAGGGTAGATTGAGAGACTTCTTATGGGAGAAGAGACTTTTCTAGGAAACCAAAGGACAACCACCTTGCACCACCAAGAGCCACCACCACCACTGCCAGAAATTGGTCGAAAAAAGAGTGGACCACCAATAGAGTATCATCCCCAATGGATCAGACCTACAATCTAAAGGAAAGTGATTAATTATTGCAATCTTAGCTTTTATATTGTCCATGTTAGGATAGTTAGGAAAATTCTGAAACGTTGCATGAGCAAACATAAATTTATGATAATTTTGAAATGGATCTTTGAAATGGATATTATCTAGGAATGATCTCTTTTGATTATAGAATAAACTCCATGAATTTTATATTATCTTGTGAAGAAATCTAGTATTTACACTCTTATTGATGATTAAGTAAAAAATTAGAGTTCTTGAGAATAAAATAGAATTTGAGTACATTGATTCATGGTAATGATATTTAAATGATTTTGGTAATGTTAGAACTTATCCATATATGATGTTATATGATCTGTATTTCATGAGATTAAATTTGGAATCATTTGGTGAAGAAAAATTGGAGTTTATATGATAGTCATGGATAAATATAGAATATGAGTTTTTTTGGAAATAGTATGTTTTAAATCCAACCTTCTTGACGATTTTAGGTGGTTTGATTATTAGAAATCATTTATATATCTTGGTTTATCATATGGAGTGAATATTGGAGAGTTTGAGATTATTTAATAAGGGATTTGAAGATTAAAAAGTATGAGACCCGTAGAATAAAAATTATAGAATCTGGGCTGATATCTGGGTGATCGATCGATCGACCCCGGACCATCGATCGATCGACCTCCATAGAAAAGATGAAGTTGTTTGTTTTTTTAATTCTTGATTTAATCCCAAAACTTTTAGGAATTTTTTATGATTATTATTTGAACATAATTGGACTTAGGGCAGGGCAGTAGGCCATAAGTAAGACCCGATTTAATATTATTTTTGAGATTTTTGAATGAGGGAAAATTAACGAGTGTTAATTAAACGAGTTATTATCAAGACTTATGTTACTTGGTATTTAAATTGGATAAATGATAATTTAAGGTTGGGACCAGTAGTAAGAGAGTTTTTAATTATCGGTATAACCTTATGAATAGGTGTGATTAATCCTAAGAGATAGAATGAATGGTTAAGAATGAATTAAGGGTTTTCAGGAAACAAACCTAATTTAAGATGAGTTTAATTCATAGAATTTCGAAAGTTATGATTACATGGACAAGTAGGGTGTAGACATCTACCTACTGAATTAGGTTAAGGAATACTTATTTAATCTTCGAGTAATGAGTGAGACTCGGGAATATAAAATAAAGAAGTAAAGTCATAATCTTTAATACATAGGATTTGATAGATAAAAAAAATACTTCGTATGAGAATTATCATATGGTTGTGTGAATGCCTTATGGATGTTATATTTATATAGGTGTGATGAATACCTAAATTATTATTTGTATTTATGACATACCTATGCTACTTACTATCGGGGTGGAGGTTTCGCGTTGTGGACGGTCTTATCCTGTGCGCCCATTTGGGAGGATTTTAGATTCGTACCCTGAGCATAGGACCTTGAATACGTGCTATCGGTATATATGATAGTTTCAATGGTAGAATGTGATCATAAGTATGCGCGTAACCCATCTGGCTGGGGAATATGCTCGCCTCCAATATATTTTTGTTATGATATTATTCGTGAAAGACGCCGAATCAGTAGTCCTATATACAATGACATTATGTATCAGGACATGATAGCAGGGTATGCATGCACCGCAGCTATAACTGGGGAGGTACCGTATTAGTATATATGTATAATTAGTGTGATATTATATATATAAACTATGATGTAATCTATTGTGTGACATTGTAGATATAGAGATATAATCTTCTGTGTGATATTGAAGATTAAAAATATAAACCGTGATTTAATATATTGTGTAATGTTGTAGATAAAAGTAAATAATAAAATATGAATTTAATTAAGTAAGTGAACACTTAATTCCAAGGTTGTAACAAGACTAGTTCATATTAAAGGAAATGAATATGAATAATTATATTACGTATGGTATGGGACATATGGGTTTATGATATGGGTTAGAATTATGTTGTGGAAACTAATTAGGAGGGAACCTTAACTAGGAAGATAATAAGATATGTTAGGTGCTCACTCTAGATGAGAGGTGAGAAATCTCAAGAGAGGGCTCGAGATACTAACATGTACATAATAAATGCTTAGTTGTAATTGTTAAGCACTTGCTATTTTTAAAATCTTTTACAATCATGCTCTGACCCGTTTTCCTTGCATATTCTCTTATCTACTATATCTTGTACATCAGGTATCCAGTAGCAGGGATGACCAACATAGATTATGGATGTTTCGATGGATTACACCTACTAGTAGAGATGCGGATTTTGTTTAGATGCTTCCTTTCTGTTGATTCACTCATCTGTAGCGTTTACTTCATTTAGGGCTTGTTGCCCAAAATTCTAGAAGTTGAAATTATTTATGTAAGCATTGTGGATATCAGTTGTAATTAGTATAAATGTTATAATTTCACTGGAGAGTTATTCCAGTCACATTTATTCTTGTTGTAGTTAATTCAGTTGTGATGTGTTATTGCATATTATTATTCCATGTCGGGGATTGGTTTAAATTAAATTAAAAAAGGAAAAAGGTTTTGACTTAGCTTAATTAACTATTAGGTGATTAATAAAGAAATTATTTTCGACAGTGATGCTGAGAATGAACCAACTGGATGTTCTGATTTAATTAAATGAAGGACTGATCACCCGATATTTAATTAGGCGAGTTGTTACACAAACATAGGTTTTGTATGTATGTAGATGTCATTCGGTAATACCTATTGTTAAATAGGGTTAAAATATAATTTTTTCCACAAAGAATTTTTCCTCATCTCCTATCTTTTGTTTATGGTTTGTGTCTTGTTTTCACTTATTTTCAATACCTTACATGTTTAGGTTCACCTAATTTAATCAAGATTAAATTTGTACTAAATAGAATTCGATATTTTTGTGTGTGTGACCTAATATATGATATATGTATATAACCAGACAATTATGTTTAACAAATTGGTATCATAGTGTACCAAAAGATGCGATAATCAATCTAGTTCGAATGAAGTTGAAGATTTTTTAACGAGGTATAGGAACTCGTTCGAATAACATCCAATATCGTTCTAACGACGTTGCAAAATTTTCCAAAAAATATTTTGTAAGAATAACTTTTCAAATACCCCTGAACCAAAAGATTACACATAAATAACCTCATATGCCTTCTATAATAAATATAGTGACGATCGATCTTTGATTGTTGCATTTGATCACTAACTTGTCTTCACTGGAAATCTTGAGAATGTATATGAAGGTAAGGTAGAGTGTAACTGGATAATATGGACAATTATAAATCTTTCTCCTTTACTAGGATTCCATCGTATTATATCCCTCCAAACATGCCTTGCTACTGATCATTACCTCTCACTCGCAATGCAGAATAACCTAACAAGCATCTCGTCCACAAATCCTCCCCAAAACCTAACCCTCTCCACATTCCCCGTGTGCAAAGAAGTTCACATGAGGAATATTCATGATTAATTAAAACTCTTAAGATAAAAAATAAATAAAAAAGGGACAATAGTGTGTTTTTATACGATGAAATGCTTATGATTGTTCATTATAAGGATTGCAAGAAAAAGGTACTATTCAGTAATTTTTTTGCAAGTGTTTTTTGGGGCTTTATTTTACATAAAATTGTTTGCAAAAAAAAAAAGAACCAAACCCTAAATGAAACACTTTAGAAAAAATTGAACTATTTTTCTTTTGACCCTTAAAGGTTTGGCTCAAACTAACTTTGTCCCCAAAGTTAACATATTTAGGATGGATCCTAAATTTTAAACACGCTATGAGGTAATTAGGTTAACCATTTGGTTAATATATAACTTTAATGACACTCAAAATACGATATCCATTATATTATATCAAGATTTATAGATATTACCTTTTAAAATGTCGAAGATGTTTAACCAAACAATATAAATATTTAAGATTAGATAAGGACTTGGCTTCTAATAGGCCTAGGAAAACATTATTAGATTGGGATCCTAATCATAATCCATTAAATATATTTTTTTCCACTAAATGATTATAATTATAACTCTACTCCTTCACTTAAAATTATAATTCAAAGTCCTTATTATTAATGACTTAATTATACATATCGCAGGGTTACAAATGGCCATTTATAAAATAAATTACTGAAAATTTATTTTAATTAACTTATTTAAGTCCTTGGGCTATCTCACTTAACTTATTTGTAGTGTCGAATTAACATAATATGTCTTTCGGGTTTAATATATAAAAACTTATAATCATCTTTAAGGGTGTATCACCAAACTCTATATTGAGATGTGAATTCCAATACATTGACCATATGTTGATCATAATTACCCAATATATAAAGCTTATTGATCCAAAAATTAATCTCACCTGATAGGTAAAAACTAATAATTAACTAGTGCGGATGTCCATCAAATATATCAGGATTAAGATCCTTAAGTACACCTAATGACCATAAGGTGCATATTTTATTTTAAAGTAATTATAAAGACAAAAACCTCAAGTTGGTTCTTTTTAGTACACAAGAAGTGTATTAACACAATAAGCTAAAAATATATTATTCTTCATAATTAAGAAAAACCTACTAATTGTACATCCTTATGGATAGTATGTACATCTCCATCTAGGATTATGAATGAGAAATATATATTCCACAAAATTCGATGATATGATCCTTGATGTGTAAGCCACACTGTAGATCGTCTACTTTTCAGAATAAAAGACACCGGTAATATATAATATATGGTAAACATAATATCCACACATGATTATCATTACAAATTAGAAAAATTATTTTTATTAAATGATAAATGAAGAACTGAAACTATTACCTAAATCGTGATTTTAGTCTATTGGTCTTACACTCTTCGACATTGACTGGAAGCCTTAATATAACACATTTCACTCTCATCCCCTCTACATGACTGTGAAATCTTTTTTGGTAAGATTTTTGCGAAAAGGATATTTTAGGTTACTCTTCAAGGTGATCTTTGTAACTACGACATCATCCCACTGCACACAGTCTTGAATGAGATGATACTTACATTTGATGTGTTTACTCTTTTATAGATCCTAGGTTTTGTTGAGTTAGATAGCTTACCTTTATTAGCATAATAAAGTATAGCAATCGATTGTACCAAAGGTACCTGTTGCTATAAAAAATGGTTCCATTTGAGTAAATCATGCCATCACAGCTATACTCAACATTTAAAGGTAGAAATAGAGTAAAAGAGAGATAAACACAAGATTTATAGTGGTTTGTCCGTGAAAATGGCCCGCCTTCCATTATAGAGATTGATTCTCATTATATACATGCATTTGGTACAAGTTAGGAGTGTTAGAGGCGTATAAGAGTAGATATGAATTCTAAATACAATGACAAACTTTCTACAATGTAGTTGAGGTCGAGGCCTTTTAGGGCTCGTTTGGTTCGAGGTTTAGAAAGGGAACATCGGATTCTTGGAACTTAAAATTCCCTTCATTTAGAATTAAAATGTTTGGTTGAAGATTTAAGGGGGAGCTTATAATTCTTGAAATTTAGAATTCTCATGAAATTGGAATTCTCTTTTCCCCTATAAAATGGGGGTAATCCTATATTCCCGGATATATTACCTTACTTTTGTAGTGAGACAAAAATACTATCTCACATAAACTCATGCGTACTCTCTCTCTCTCTTTCACACATACACACACACACACACACTCCCTCACACATGCACACACACTCTCTCTCTCACACACACATGCACACACACTCTCTCACACACACATACACACTTTCTCTCACACACATACACACATACACACACACACTCTCTTTCTCTCTCTCACACATCTCTCTATCTCTCTCATACACACAAACACACTCTCTCACACACATTAACATACTTTCTCTCTCTCTCCCCCTCTCTCTATCACGCACGCACACACACACACACACACACACACACACACACTTAAACACACACACGCTCTCTCCCTCTCTCTCACACATAAAAACACACACTCTGTCTCTCACTCTCTCTTTCTCTATCACACACACATACACCCACACTATCACACATATAAATACACACACACACACACACACACACACACACACACAGAACCACACACACTCATGCGCACACACTCAAATAAAGTAGAATGGTATTTTAGTTAAGTGACATTGATTCCTAATTTAGAAAAATAATCTTAGATGTCCAGAAAAAAGAATTCTTGCTTGAACCAAACAATATAAAGGAATTCAAGATTTCAAGAATTCCTAGAATCATGGATTTTCATTCCCTTTCCAAATCTCGAATCAAACGAGCCCTTAGCGTAATGCACTAGGAGGTTGGGGTTATGTACACTTAGGATGTACATTGATGTTGGAGTGAATAAGGGAGAAACTCACTACCCATGTTGTTATTGCTAAATATGAGGTGAGATCCTTTAATTAAATGAGTTAGCTTGAGGACTCACGTGCTCGGCCCACGTGACTTATGGATAAAAATGATGAGAAGGAATCTTTCTTGAAGGTTGATAACTTGTAGTAATTGGCTGATGCGTAAGGTCTGCGACCCGTCTTGCTCGAGTTATGCTGAAGTGGTGTGGTCGCGACCTGTGAGGCACCAGGTCATGGCCTCATGAAGTATTAAGTTGTTGACTTAGCTTAGAGGGGTATATAAGTTGTTGAAGGTCGCGCCTTGTATAAACGGGTCTAGGCTATTTCCAGATACTTGGTCAATCCTTCTTATCTTTTGGCCTACTCCTATGCTACGCATCTAATAGGCATTTGAGGACATATTTTTAGGTTCGATAAAAGCCCGACAATTCTCAGTGTTAAGAGTGAAGCGATTTGGTGTTGGGGTTTTATTAGATTCGGTACATATATTACTTGATGCTGTGGCCTTTGTTTGAGATGTTTCAGATTTTGCAACCTTTTAACTTTCTCTTATATAAATGCGTTAGGTTCTGAGGTCCCATCACCATTTCAATATGTCGAGCGTAGAGAGAGAGAGAGAAAGAGAGCGAATTTGTACTTTCTGGCGACCCTAGGCAATTTTAAGAAGCTTCAATTAATTTTTTGTTGACCTCCAATCCTCTATTTTAGGTTAGTTTTTATTTCATTGCCTATAATTTCTGCATAGATTTTCCTTGTTTTTGTTTTTGTATTTGTATTTTCTTTTGTTTTGTGGTATCAATTTCACACATATACCTTATATTTACGATGGTAGTTGTAGAGATTAAAACTAAGGTTTTTTTTAGTAACACTAGGGATACCCCTTTTGGATACCTCTTTTTGTTACTCCGGTGAAAGTGTTATACCTTGCTTTGTTTTTTATGCTCTCGCGGGATCTATACAAGTAAAGACAAAGAAAGGTACAACACTTTGAAGTAGAGGGTAACAAAAACGGGTAGCCCTAATATTATCCTTTTTTTATTTGAGGTTTTGCAACCATTTATTTAAAGGGGTATATACCAAATAGTCCCTAAAATTTGTTTTAATATACGTTTAGTCCAAGTCTTTTTATTTTGCATCAAAAAGTCCTTCAACATGCCAAAAAGGTTTTATCATGCCGCTGACGCGGACATTTAAAGATAAGAGAATAAGGAACTTTTTGGTACAAAATAAAAGGTTTGGACCAAATGTGTATTAAAAAATATTTGAGGGGCTTTTTGGTATTTGATCCTTATTTAAATAGATGCCCTTATATAGTAATTTCCCACTTTTCCCATAAAATTATTACTAACTAATGAACAAAATGTAACTGGAACTTCATTATGAGCATATTTATAACCCATAATTTGATTAGTAACCCAAATTTTGGTGTATCCCCATATGTGGGTATTCGATTTTTTGGTGTTCTTGGATATTTTTGGGATTTTGATGGGTATTTAAGTTTTTTATTTTTTATTTTTTATTTTATTGTTGTAGGCGAAGGGTTATAGGGATTGATTGCGTGTTTGGATTATGTTCTTAAGGCCAGAATGACATGTTTTGAGATTTATTTAGGGTCGATTTTTCCAAGAACACGAGTTATTGTTCCTCATATGTTCTTAAAAACCTAGGGCTTGTTTGGTAGCATAAATAGTTTAATTTTATAAATTAAATAATTTGGAATGAATAGATTATCGATGTATTCATTTTAAATGGGTTTAAATCTAATATGTGGTGTGTTTGAAAAAGAAAAATGAAGCTATTTACTTTTGATATATATATATATATATATATATATATATATATATATATATATATATATATATATATAGAGAGAGAGAGAGAGAGAGAGAGAGATTGGCTTTTGGTGCGGATTTGGTGCGCACCATAATATCAGATATAGAAACGGCAACCCTTCAATGTCGTTTGGCCTACATAGCAAATGTAAAACCCCAAAACCCATTTCTCAGGAAAGAGCCAACCAAATCCTCAAATCCTCCATTTCTCTTCCTCATAGAAAAACCCCAACACACCCATTTCTTCCGTCTGCTACAAATCCATATCAGGTATGGGTTCAATCTCTTTCTTTTTAACTATTTTTTTGTCATTCTTTAACTAATTGCGGTTCCTTCTTTACTCTCCTTCTTGAACTCGATCTCATTCTTTAATCTCATTCTTAACGAACTAAACCCTAGAATGGTATCCCAAGTAAATCAGGTAAATAGCAAGCAGGTAATTTGTATGAAATGGTATAAATAACCCTAGAATGGTATAACTCCCATATATTATGTCATTAAAATTTTAAAATGGTATAAATAGAGATCAACTAATTTGTATGTTTGGGTTATTTATTTTCTGATAAATATGTCTTCAATTTTCAGGATATGCAGTCGCCTAAAAGTTCATCTAACTCCCATATATTATGTCACTGTGGAGATCGTACGGAAATGCAAACATCAAAGACGTTGGGGAATCCGGGGCGACGTTTTGTTGCGTGCCCTAATTATAAAATCAATTCTTGTGGGTTTTTTCGTTGGATTGACACCGGAAAATCAGTGGATTCCCAAAAATCGGTTGACAACAAGAATGCAGTTGAAATTGAATATGGCGATCTTATAGCGAAAATAATGGACGTGGGCAATAAAATTAATGAAATGGAGAAGAAGTTGGGCAAAAAAATTGATGATGTGGAGAAGAAATTCGACAAATTAGAGAAGAAGATTGCCAAAAAAATTGATGGATGGGAGACGAAGTTTGACAATTTTTATTTCCGTTTCAATTGTATTCTGGGTGTAATTGTAGCAAATATTATTTTTAAGATGTCGATTTAGGAAATTGACTACTCAATGTAATGTGAAACTTCAGTCTTATGTAATGTACATCCAGTTTGGGTTATGTAATGAATATCGAGTTTCAATTATGTTATGAAATTTGCATTTATTATTACCACTTCTTCCCATTTTTTGCAGTTCCAGTAGCAAATTTCTACCAATTTATTGCAGTTGCATTCAATGTTGCAGTTACCACTTCTACAACATGTCCAAATTTCAATTTTTTACTGCATTCAATGTTGCCAAAACCCCCTCATTTGGTATTATATGTTGTATAACCAAAATAGCAACTGCCGAATAATGTTAAGTAGACAACTGATACAACTAATTTAATACAGTTATGAGGCAACTGATACAACTCAAAAGACTGATACATATTGGAACTTTTTTTTACCCCCTTTCTAATACAGTTATGTGGTAAGTATCATCTTCTTAACATATTGGAACTGATACAGTTATGTGGTAAGTATCATCTTCTTAACATATTGGAACTTTTTTTTACCCCCTTTCTAATACTATATATATGACACAACATAACATGTAGCCGCCTCACACCATCCTAAGTTCCTAACACATGCTATAAATCAACTTGGCTTCTTCCATAATATTTTTCAATGTTTTCCTAATTTTTAGGGGAAAAAACTGAACTACATAGTTTTTGCAAGAAATATGTTGTAAACTAATTTCAAAGCACAAACTGATACACTTGATTCAATACAACTGATACAACTGATTCAATACAACTGATACAACTGATTCAACTGATTCAATACAACTGATACAACTGATTCAAAACAACTGATACACATGATTTAATACAACTGAAATAGCAATTGCCTCAATTGATACAACTGAAATAGCAACTGAAACCAACTTAAGTGATAT